>CM062350.1:0-655679 GCA_031216105.1 Dalbergia cultrata | reverse complement strand
CCTGACAGCTCATCTGATCTTCTGCATTCAAATTTGAAGAACTGCAAACAGCACCACTTACAGAAATAACAGACACATTTATGAGGAAGGCCACCATAAGAGCAAAGCCACTTTCTATCAGGTAAAATCTGCAAGCCTCCTGTTCAAAAAAAAAAAAAATGCTAAATGAGACATAAGATATTGCTATAAAGTAGCTTGCCTTTCAGGTTGGACAATATTGCTTGAATGTTCACAAAGTTAAAACCTCAAGAGGACATTCCAAGAATAGCCTTTTTTTTTTTTTTTGTTATGTACACATTCCAAGAATAATCCAAAGATTTACTCTTTTAGATTATTCTGACCAAGGAAAATGAAAAAGCAAAAAGAATGAGTTGCCACTTATTGAAGAATAATTCTGCTATTAAAGCACATCTTAATGCAGCTTAATTCAGTATTACTTAAGTAAAAACTTTGAAAACTGCATAGCCAAAAAAGGAGATATATTAAGAAGAAAATGCCTTTTATATGCAGAGAGCAGTGCTGTACAATGACAATAATTTGTCTAAACAAAGTGAAAGAAACAACATAAGGAAGTAAGCACCAGATGGTTAAAAAGAGAAACCTCATTATTGACAAAGTTGATACGTGTTAAACAATCACCATGTTGAAAAATCTGATTTAATAAGAAGAGCTCAAGTAACCACAGGCCACAACACTTAGACATCACTTAGATCAGAAGCATGCATACAAGAGTTTAAATGTTTACTTTGATTCCCCGAACTGATCGCGGTATTCTCCGAGAAAGTACCAGAGCTGAATGCAGGAAGAGATTGTGCCTGAGGCGAATGTATAAAGAAATAAAGCATGAGAATACACTTTAAAGGAAGGAGAAATCAAAATGAATGCAGAAGACACAAGGAACCCACGGCATAACCATAGCCCCAAGAAGTGAAATTGCAAGACCAGTAGCACCACTTCCTTTCAGTTCTGGCACAAAAAGACCCTTTAGAACTTCTTTAGCGTCGGGCTTTGCATATCCAAGCTCAACCAAAAAGCATGCAGCAATCATAAATACTAGAAAGGCAATCAAGAATTCTAGTTTTCTAACCTGTTCAATAACAACACAGAAAGGGGCTCATATTGTTTTTATATAGATTGCACCTAATATAACATGAAATGAAAAACCATAAATTTGCAGGATATAATAGTTCTCTTTACGATATTAAACCATAGTATGATAGCAGAGCTAACAGAATCCAGAAAACTACCCCATATTGCTGCAATGCTAAGAGGATCAAAGTACTGAGTCCTGTCAGAAGAACACCAATCCAAACAGGTATGTTGAAAAGCATGTTCAATGCAAAGGCTGTCCCAATTACTGTATATGTACAATAAGAAATCAAGATGAAGATAAACACAAGTTAAAGGGGAGCAGAAGAAATGGAAACCCATGGTTTGTGATTTGAAAATTGATTATTGCCCATCTGGCCAGTAGGATTTCTGGTGGACCTCACCCAAATTTACTGTGCATGATTGCATGAATACTATATGTAGCTCAAGTGGATGGAGAGGACCAAAAAAAGGTAGGCGAAAGAGCATCATCTCCTTGAACTCAAACTGGACACTTATCTTGATTGAGTTAGCTAACAATGAACTTATAAAATCTATTTAATATCTTGGTTATTGGGCATTTTCAATTAGTGGACTCTGTCATATTTTTTAAAAACATTAAACGTCCTAATCAGACAAATAAATCAACATAAAAGAAGAAAACCACAACAAATTTGCTTGAGACAATTCAAAATACTTAATTCATCTCAATACCTTCAGGAATGTCACAGGCCACTATAGCAATTTCAGCAATAATCCAAAGAATAAAGTTGGGAACCCGGGAATATTCAGTTCTACAATGCTCTGCTAAGTGCTTTCCTGCAAGCAACAGGTTGAATTGAGAGAGTCACGAGCCAAAATAAAAGGAAATTACCATGCACATACTTGAAAATTATTTAATAAAAATAAGATTGATTATCATGTTAAGTACCTGTAACCACCCCAAGATTGGCTGCCATCGATTGAATTAAAAGAGCAGCACATGATGCCGCCAATATGATCCAAAGTAACTGATAAAACAAATGTGAAAAAGAGATGAAGGTAGCATTTGAGCATAGGTATCATAAGAATACATCATACATACCTCGTATTTATTTTGAGCCCCAGACTGAAGATCTGTCTCAACTGCAAGTTTTTAAAAGAATGCGATAAGCATATTATGCCTGGAATATGTTTCCTTTAATTACAGAAGAAAAACACAAATAATGATCTTACAGTTTCCTGGGTCTATGTATGCAATGGAAACAAGAAACCCAGGCCCCATGTATGCAAATAAATTTTTCCAGCTTCTCCTCTGCAAAATAGAAACATGAACAAACGGTGGTTATCAAGTAAGCCACACTTCATATCAAATGAAGTATGTGGTATCGCAGTGTTCTCTATAATCAAAGCTACTAAACTTCATTGATGTTTTGGTAAAAAAAAAAAAAACAGGAAATGAAAAATAAAAATATTAAAAAAGAGAGTCACGGTTATAGTTGGTAATCTTCATATCTATTCATCTTATAGTGCCAAATGAAAAATGATTTTCTCCACAACAGGTGACGGGACAGTGGTGTTCTTCAATTCATATCAGTCACATCTTTTGTATTCTATTTCATTGGGAGTCAATTCAATTTAACTGGGGTTTTGCTAGGCAACTTCCACATAAGCGGACTGCAAATTAACAATCAGCACAACGTCATAACCAGATAATATATTGGTTACTGGAAGAAAACAAGGGTTTCAGTGTCTATCTGAAATCTGTAGCAAGTGCTCTACTTCACACTCTAGCCAGGTCACTTGTATGCTATAATTCCCAAATGACCATGAGAATATAACAAACACCTGGCACATTCCAGAGTCAACTGAAACAAACACATGTTGGCATCTCAATCTGAGCATACATAAGCAAAGAAAAGAATAACCACTCTGACATAATGAATATTTAATCTCAAGCATAGGCGGCAACTGGCCAGTTAAAGCAATATTTGTCCATGCTCTAGCTATTCATCATTTTTACCATACATGTATTACTAAGCAAAGCAGATGAATAACTTAAATGGAAATATTTTCTTAAAAAGAAAAAAATAGGGGACTCAATAACTCACATCAGGTACAACAATTTGATCAGTATCGGAGTTCTCAATAAGGGGCGCATTGGACGAGCTCCGGTTGCCAGTGCTCGAAATGAATTGTGGCTGCACAGAACCTGAACCTGTGACAGCCATCTTCTCTTTTTCTTCCTTCTTATGTTCTGCAACTAGCACTGACGAAAACGAGAACAAATCTTTCACTGAAGCGGAAGGATCCAATCAAAACCAAGGAATCAGTCCAATCAAAACCAACGATCCTTTAGCGGGCAGAGAATCAAAACCTGAAACAACCCAGTTTCAGATTGGTATAAGAGTTTAATATTTGTGAAGACTAAGACGAACAACATGCATGAGTGACAATGACGAAAGCAGCACCACAAAATGCACACCGTAACCAGTTTGCAACGAAACAAAATGAACGAACACCGCTCAGCGCGACACAGGCACTCACTGTGTTCTCCTGTCTGTGTCTGTTTCAGAGCTGAGCTTAGTTAGGAGTGTTTCGTCTTCCACTCACTCTGGTTCTTCCTTGTTTATAGATACTGACTTAGTTTTTATTATTATTATTATTATTATCGGAATAAGGATATCTTGCAACGGTAACTAATTCCCTCGCCACGAAAACTCTCCTAAAGATAAATGGCTGGTCACGAAATATGCTTCATATCCATAAGTGAGAATCGAACACCCGATCACATGGTTAAGGGACAAAGTGAGCTGTCATCACGTCACACCTCGTGATTATAAATATTGATTAGTGATTAGCTAGGAAGCAACATACGGTACACGATACGAATACGGGCACAACACGGACAAGGTGAATTTTACAAAATATTGCTCACGATACGGTTAGGATATGTTATATAATAAAACATAAGTAATATGCAATAATGAGAAAAATCAAATATAAACACTCTTATGGCTTAAAACATCCTATAACCAAGAATTGACAAAAAAAAAATTACAAGAACAAAAAAAAAATCTACACAAGTTTTTATACATAAAAAATAATAAACAAAAATTTGCATAATGAAAATGGAGTTTGTTGTCATGTTTGTTTGAGTCAAAACTGTGTCAATGATATGTCAGGGGCTCTTGAGATTGAGAGATGGAACGGCACAACAGACATCCCTTGGACACTAGTGTTTGAATATCGCCAAAGTGTTGGTGTCACAAAAGTGTCAAACATGGACGCGACAAGGTTTTGGGAGTATCTATGCTTCATAAATGATTGGTGAATATTAGTAATGTGATTTGGATTCAAATGAAGAGATTGGTAGAGTGTACGAGTGAGAAGTTAATTATCTTTGGATCAATAATTTTTATCATATATTATATATCATATGTGAATCTCACTAAATGATCCAAGGGTTACTCGTACACTTTATTAACCTTTCTCACTTGAGAAGAGCTAAGTCCTTAGCGATATGATGTGATGCGATGCCCTCTCTCGTCCCTTCTATTACTCCAATGCAATCCAATCCCTTATCTGTCTCGTACCCTTGCAATTTCATCTCTTAGTTACTTCTTTCGTACTTAAATAATTGTTGTTACTATCCTATATCCCGATAGTAGAACCTGTTAATAGATCATGCCACGAACGTGGTAACCCCATTATCTGCATGAACGATCAGCTCTCATTAGCCACACCCTTGTGAATATAGGAGCTCTCGAGGACTGAGCATGCATAGGGACCTCAGAGGCATCGTCACTATGAGTCCGAAGGTGAGCGCGAAATGAGCGCATGTTGAGTGTTGATCTTGGAACGTTTTCTAGAATGTTTCTTTAATGGTTTTTCATATTATTCGTATGATATAGCTTAGTGCCTCAACTTGAAACTATCTATTTTGGACTATTTACAAGATATAAATAGAAAATGAAAAGTACATCAATGGTAAGCTATTCATTCTAATTGTCTGTTTCCCTTTTTTGCTATCTTTACTGACTTAGGTGTCGAAATCCCTTTACACATACCCACCCACAGTGCTTAAACCATTGTGAAAGGAGAGGAAGCAACCAATCTTGCCATTGAACGTAAAACTGGAGTGAAATCCCATTGTTACGGTACATAACAATTGTCCAACTATAAATACATAATATATTGAAATTAAGAAAATATCAAAATTAGAGAAAATTTAAAATAATTTATTAAATTGTCCTAATTTCTTTTTAATATTCCAAATTTCTCTCCTCTCATCCACTGTATCTCTCTTCCTCCAATAATATTTAATAGAGGTGTTATTAAAAAAATAATAATGCTAACTAAAATTTTTAAAATGGATAATTTTTTTAATTTTGAAATGGATAATAATTGAAATATGAAGGAAGTATGCAATAGTGCTGTTGTGTTCTTTTTCCTATTTTTAGTTGGAAAAGTCAAATGGTGAGTCAAGTTCTCTATTCAAAACTGTCTTCCATTTGTTTTAGATTTAATAAATTAACTTGTGAGTTAGTTAAATTGTTTTCAATATTTATCGTGTAGTATCAGCTCATGACACCAAAAAGAAAAGTAACATCAGCTCAGGGGAAAAAAAGAAAAAAGAAAACTAAAAGGAAGGTAATACTATTGAGTTTGAATGAAAGATAGTATAACATGCTGCTGCGAGACGGAGGAGGACCGTGGAAGGTGTGGTACAAAGCAGAAGAACGATTCCATGGTGGAAAGCCTGCGAGGGGAGGTTGCCACGTAAGACCAAAAAGCCCAAACTAAGGAGTTGGGACCCGCTAGTGGAGATGATAGGTTATAGGTTGCTGGAAAACACCAAAGAAAAAAACATAAAAAATAGACACCAATATATTCTTGGATAACCACGAGCTTATTATTTTATTTTTGTACAAAGTTATAATAAAAATGGGTCTACTTCATTTTATGCAAGATATAGTCTTTTATTTGTAAGTCTTTTCAATTTTATTGTAAATATATATAAACTTGATATGATAAATTTGTACTCATACTAAAAATTTAAGACACAAGAGAATATAGCATAGTAAATAAATGCTTGCTAGGTAGCCGAGGCCGAGGTGGATCCTACTATATGGCTAGCTAATTCTTTTGAATGTTGGGATTGAAATTATATTGTTACTGTTTTAAAATCTTAAATTTTATATTTAAATGGGTTAAATATATTTTATTTATCTAAATTTAGGTTATGTATAATTTAAATTCTGATTTTTCAAAACATCTATTACGATACCCTAAATTTTTCAAACTTTGTAAAAAACCTCCCAAAAAATTTAAGTCATAGTAAAGTATCGGGTTACACATAGTAAAAAAATTAAACAAATTAACTGTACATGGTATTCAAGGACAAAGTGTCGAGTTGCACAAATTATAAACTTTAAGGGGTTAATAGACATAAATCTTACTTTTATTAGTTGTCAAAATTATAATGAGAAGTGTTTTGCACAGTTTAAAAAATTTGGGATGTCGTGATGCACATTTTAAAAAGTCAAGGGATAAATTACACATAACCAAAAATTTAGGTGGGTAAAATACATTTATCTCTATTTAAATTTATTAAAGAATTATACTATGACTATTAGAAAATAAATGAGAAAAATAAAGACCATATAAACCTTAAAAGAGAAAGAGATATTTAATCAACTTTAAAACTGATAATTCATATGGTATTAAAAATTAAAAGAGTCTGTTTTAATTATTCTTCAACTCTATATAATTGACTTGTCAGATTATAATTCTAATTTTATGTACTTTTTAAACATGAGACTTGAAATCAGATCCCTCCATTCGCTCAATTTCACACGCCAAACAACACTTTTTCTGACCCTTTTAATTTATTTCTCAAAACGACAAAAGAAACTTAAAAGTTAAAAAGGACAAATTCTCAACTGCTTCGCACTCTTTTTTCTCGTTCTTCTTTTTTGTTTTTGGTTAGCCTTTTTTCTCTTTCTCTTTTGCCGGTTTTAGACCTTTTTGTTTGGTCTCTGCCACTTGTTGGGTCCAAATTTTTAATAAAATGATGATAAGAAGTGGGTCCATGACTGTGGGCTAAAGAGTCATTCGCTTTCAGCACATTCTTTACTGTGGAACCGAATCTGAAGTAGAGCAAGTATCAGAAGCCAACAAAGAGGAAATTCGTGATCAAAATCTACAGTACATCCCAAAAGCAAAATGTGCGGCTGGCAGAGGAGCTTTAGAAAATAAATAAAATCTCCGACAAAATGTTCGGAGCTGCGAAAACTTTGAATTAAGCCACCCATTGTTCGATATTCGCGCACTACAACTACAAGACGTTCGGCATAAATTATTCAGAAAATAATAAAATATAAAATCAATCCAAACATCTGCTACCGGTATAATATGTTGCTTTTGTCATTGTGAACAGAGCAAAGAACCGAAGTGGGGAGCGAATCAACTCTTGCCGTATATATAGAAAGGAGCTTTGTTGGAGTGGCAAAATCCACTTTAATGATCTCCACGTCTTAGAGGAATTAGTCTTCGACTATTGACTGAGGGATACCCTTAAACAATAAAATAAAATAAAAAAAGAGCCGAAGTGGGGGGAGTTCAATATTGATCTCCAAGAGAAATTTGAAGGCACCAAATTTTAAGAGATAATTGAAGGCAAATATATGCTCTTACGCCATCTTATGTAGACTAACTCCACAAAAATGAGCACATTACACCATCTAATAAAGTTGGTACCAGCGTCGACAAAATTCAGTAACCATGTCTAAAATTGACTCTTGCTATTGTTGTTATTATTTTTTATTCTGGGTCGTGAAAATTGACTTACAAAACATGCTCAACACTACTACAGCTTGTGACAGCAACTTTGGGCCCTAAGACACTTGTTTGCCCAAAAAGAATATGACTTCTCCAGCTGTCGTGCAGATGCGGTAGCAAGCCCATCAAGCGGCCCGCAAAAGCAATGCACATTAGCAAGGTGAATTTCGCTCACGATCACGGCTTAAACTGTACTCAAAAGCCCAACGTCTTATTTAAAATAGTATGAAATGAAGAAACGCAAAACCTTAATATTATGATAGATGCTTTTTGAAAAAAATTAATGTTATATAACATACATCAAATAGGTATAAAATCGGGCGAATTCTTAAGGTCACCATCATGGTTAGGGGTGGGAACAGGCCAGGCCACGCCCTAAACAGGCCAGGCCTGCAACATGATCACTGGGCCTGAACCTGGCCTGTTACCTGTTATAGGCTTTATTTTTTGCCTGGCCTGGCCTTAAGCCTGTTTATAAAGCCTGTTTTCAAAAATCTGGTACAATTTATATAATAGGCCTTAAGGCCTAGGCCTTCATATAGGCCTAAATAGGCCTAGGCCTTTTAACACTCTTTTAAAAGGCCTATTAAGCTCACCATTTAATGTCACATAATCAAATTAAACCCAACAAAATTTCAATTTCAAACACATTAAGATTAAACATTCAACTAAAAGTCCAAGCAAATTCAAACCATACAACTAAACCAAAGTTTAAAAAGAAAATTCAACCACAACTCCACAAGGTTCACCACATCTCAAGAACAAAGCATGAGCAACTTAAATATTACATAACTAAATAAAGCATAATCTTCAAATAAACCCAACAAACCAACAAAAAATTAAATCTTCAAAATAATCTCCTCTTCTTCTTCAAACTCAAGTACCTTGAAAATAGGAAATTATTTATAGTTAGATTGTGCCATAAATTAACAACTACTAGAAAAGATAACATTGTAGTATATAAAATTCATACCATTTGCTTCTTCTTTAGATTATACTTGTTGCGTAGCCAATTCCCGCCACAAATGAGGGCTGTAATAGATGCTTCATTCAATCTTGAACGAAACTCATCAATTACTCTTCCTCCAGCACTAAATGTTGATTCAGATGCAACTGTTGAGATTGGGATGGCTAGAATGTCAGCGGCCATCTTTGACAAAACCTTATATTTCAAGCTGTTGTTTTTCCACCATTCCAAAGCATTGAAAGAGTTAGTGCTTTTGTCGGGAATATGAACATTCTCCTCAAGATAAACCTCCAACTCAGATTTCATTGGGGGAATTGCCTGCTTGTCACGAACAAAACTCATAAATTCATCAGCTCCACTAATTTCACTACCACCTTCACTAATCTCATTGGAAGGATTAATATTGTCAATGCCACCATCATCAACTTCACCACTACCACTAGCAATTCCCTCTTCCTCCCACAATTTAACATACTCATCATATAACATATTCAATGAAGTCATAACCATATCCACATTCTCTCTAGCCACATAATCAGGTTGATATATCAAGGGAAAATAATATTCAATAACATGAAATTTGAACCTGGGATCCAAAACAAGAGCAATGGACATTAGCAGATTGCACTCCCCCCAATATGTGTCAAACTTAGCTTTCATTGAGGCCGCCATATCTCTCATGAAGTGGTCTTCATCCATTGCCGCTTTGTCAATCACTTTTTTCACCTTCCAAACTTCAGGTAGATATAAATTTGCAGTTGGATAGTCATTACCTGAGATGACATTAGTAGCCAGATTGAATACCCTTAAGACTTGGCAGACCTTCTCTACCTTCCTCCAATCCTCTTGTGATGGCTCATAGGAATAATGTGGCTCTCTTTCCTTATAAGCTTCAAACACCATCTTAAAATTCAAGGCAATAGCTAGCATCTTGTAGGTAGAATTCCACCTTGTTGGACAATCAATGACAAGCTTTCTTTCTTTCAAGTGTTTCTGCTCCACTATATCACAAAATGCCTTCAACCTGGAATCATTATAATTGATATACTTGACACTCTCACGATTATTATGAATAATATCCTTAATTCTTCCAAGGCCATCTTGCACCAACAAATTCAGAATATGTGCACAGCATCTAACATGAAACAACTTACCATCAAGCACTAATTTGTTACTTAGTGATAAGTTGTCCTTGAGACTCCTCAAGCATGAGTCATTGTATGAAGCATTATCAACAGACACAGAAAACACCTTGTTCTCAATGCCCTAAGCTTTAAGACACTTGAAAATGGCATCAGCTACATCAATTCCCCGTCTAGGTGCTGGCACTTTCACAAAGCTTAAGACCCTCTTCTGAAGATTCCACCTTGCATCAATGAAATGACCGGTCAAAACCATATATTCAGCTACTTGGTGACTAGATTTCCACATATCTGTAGTCAAGCTTATTTTGCTCACACCTTTCAACAAGGCCTTCAAGCTTTTCTTCTCTGCCTCATAGATTGCCAAACAATCATTCCTAATTGTTTTGCGAGTAACTTTCTTGAACTCAGGATTCGCATATTGGAAGCCCCACATCAACAGCTGATCCTCAACAATGCTAAAAGGGTACTCGTGCACCATGATTGAACTAGCAAGTATTTCTCTCATCTTTTCATTTGTATATCTAACTCCAGGTGTCAGAAAAGGATTAAGATCCAAGTTGGAAGATGGAAATGGAATGGGGGGCTGCTTCATTTGTGAGGCCATGTTTAGCCTCCTTTGTAAGCAAATTTCAGCATGTCTTTTCAAATGGCTAGTGCTAACCCCCTTCCCTGAGTAAGCAAATTGTCCCTTACAGTGATTGCAGACAGCTTTTGTCATTCCTTTAGAAACTTCAATCTCTTTGAAATCATTCCAAACAATTGATGTCTTTTGCCTCTTTTTCTTAATGACACAATTTGAATCATCTTCTTGAGGTTGGCTCGAATCTTGAGGTTGGCTTGAATCTGTTGGTGTCATTGGTGTAACTCCTTGTCCACTGCTTTCATTAGGGCTAGGGAGAGGGAGAGGGGGATGTGTATTAGATGACATTGACTCATCACGAGAAGCCATTGAATAAACCTATCATATAGAAATGACAAAGAAAACAAGTAAAATTAAAATGTAATAATATTATGATTTCAAATTCATGATGGACTCTATATATGACATTATATTAACTATTTAAAAATTTTAAAAACAAAAAAATGTATTAGATGAAAAAACAAAAAACAGAAACTAAACTGTTGTTTTTGTCCATAAATTTCATAACCTCAATTTGATTTAAAAAAAGAAAAAACCTGTTCGGTATCACCAAATTTTGAAGGTTCGTAACCTCAATTTTTTTTTTGTCTAATCAAGACCCTGTTTTTCGAAAATATAAAAAAACCAATGGGCCGCAGAAATATGGAGTATCACTTTGTATTGCATTTATATAATTATATCCAAGGAAAACTAAAATTTGAAGGACATAAAATAATGAAATTACATTGTTATGTTGATACTGGTCCATCACTTTGTATCGGATCAAAATATTTAATTCCAAAGGAACATTGGGTTCAAGCTACACAGCCAGTCAAAGTTGCTGATGGAAAAATAATCTAGATTAACCAAGTGGTTAAAAATGTTGATATAAAGTTCGGACAACATGTCTTTCATGTACCAACCATTTATCAACAAGAATCTAGAATTTCCTGCTTGTTTTGATACTTTAGTAAAACATACTTATTAAGTTATTATATTCTAAAACGTATCATTCTTTTATCTAATGCATATAATGTCTATGTTATGATAACAAAAAATTGAAATAAAAAATTAAAATAATGGGCAACAGCCAGCAGCTCTCTTACCTTAACTCGTTCAGAAGCAAAAGCAATCCAGAAGCAGAAGCAGATTCAAAGGGCAGAGAGAAGCAGATTTCAAAGCAGAAGAAGCAGCAGATCCAGAAGCAGATCTAGAAGAAAAAGCAGATTTCAAAGCAGATCCAGAAGCAGCAGCACATATTTGGAGGAGTGCTCACGGCGGAAGGAAGATCTGGTGACGGGGAGGCTGTGGGCGACGCGGTGGCTGGGCGCGACGCAGTGGCTGTGCGCGACGCGGTGGCTGTGCGCGATGCGGTGGCTGGGCATGACGGGGTGGCTGCGCGCGACGTGGTGGCTGTGCGCGATGGGGCTTCGTGACTGAGTGGTTGAGTGATCTAGACGAGCGCGCAGTGGTGGTGGCTACGCGACGGTCGCCGACGGCTGGTGACAGTGGATGGGTGCGTGACAGGCAACTCCCTTGATGGGAGAAGGAGGGTTTACACTTGCAATGGTTTTGTGAGTGAAAGGGTTTGTAAACATATGTGAATGTGAGCCTCTAAAACAAAAAACGTGACTAAGTCCTTTCAGAAAGAAACAATACTTTCAAAATTATTTAATAAGTTTAGTTTTAAAAACTAATATAAATACATTAAGTATGTAACATATTACTAAACAAACAAGTTAGTATAGTGGTTTCAACTATTTTTAAAATTTAGAGGACTTGGGTTCAAGTCCTCCTCCACACCCCCTAGAATATAATTTTGCATATATATATATATATATATATATAAACAGGCCGGCCTACCAGGCCTAACAGGCTTTCTAACTAGCCTAGGCCTGGCCTCTTTAACTAAATAGGCTTTTTGAAAAGCCTGAACCTGGCTTAAATAGTAAAAAGGCCAGGCCAGGCCGCAGGCCCCTGGCAGGCCGGCTGGCCTATTCCCACCCCTAATCATGGTGACAATGTATGGTGACTTATAATATTTAAATGAGGGGAGCTTGATCAAATGTCTCTTTTAACCCTCCATAATTTCTTCTTTTTCTCTTTTGCCCCACCACACATACCCCACCACATCTCACTCTACAGTTGCGCATTTGGCCAGAGCAAACATGGGGTAACAATAACTGAATGAGAAAGAGAAAATGGAACGTTGTGATATTTGGGGCTAGATGACATTTCGAACGGTGGTGGAGGTGGCGGAGTTCGTGGCCTGCCTTCCCTCGTACTTCAGCTTCTGTTTCTTTCTTTTTTCAAATGAGGTTTGGCTTTGATTTGTAAAAGGTTTGGGTTACATTGTTAGGGAGGGATTTGGCTCTAATTTCTTATTTGGTTTGTTGTGATTTTGATTTGGGGATTTTTGAGATCAGATGTCTTGATATTTTGGTCTCTTATATTTTCTAGATGATACCATGATGTAAAGCTTTATTGCTACAATTTGTTTTTGTATCGTCTTGATTTCTATTGTTCTACCATGTTTGAATTTTTTCTGCTATTTTATTTACTAAAATGTTTAAATGTATTGGGCACAATTGGTACATGTTGGTGAGATGAGCAAATTTCACTTGTGGATTTGACGGGATTGAGATACTCTAAATTGGTATAAATTTGTTTTGCATTGAGTGGAAGAAAGTCTGAAGGTGGGTTGCTGTTAATGGGGGAGGAAATAGCTAGGAGAGGAGGAGATCAGAAGGGTAAATGAGTAAAATAGTTATAAATTTAATTTTTTAAACAAATCAAAATATAAAATTATATTTTAATCTTAATTCATCTCGTCCTTTCATTCAATTTCTTAATGGCTGAGATTTTGTCCCTACCATGGTGACGAACTTAGAAGTCCCATATGAGAACTCATCATAAAATCAATGTTGAACATAGTGGCGGTTGATCTTGTATTTGGGTTCCTTTTAGTATGGGGCTCATATGTTTTGGTCTGTTGTAGATCACTGCTTTTGACCTATAGATAGTTTTCTTGGTTTCTATTTTTGCCTTACATGCCTCTAAAATTTCAAATTTTGCCTTGCTTTTGTTTTTGTGCCAACTCTTTGAGCTAAGTTTTTTTTTTAATTTTCTAAGATTTGGACTAAGGTTTGAACCTAACAGTTGAGAACGAAAGACCAGTCATTTGGGAGTTGGAAGTAAATTCTTTTTTGTCTTTTAAGTAAATAACTTCTTTATTTTAACAATTTTAATGGTAAATAGAAAAATAAAAAGTATTTAGAATAATCAACCCAAACAAATAAAAATTATTTAAAAATTTTAATTTCTTTATTTGTAGTTAATGAAATTTACCATTTTTATTATAATCTCTCCATTAATTTTTTTTCGCTCCATTATAATTATTTGTGATACTAAAATGAGTGTCATGTAAATAGCATATTATATAGCAACATAACAAATATCATACTATATAAAAATATTATTTGATTTTATACAATTAAGCTTTATATTATTAGATGCTATACAATTAGCCTTATATATGTTATTGGACGCGTCAAATATAATTTAAGTAAATAATTAAGCATGAATATTCTATTGACCCAACAAGGAAAAATAAGAAAAGTAGGAGAATTAATTGAAAAATAACTTTGGTTTTAATACACTTATCATATGAAAATATTTTTCATGGTCATTCAATCAAATTATCTCATTTGAATAGCTTTTTAAATAGTGATTATGATATTTAATTACTTTTACTATGTGATATCACATAATTGAATGACATTGTAAAGAAAATTTACATAGTTAGTTCATAGAAATTAAACTCTTAATTTAAATGTACTAATAATATAATTTTTTTTATATTATAATCTAATCAAATCCTCTTTTATGCATGATTTTTGAAATGGTAGATTCAAAATTAAACTTATTTTACTAATGTGATTATAAGTAATTGAACAACTATGTAAAAAAAAATTTACGTTAAAATTAAACTCTTAAAAATACGTAAATAAAAAAATTGAAAAAAAATAAAATAATAACTAATTTGAAATTAAAATTGTGATAGACAAAATAAATAAAAAGTGACTTCTTCTTAACTCTTTAAAGTTCATGGACCTGCTCATACCATTTTTTCAACAAATAGGGATGCTACATGTGTATGTGTCAGTTTATAATTTCAGCAAAACAGGCGGTAGAACAATAACAATCACCACCTCTACCACATTCTCGATTCTGCAATCCATCTAACGGTTATAGATAGGGGCCTATAATGAGCCTTTCTTTTTAAGGCCTAGGATAAATATCGCCCTCGTGTTTGATACATTCCATGGTTTTGGGGTGTTTTGATTTCTCAGTTATTTGCTTTGATGGGCCTTTTACCAGTTACTTATCAATTTTCTGTCTCCCAATAGGTTGATCTTATGGGCCTCAAAGAAATGTTTGGTCATGTTCTGCGTTCTTATCTTTTTTATGAGTACATTGTCCTAATTTAATACATTTTTTTATCGTTTTCATACATACTTTCTTTTTTTGTTTCATAAGTATAAGTCGTATGATTTAATATTATTTTAAAAAACCCAATTTCCTTCTAAGTCAATTCAGTTTAATTTTTTAATTAACTGTATAAATTTTGTTAATTGAACCAATTAACTCTTTTTTAATTAGCCCTTTGAGTCTGGTTATAAAATAATAACAACAAGAAGTTACTCCAAAATCATCAGCCATGCATAAATGAACTGCAACATTTCATCCTTTTCCTTTTGGACTTCGTGGTATTCACATTTTCAATTAAAAACAAAAATAAAAAAGAATATTCATATCTTTATTTTTAGCAGAAAAAAAAAAAGAATATCAACAAATTTGGGGTCGGTTTTGCATGACGTGATAGTTTTCGTACAACTATGGGGGGCATCCAAGCAGGCAAGCTGCAAGCAAAGTAGTTATCACCAGTGTTCTGAGAACCGGACCGGACCAACTAGTCGGATCGATTGAACTGGAGATCGGTCTGCTGTTCAGTCCGGGTTGGCCCCTATAACCGGTTGGGAATGAACCGACGGAGAACCGCTTCGAACTTGCAAGGAATCGGGCAAATTAGCCCGGCAGGGTGAACCGATTTTTTTTTTTAATAAAAAAATGTAAAATGACATTATTTTGAGATTTTTTTAAAAAAAATATAAAATATCATTTTTCCTAATTCTTTTCATTTTCTGGTATGAGAATTAGTAATTTTAGAGATTTAAACTATATGAATAATATTTATTTTGATTGATAGATGAATTATATTATATTCTATAGGTTTTATTGATACCTAATTTAATTTTTAGTTATTTATGACATATATTTTATTTTATATTTTTATATATTTATATAAATACATGTTTTATTATATACCGATTATATGTCAGTTCAATCCGTGATTGAACCAGTTGAATCTCTAAATCTTTAAACCCTTGCCTGACCGGTTCGATATCTGGTCAGGTTGTCGACAACCTTGGTTATCACAATTAATTTAAAAGGATTTGCCAAGACCAATATTAATCGGTGACCAATCTGATTGTGGTGAGGAATTGTGTTGCTGATTGATTAATTTGTCCTTTTTTTTTTCTTCTTTTTTTTAACTCCCAAAATTTGCTTTAGTATCGCGTGTCACCACTTCCGAATACACAAATCAATAATTTCATTTTCTTGTACTCGAATTTTGATACCTTTTCTAGCACCCATTTTTTTAATTTTAAAAAAGAGAAAAGGAAAACATATGTCCTTCTCTCTCTCTCCTTAAGGTTTATTTTGATATTGAAATTGACATAGCATGACAAGTTTTATGTTTGAATTTATTAAAGAATTGTCAGAAGATAAAAGAGAGAGAAAAAAAACTATATAACTCAGTGGCAAAAAGAAAATTTAACAAGTTTTAAAATTGGTAATTCATAAACCACCAAAGGTTAATAGCTAAAAAGACATATATTTGAATCAATTATGAATTGCATGGATTAATACAAGGGAAATGTAATTTCAATTTTATATATTACTTTAAATATAAAAATTAGAGTTGAACTGTCAAATAAACTCCAATTTCATGTTCATACATATAAATTGAAATTGAACCATCAAATAAACTTGGATTTCATATTCAATTAGCTACATCAAACACAACGATATAGAAAATAAGTTGCAAGGAAAATGTGATAAACTGGTATAGGAGTAACATTCTTGTTTCTATTCATTAATATATATGCATTCGTTTGACAAAATCCTCACAACAAGAATTGTGTGTTTCTCCTTTTTCTTTTTTTCTTTCCCAATACGCCAAGCGGATCTTCCATTGTATATTTGTACTCTTCCCCTGGCCTGTCATATATAATTCTGTTTTGTACCTCTCGCATGGAAAAAGCTTCACGGGTTAAGTTCCCTCAACAACGTCACTTTCACACAGGCTTGTATATCACCAAATCGTCTGAATTAACTCAAGATAATTAATATTATTTAATCATTCACCGTTGGTTATCTTAATTAGGTGGGGCGTGAAGCTGATCTAAGATGTCATATCGTATGTGTACGATGGAGCGAGCAAGTTGGCCAAGTTGAACTTTTTCATGATTCGAATTTGCTGCATATCTGTCGTGCAATTGGAGCCTCATCTGAAAAGAACACTGAGTATGATCCGAGTCAGCTCATGCTACCTTCTGAATACATAGCGGGGTCCCCAATCCCCATAATATTATGCAACATCCTTCTTTTACGCCCAAGGGACAGCTCACTGCTTCATTCACTGGCTGGCACGCTGCCCGATATGAATAATTGAATAGGTAACAATGTTTTATCCTTCACATTTAGATATTTTATTCGTATATCTACTTTATTATTATCGAATAAAATAAATGAATAACAACAAATTTAGATCAGAATTTCATTTAGTGATAATAAATAGATATATGGTTAGATAGATGTTAAAATAAAATTATTGATTGGATATGGTATCCACTCTAGCAAAGGGCAATCGAGGTAAAAAAATAAGAAAGAAAATAATATCCATGGCCTATTCCGCCTTCTGCGATTAGCTGTTTGGAAGTAGTACACTGGACAACAATGCCAGGTTTAGCCTTTCTTCCTTGTCTTCTGTTTGTTTTCGGTTCGGCTTTAACAACATGTGTACAAATTAAAGCTGCCAAAAGAGCACATCCACCAGCCTATAGTAATGCCCAAGAAAAATCCCAACTTTGGCTAGTTACGCATTACTGGTGTTTTCTCCTAATGCCTTTTAGGTTCCACCTACTATTAAGATATCAGACGTAAATGGAATAACCAGAACCGTTATTCAACCGTCATCCCAATCCGTATCATAGACAACATTTTGATAATCGGATCGAACATCAAATCAATTAGGATAAGAATTTAGAGATTCAATAGGGATGAAATTGTTATATAATAAAATATATATTTATATAAATATATAAAAATATAAAATAAAATATATGTCATAGATAACTAAAATTAAATTAGACATCAACAAAACCTATATAATATAATATAAGTCATCTTTTAATTAAAATAAATATTATTTATATAAATCAAATATCTCAAATTACTAATTCTCATACTAAAAAATTAAAAAAAATGATATTTTAGACTTTTTTAAAGAAAAACCTCAAAATGATGTTATTTTTTATTTTTTTGTTAAAAAAAAACCAGTTCGGCCGGCCAGACCGATTTTTTCAGTTCCTGACCGATTCGAAGCGATTATCCACCGATTCTTTTCCTACCGATTTTAGGGGCCAACCCAAACTGAGCAATGGCCAGTTAATTTTACTTAACCAAACTGACGTCACGGCCCAATCCGATTTTATGAACATTTATCATAGTCGGCATAACAAATGCTGCCAGTATGAGGTCCAATAAAAGCCGTAAGGTTTCTAATTTTAGGTCTGATTAATCACTAAAAGAAGAGAATAATTTAAAACATATATTAAATAGTATTTAACTAAATCGTTCTTGAAAATTAAATAAGCCACACACAATTTTCTTTTTGATGCGTCTGGACACAAAGAAGAAACAACCCACATATCAATTAGAATTATTTTTTTTATACATATTGAAAAATACCCTTAATGGTAAAAGACAATTATAAATAAGGAAAGTGCATTGAAGGAAGATCCAACCCTTTTCACCGAAAATATTTTTGTCCGATTCAAATGATTTGTTGCTTTAATTATTTCCACACTAATTAAGAAACACAAAATAGCTGACTATAAAATTATGGGCTTTTCTTGAGATTTGACACTTTTAAAATTAAGAAATTGATAAAATATAAAATAGAACAACTAATCACTTTTGAATTATTCAGTTGGATCTATATATAATATATATGTGATTAAAGTTATTAATCTAAGTGTAATTAATTTTTTATTTTTATAATTTATTAATTCTCTTATTTTAAAAGAATCAAATAGTTGCCAAACACTAATTATTTATACTAAAAATATAAATTTAAAATTTAAAAATAGGTGTCATGCTTTGAAAATATCAAAACTTATCTTTTCAATATCAAACCTTTCATTTTTAACTCCTTAATCATAACATTGATTACATAAACTCTCAAAATATTTACGAAAATAACATCTATTTAACAACTGAGTTATCTTATCATAAGATTTCCAATAAATATATAATTAACATGCGAAAGTGATAGAGGGAAAAAACACACTATCAATTGATTTTTTTTTCTATGATATTCCCTCACCCAACAAATAACACCTAATCATTCCAAAATGAATATCCCCCCCCCCCCTCCCCTCCCCCAACCAACAATGAAACTCAACCCAAAATCACGTTATCAATCAAAACAACATCTTGTTGGTTGAGTTATTATTATGAGTAATTCTAAATCCTCCCATATGTCTACAAATTTTCATATATGCTAAATAAAGTAAATATTACTTATTTTTTAAGTTTTTAAGATGTTAATTGTATTTATTTTTATTTGTTTCAATATTAGGAGTCGTAGAAAGATTATTAAGAGGATATAGCAAAACTATTATTATAAACTTATTTTTTTGTTGACTTATTATTTACAGACATGTTTAGCTAAATCTTAAGTTTTTATAAAAGTTATTTTGAAAAAACAGCTAAATAAAATCTTAGTCTTAATTATAAACTATTTTAAATACAGTACAAAACCGTTAATTTAAACAAATGCAAAACATAAAATGTCCTATTCTTATGCCCTTTTGTTGGCAATTTTTATCTTCAAATTCCATTCGTTTTCGCTAATACCCAACTACCAGATACTGTTCTTGTCTGAATTTCAAGTCGGCCGAGTTTGCTGATCAAGCTAGATCTTTTTGCGCGGTTATGAACACTAGAAATGTACTCGAAACCACTATCCATGAACTCTGGGACGTCACCTGCGAAAATACTCTAACCATACGTTAGTATTAGAATGGTTGAAAGCTATGGTATGCCAAAGCAAGTGTGGTGTACCACACATCAAACATTTAGTAATATTTACTAAACGTTGTTAAATATATTCAAAAGTATTGTAAATAAGTTTACTCACACTTTTAAATATAGGTAAATATCTAGTATGTGGTACATCATACTTTATTTGATATATTGTAGAGAAAACTATGAAGATGAATTACAAATAAAAGTGAATATTCCTAATGGTTTGTAACCCCCTGTTTGTCAAGGCATATTATATGACTCTTGAGCCACAAAAAATACTCTCTTCATTCTTGAATAATTATTTATTTAAAATATTTATTTTATTTAGAAATAATTATCAATTTTAAAAGTTTAGATAATATTAATTATTTTTTATCAATAATACCTTATTAAATATTAATGACTCATTAATGAATGATACGAAATGAAGTTGAAATATTTTAAAAAAATAAGGATGATTTAGTAAATTATTTTTAATTTTTACTAATATTAATGACTAATCATTTTCTTAATTTCATTGAGCATTTATAACTGAATAATTATTTAAAGATAGAGAGCGTAAATCTTAAAATTGTATGAGACCATTAAGTAATGTAAGTTAGAATGTAATGGCCGTGACAATCTTAATAAGCTTTTCACATGGCACACCAATCACATAATCCATCCGAGACATGCTATACATTTTAAAAGAGAAATATTATTTTAACACACATTATCTTATATTTCATTTAGAGACCCAATTTATTACCTCTAAATCTTGTGGGACTCATTTTAACATTGTCAAACTTATTATTCACCCTTGTATTTGGGTGGGCGTGCAAATGACACAATTTCATTTTATAACCCAATTTAACAGTTCGAGGATAGTCATCCAGACTTGCAATTCTCTCGTTTGTAAGCATTGGAATTGGAGAACCAGACTCAAATCCTGATTCGGCATCACTACCAATCTAAACAAAGTTAAATAAATATATATATATGTTTTATTTGGTATCTTAAAATGAATGGATCCAACAGAAACTCAAAAGGATACCCAAATTCAAGAGTAATGGAGTAAGTAGCAAGTACTGATGTTTCATACTTTCACTCTCCTTATTGTCTTGAATAACACAAATATCATCACAATGCAACAAACTCCAAATATCACATAGCACTAAATCCGGTAATCTAAACCTAAATGAATTATAACTATAATCATAGATCATAGATACTAGTAGTCATCAAACAAGACAGACAACCAATAATTTTCTTTACACAATCAATCACCCATTCACCATCTCCAAAATGCGTAGCCTAGCATAGCATGGCAGCAACTACTGGTGATTGGAATGAGTGGTGTCACCCTGCCATGCCCAGACGATGTCTTTAAGGGAAGGCCGAACTTGCTCCTCACAGAATTTGATGTATTCAAGGCTGTCTCCGGCGCACTTGGAGAACTCCACCACCGCCACCTCCGGCGCCACCTCGAACACCTCCACCGTCATGGCCAGCTTCCCTTTCCTCCCCTCCGTATCCCCTTGCATCCTCACCATGAACTCCTTCTTCCCAGTTATCCTGAAATTCAGCTTCTTCGCCACCGCCTCCAGCTTCCCCAGCACCGCCGAAGCAGAGAACTTCGATATAAACATCGACGGCGACCTCTTCCTCGTCTCAAACAAATTCCTCAGATCAAAGCCATTCGACAGCGACGAGATAATCTCAAACGCATTGTAAGAAGGGCGGGCGGGCTTCGCCATTGGCCCGACCAAAACCTCAGCGCCGCTGCTGCCATCATCCAACAACACATCGTTGAAATCGATGTTGTCTTCAGCAGCGGACTCCTTGATGGAAAAAGCAATGGGCCTCATGAACCCAATTTGGAACCAAGGGTCCTTCATTATGTGAGCGATAGAATACCTCTTCTCGGGATCAACAACAAGCAGATTAGAGATCAAGTTCCTGGCCCCAGGGGAGATCCAATCCGGAAGAGCGTAATCGGCCTTGAAGGCCTTCCTGTAAATCCTCATAACATTCTCACCTTGAAAGGGCAGATACCCTGAGAGCAGAGCGTAGAGGATGACCCCGCAGGACCATATATCAGCCTTGGATCCGTCGTAGCCTTTCTTCTTGAGCACCTCGGGTGCCACGTAAGCAGGGGTGCCGCACGGCGTCACGAGCATGCCGTCGGAGCGGCGATGTTCGGGCAGCGCCGAGAGGCCGAAGTCGGAGACCTTGAGGTCTTCGTTCTCGTCGAGGAGGAGATTCTCGGGCTTGAGGTCCCGGTGCGTGACGCCGCGGCTGTGGCAGAAGTCGACCGCAGAGATGAGCTGCTGGAAGTATTTCCTGGCGGTGTCTTCCTTGATTTTGCCCTTGGCCACCTTGGCGAAGAGCTCGCCGCCCTTGACGTACTCGACGACCATGAAGATCTTGGCCTTTGTGGCCATGACTTCCTTGAGCTCCACGATGTGGGGGTGGCGCACCAGGTGCATCACGGACACCTCGCGCTTGATCTGCTTCATCAGGGTCTCCTTCTTCAGTTTCTCCTTCTTTATCACCTTGATGGCCACGCTCTCGTTGCTGGCCAGGTTCCTTCCGTGGTACACCTTCGCGAAGTTCCCCTGCCCCAGCAACTTGCCTATCTCGTACTTGTTGAAGAGGATGTTCCTTTGGGGCATGTTGTTGGGTTGTCCGTTCTGCGGATCCATATGTCAGTCAATGTGTAGGGGTTGTTGGAGAAAGAACAGAGGGGGGGAGAAGGGGTGGCAATGGGGGTGGTGGTGGGCGGTGGAGGGATGCGTTCTACCCTGTGTCCTATAAGGTAATTCCTATGGATTTGTTCAGTTGCATCTTCTGAATTGGTAGAGGTGGGCAAGACCCAGATCGAAGAGCGTCATTCTCTCCAGGAAGATGGTGTCAAAGGGGCACACCACGTTCTGCAGGAAGCACTTAGAGGGGTTGAAAATCTTCATGGTGCATACAGAAAGAAAAGAAGAAACAAAGAAGGTATTGTTGGAGGAAGAGGTGGGTGAGGGAGATGGGTTTTATATGTGAAGGGGAGAAAAGAAAAGATAAAAGAGAATGCCAAATTGAGGGGGTGGTTGCGTGGGACTCATGAGAAGGCTAAAGGGATGAGGAAGGAGATGTCATGCTGAATAGGAGGGGAGGGCTATAGAAGCCACTGGGGAGAAGAAGGCGGTTTTATGAAACAGAGAAAAACAAAACAAGATGCAGTGTGTGCTGTTGTCGCTGACTGGGAACGAGATAAGACTAAGAACCATCAGAAAATATCTGCAAAATAAAGAGCCTAAAAATAGTGGAAAATAAAGTTGTCAATTAGGTTTAGGCCACGGATCAAGTGGATCTACTTGGGGACAGACCCAATTTGTCTATGGGGTTTGTGCAGTAAATTGCTCGGGTTTGTTTTTAGTGGCACCATTGGTTTGCCAATCCGTAACTAATACTTACTGATTTAGATTTGCCAATCGCCGCTGATCTAACGATGACAATAAATGAGTAGTACAGTAGTACTATTTCTTAACTGATGCGAAACAATCTTAAAATTACGAGCGAACTTTTTATTGCTGTTACTGCATGAAAATAAAAAAGAAATACGTGAATAAATTAATTTTATAAAATATATAATTTTATATGAAATTATTTGATATTATATTTTATAAAAATTAAAATTCTTTTTATTACACTAAAAAAAGCTAGTTATATGAAAAAAGAAAAAATATGGAGAAATTTGAGGTAAATGGGATTGTGATTGGTGGACTTGAAAATAAATTTCAATAGAATGAGGAGACATCAAAAGGTGATTATTCACTCCAATCTCCTTTATTAGTAGTATAAATTAAGAGATAACAAAAGTTATCTCTCTCCTATTTCATTGTCCAATGTAACTTTGGATTGGAATTTAATCGGTTTAAGTGATTTTGACCTCTTAATCATGTCATCTTACGTCTCATTTCAAATTTTATGTATATTAAAAAAGAAAAAACTAATAAAGAGGAATCTATACTTAAGCATCTAATCTTATATTGAAAAATAAGTCACTCACGTAATGAACTAGGGAATATTATGAAAATGAAAAAATATTGGCTATCCGTTATCCTCTTCATTTATCATTTACTAGCTAAAAGTAAAAATATTATAATTACCATGGAAAAGAAAGCAGATCGGATGGCCTGACAGGTTCGACCGAGAATCCCACACCCTGGCCCTGGGTTAACCCCTCAAAATCGGAGGAAGTCAAAATCAGTCAAGAACCGTTCAAAACCGGGAAAAATCAGGAAAATCGGCGAACCGGACCGGTCGAACCGGTCTGAAGACTTTGAAATTTTTATTTTTATTTTGTTTTGAAGCTTAAATACTGATATTTTTTTATAGTCATAGAGTAAAAATGAAGAAAATGGAACCAAAGAATGACACTAACAAATATTGTTTGATTATAAACCTATGAATATTTTTTTTTGTGTTGATTATGTTAATATTAATAATTTAATATATTTTTCATATTCTAATTAATCATATGTCTATATTTAAATATATATTTTATTATATTCCGGTTGAACTCGAGCAAATTCTGACCTCTAAACCTTTGAACCAAGACCAATGACTGCCTGATGATCTATCCGATTTTTTCTTCCTTGATAATTACAATTCACCTCTGTACAAATGATTTAAGAATGATGATTATTATATTTAGGGAAAAGTAACTCGATGTGATTACTTTAATAGTTGTCTATGAATTCATTTCAAATAATGATAATAATATTTAGATATCTAATCATATTTTAAGAGATTAATTTCTCACGTGTTAGAGGTATTAAAATTAAAATAATTTATATTTTAAAAAATAAATATATATTTAAACTTTATTCTATCCATAATTTTCGTAAAATTGGATTGGGAAGTGTTGGAGGCATGTTTGGCGGATTTGGAAGGAAGCAAGAAGAGGAATAAGAATAATGACCAGAGGTGAATGATACGGAGTTGGTGACGTGGAAGTGAGTCGAGTACAGCTAAGTGCGCGGCGTGTCTAACGTTTGAATCGCATTTTTCTATGGTTCTTTTTTGAATGGTCTTTATTTTAAGGTATACTTCTAAGAATTATCTTGTTCCTACCGTCCAACTTCCTTTCTCCAATAACAAAAACGTGTGTGAGAATAAATTGTGTACCTATCTTAATTTAATATAATATATTTAAACGTGATTATAATAAAATTTATATAACTCAAAGATAATAAATGGATATATCTCTAACAAAGTTTTCTTAAAACATATCTCAAACGAAGTTAATTAAATTAATTTAATTAAAAATATGCATAAATATGAAATATTAAAATTATATTTATACAAAAATCTCTGCATTTTTTTTTGTCATTATCTACATGACTACAAGATTTGTAAAAAAAAAAATCAGAAAATAATAAATAAATTCAGATAACAATATAAAGTTGTGTGGAAGAAGAACATTGCCTCTCTTGAAAAGTGAAAGTAAGTAAATATAATTAATTGAAATAAGTAAATATAACTAGCTATTAGTTAGTCTAGTCAGATGAGATGCCAAATCCCTTAACAATATTTAGAGTTCAAATCCTAAAATTATGAATTGAGCTAACTACTGATTTGGGAAGGTTGCCCTTGTAAAGGGCATTGGGCATTTGCATACCCAAGTCCGAATTAGTCGATTATGGGTCGAATACGGGATGATTTTACAAAAAAGAAGAAGTAAATACAAATAATTACATTAAATGTATATTTGATTAAAAAATAATAATATTTCATTTGTTGGACGACTGAATAGATATTTTGAAATAGAAAATCTAAAAAACTTGATTGATAAAGTGAGTGATAAATACTTTGAGAGAATGAGTTGGATTTGATGAACTTGTAAAAAAGATTAATTAATATTTTTAAATAAGATATTTTTAAAAAATAAAAGCTATTTCACATTTGGATAGTAATTTTAAAAAAATCCTCATTTATTCTTAAAAAAAATTTGTGAAAAATATTTTTTTTTTCAAAAGATGAAAATTATAGTTTTGAAAGAAGATTTTTTTTTAATACTTTTTCATAGTGATTATACATTTACAAAAAAAAAATTACACGACCATATCAAAAAATATAAAAAAAATTAAAATTATTTTTATATAAAAATAATGGCACACAAACGAGCATAATAAATAGCTACATATTATAATTAATAATAAAATTATATTAACTTATTTTTAATGTATTGATATTATTGTAAACAAAATTTATACAAAATTTATATCATCATTCAATTAAGTCTTGCTATCTAAATGATCTTTTAAGCAGGGAATACAAGAATATATATGAGATGTGGAGCTGCATGTATATATAAGAATTAGTTTGTACCTGTGCAATGCACAAGTAAGTTTTGTAAATATAGTTAAATAATAATTAATTATTAAGAATTGATATATATTATATAAGTATAACAAATAATAATAATAAAATGTTTATTATAAAAAAATTATTTATTTTGATAGGTTACATTTAAAAAATGATTGCATAGGATAACTTAAAATAATGAAAAAGTAGAAAACATGTGAAATGAGAAATGAATATATTTTAAAATAAAAAGTGTAATCTTCAAATTTTAATTTGAGAAAATATAGAATTTAGTTACAAAGTTATATTGACTTATTTTTAATATATTAATATTGTAAACAAAATTTATATCATCACTTAGTTGAACCTTATTATCTAAATAGTCTTTTTAAGCTGTGAGTATAAGAATCTATGAGATGAGAAAGTGCCTGTGTACAAGAATTTCCTTTATCTGCACTGCAAGGATCAGTTCCACGGCCTAAGCGAATTTGTTGCTGTCAAAACTTCATAGCTCTCTTTCAGGAAAACAACTACAAAAGTTTTCGTTGTTTGTATTGGAATTTAGTTTAGAGGTTTCTTTACATAATCAAAAGGGATACCCAGTTCACCAATCGTTTATGATCTCTTCTCTCAAACTCGATTAGCAATTTTTATGGTATCCAATTGTTTGAAAGCAATAATAAATTGACAAGCCTGTGAGACGGATGCACAAATTAATATACAGATATCTCACATCTAGGGTAGCACTACCAACAGAATTTTCAAAAGCAGCTTTTGGCCAAATTCCTAATTCCCAAACAATACAAAATTATTGCTTTTAGTTGAAGTGATGCTCACTAAACAAATTATTGGAATAGACAGGGGCAGAGGGCCATTAGGTTAAGGAGCGGCCATGAAATTTTTATTTTTTAATATAGATTTATATATTTATATATATGGCCCCTTAAAAAATTTTATATGTTAATTAGAGAAATTTATAAGATGATATGTTATTATTTTTAAGAAAAAATTAGATAAATTCAATATATTAATATGTTATTATCCATTCATTTTTTTATTGTTTATTTCTATCTAAATCAGCAAACACTGTTTAAATATTTGATATCAATTCTTATAAACATTTTACTTAGTTAGATATTTAAATATTGTAATAGATTAAATGTTGTGTATATGTATTTTTAGAGTTTTGATTGCAATGTGTAATTTTTTTTTCAAAAGAAACCTCTTGTTGGTCCTTAACAAAAATAACATCAAATAAATTGGTCCTTATAGCAAATAAAAAACATCATTTCATGATCCCTCACAATTAAAACTATAGGTCAAGTAGTCTGTCCTTAGCATTTTTGAATGATTTATAAAATAAATTGATCTTTGATTATTTATAATAGTTCAAATTCAGTGCTACCAAAATCACAAATAGAACATGTATAAAAGCAAAATAAATAGAACAAATAAGTTCATCAAAATATTAAGAAAAAGTTAACTTATTTTATATATTTATTTAATTTTTAGGAATTCAAAATATAATTTTTTCTTAAGAAAGCAATTTATACTGTATTATTTTTGTCAAAGACCAACATTAGTGTGAGTTTCTTTTAAAATTTTTAAGTTAAATAAAATTTATAAAAATATTATTTTTCACATGCACATTGTTTTTAAGTGCTGATCTCCTTTAAGAAATGGCCTAGCTCTGCCCCCAGAAATAGACATGATGCACTTTTTTTTTAATTAATAGACATGATGCATTAAGTAGCAGGTGCACTGGATAAAAAATCAACAAAAAGACTAAAAATGTCTCAGCATTGGTATTCAAGCAAATATTCACTATCCGTTTCTCTTTTATACTTCCTTCTCTTCTTGCATGAGAGAATGCCTCTGCATTTTGCTGCTTTTGGAAAAGTTAACTTGCTTAATTATAAAACACGCAAACTACTAAAAATATATAATGGCAAATAGAAGAAGGCTTGCCTGTAGAAAAGGAATGACATGTATTAGGATTGTGTCATGCTCAATAATTAACGGAAAAGTTATTTAACAAAACAGCTTCCAATATAAAAGCCAAAGTTAGGCCAAAAAATCAAGGAGATTTACCTCATACGAGAAGCTTCGAAAAATACGCATCATATTTAAACAGCTCTGTTAGTCGTTTTCTTTTTTGTACTATAGAGTCTCCTTATTTCTGTAGCTTTTCAATGCATACGAGAAGCCAAATCATAATATCATTTTTTGATAGAAAATCATAATATCATATCATACCGAGTGTATAATCCCAAACAATATTAGCAGTTTGTAGGAGCCCCTTCTATTTTATCATATCATAGCCAAATCTTCTTTTTTTTCCCAAAAAAAAAAAAGAAATACTAAAAAAAATTAAAATATGAATGACTTTTTATTATGGTATAAAATTGTATAAGTAGATGGAATTTCTCTATCCACTTCCATTAATACAATCAATGTAATACATCATCAATGTACTACTTTCTAGTGGAGGAAAAAATGCTACATAATTTTTTTAAGATATATAAATAAATTTATATCTATGTTATTTTAAATAGATTTATTTTTACGATTCATAAATAACTCTGGGTGCCAATATTAAATTATGAATAAACAGTTATCACAAAATGTATAAAATAAATGCATGAAAAATTAAATATAAATATGAAAATTTCAAAATAAAAAAATGTATGAAATAACCTTCATTGTCTACTGTTAATGTTATCTTATATGTAATTAATGGTAAGGGCAATTGTGACTAATAAAATATCAATTTGCTTTAAAAATTTTGAAAGTCATCAAACCCAACACAGAAGCAAGACCTTCTTGCTTTCACTCAACGGAGGTTGAAACCAAGAAACCCATTGGCAGAACACAAATGAAAAATCATCCAAGCCAACATTCGCTACGTTCAATGCATTTCGAACCATGGTTTGGGCGACCAAACGCCAAACCAAACACACGCTAAATGTGGTTCCATGACGTGCCTTTACTTTGGCACCGGAGAATTGGTAGCGCGAGACCCCTTCAACAAAAACTTTATAGCTTAGGTTTTAAGTGATAATAAAGTAAGTTTTATTAAAAAGAACTAAAATTTTGATTGAGTTTCTTTAGCAATTAGACATGATTATTCTTGTTACATATAAATCAAACGGATGACATATTTTTCACAATATCATATTTTAACAAGATTATAATCTCATTAAAAGATATTCAAAGCTTAAGCGATGTGAAAATAGTTCAGAAAATGAATTATTATATGTTAGAGACTCAGGGAAGTGCTAGCTAGCATAAAAACCAAGCTTATAAGATATGAAAGGTCTCACCATGCTCAAAAAGCTCAGCAATCAATGAAGAAATATTTTTCTCTTTGAGCAAATCGTAATCAAGATCTTCAATCCTCATAAGAGTCAACTCTCAAGACATCCTAATTAAATGGTGAAAGAACTCCTAATCAAGTTCAAAGTTATGTAAGGAAGATCAATAAGAAGATCAGAAGCTGTAAAGTAGCTTTAGAAATCACATTTTGTTCAAAAGCCATGCTAAGTCAGTAGAAATGGTGGCAAAATTTGAATTTCAAATTAAAGTCAACTGTAAAAAAAATATTGACAGTGATATATTACTTTTGTAATTGGTCTACGTCCTCACCTTCTAAAAGAAGAAGTTCAGAAATTACGATTTAGAAAGTAAAAAGTGTTTATGAAGCTTCACCCAGAAACAACTTTTGATAATGGTAGTGAACTTGCAAACGACAGTGCTGACACAACTTAGTTACTTTCTAGAGAATAATTCCTAGGACACAAAAAAAATATCAACACGTGTCAAAGGGAAATAAAATCAAAGAGGAAATGGCTACATTTGAAATCCAAGTATAAAAGAAAAAAACCTTCAAACCTGAAGATGACTTTTTGACTTAAGACTTTCACGCAAGATTACTGAAGCTTTTCAATGCCTTTTTTGAAAGTTCATTGCATCTTGTAATCAATTTCTATAAAAATATTATTTTGAGCTCCCATTAGATAATATTTTCTTATTAGGAGGAATTTTAGAAAGAAGTTATTTAAGTTTTAAGTTCATAAACTATTTTATTTGTAGAAAACTTGAGTGTATTTTTGGTTGGAGTGTATCAACCAAATCAAGATCTTTATACCCTGATCTAGTAGTGATCAAATTAGCTTGAAGAAGCTAATAAAAAGAATACTTGAAATGAGAGTAAATTGAAACTATTGCTCACTAAATATAGATTGAGAAGCCTATCCAAATACCATCTCACTTTCTCTGGGTTGAGAAAGGGCTGTTAATGGAATTCAATATATTGTTGAAAATTTGATGTAAGTAGTGTTTGTCAAATTAGTATAAAAATCTTTGAGTAATATTTCACTATCTCTCCATATCTCTTTATCATTTAGCATTTGTGTTTATCAGTGTTATATAATTGTTGAAAACAACTTCAAACAATTTTTGAGTTTTTCACGTAGTTGAAAAAGTAACTTTCTGAATCTTACTAACAAATTTCAGTTGCTTTCAAGTAAAAATTTTGATAAATTTTGTTTAGTATTTCAGAAAACAAAGCAAAGTCTGAAGCATGATTTAACCCCCATTTTATGCTACTTTCAACCTACAAGGATTTGTAGCAAAGTGGACTTATCCTTATAGCATCTCTAGTAAAAGGAATCCAATTTGTTCCTTTGTTGGGTGTCGTATGTTCCATCTTGCTTCAGCTTTTCAGTTCTTTTTATTAAAAAATACACCACTCCAATGACATTTGGTAAGTCACAGTTGATCTTTTCTTGATCCTTGTTTTGAGGGATATGGCTTTCTAGAGACAAGAGATTTGTCCCTCACAGACCCACTCCATTGCAATGTCTTGGTCCCTCGTTCCCCATTCAGAACAAGGGTGCATTAAAGGAGTACATTGGAGGTGCTGTTATAGTCCCTCTTTTGGCAGTAAATGACATCAAAATTATCGAAATACTATTACTATTCCTGTTTGTGCAAACAACCCTTGATCTACCAATGCTACACTCAAAAGCTTCAGGGAAGTTCAAACCTTTTGTTTTAAAAATGTTATTTATATTCATTATATGGGATACCATGCTGATTTACATTTCATTTACTATTAAATGAGATGAAAATCCTATTTAAATGGAGTCTATATTCTATTAAATGATGAATATGATATAAGTCGATATGATACTTCGTGTAATATGAGAATACAAATAACACAGCTCTTCTGTTTTTTGTTGGATCCACCGAGAGTTATTGTATTTGGACAATCATCTGCTAGAGCGGGCCTTTTGGAACCCCAAATCGTAGCAATGGAGTGAGTGTTTGTTTTTGGTGGTCTTGTTAAAAAGGAGTGTAACCTGACCCAAAAAAGGGAGTTTAAAGAAGAGCACAGTGTTGTACCAAAAAAAGAAGAAGAAGAGCACAGTGCAAACTGCAGAAAAAAGGTGCAAACCGCAAAGTGCAGTGTACTTGGAAGAGCAAAAACGTTTATGACAAAAGAGTAAAAGGAGTTGTGACAAGAAAAAAATGGTAAAAGGAGCAAAAAAGACAAACATGCTTTTAAGATTGGCTTTTGATTGACAATGGGACAAAGGCCCAAACGAACAGAGAAACTAAGCTATAATCAGTCTTGGACCGCTATGCCCACAAGATTTGGCATCCTTACCATAGAAGAACCGTTTTATGTATTAAGCAAAATGGTTCCAAAATATATGAAAGTAACTAGAATCATATATTTTAGAGTTAATTAGATAAGTAAAATATCTTTATTTATTTATCAAGTTATAAACATGCATTGATTTATATTTAATATCTTTCTACTTTCAATTGTACATATGTGAAAACTTACGCCAATGCAGTTGGATTTAAATGAAACTTATAATTTACCATAATCCTAACAATAAACACAATTTTTTCCCCTTCATAAACACAATCGATGTGTTTTGTTGATTGATTCTATCTAAACATGAGCCGTATTGACCAAAAATAAAATAAAATTGACCCATTAAAAATGTTTTATATAACCATTCTCAATAATTTAAATGTTTTATATCCCTTAAACCAAATATTTCTTTTACCCGTCACTGACATTAACTGTCCAATTTCGTATTATATCAAACATTTTATAATCATGAGGCCTAACACAGTTGGTAGCTAACTGGATTCCTTAAATATCTAGTTAAGGGTTTGATTTTTGGCGAGGTGTATGGAGAAGGTTTCATGGCCAAAGACAAGACCCACATATGTGACTTCTACACCTCGAGGGTATTAGTTATTGCTTCCAGCAGTGGATACCCTTAGTTCATCTAAAAACAAATCAAACATTTTATGTATTAAGCAAAATGGTTCCAAAATTTAATAGCTACTATAATCATATATTTTAGAGTTAGGGAGTGGCTATTGTCACTCCATTTTGACTATTGCCAATCCATCTCCCACTAATCTTTATTTAATTTTACTAAATTGTCCTTATTCTTTTTTAACTAAAATAAGAGCAAGTTAACAATTATTTATTACTCATCATATTGGTATATATCAAAATTTATTGTTCTTAATTTAATTAAAAATAATTGAATTAATTAAATGTATTTAATATTTACCTAGATACTAAATGTTACAAGTATTTAATATTATCATCTCTAATATAATAAGAAGCTAGAATAAAATGTTATTATATCCAGGTGCCATCTGCACTATGTTATACTGTCGCGTCATATAATCCTTATATGAGTTTATTTCAATATCACTTATCAGCACATCTAAGTGTTGAGAAAAAGCCATGGGATGGCTTCTCTTTGTGTCGATCGTTAACTTCATTGACCTCTTTTGCTATTTGCTGACAGCTGACATGGCGAGGGTATGGCATTGGGGAAGAAAGGAGGAGAGAAGATTAAGGGAAAGCGAGGGTTGATTGTTTAATTAGTGATTTAATTTATTCTAAAATATTCACTATTATATTATTTCGATAACTATTGTCTTAACAAAGCTTTAACAGGAAATATTCAACATATGGATATATATAACTTATTATATTAGAGATGTTACTATTAAAAGTATTTAATATTTAGTGTCTAGATAAATATTAAATACATTTAATTAATTAAATCATTTATAGTTAAATTAAGAACAATAAATTTTTTTATATATATCAATATGATGATTAATAAATAATTGCTAAGTGTTAACTTGCTCATTTTTTAGTTAAAATAGAATAAGGATAATTTGATAAAATTGAATAAAGATTAGTGGGAGTAGGAGTGACAATAACCAAAATGGGGTGGCAATAGCCACTGTCTTATAGTTAATTAGATATAAGTAAAATATCTTTATTTTTTTATGTAGTTATAAACACACATTGATCTATTTTTAATATCTTTCTAGTTTCAATTGTACATATGTGGAAACTTACGCCAATGCAGTTGGATTTAAATGACACTTGTAATTTATCGTAATCTTAACAATAAATCGATTTTTTTTTTTTTTTGTTTGGGCTTCACAACTTACTTAATTCGGTAATACTAGCAAAGTGAAAAATATAAGAAAATAAATGAATTTATGGTGCAAATATATAATCGATGCGTTTTGTTGATTGACTCAGCAAAATACTTGTCCCAAAACAGGCAAATTATCCACTGGCTAGAATCATATGTACATTTTAAGTAATAAGATAATTAAGGTTCATCCAAAATTGCTTTGCGGTGACTCGCGAATAGCTGGTGCTTTGACCGTATGGCACTGTGCCTATCACATAAACCACTGATGGCGCCTTTCAAGTTTCCCTACATGGAAGCTAAGATTTCCATTAACCTGCTTATGACCAGCAATTTCTTGACACAGTCCTTATCCTTAGCTAGAAACAAACGAATTTCAGATCACAAACTTGGAGTCATCCAAATTCACCAAGTACGATAGCCCATAATCAAACATGTCTATCTATCTATAAATACAAGCCATGAGGATCAGAATTGAAACACCTTGGCGGAAAACTAAAGTCATAGAAATTAACTAGCTAGTGTTACGATGTTAACTTTGAAGATTGTGGTACTATTTGCTGTGAGCTTAGCATGGCTGAAAATGAGCTCTGCATATAATGTCTCTTACGATTCAAGAGCCCTCATAATCAACGGGCAACGCAAAATCATCATTTCGGGTGCAATTCACTATCCTCGCAGCACGGTTGCCATGTGGCCAGATCTCATGAAGAAGGCAAAGGCGGGTGGCCTCGATGCCATTGAGACTTATGTCTTTTGGGACCGCCACGAGCCCAAGCCCCGCACCTACGACTTCTCAGGGAATCACGACATTGTTCGATTCGTGAAGGAGGCCCAGAATGCAGGATTGTATGTCATTCTCCGGATCGGTCCCTATGTTTGCGCCGAATGGACCTATGGTGGTTTCCCTATGTGGCTGCACAACATTCCCGGGATCGAACTGAGAACGGACAATGAAGTTTACAAGAAAGAGATGCAGACTTTCACAACAAAGATTGTCACCCTCATGAAACAGGCTAAACTGTTTGCCCCGCAAGGTGGACCCATTATTCTAGCTCAGATCGAGAATGAGTACGGGAATATCATGGACAAGTATGGAGAAGCAGGGAAATCCTACATCCAGTGGTGTGCTCAAATGGCCGTTGCTCAAAACATCGGTGTTCCTTGGATCATGTGCCAACAATCAGATGCTCCCGCCCCCATGATCAACACTTGCAATGGCTACTACTGCGATGACTTCACGCCAAACAATCCCAAAGTTCCCAAAATGTGGACCGAGAATTGGATCGGATGGTTTAAGAACTGGGGCGGCGCAGATCCTCATAGAACTGCCGAGGATAGTGCCTATAGCGTTGCGCGGTTCTTCCAAAGCGGCGGCATTTTGACTAACTACTACATGTACCATGGAGGAACAAACTTTGGTCGCACAGGAGGTGGTCCATACATCACAACATCCTATGACTATGATGCGCCAATCAGTGAATATGGCAATCTGAATCAACCCAAATGGGGGCATCTTCAGGAGCTGCACCAAGCACTCAAAGCAGGAGAGGGGGTTCTGGCCTCCAGTGGAGCCCCAACAACAAAAAATGTTACCGACAGTGTTCAGCTCACAACTTACACCCACTTGGGCAATGGGGATAGGTTCTGCTTCCTGAGCAACACAGACACCAGTCAGGACGCCAATGTTGACCTCCAGGGTGACGGCAAATACTCTGTGCCCGCATGGTCGGTGAGCATCCTTCAGGACTGCAACAAGGAAATCTTCAACACCGCAAGGGTCAAAGCTCAGCCCTCTTTGATGGCCAAGGATAAGTACATCAACCAAAAATCCACCATCCATTGGTCGTCCTTACGCGTACCAATACAGGATCAGAGGAAGCTAGGGGGGAAGAAATTGCTGACACAAAAAGCACTGCTTGACCAAAAGGAGGTGACCGTGGATGCAAGTGACTACCTCTGGTACTTAACCACTTTCAACATTGATGAGTTGGATGCATGGAAGAATGCAACCATCCGTGTGAACACGTCGGGGCATGTTCTCCATGCATTTGTCAACAATCAACTGGTGGGCTCCCAATGGGGCACCGGGGGCAAGTACGTCTTTCAGCTGGAGAAGCCTGTATCTAATTTGACGCAGGGAGTCAATCATCTTGCCTTGCTTAGTGTCACAGTGGGATTTCAGAATTACGGTCCCATGTATGACTTGGTACCCACTGGGCTGGTCAATGGCTCGGTCGAGTTGATTGGGAGTGGGGATGCCAAGTTGAATTTGACAGGTAATGACTGGGCATATAAGGTTGGGGTGTTCAAAAAGGCCCAGGCCCGTGGTAAATGGAGGGGTGGGGCGCTTGTGGTAGGAACGCCTCTCACTATGCACAAGGGTAATTTTGCACCTCCAAATGGGGCAGACCCAGTTGTGGTGAGCTTGAGTGGAATGGGAAAAGGGGAAGCATGGGTGAATGGGCAGAGTATTGGTCGTTACTGGCCCGCTTTCAAGGCAGAGGGCAACTGCAGCAGCTCGTGTGATTATCGTGGCAGGTACTACGCAGAGAAATGTGTCCAAAATTGTGGGAATCCAACACAGCAGTATTATCATGTCCCGAGATCATTCTTCGTCAAAGGGAGCAACACCTTGACCTTGTTTGAAGAAATTGGAGGAGACCCATCTGGCGTCACTTTCCATACTGTCACAGGTTGAACTTCAGCGACAGATGGACCAGCCCAAGCACAAACAAGCTGGCTGGGAAGTGGTTAGTGCTCTATTTCAAGCATAAGATTACATAATCTTGTAGTACCACTTTTGTTTTCGTTTTCTTTTAAGCTCTAAGGCAGTCTATGCCGTATAAACTATTAGTACTGCATAACTTAGTTCGAGTAGTAAATTAGCTCAGATTGAAGGTGTAAACAAGTCAGATTGAAGGCACTTTTGCCCACAATAAGATCATTAGCATGCTTGCGCATTAATGCATTATAGCTTCTTGTTCATTAACGCCAAAAGAAAAGAAAGAAGTATAACTTATTGTTGGTAACCGTGATTTATTTTGGAGCAACATCTTTTTTTCACTTTTTTTGTTTTTTAACGGATGAGCTAGATTTTGCTTTTGGTAATTAAAGCCTTAGGGGACGTTACTTTCGAGGTTCGGTAATTAACGCCAAAAGATCATATTCTAGAGAATGAAATTCCTATTCATAGGGAGGAATGTTATTTTTAAATATTTTAAATAAATTATTATTTAGCATTAAATATTTTTTAGATTATTTGTTGAGTTTTTTAAAAATAAATTTAAAATTTATTTATTTTGTAATATATATTCATGAGAATATGTCATTATTTCTAAAATACTCTTAACATATTTCTTATTATTATAATCCAAAATAAAAATTACACTTTCAGAAAAAAATATAAAATTAATAATTAGCTTTTTAAAATTTGTTCATCTCGAACAATATAACAATTAATAAAAAATTTTAAATTGAGAGCATAGTAAATTTATAAAGTTAGATGAGTATGGATAAATGAAAATTATGAAAAAAATCAAATAATTGAGGGATATTTTTATATTTATTCTTAATAACTATCATTCCCAAGTTATGGAAAGTTTTTATTTTCACCTTTCATCGTGAGAATGAAATCTCACTAAATCATAAGAAAATATTTGTTCAGTGAATAATTGATACCCAGGAATAATTCTGTATAACTTATAATAAATATGGGAACACATCATTTTCATGTAGTTATTTTAAAAAATAATTTAATATACCTTAAAAAAACACCACCTTATAGAAATTAAGTGGTGTTTGCCTAGGTATATATTTGACCGTTGATTAGCTAATTACAACTCAGTTTATAAACGAAAATTTTGGTTAGAAAAGTTATATGTTTGAAGTTATTATTGATTTAATTTAATTTTTACTTTAGCACTTATCTTAAATGAGGGCAACAAAGTGTAAATTAATGATATTAAATTAGTTTTATTCATCCTTAATGTCTTTTTTAAAAGTAAAAGTAAATTATAAATCAATTCAAATATCCTTGTCCCAAGTCTTAAATGTGATATGTTTTGAAAAAATAAATCAACATTTTTGGTGAAATAAATTAAATGAAGTTAATTATAGTTTTTAATTATTGCAACCATAATTTTATTTAGAAAGGTTTAAAAAAAGATTTGCCCAAATGCCATTTTAGGTTAAACCCAAGCGCCGTTTTTTATAAGGCCTAACTTTTACTCTTGATGAATGCCCAAGTGACAACATTTCCTTTTTTTCCCCATAACTTACCCGAGTGCTAATTTTGGTCGATACAACAAATGATAAGTACTTTGTTTTTTTAATTTCCCAAGTGCTTATGACTTAGATTATCAGATCAAAAAAACAAAAATGACTTGAATGATCTTCATATGAGGCAGGGCCTAGTAGCCCCTTTTTTTTGGCCCTTCTCATGTACAAAATCACAAGATGTGGAAAGGCCTTAACCAAAAACCGGAAGAATAAGAAAAAAAGATAGGGAAAGGCCTAACATGCAGTATCCGGCTGAAAACACCGAAGCAGGTAGTTGCACTCAGGTGACAAAATATGGTAACATATGTACGAGTACATATCTAATGTCCCCCAAAAAAAAACCAACTCCAAGTTCTTGAAGATAAAAATTATAGCCCAAGTTAGTCTCTTTATAAGAAACTGGCCCATGCAACCTTATTCGAATTGCACATGTGCCATGTTAACAAAGTGATATTGATCCAGACAAAAAAAAAAACAAGGTGATATTGATGTTTTATGACATGTGTGCAAAATGATGTCATTTTTTTTTTACCCGAGTGAAAGAGACAAGAGGATTGTGTTATAATTTGATTTAGAAAAAAATCCCAAATGTAAAAATCTTTTCATTTGCCACTTGGATAAAGTGATATCATTTTGGTGAGGGAAAGTTATGTACTAAAATGATATTATTTTGATTACAACCAACATTATTATTATGACGTGTTATCATTTTTCTGTGTCATACTTGTGTGACTCTATTAAAGGATCCATTGTTTACAATTTTAAAGTACCACAAGAAGATTTTTTTGAGAGATGAAATTGGGCATTCACTATAGTTTTTATTTTTCACGGAAGCCAATGACAAAATTTCATGACGTAGTTGCAAAGAGTCCCTAGATCGACTCTCATAGGGGGATAGTGTTATCCTCCCCCCTGACCTAACATATGAAGACTCATCTATTAGGATATGATTTATTAGCCATTAAAACGGAAATCCAAAACCGCGTGTTTCTAAGATTTAAATCTTTTCAATTTGGACAACTATCATATATATGTTGGTTTCTTCAAACCAAATGTTAAAAGCAACTTTTTTGCTGAATTTTTTTAACAAATGTTATTTTAACATAAAATATATTAAAAAAAATGGAAAAACAAATGAAGCTTTCGTTACAATCATTTTAAAAATACTCTTATACTCTACTAGATACATTAAGAAGCGACTCATGTACCAAAAAACACATTAAGATACAAAATAATAAAGACTGGCGAAGAAAATTGAGACTGTCCTAATCCAAGGCATGGAAATAAGAAAGAAAAGAAAAGCAATATTCAAATTTCACTAACTTGTTGATTGGGCCGACAAAAGAAAGTGACAGACATAATAAGCTTTAGTTAGTCATTTAGAAGTCAATCCTCGTGCTCATTCCTTGTTTGTTTGTTTGTTTGTTTGTTTGTTTGCCATGTTTTCCAGTTCTCTTGTTTCTATGTTACCTTTGGCTTGTTTAACGGTTGGTGAAGTTATATTGAAGAAGAAATGTCCGAATTGGAGTCCTGACTAACCGGGGCCCTTTAAGTTCAACTACGTCTAGCTAGTGGATGGTCTACTATTTCATACAAGCTGCCATGTAAGGCTTTGAATTCCATTTAATTACTTTCCTTGGCTACTTGCACCTAACCGAAATCAAGGAAGAATAAACACATGCCAAGAATAAGACACGTTGAATTCGAATTCCAAGGATTTTCTTGGTTCAGTAACATTGGTCAACCTAACCCTAACATTGATTCTAAAAGAATATGACATCATATGCAGGAACACCAGCTTGGAAGTAACAAGCTGAAGGGGAAGCAGCTGAATGCAAGAGAAAAACTGGGAGAAAAAAATAGACTGAATGATCTTATTCAATAGAATGAACTAACTTGCTTTTTATCAATGCTAACACTCATTTATATATCAGTGTCTAAACACAAGGAAAAATACTAACTGACTTAACAAACTCAGTGAACCAGAAGAATTATACAAAACAGAATGACTAACTCTATATCAACAGAATAACTGATTCTTATTTATCTCCAATAGATTCAGATGCATATGAATTGAATGTAAATGCCGTAGAACAATTTTCACTGGTTCAATACTCTGCACTAAATATTAACCCAATATACTAGTATATAGTTTAATCCGATCTCTTCAAAACATACCACCTGTCCATCATTTACACGCATTTTCACTTTTTTCTTATGAATAAAAAGGATTGGTGCATACATGTAATGTACCAATCCATCCAAAGTTTTTAAAGAACACTTTTTTCTTGTTTGATTCGTTTTTCATTTTTCATGTTCACGTTATAAAGTACAAACAGCATAAAGTTAGGTGATTGGACACGAGGAGGAAGTCAAGAAACACAACCCAAAGTGCTTTAGCATTTTGTCCTTAACGACAAGATTGGTTGATAATAATATTTTAACTTAAAAAGGTGAGCATCTATTTAGACACCTATTTTATAATCATTGGATGTGATAAATATCCTCACTTATTCTTGATATCCATCATATCCAATAGTTATCAGGTGAATATCTGACTAGATACCTACTTTTTAAGTTTTAAAATATCATTAGCCAAACATAAACGTAGAGCGTGAGACACAATGAATGTACTCGATCGTGAGGATGGTCTAGCTCTCGACTATAGTACTACATGACTACAGTATATTCCCCAACCCAACTAGATCATGTGATAAGGATACGTTTGTTTTAACTTATGTATTCCCACCTTCAAGTAAAACTTTAAAAGTGTATTAAGAAGCTAACTTTTTCATGCTTTGTTGGAAAAAAAAAAGGTTAAAATAAGCGGGTACAAAAAATCAATTGTACTGTTTTTCTCTGTTTAAAGTAATTTTTCTTTTTCGTCTTCAAATAAGTGACACCTTTTATTTACAATTAGATTTTTTTTTTAACACTTTTCTACATAAGTTGGGAGAGTAACCATTTGGTATGTGATTTTTTGTCCCCTATCATTCTATCCTCTAATTCTGAGCCTTTCATGGTAGAAGATAGAATTCTAAGAGGCTTTTTACACGTCCAAACAATTATGTGAAGGCTCAGGGAACCGTTTTGATCATTGCAGTTTATGAAGGATCCGGTCCAAAAATTAAGAAATCTATAAAGTATTATTTATTATTTATCTGTTTTTCCTTTATTTAATGAACGTGGAGATTAAGAGTGGAAATTATATGATCGTGTGGGTGAAAACATATTGAAAAATAAAGAGTGACTTAAATGATAGTGAACAATTTTGTAAAATACACATTTTTGTCGCTTAACAATTGATGTTTCTTTAGTATTTTATTTAATCTGTATAAATTTTTAAAATATCTCATAAGGTGAATTGAAATGGCAAAGAATATATATGACACCTAGTATATATTAGAACAAATATTTAAACGTTGTTTGTCTTGTTGAGACGTAATTCTAAGAAAACTTTCCCCAAGAGGGTAAGGAATAGAAGGTACCATAAAAAATTGACAGATTTAAAAAATAATAGCCAACATGAAAGTCGTGATTAGTATGCACAAGAGGTCGGCATAACCAAAGATGGCGTTGGCGATGCTTATCTCATGCATGGCATCACTTTGCACTCACCCCTTTTCCCTTGTGCTGTTTTTGACATATGTAGCGATCAAAATTATTTGGAAAAGTGATCTCGTGCATAGATTCGGTCTTGTTGGTTATCTGCACGGTCGGGTTGATGGAAAATATATATATATATATATATATATATATATATATATAAAATCTGTTTGGTTTAGATTTTGAAAGAATTTATTTATGTTTAGGAAAAATGTTAAAAAGATGAGTTTAGATAAATTGGTGTGAGATATAAAAGTAAAAGCTAAATTTTTTGTTTTTACTATAATCAATTACTTTTAAACAAAGACACTTATTCGGGAACTAAAAATATAAAACAAATACAACCATTTGTTTGCAATCACCTTCTTACTACCGCAACGCCAAAATGGGTGGTAACCAAACAGGCTGACAATTCATTTTCGACTATCACAGTAGTAGTGGTGTTTATAACCCGGATCAACTTGTCAATCCATCTCGACTTGATTGAAGTTCATTAGATCAAGTTTGGGACTTCAAATTTGATCCGGTACAATTTTCAGACCAGATTCGAGTTATATATTTAGTTGATCCAACCCGGTCTAAAGTCAAATAATTTTTTTAAAGATATTTTTTAATAATAATTTGTGAAAAATTATAAGATTTTATTGTTCAATTAATACATTTTATATAACTTGATATTATTTTTGTATTGGTGTGGGTTTTTTTTAATCTTATATTGCCAAATATCTCTTAAATTTTTTCTTACTTATAAAATTTTATAACATTATTATAAATAATGTGCAAATCCTCATATATTGTTTGAAGGCTGATCTGATTGACCCGGTTTAACCTGGTCCATAGTAGAATCATTGTTGTGCCAGGTTTGAGTTTCAGAAATTGACCCAATCTAAAAATTGACCTGAGTTCAGGTTTTGTCAAACTCAACCCAATCTATCCCTTAGACACCCCTACATAGTAGAAGTGGAAATAGGCTAAGAATATACTGGTCTTTAGTTTAAATAGGTTTGAGTTGTATCTCAAAAAGTAGTCTGTGTTTGAACCTATTACTTAACATAGGTTTATTTTCACTGTTAAAAACTTGCTTTGACTAAAAAGCCTATTTGGATGCATGCTTGATTATAATTTTTTTTTTAAAGAACCATGAGATGTTCCCTTCAATAAGTTAAAATATTTCTAAGCATGTCAAATAAAAGTATATTTTTAAATTGGCTAAAAGATTCCTTAAGTAAGTTAAAAATATATTTTAAGATAGATTGAATATTTTTATTATCATTAGAATTTTCAAATAACAATAATATTAGTAGGTTAATTTATTAGACCTAGCTAATAGATTATTTTTATCACTTGGAGCCTGGTTGATTGGCTAAAAAGACATTTTAAAAAAATTTTAGCCTAACTTATTTATATACTAAATATACTGGGTCAAACTAGGATGAATAAGCTAAAAATTCCCTACGAGCCATCTGCCCTACTTTCCATCTTTAGACATTATTGCACTTAGCACATAAGCAAAAAAAGTTTCTCAAAAAAATCTTACATTTTTCTTCAAATAACGATTTAAAAACCTACCATTATCAAGAATCGTTAGTAAAGTATGTAAATGTGCAATTGTGATGAGCAAATCAAAAGTATTGCGTTAGAAATTCTAAATTTAAGATAAATTGTGTTTTTCATTGGAGACAAGAACACTATCTACAATAATAAATTGAACATTTGGCATGGACCAAACCCTAGTCCACAAAGCCCTCTAGTTTCAGGCTCTTTTAAGAGCAAAGGGCTAAGTTTGCTTGAATGTTATATAATCGACCACTCCACCTAAAAACTTTCCGATTCAGATTGCTTGGTGTTATGGATTGGAGGTGGTGTGTGGAGTGACACACATTGAGGTTTCATTTTTAGTGTGAGTGGGAATTGTAGGAGGATGAAGGTGGATATTGAAAATGTGATTTGTGATTCTATCATATGCATGTTATAAGCGATGCATTGGTGAGTTTTTAGAATGATAGGTATTTACGTGACCTCTGTGTATGTCATGAGCCAATTTGAAAACATGACTGGCACATAAGGAATCCTATACATACCCATGTAAGCCTCGTGGTCAGTGACTTGTACTATATGCATAATTTGAATAAAATCTCTATTTTTAAATAACAACTTGTTATTTTTGCAGCATAATAAACTTGTTTAATCCATATCTAAAATCATGTCTGACTTTGTAATCACAATACAAAATATATTGAGCTACTCTATACAAAAGAACCATGAAAAATGTATCATTTTAAACATATAATAATTAAATTAGAATCATGAAAATGAAAACGTAACAAAAAAAAAATGGTTCGAGACTCTGTCTGCACAACACTGGAGCATTCTATAGCAAAAAGTAAAATGCTTCATGGCAATGTGAAGCTCACCAATTTGGAAACTCTAATGCAGCTAGAGAGGAGGATGAGAAGGACCCCTAATGTAATACCCTAGGCTAAAAAAAAAAAAAATCTGCAGGCCCTTGGTGGTCATTGAGACCGCCTTCTGGTCGTCAGAAAATTAAGTTTGCAAGGGAACTCTCAAAACCGCCAGTAGCCATATAACCGCCTGTGCGGTCATCTCATCAGAGCATTAAAAACCCCATTTCAGGGTCCAGAATCTTCAGAACATCAAAAACACGATTTCCTCCCCCCAAAAATGTGAGAAACTTCTCTCTCTACCCCCAATTCACTCCCACACTCCATTTCTCTCAATTTTGACTTCAATCTTTGATTCCTAAGGCTTTAAGGTACGTTATTCTTCTAGTTTTGCTCTCCTTTCTCCCTTTTCTTTGGGTTATTATGGTAATTCTCTAAGTTCCTCAAGGGAGGGAGGTTTTCTACCTAGTTAGAAATGGATTTTGATTATTCAGAGGCTTTAGAGGTTGATTTAGATTCTATGGTTGTTATATCAGATTCTACTGTTAGTTCTGCTTCCTAGGGTGCTATTAGTGTTAGTTCCGGATTATTTACCCCTCCAGGTGAGTGGGTTTTCATCTAGAATCCTTATGTTCTGCATTAGAGCTATTTTCATGAATATATGACTTATTACTTGATTTTAGAGAAATACTATGTAAGGATTTGAAGTTACTGTTGAAATATATGTTTTGGAAGCATGAAACCTATTTTTCATAAAACTCATGGGACCATCTTTGTCATATTGATTTTATGCAGAATTGATGATTTGTGTCACTGTTAGAGACGTGTGATTGCTTTACTAGAATCTGGAACTGATTATATATATATATGATTCAGTTTTATAATGAGATATGAAATTCAGAGAAATGATTAAAATTATGATTTTAACCTTTATTTCAAGTATACGGCTGAGCTTTCTAGACTATGAGAAGTTTGATAATTGAATTGTGTTTTAGATAATAAATCAAAAGGTTTTAGAGCCTAAATCTTCATGAGATTCAGAACAGCTGGCGGATACATACCCTGTGAGGCTATGAAATCACAAATGTCTACAAAGGGTGATCCCTTGGGCATGATTTCATAGCTACAGTTATGCTAAGGTCGGACTGTTAGAATCCAATAGATTCAGAGTTCACAGAGTTAAAAGATTTTAAGGATTCTTATATTTATTTGTTTATTTAGTTAGACTGTAACTATAGAGAAACAGACAGCGAGTTAACGGCTGCATGATCGTTAACCTTGGTACCAAGTTGCCTAAGGACAATCTCACAGAGCAGACCAGAGAATGGAACCTAGTTAGGTGTCAACATTAAGTCCCCAGTGAGGCCCGTGTCTGGCACTGGTGGAGCATAGTAGACCGTTCAGTGTGGTGAGGCCCGTGTCTGACACCCACTAGAACAAATCAGACCTTTCTATTTCTCTAAGAGTTACTATACTATGAATTTATATGATTTAAGGTATAAAAGTAAATTGAGAATCTTATTATAGAATTTGTGACATGATGAATTGAGTATATATATATATATATATATCAGATGTAATTGGAGACTCCTGTTTTATACTAGAGTATTGTTGACCTTATTTATGAAAATGATGATTTGATTATGTATATGTATATATGAAATGTTTTAAGATTGTTATAGTGTTATTATGATATTATGCATTGTTTCCTTGGTGTCCCATGAAAGGGGGTTTTAGGTGAGGATTCACTGACTGAGTTTTGGTTACAAAACTCACCCCTCTCTTCCTCTTCCTATTTTTACAGATAGAGCAGCTGTTGTGAACCTTCGGCAGTCATAGATTCCAGTCGGTGAGTCTGTAGGTGAAGCATATAATATTTTGGTTAGAGTGCTCCAGTATATTACAGGCAGGATCCCGGCCCTAAAATATGTTTTATTTTTGCATTTGACATAATATAATTATATTCTGAATTGTATATAATTAGATCTGGACATTGGACAAAGTGTATTTCGATTCGTATGTATAAATAATTCAGGATTTTGGGATCTGAAAGGCTGTTACAAGGTTTTTTACTGTGATGATTTTGATTATAGAGAACAGTTGATTTGTATGTAGAAAAAGAGAAAATTTCTATCTTTCATGGATGTTAAAATAGAACATGCATGCGAAATTAGTAAATAGGTTATGAGGCTTGTGTGAGAATGAGATTTCTCACGTGCTGGTCACGTGCCTAAGTCGGGTCGTGACACCTAACAACTGCTATATCTATAAGAGGAAAAAAAAAGAGAGGAGTGAATTTCATCTAAAACTCAATGAGTAGATTTTCACTCGTAACCTCCACATGGGACAACCAACAAAAATTTGTATAATCATAATAATAAAATGCAATATCCATAAGATCATTTCCATGTTTTCATACATACAAATCGAAAAAACCAATAATCTTTGTAAATCATACATAATAGTAGTCTAATAGAGAAACAAAAACCTCTGATTATGCATATACATATATGGCGTAACAATAATAATATCTGGGGTTTTCTTTGATTCTATAGGTACCTCATAAGATTTTGAATTTGGACATCTAACTAGATTTTATCTCTGATTTCTCTGATAAGGGGATATTGTTCTCTAGTGGACAATTTGGTACCAAAGTTAATGATTTATCACAACTGTTAACTCACTACTTGTTTCTCTATAGTTACCATCTAACCTTAAAATCATTTAAACTTGGAACATTTTCTCTAAAATTTCATACCTGGATCTTTAACTCTGAACTTATTATGAGCATAATATTATAAACATACTACTCTTGAAAACATTGGGATAATCATGTCACCTCTATATATATTCATACTCTTAATCTAGCATTTCACAAAACCATTTTAGCATCAAATGGTCCCACGTGCATTATAATACAATGTTCATGCTCCATTGAAAACATAGATTTGTAAACTTGGCAAAATCATCTATCATTCATACTTGTCTTGAAAATAATCTCTAAATCATGCATTTATGTCATAGAGCTAGGAAAATGTTTGTAATGACCAAACTAAAGGTCACATGATTGAACCCACTCATCCGGAGGGAATGAACTAGTGGTGTTAACACGAAGAGATAGCACCAATGTTTGTCATAACAAAAAAAAACCCATGATTTATCTATAATAATCTTTAGATAATTTTAAACCAACTCTAAGAAATTGAGGGAATAGCCAAATTTGACAACAATAAAATATTACAACACCCAACTTAAGAACATAAAGGAATAGGAAGAAAGGGAGCATAAACGAACATCAATATCTTACGTTGAAGCTTGGAGGAAGTAAGATTGAATGTGTTTGAGAGTGAAAGGTGGAAGAGATGTGTGGGAGTGATAGGGTTTCAGATTTGGGGATGAAAAATTCATATTGGAGGTATTTATCACTAATCAAATTGCATTGTTTTGTAATGTTCTGGCATTGAGGGGCACTGCTATAGCGGTCAAGAGATATGGCACACCCACACCTAAAAACACACGCCACTATAGCAATCAAGATTTCTTTAGTGATTGGCAAAGACCCAACTCTACCAACCCCACACACTTGACCACTATAGTGGTTCGGGATTGTTATAGCGGTGTCGGAAACACCTGTTCTGCATATTAAGGGTCTTCTATGCATATGGGATTTCCTAACAACACGGGTAGGTCCCGGGAGACCTTGAGACCCACCTATTAGACTTGTTTAGGGACCGATGGACATGAGGTATTACATTGATGGGGGTGTGTGTGTGAAATGAGACATCTTTCGAATATCTATATTATTTGGTCTTCAATGCAGAGTGTTTGGTTTCAATTCAGTTACCGTATGATTTTCAAGTTTGGATGTTAGAGTTTTGGTTGGTACACAATGATGATCTTGATGGCAATGCCAAAGCGGTTGGAGTGAATTGCCTTTCTTTTTTAAGCTTTTTGGTATGGTCATAGTTGTCTGATGCTTGGATTTAGAGTTAAATTATGCTGGTGGTTATTGGATTTTGTCCTATTGTATGAGTTCTTCTGATTCCTCTTTACTTGATAGTTGTGGTATCTGTTTCACTTGATTTGTTGGTGACAAAGAAGGTGTCTTTTTTTTTTTTTGGCTATTTTTGAGGAGACTAGACTTGATTTGCCAATAGTAGAGGAACTACACTTTGGTTGAGATGGTTGCTCTTGACTCTCGAGGGATAACAATTTGGAAAGAAAAATCTTAGGATGATTGTTTCTGTGTTTTTCGGACCTGCTTTGATGCCTTTTTGCTATCAAAATTCTATTGTTCCTCACTTGCTTTAGTGTGCTGGCTGGTACATGTTACAGTGATGTCTCCTTTATCCCTTTGTTATTGTTTACGTAGTAGGCTTTGTGCTTCTTTTTTGGCCTATAATCTACAGTTTTGGATGCCTTTTGGCTTTGTGATCCTCAATGTTTTGGTTATGGGTCTGTTGATTAGAGATACCAGTTTATTGCTACGTGAGTTTGAAGTGTAATGTTTTTATCCTAAGAAATATTATTTCAATATCGTATATCTCGTACTCTATGTAGATACTTAATCCATAACCTTTAAATCTTGTGGGATCCCCATTTTAATATCTTCCTTTTTATTCTCTACTCTTTGACTTGAATGGATATCCATGGATATCCAATGGACATCCATATTTTTTATATCTAAATAACATAACTCTTTTAATTCTCATGTGTCTTTGACACTTTTGCCTTTGTACTATTTCTTCCTTTGTGGGCTAAGCCTTCTATTCATAATCATTGAAAATAAAAAAGTTTGCTTAAGTGGTTGTGATCTATTGGTCCGCAATATGCAATAATAATAAATAACAAATAAGTTTATTATAACATAGATTCATTAGAGAATTAGTGACAATACTTTTGTAATAGCATAATTATAAGGAATGGATAAATTGGAGTTTTTTCTTTGACTCGAAGAGAGGAGTTCATCAAACTGGAAAAAAATAATTAATAATTTATGGATATAGAGTGAAATAGAGGGAGAAGTCCGGAAGCCAATTATTTATTTTATGATGAACAATATGAACACTTATTTTGCAATAGATCACTTTGTTCTTTTCTTTTTTCATCCATTTTCATGTATGGGAAATGAACTTTGTAGGTATGCACACCCGACCCCCTCTCTATTTTCATCTCTCTCTCTCTCTCTCTCTCTCTCTCTCCTTTTTTTTTTCCTCCCCTCGTCTGTGAGTGAGTTTTGGTGAGTATATATATCTGTCACCACTCTTCATACATATTTGACCACTGTAAATGAAAAAAATAAAAACAGCACAAATCCAATAAACCTCAAATATTAACTATTTGAAAAAATAATGAGAGAAAAATGGAATAACTTAATCATAAAAGAAATGAAAGACGATGCAGATATAAATGGATTCTATATCGACGCACGAGGAATTTTGATGTTTGAAAGGGGAGGGAATGGCCGACAGAAGCTGACAAATTAAAGGAATCTCCAAAGTCGTTGCTGGGTCAAAAATATGTGCAAAGGTTCCTCAGCATCATGTGTTTCATTCTTTCACCTTCGATCCATTCCTTTTGTTCTTTTGCTCTTCTTCCCTTGAATCGATGAAAGCGAAGACGCCATTCTAATTTCTATAGTTGCGGAAACCACCAATCAAACCGCTATTTGCATTTGGGATTGAAAGCAAACCAACCAAGACCCCACCAACATCGTCAGCCACGTTTGAAGTCAAGTAGTCCAGCACACGAGCACTTTAAATTTGATGAGCCTCCTCTTAGTCCTATACAAACAAATTATTATTGGTTCTTAAATTAACGCCTTGTGTTTGAATCAACGCTATACTTTTTTTTCTTGGACATGTGGTGAGAAGTGAGACCACAGCATTTGAATTCCAAGGCCAAATTGTCCATAATTAGGTGCTGTAATTAATTGGATGTGGACACCGGAGAAAATTTGAACCCGTTCATGAATGTGAACATGCCGTAAGGAACTTCGGGTTTTGCCTTTTCTAGGTTCAATTCAGTGGATTGACCAATTAGCTGAATATGGGTGCAGAGTGAGTGTTTGATTAATTTGGTCATGGTCCATCAGTGGGTCTCACTTTTTTAGTACTTTCTTCGATTAGGTCTTTGACTTTTCGCTTTGATAATTTGATCCAATCCTATGAATTCTTTGTTAAGGGGCATCACTGCATCAAAATCTAAGTCTTTCATCATTTGCAAACTCTGATTCAGTTGGCTAACCACTTTTATTATTATTAGCCCACATTCAATAAGAGAATATGATTTTTGTAACAAAAGATCATCACATACTGTATTTATTTTCGATTTCTTTTTTTTTTAATAAAACTAGAGTACATTATTGTAAAATTAGTTTCGCATTCTATTTTACCCTGTCTTCAATAGTAACACGTCATTTGTAATTGTTTTTTAAAGTTTAAATTTATTTTTTAATATTGATTATACATACATACATACCTACATACATATACACACACTTTATATAATTTTAGATATATATGCTATTTATGTACTTTTTAAAAAATTCTACTAGCCATAACCTATTATATGAAAAACCATGCGAATGGAAGGATTTGATTGAATAATAATATAAAAAAATTATAATATTAGTATAAAATTAATCACGCATTATTATATTAGTAATAATATTTAATTTAATTATTCTCTCTTAAAAATTTTCCAGTTAAAAGCACATATTTAAATAGCAATTCCGTAAAACTCTTCTATATTAATAGGGTATAAAAAGGATTGATAAATTAAAGTTGAATTTAGAAAAACCTGTGTAGTACGCAAAAACACTTTATAACTTGTTATTTTGATAAGCAAAATATTTATTAGTTAAAGTTAAATTAAAATAAGGAGTAAATATACACTACAAACAAAAACAAAAGAGTAAATATGCACTTGTTCTTATCTAAAATTATCTTTGAATTGCCATTTAGTCCACACACTACCAAATTTATAAATTAGATATATTAACTCACACACATAAAAATTATAGAGATTAAAACTACTGATAAAAATTAATTTTAGAGAGAAATATGTTATTTAGGTTGTGGTTGATTGAGGGATGAAAATGAGGATAAAAATTATAGGAATAAATTTATGTGTAAAATAATACGTGAAATTTATTCATGAATTTTTACTCCCATTTTCACCCCTAAACCAAAAATACCCTTAGTATTAAAATAAAGACAAATGATAGTAACACTGAATCTCACCTTATACGTTGCAAAATCTACAAGGCCACAAGCGTAGCACAACTGCATTCAACAGTAACTAAGAACCCAAATTGTGTGTCTGCGTGTATTTTATCTCTTTTTTTTTTGGGTGTTCCACTACCAAACTTTGGTATTAGACTTCAGCATGTTTTTCAGTCTACCAAAAGGTATATTTATAATCCCTCAATTCCTTATTAATTTATTTTGAAAAATCGAGATAATTTGATATTAATTTTCTAATGTGCCTTTATTTAATATATTAACTTTTTAATATATTAAATTATCCACTTTTCTAAGACAATTATTAATTAGGAATGAAAAAAAAACTATCTTGAGTATGAGATTATTGATCATGCATTTTGAAATATAGCCGAATCTTGACTTTGAGACATGCTTAAAAAACTTTAGTCTCTTCCGCACGTTTACATGAACATATGAAATTGACTTTAGCATGATTATATAAATCATGGAATTCAATTTTCACTTGCATTGTTATTTGCATAAAATATTTTTATATACTATCATCTTATAATTTTATCATTATCATTTAAATTGTTTGACTCTAATAATAATAAAGATTATTTAATGATACATTGATATATAATTGGATAATTAATTAGTTTTTCACTAAAGTGAATCGAAGAACTTTTGAATTATATGTTGTACACAAATTTCCTGTTATGTGAGTACATTTAAAATCAAATTAAAACATTTCTTATTTGAGTTTTCTCATTCTCCCTGCATTTCTGGCTTATGGAATTAGTCCACGTTTCACTCAAAGAAAGCATATGATTAGAATCAAGTGATAATTATGAGGGAGTTTGTTTTCTTCTTTATTTTTTCTCCTTAATATTTTACATGGATATTTCAGTGAAGGAATTAATTAAAATTGATCATCTTATAACTTGAATGAGGTGTAGCTTCGACTTGCTTTATTTTTTGATTATTTTTTCTCATAACCGAATGAAAATTGATGTTATAAATGGTTTGAATATTTTTTTTTATGTGATGCTTTATTTATACTAGTGGATGGTGTACTTACCAATGCACATTTTTAAATTTAGTATCAAAATTTTAAAAATAAATTGAATTGTTTAAAAATTAATTTAAATATATAACTAATATTATTAAGAAATAATGCTAGATGTTGTTGGATTATTTTATGTGTAGTGGTAGAAGTTATTGAATTTGATTACAGTATTTGAAGTCATTAAAATATAGGTATAGACTTGAAATAAATAATGAAAGGATGGACGATGTAAAAGTGAGATGGGAGGAACGATACACAAGAGATAACATAAAAGGCCAATTCTCTTCCCTTCTTTCTAGTCTACGCATGAGCGGGACCTTGTGGAATAGAGAGCATTGAATCAAAATAATTTCTTTTATTATAGCTTGAACTTTCGCGTGGACATTTTTTTTGGTTACATTCGCGTGGACATTGAATTCAACAATAAATATGCGTCAATAACTTATAAATTGTTATTTGCGTGGATGATCAGTTAAGTTATCTATCCATCCTTTTGGTACATATGTCAATGATGCCATTTACTTCTTCTTAATCCATAAATGTGAATTACATGATCAAAGACTATTCTCTTATTTTTCTAGTAAGATAGATGAAATTGTCAAAGTGTATGAACGACATATAATTATATTGTATGCAGCATACTCATCAAAAGTGTGTGTGAAACGCGTAGAAGATAGAAGGCACAAGTTATAAGCAAAGTCTGCCATCACGGTAGATAGGTACAGTAAGGGAATTATCATACATATATGTTTTTTTCCTTTTTTTGTTTTTGTCTTAAAAAAACATGAATATCTTGGCGACCGTTTGATGTCAATTTTTAATTTTTAATCTTAATTTTTCAAAAATTTGTAAAGAATAAATTGAAAACTGTAATTAAAAATTAAAAATTAAAAACTAAAATTTATAATTTTTATCATAAAATCTGAAAAATTAAAAACTGGAGCTAATTAGTGCCTTCAAATAAATGTATTATTTAGTATATACATTTTAGCTGATTTACGTAGCCATGAAAATTGATAATCAATAAAAAATACTTAACAACTCACTTTACTTGAATATAACACGCATAAAATTATATCTTTACGAAGATGCCCCTGATTTAATAATAAATGCAACGTGGAAAATGTTTGACGATTGACATAGTAATAGACTAATCGCGGCAAGAAAGAAACAAGGGACCCACTAATAAGCCAAGCCGGCCGACGACAAATGTAGACGACTTCTGGTCAATATAAAACTTCTGCATAATGTATATTATATTACTTTTATATATTTTATTTTCACATAATATTATATAAATTTGGTTTTAATTAACTGTTAATATAAATAATTTTTGTATGATTACATAATGATACAACAACAAAAATATTTAATTTCATTATTATTATCCAAAGTCATATGTATAATAATATATAATTAAATAAGTGTGTGAAATTGTTTACATCCCCATTGTACTAAAATTAATTTTTATTATTTTTTTATTATAATGGTGAACAAAAAATTAACTTTTGCATATTCGTATCTTTAACCTAATTTTTCAAAGATTTACAAAAAAAAAAATTTAAAGGAACAAAATAAGTTTACTATGACAATTTAAAAACATAAAATGTCTCATGAATCAAATGACTGAAGTTTTACTTATTTGTTAAAATTAATAATACACTGACAGTGTAAAATAGTTTTACACTATCATCCAATCAAAATATTTAGTTTGGATAACCTTTAGATAGTGAATATAAAAGTCAACTATTATGATTTATGTGATAATACATAATTGAATGACTATATAACAAAATTTTATACTGTCAATAGATAATAATTAAATGCTTTAAATTTGGCTATCTCAATGAATGCACGTTTAGATTTGCATTTAGAATTCTAAAATTATGGTTCAAACAAAAATTATAAAATACAAACCATCGTTCAAGCCTTTTAAACAGAAAATCGAGTATGCTATTAATATTCTTGCGATGCACATTTCGTGAAAATAATAATATTGTAGAGCTGTAAAAAGGACACGTCGACATAAGTGAATCCAATAGTTCTAAACTAGTGTTATTTGATGGAGAATTTTCAAGGCGGGCTTGACTTTGAAATTTGAATTCCATTATTTTCCATGTAGCGAGAATTCACCGACATGTCCGACGTCAAGTATATTCTTTTAATAATACAACATAATCACGCACGCTAAACAGATTCATGCTTTGCTTCCTATTCCTGTTTCAACCCTTCGTTTGTGTTTTTGGTACCATATAAAAAATAATATGCGGGTAGACACGTTCTTCTTATCCTGTCTAGTCCAGTCTAATCCAATACCGCTACTACATGCGGTGTCTGTTGAAGTTGAAATTGAAATTGAAATTGAAATAGAAATAGAAATAATAAAGAAAGCAAAAAACAAATTAGATGCCAGCTCTCTAACAAGTAGTGGGATATATTCCCATGTGTCTTTTTCCTTCACTCTCTTTCCACCCAGTTTCCTTGTTCGACTTGTTCTCCTCCTCAACTGCTACTGACTGCCTCTATATATGTTGTACCACCACGTTCACCACGAACTTCAGAGTTTGAGGCTTTTCAGCTTTTTCCATAGGTCATTCTTTCGCCCGGGTTTTGTTTGACACAAATCTAGAAACTGGGTTTTGCTTTAAGCTTTTTCTGGTAAAGCTTTTCACGAGAGCATAGTTATATATCACAGGAAAAAGTGCTAGTTGTTTGAATTTGTTTGGCAGCCACATGGATTGTTCACCATGGGTTAACACTTCTTTGGATCTCAACATTAATCCTCACAGAGTTCACGAAGAAGTTCCAGTAAGTATAAACAATCAAATTATACATCATCTTGCGTGGAAACTCCGTGCGACATGCTTCCCTCGGAACAATGTTTGATGTGGGGAATAATTCTTTCTTTTGTGTTGAATTCAGATAAAGGAGGTGGAGAGCAATAATTTTTTCTCACTGGGGATGAGGAAGGCTTCGGTAAAAGAAGAGGTTAGTTGTGCCTTTGTTTTCCTGCCCATTCCTTTGATTGTTTTTCCTTGTCAACAATCTAGATTGATTTAAAGAACATGAGGTTCACTAAGATTTAAACAAACCTTAAACTTTCCATGTTCAAAGAATAATCTTTTTGCCTGAATTGATACAAGATATACGCCTTTCTTATTTCTTATAAAAGCTGTATAAATGATCATATGCGTTGTGTGATTTCATTTCAGCCCGCTGGTGCTTTGGTGGAGGAGCTGAAGCGGGTGAATGCAGAAAACAAGAAGTTGACCGAAATGCTCACAGAGATGTGTGAGAGCTACAACACTTTGCGAAGCAACTTGATGGAATATATGAGGAAGAATCCTGATAAGGAGCTCAGCTCATCGAAGAAAAGGAAGTCTGAAAGCAGCAACAACAACAGTAATCTGGTGGGAGTTAATGGAAACTCTGAGAGCAGCTCAACTGATGAAGAATCGTGCAAGAAACCGAGGGAAGAGACCATCAAAGCAAAGGTCTCCAGAGTTTATGTCAGGACCGAAGCATCTGATACAAGCCTTGTGAGATTCTTTACAGCAATAGAGCATTGACTTAATATGAAATTGTAGCAACTCTAGGTGTAGTTGTTTGACAGGCCTTTTATTTTATGTGCTTCCAGATTGTGAAAGATGGATATCAGTGGAGGAAATATGGTCAAAAGGTGACCAGGGATAACCCTTCTCCAAGAGCCTACTTCAAATGCTCTTTTGCTCCAAGCTGCCCCGTCAAAAAGAAGGTAATTCATTATATTCTAAGAGCTAGTTAGGAAATGATCATTCAAACTCCACCGAGAAATTGGATCAGAAGCTAAGTTGTTTTTGCTCCTTTATTTGGTTGTTCAGGTGCAAAGAAGTGTGGATGATCAATCAGTTCTGGTTGCAACTTATGAAGGAGAGCATAATCACGCCCAACCTTCTCAGATGGAGGCAACATCAGGCTCCGGCCGTTGTATGACCCTAGCTTCAGTACCATGTTCAGCTGCTCTTAGCTGTTCCGCACCAAAAGTCACACTTGAAGTGACAAAATCTAAGTCCAGCAAAGAGCCTAAGAATATAAATCCAAAAATCGAATCACCGGAAGTCCCGCAAATTTTGGTGGAACAGATGGCTAGTTCCTTGACTAAGGATCCTAATTTCACAGCAGCACTTGTTGCCGCCATCTCAGGAAGAATGTTGCACAAGAATTAAGTAGAAAATTAGTGAAGGGTTTTTAGTCCAATATCAAATGCCAACTGTCAAGTATTCTATCAATGGATCTTTTTTAGATCATAGGATGTCTATGTAAATACAACATAGAAAATGGGGACATATTCCTTGATTTGATCCTTTAAGTGGGGATAGCATGTTGAGCTGAATATAGATTCGCTAATCAAGCTCAGTTCAGTCTTCTCTTGCTCTTTTGCAACACCGTGAAGATCTAGGACAGGACAGGTCAAGTGATACCTCCCAATTAAGTTCTTGCAAAATTTTCTCTCAAGTAAACAAAACCACAACAAAAGGCATAGTGTTGTGCAGTGCAAACTGTATTGACGATCCAATTTCTCAATTATCTTTTTAGCATCTCACAAAAACAATGTTATTATACAGTATTTTGGGACATTTTTAAATATTGGTTGAGAAAAAAATTGATACCCTCTCTCAACTGATGTCAAGGTGTCCCAAAAATTTTCATAAATAGCATTTTTCTTATAATAGTTCTCAATCTAGTCTTAGCCTGAGATTTTTCACTTTATAAACTATATTATACGTCAAACTTAAGAATTCCATGTGATGGAATAAGGGAAAGCACACGATCTGTATGATGATGAGAACTTACGCTTGTTAGATGGATACTTTGAGCAGTCGAACCTAATAAAGTAAATTTGGCAAAAAAAATTGATGCAGTTTCATAATTGAACCAGTTGATCCTAAGTCCTAAATCTAGAGTACAACAATGTTTTGGACAGAGTAGTCCCGTAAAGATTATATGATCATCCCTTCTAACATAATAGTACATTTACATCCCCTTAGACTCTATTGGAGGTTACTCGTAGCCTAATTGTATTTCATCCGTCATTTCCCGATTTACCCCAATTCCATAAACCGAACTAGCCAGAAGCATAAAACTCCCAACGGCAATATTTTGTCACTGATTTCCTGAAAGCAAGTAGTGGGCTGAAAGGATTCGGAGTAATATTATCCGTACATAAAAAGAAAAGAGCGACGGAGTCTCAAATTCCATCTAAACACCATCACCTACTGTCACCCACTCTTTCTTAAATGCCGGCTCTTAATGTCCACAATTTATATACAAAAAACGTTAATCAGCACCACAATCCTGACAACATTCAACTAATGCAGCAAATGAATACAGCATTGTTACCTTGATGACCTTTGACAGGTAGGTAATACAGCTATTGCTGAACTTAGTTGACCGTAAGACTCACTTAGAATACCTAATCAACCCAAAAAATATGATAGTGCCAGAGGAATGAAGTACCCCTAAGGAGGCCTAGTCCCCATCCTAGGGCAAGGGGAGTTGTTCATGACCACATCAAGGGAGGAAAAAGGTTGGCAGGCGACTGTGGCCATTTCATTATATCTTGAAGAATTGACAAAGCTTTCAACACCACACCTAAATACATATAATACCTCTCGCACCTAGATACACGCACCTACGCTCACAATACTGCTGTATTAATTATATGATGCTTCAAAAAGCTTGTCCCTTACAAATACATCTGCCTTCTCGCTATTTGATATCCGAATGGATTTGCACACTCATGACTCAACAACCCACCCATCTTTTCGCCAAGATTTACTGTCTCAGTGTTAATATGATCATTGAATTGGCCAAACCCTCTTATTACTGCTCCAAGGTGAAGCTCAATTGTCCGCAGCTAGCGAACACACCCACCTTTGTTGGTTCCTTTCTCTTTGACCTTAGAGTTAAGGAAGCTATCTGTTGTAACTGCTTCTGCGTTGGCTACACAGTCATTGAATATGAAGAATCTGATAAGGTGGGTCATTTGTTAGCCCTGCCACTTGCATGAATGATGAATGAATAGATGACCATAGGCCCCCACACTCATGAATCATATTCTCACAAGGTCTCAGCTAATAACCACTGCTTTAGAAGGTTTTGTCATGCCTATCATAACTGGCTGACAGACACAGTAGGCTAGGCTACACAAAGTTCCAAATAAAAGTGTGAAAGGACCAAAACTCTTCAATCACACACTTAGCACCGGGAAAAAGTGCAGTTAAACGACAAGTTGGACTGACGAGTTCGAATTTTCCGAACCAGGTGTTCTTATTTTGTATTGGTCAGTGGGTCAGGAAGCAGTTTTGCCTACATTTTTCACAATTAAAGTCTCCTTGGTAGGTAGCAGAAAAGTTTGACAAAAAATGAAAACTAAGCATTCAATGCTGATACACTTAATTGCAAATTATCTCACATGCAAAAGATGAGATATAAAAAATAAAAGATCGAAGAAATGGGAGTAAATCTTACACGCCTGACATGCATTTCCAATTACGGTTTGCGACCTGATCAGCTGTGATGGCAATGACCAAACAGGGCTTCTTGGTCCAAATATTATTCATTCGAAGGAAACACACGGATCAAAATTCAGAGAGACTTCCCAAATACGCCACAGCAATGAATGAATCCAGGGCTGAAGTAAATCCCTAACCTAATAAAGCACTCTCCACACCCAGTTTCTCCTGATGAATTGAAAATCTAATGGAAGAGCTGGAAGTATGGTGGGGCATTGTTGTTAGTAATTTATATGATGTGCATGAGTAATAATGCCAAAGTTATATATATATATATATATATAGAGAGAGAGAGAGAGAGAGAAATAAAACTAAACTGGCATTTAATTTAATTTGATGAGAAGCCGAACAACGGGAACAATATCCTGCACAAAACCAGAAACCAACAGACACACAGTTTGAACTTGGAAGCTGAAACCAGATTGAGCGGTGGACACACAGAGCAGAACAAACAAGCTCACATGGTTGGTTCTGACACAGGCGAATTAGTTAGCAATCCTACAGGCACACAGACACAATAGTGGCAGTCACAGTGTTAAGGCAACCCATGCCATGATTAAGAAAAATAGTAGTCGAAAAACTGAAGGGAGGGGCCTACCGTTCTATAATTTGGTTTATTTATCATTCTTCCCATGCCGTTAGGCTTGGCTTACTTCCATCAATGAAAACAATGATACGTAACTACGTATTTCCCCTCAATCCCTACTCCCTACCAACCAAGGGGAGGGGGTAATAGGGGACATGAGACAGTAAGAGTAAGACTAACACCTAAATTAACAAAACTGTGTATCAGCCTTAAAATAATAATGGTATGAAATGAATTGAAGAAATGCTGCGCGCAGGATTTCAATTTTCAATTTCAAAGAAGCTGAGCTGAGCTGAAAGGAGGTTGCGAGGGAAAAGAAAAAACACAGAACTTGAGAAGGAAGGATGCAGTATGGGCCTGGGCCTGAGGTGCTACTATTACTATTCACTTATAGCTTGTTCGCTCGCACACACATGTGTCGGACTGTGGGCTGAAATTGATATCGCTACTCTGATCTGATCTGAGCAAGTTCAAGTCAGGGCTCTCTCTATCCACGGGTAACCTGTTCATCTCAACAAGCAAGATCCAGCATAGCTGTGGTTTCCCACATTCGACCCAATTTACTTGGGCCCATGACATCTTTTTTTTTTTTTGATTAATGAAAGTTTAGGTGGGTTAGGCACCGGACATCCCGCCAGGGTCAGGGCACGGCCCTCGGGCTCGATTGAGTGCTTAATAGGGGTTCTTATGTGATTACCCACCAATGAAGACCTCACAGTGGCAGGGAGGATTCGAACCCACGCCCTTTTGGGGTACATCCCGATCCTTTACTACCTATGCCACGCTTCATTTGCCCACGACATCTATTGCATTAAGAATCTTGAGCAAATATTTGGTCAGGCCTGTAATTTTCGTTGACCCTTGTGCCTTTTGACGCACATATATCATATACAGTTGACGATGCATGTATAGACCGTCAATGGTAGATTTTATTTTACTTTTAGTTATTTATTTATTTTTCATCTAGATGGAATTACAAGCTATTAGAAACTCGATTAATCGGACCAAATTCTCCAAAGGGGCACCGGTCCCTCGATGAATGGTAAATCTTTTAACTTTGCACCCAAAAAAAAAATCAAAATGTTGCTTCATAGTTTTCTCTCTGTGGTAATGTCAGTGGAAGCTGTGAACCGTCTCATGAAATTAAACGCCAGTCACTACGCAAAATAATAATTTCATTCATTTGTTAAAAGTTTTAACCATTTAGAGTGGATTTTTTATTCAAAGTCATTGAATAATTGTTTTATTCTTAACTGTAATCATTGTGTGAATATTTACGGTAGCCTTGTTTGAGATCAATGGCTTGACCTAATTTCTTTTGTTAAACTTAGTTAGAACTAAATTTGCAAATTGTTAAATACAAAAATTTGTGTGAATAATCTTAGTAGTAATACAGTGACTTTAGGATGCGAACGTATGACTTCATATTCCTTAACTATTAAATCTTTTCAGGAAAAGAAAACATAATAGTAACCAAAGATTACAAAAAAAAGGGTAGAAGTGATCATAAAAGTTTCATGACATAGGTTGGCTCCGGTCATGAAATTATCGATAACAATAGGGTTTTTGGGCTTATTTTTCACTTATAATTGTTGAGTGTTTTAAATATGTATCAATTGGCTGATTGTTTAGCCACCGATAAATATAGCTATAATTAAAAATATTAAGTTTTGTATAAAGTTGAGTTCAATTTTTTGTCCAAACAAGTGTAAAAAATTGTATGAAAAATATGTTGCTAGTGGGTGTAAACTAGAAGGGCCTATAATTCCTTGAATGCAACAATGTCATCGTGGATATATTCCAAAAGCAAATACAATGTCCTGCATTTCGTTGCAACTTGTAACAGATGCCACTCAAAAACTGGCTTCCTCAGTTGAAGGTCGCCTCAAGAAATATCTCAAGCTGTTAACAAGAACCTGCCAAACATATATGGTAGAGATGAATCTTAATCAGTTCAGAAACTGAAGTGAGAAAGTAAAGTCTACAACTATTACAATATACTTCACTCACTGTATGAATCAACTTTGGTTTCTTAACTATCGGTCAAGAAAATTGTTGAAGATATATATACCTGCTGGAGAGGCCTAATGATGGCTTTACCCTTGTAGCTGACATGAAACTTTGCTTTAGCCAATAGCCCCTAGGTTTCACAGCAAAGCCTCTCAGATGAAATTTGTACATGCTTCTTTTTATTTGTTTTGGTTAGTATTTAGAATGATTTATTCCGAGATCGAATGATTAGGACTAGAAAAATAAACTAGTGCATTTGTGGCTATGATATGATATATTATACATATACCTCTGTGTCAAATTCTCCGGATTCAACAGCAATGTTAATGTCAGTAATAATCTTTACAAGATCCACCAGTAATCCAGGCCGATCAGCTGTTTCCACGTACAGCAAACTGCAAAAAGGAAAATGAAAAGCACCATTGTAATTCTATTATTCAAAGGTGGCGTTGAGCATGCTGAGCACATATTTTGTCTTGGTAGCAATTTCTGTTTGGATTAGAATAGCTAATACGTTAAGGAAGAAGCACATGTTTTGAATCACCTTCGATCTGGGCTATCGTCAGACATGGTTATTTGGGTTGCTATGTCCAAATCAACCTGAAATATTTTAACAAAACATAAACCAGATTCAAACAATAGAAGCCAGAGCTGAGAGATCGATATATATATACGTTGGATTTTTATCACGTTGTGATACAATAAATTAATTATTAAATACGTTTTATTTTTCTATTACTAGCAATAAAGAAACTTTTACCTAGGTTCAGAAAAGAATGAGGAATTCATGTTTTCCTGCTACAATTTGAAATATAAATATTTGTTACCTGGTCCTTTGGAGGCACAAGTCCAAAAGCTGCTCCCAGAGCTAATTGGGCACTCGATTCCTAACACCAATTTGAAACATGTAGCTCTAATTAAAAACACTGATCTCCCAGATGGTATTTAACCAAATAAGGGTCCAAAATAATAGAAGGATGGTTGAGAAGCATACTGGGTGATACTGAATCATGTTATTTATAATTGTCAAACGGATTGCCTCTAACAACTCTGGATCTTCTACTTTTCTACCAGTATCACTGCAAACAAAGCTCCGCCACCATGTCCAGTGAATTAATAACTACAGAATCTATTTAAGACCGGATTCACGAGACAACTGTCCCTTGAAAGATGCAAACCAAAAACTAGTTTGGTTGTGCTAGACTAGACTAGCCTAAATTTATGGTATGTAATTACAGAGGCCGATTCTGTTTGAGTGCAAATCCTTTAGGGTGGTGAACTTGTGATTGGACGCTCAAAGCCCTAGAGGGACTTTAGAAGCCATCCTAATGCCAGAGGATCCAACTCAGCTTACTTACAATGACAAAAATTTACCATTGTTAACAACAACTTGGCAAGTTAGCGCATACATATTCCGCACGCAACAATACTACAAGAGCAATTGTAGGAATGTAGGTTAGGACAATGGCAATTTATTATTACCAACGGGATACATGTTCTGTAACACATGTAATACTTACGCTTTTGTGATTGAAAACTTGTTGTGCTTGCCAGAGGAATCCAGAAAGACATTTGCCTTGACAACATTGAGCCCTAAGTTCTTTAATGCATTCATCTGCAACCAAGGCAGAGTTAAGTTCTTGCTTGCCTTCTTATCAAGGCAAATGTTATTTGGACACCCAAAAGTGGCTGTCCAATAGGGACTCTCACTTTCGGGTGTTTAAATAGCAATGCTCTCTTATTAATATCCATCATCCACTATCTCTCAATGGAATAATGAGAAATAACACAAATAGACAAATTCTTACCCAACAAATTCAACATAAGGTGTTAGTTAAATAAGTGAACATTAACACCACCTTATTCAGAGAATGGCTTACTGTGTCAAGAAGAGCCCCAAGGCGATCACCAAAGGTTATCTCCACAACAGTTGCATTTGGATCAGAGTCTTGATCAATTATGACTATGGGAGTAGGAATGGTATCAGCATCACCTTGATTGCCATCCTGTTGTCCATGGAAGAGAGAGTCAGTGATGACAGTCAACAAGCCTATTATTCACATGCAGTGAATGACAACCATGTCGGTTGTTTCTGCCAAATACCTCCACGTCAGTAACAGGTGTTGCTCGAGGGATTATTGTAATCCGTGTAGATGACAATCTGGGAAAATGGTGCATACAATTAACAGAGAATGGACGCATCATTGTAGTGCAGTCCTAGCTAGCATCTTACACTCGCTTTTCAAGTTTTAAGTGTGTAAGAATCTTTCAAAAAAAGCTCGAAAAGGGCGCAAACATAATTAATGATATTCAGCCAGCATGCTCCTAGCTTAATTGTCATGATTAACCATCCAACTGAGAGTATTTGAGTTGAGACTAACAAATATAGTCACCTTATCCTATACTATACACAATCCAGTAGCCAAAAGTTCCCAGTTAGCATGCATACCTTGTTTTGTGAAGAACGTAACATGGTTTAAAACTAGTAGTATCAAACACAGAGGAGGCCTTCAAGACTGGAATGCTGCTAATGGTTTTCTCGGAAGCTCTCAAGATGTTATCAGCACTCAAGTGCAGTCCAAGACTGCAAGAAGCAGCCATAGCCACAGCCATCTTCTTTTATATCTCTTGCAAAGTGGAAAACAATAACTTGAGCAGAGATAAAGAGATTGAGAAAGAGAGAAGAGTTAAAACTTAAGAGAGGAAACACAGGCAGAAGAAGCCAAATGACAGGACATAATAAGGGAGAATTGAGTTAAAGAAGACGAGAGAGAAGAACGTACGGGCAAAGCAAAGAGTGCGTTCATCCCTTTATCCGTCCAAGTAGATCTCTGACGTCCACTCATAATCTTGTTGGGCCTTTATACATCCGGACAACTGCAACAACAGCGACGCCTTTGGTGGAGGATACATACATACACATAACTTTTTTCTTTCTCTTTGAGATATCCATCAAGACGAGTATTGCTGTAAAATTAGTCATTTAATGTTGCCGTGACAAGGAATTACTTATAAGAAAACCCCTATATGTGTGTACAGCTTATTACTGTTTTTGTGGTAAAAAACTCCGAAAGCTTATATTCAGACTAGGAATGTCCACTGATTAATTAAACATTTAGAAGTATCACGGTATTCGTTACTTTTGCAAAATTAATAATGACAAGTTTAATGTTGTATTATTTTTTATCGTATATAAAAAGTTTATTGAATACTAACAAAGCCCTGGCTTTCCATTTTGTAATCTTCAATCATGACAGTAACACAGAAGGCTTCAAATCTTTGCACACCACACCATGTTTTCATCAGAGTGGAAGAAAACAATAAGATAAAAGAAAATTCAATGGACGCACGTCATAAACTCATGAGCATTCCGTGCAAGAGTCACATTAATGGTTGCCCAAGCTAACTATCTCACCCATGGCTCATGTTAACATGTTACCCCCCATCATTAATAGGCTGTAGTGGGTAGAGCCAAGACTCAATTTTTCTCTAATCCTTAACAATTTTAGATTTCATAAATTGAGCGTTTTGTTCAATAGACTCTCCAATTGATAAATTGTTTTGAAATAAATCACTTATAATTGTCAAGGTACTTTATTTTGTTTGTTGAATTCTGTTGACGTGGAGCAAGCTACTCTCTCCGAAGTTGTTAGGGAGTCCAGTTGACTTAATGTGCAGTGAGTGATTATTTACATAGTGATAATGTTTTAAATTTATTTTTATGAGAGAAACTAAGTTATTAAATTTGATAAAATTTTATTCTAAGCGAGTTACTTGAATTATTTGGTTAGTTAGTTTGATTAGTCAATTTTCCTAATTTTGATGGCTATTGAGTATGACTTGATGATGTGGTTGAAATTATTGCTTTCTCTATTTGTTGATTTTATAATGTCATGATTATGCTGTGTTATTTCAATTTACATTGGAAATGTTTTATGATATTTGATACTTGCAAGGTTAGATTAATATGGAGATCAAATTATGGATTTATAAATTGTGTTTAATAAGAGTTTGTTCAAGAAAACCATGATGGATTTTGAGTTGGAACGACCGCTTACCATAGCAAAGAGATATAATGACAAAATCGTTTGTCGAAACAAAGAGATATAATAGGATTACTGCTTGCCATAGCGAAGAGATACAATGACAATACCGCTTGCCATAGCGAAGAGATATAATAATATTATCGCTCGCCGTAGTGAAAAGATGTAATAGTCTATGTGCACATAGTTTCTTTAAGTGAGATAAAATTATGAGAAAATCTTATTTGAGACATAATAAATCTTGTGATTGAGGGTTGAGATTACTCTCCAAAGAAAATTAGTTCTTTTTATGTAATCCTCATGAATATTTGAGTATTGAATGATGAAGGTAATTTTATGTGAGAATGAGGAATTGGAGAAAATAGTGAGAAAGTGTATTTAGAAATGAAATTTCAAAGAGTATTTCTTTTAAAATTATGGAAGAAGTATGAAAATTGTGAACTATTATTTTTATTAATATCTTGAAGAAATTTGTGTGATTTACGAGCTATCCCATTTTATTTTAAATGCTTATACACTGATTGATTTCTCCTTCTTGTCCATTTCGTTTATAATTCTCACAAGGTCTATTTGACTCACCCTATTCCTTTTCTCTAAATTTTCAGGTTACTGAGTAGTGGGTTTCTAGGATTGTCGTCTGTCTAGGAAATTCTTTTTGGTAGGCCTCCATTGTTAGTTAAGGTGTTTTGGTTGTTGACTCTAGTATTTTGCAGCTATAGGACATAGGTTGAGTATTTTGCTTTATGGATATGAACAAGAGTTTAAGTATGATCGTGATCGGCATGTAGATCGTGATCGGCATGTGAGGAATCCTATCCTCATGTAAGTCTCGTGATTGATGCGTCATACTATATGCATATTTCAATTATAAAATTCATTTATGATTATAAATCAAATTTCATAAGTAATTCATAATAAATCTGAATAGCTCTTTTTCCATAATTTAAATCTGAAACTGTAGTTGTAATAATAAACAATTGAGTTGCTCTTTACACGTAAATCATGAATGCTATATTATTTTAAATACAAAAAGAATCATAGTGATAAAATGCAAAACATGTATATGTGGTCCAAGATCTGGCCTGTGCTATTATTGGAACATTCTAAACCAAAAAGCAAAACACTATGGCTCCATGCCAATGTGAAACTCACCCAAACTGAAAGCTAGTGCTGCTGTGGAGGAGGTGGTGGAGGAGGATCTAATGAAGCTGCTAAATCTGTAGCGGAAAAAGGGAAATAAGAGTAAGTTTTATCATAAAACTCAATGAGTGAATCCTAACCCACAATCATACATGAGATAAGAAGAAAAATACATAATAGTAATGCAACATTTATAAATCATTTCATTTATAAAATATAATAGCACTGGAATCGTAAATTTACTGAAAATAAAAAACTATATTTGATTCTTAAGAAATTACAATAGATAACAGATTATCCATAAATTGTAAGGATGGTGCTCAGTCCCTGGTGAACATGAGCCCATAACTGAGATCTTAGTGGTCCTTAGCGAATCATGTCTCTGGCAGACTAACCTAAATAAGGATAACTTACCTTGGTAGGCCTTGATATACCAAGATTAATAGAATAATTGTCGTTAACTCACAATTCTATTCCTCTTAGTAATTCTCTAAATAAAATCATACTGAAAATTGAAAAGGGGATTCTAAACATTCTAAGTTTGACCATTCTAGATTCTCATAAAATAAAACATAACATTTCCTCCTTAGCCAAAACTAATTTTTCCTCATAATAACTCCAATCCAGACTAGAACATAAATAGTGTAATAACAATTAATATCAAGTATGGTCCCATACATTTTCTAAAATCATAGATTTTTCATGTATACTTTCAAAGGGAGCATTTCTAGCTAGTGCACGTTTTATATAAAATCTACATCATGAAAAGTTCAACTTTCAATATCTAAATACTTCTTAATGCTAGAAAATAATTATAGAATGACCAAAATATGGCCATGAGATCAACCCACTCACTTGGAGAAGTGGAATACGAAGGACCAACTCCAAGAGAGCTTTGGGAGGGAGGAATGACACCAATTTTTGTTATTACAACTATTATTAGAGTTAACCATACCTTATTAAGTGGAAAATTACTAAATAACATCGAGTTATCTTATTAAGGAAGTGGACTTGGTATTTATACATGTACAGATGCAAAGGTAAGAAAAGTGGGAGAATAACTAACTAATCATAGTTATTACTTTGGTTCTAACTAAATGACTAGAGTTGAGTTTAACTCTAATACTGATTAACTATAATAACTATAAAACTCATCAATAATCTATGGGTATCTCTAGATTACTCTAAAATAACCCTAACAACATTGTGGGAGCACCCACTCTTAACAACAATGAAAGAATATAACAAAACTAAACCTTAGAGCATGAAAGAATGAAGAAGAAGAAGATATAAATCAACCATAAACATATACTTTTGAAGCTTTGGGATGATGGATTAGGATGGATTTGAGAGAAACAGGGGGGAGGATAGGGTGTGGGGATTTTGTGTCGGTTTCTGTAAATAAAACTTGAAAGTGGGGTTTTGAATAAAAGGGTTTGGTCATCTAACGAAATTGTGTCATTTTGGTACTGTGCTGTCATCAGGGTGCTCACTGCCACCCCTCGTTGCAATAAGAATAACTAGCTATAGCGAGCTTACCTGACCCAAAAGGGGCAGGTCCCCTCACCTGCTCACTATAGTGAATTCGTTCTGCATAATTTTGCAGAACTTCAACTCAAACATGGGTTTTGCAATCCGAAGCCTTCCTGGCTATACGGATGGGTACCGGGAGACTTTAAAGCCGTACTGAACTTGTCTAGTGACACGTGTACCTAAGATATTACACTGTTGAATTTGGATAATGATATTGCTTTATATGTAGTAGGTTAATTTGACACGTGGATTGTCCAGTTTTTAGGGGTGGTTCTGTCGGATTTCCAATAGCTAGAGAAATTGAGTTATTGATTCATATTTAGTAAGGTCATATATTAAGACTTGTCGGACTAGGTGAGTTTATTAAGCCTGTGCGCCGGTCACACCTAAGATTAGGTCATGACATTTCACTAGAAACAACACTAAAATGCAATAATCCCAAGTCACATATGAATATTTTGAACAAAATGCACTTTTTATTTTTTGGTCTGAGAACAAAACCCATTTGAGATTGTCAAAAAAGAAATATACCCATTTTTAAGTTTAAAACCATATATATGCTCACTCTATGACAACACTTAGAGACCAAAAATGGGGAAAACTAGAGACCAAAAATGGGGAAAACATGTTTTCCTTTTCTTTTTGTGTCTAGAAATAGCAAAAACTTTGAACTACAGTGGTGTGCTAGAGTGTCTGAATTAAGATTTGGGTTGCTAGAGGAGGAGTAGATGTCAAAGGAAGCCCTTTTGGTTTTGGTTTTTATATGGATTTGGAATCTTGATTTTTCTGATCAAGAAGCTAAATAAATGGGGTTTTGATTCTCTTTGGTGAAGCTAAAAATAATGATAAAGTCATCATAGAGGATAATAGTGGATGAAAAACTGTATATGATTGAAATAAAAAAAATTAGAAGATAAAAGAAGATTAATTTGATTATTTTATTATAATTTTGGATGGACCATCACATGGTCCAGAAGAGGGGTTAGACTGTGTTAACATAACTCCTCATCATCCATTTAATATCATTGAGGAGGGTTTCTTTTAGCGTGGGGCTCATATGTTTTGGTCTATTGTAGACACATGCTTTTGACCTGGTATAGATAGTTTTTCTGTTTTTGTTTTGGGTGACAATTTTCTTGGTCTCTATTTTTGCCCCACAAGCCTCTAAAATTTCAAATTGTGCCTTGCTTTTGTTTGTGTTAGCTCTTCGGGCTTTTTTTTGTTTGTTGAGATTAGGACTAAGGTTTGACCCTAACAGTTGAGAACCAATCATTTGGGAGTTGGAAGTAAATTCTTTTTTGTTTTTAAGTAAATAACTTCTTTATTTTAACAATTTTAATGGTAAATAGAAAAATAAAAAGTATTTAATATAATCAATCTAAACAAATAAAAATAATTTAAAAATTTTTCTTTCTTAATTTGTAATTACGTAAATTTACCATTTTTTATTATAATCTCTCCATTAATTTTTTTTTGTTCCATTACAATTATTTGTGATACTAAAATGAGTATATTATCTCCTGTAAATAGCATATAATATAGCAGCATAACAAATACTATACTATACAAAAATATTATTTGATTTTATACAATTGAATTTTATATTATTAGATGCTATACAATTAGCCTTATATATATGTTGTTGGATGCGTCAAATAGACTTTAAGTAAATAATTAAACATGAATATTCTATTGACCTAACAAGGAAAAATAGGAAAAGTAGGAGAATTAATTGAAAAATGACTTTAGTTTCAATATACTGATTGTATAAAATATTTGTCACAGTCATCCAATCAAATCATCTTATTTGAATAACTTTTTAAATAATAATTGTGAGACTTAACTACTTTCACTATGTGATAACACACAATTAAATGACAGTGTAAAGAAAATTTACATAGTTAGTCCATAGAAATTAAACTCTTAATTTAAATTCACTGATAATATATATTTTTATATTATTATTCAGTCAAATCCGTTTATGTGCATTATTTTTGAAATGGTAGATTCAAAATTAAACTCATTTTACTAATGTGACGGTATATAATTGAACAACTATAAAAAAAATATTTACATTAAAATTAAACTCTTAAAAATACGTAAATAAGAAATTTTAAAAAATAATAAGACAATAAATAATGAGAAATTAAAATTGTGACAAACAAAATGGACAAAAAGTAACTTCTTCATAACTCTTTAAAATTCATAGACCTACCCACAACATTTTTCAACAAATAGGGATACTACATGAGTAGGTGTCAATTTATAATTTCAACTAAACAGGTAATAGAACAATACTAGTCATCACCTCTGCCACATTCTCGATTCTGCAGCCCATCTAACTGTCATGGATAGGAGGTTTGTAATGAGTCTTTCTTTTTGAGGCCTAGGTTAAATGTCGCCCATTGAGGAGTGAGACGTTCTCACTTACCAAAGCTAATCCTGAAAAAGAGAAAGAAGGAAGCGCTTACGAGTCTAGAATAACCCTTTAGGTTAAGGATTCCTTGCTCCCTTCACGTTTGGGAGCAACATTGCTCCTCCTATTAATAATCAATCTATTCACTCATAATCACTAGATTTTGGGTAGGAACCAATGGATTTTATAAATATTCTTCAGATTAATATTTGCATGGTATTATATATAATTTATCAAACAAATTTAATATTCTAAGATTACAAATTTAGGTGGCATTTGATTTGTGAAAATATTTTCTGTTTTCATTTTCTGAAAATAATTTTCATTTTCAAATTTTTAAAATCAGAAAATGTGTTTGGTTTTACAAAAGTAGATTTTGTTTTCAGAAAGTAAAAATAATGAAAATATACTTGGTTTGTATATTTTCATATAGTAGTTTTGTTTTAAAAATATGCAAATTCTGTGGTACTCTTTGTTGAGTTAGTGATCAATTTGGTCATTGAAGATATTTTAATATAAAACTAATGAATTTATTGTTTTATGTTACCCAATTTTCCTTCTTATTTCTATCACTACATTTTCATCTTCCTCGACAAAAAACAGAGACTGCCATATTTAGTCCTCATTCTTTTTAATTTTTTTCTCACACAAAAGCTACAATGATGCAACCATATACTTTGAACCCCTGTAGATCTTGTACCCACATCTCATCCATCTCAATCCATAAAAACAACATCATAATTCCTGTATGGCTGCTATGGCCATTCTTCTTCTCTGCAGCGTTTTTCTCACTGTCACTGAAGACCAGAGAGGCCACACGAACTGCCATGGGGTCTCGTCTTCCACCTCCCAGATCTGCTGTCTATCGACCAGCCATGGCCTGATTGTGGATTCCGCCTTGTTCTTCATCGCATTGATGTGGTGAACCCATAGTTCGCTGTCCCACTCGCCGCCTCGGTTGTGTCTTCAGTTGGTGGCGCTGGTTGTTGTTGATGGAGAAGACCAAGGGCAATGGTTCGGAGAAGATAAATCTGTGGTTGGGTCTCTATGTGAAGCATTGAAAAAAAAAAATTAAAAACAAAAACAAAGTGCGTGGTATGGGATTTGAACATTGCATAATGTTTAAGAAAAATGGAGAGACCCTTTATTTACAGCACTGCCACTGCGTTTTCATTCGAAAACATTTTTAACAACATACAACTGAAAATATGAAAACATGAAAATATCATTTTCAATTTTATGTGTCTTTGGAAAACATTTTCAGTGAAAATATTTTCTTTAATGATCAACCAAACATATTTTCATACTTGTTTTACATTTTTAGTGAAAATGAAAATGATGTTGGGCTAGAGAAATTTGCACACCGAATATTTAATGTGGAAACCCCCAAATATCGGAGGAAAAACCACGGGACAAACTCCGAAAATATTCCACCATATTCAGGATAATTACAAAATATCATTTCCACATTCTCCAACCCAAGAGGTAAATATAGTGCATCCCAGTGAGAACCCTCCTATTTAAATACTACAATTTTGCAAAGACTCAAGGAAAGAATAGAGATGATACCCAAAAAATATTCCCGGTGTATATACCCACCTCCTACACTCTTTGGGATTTACTCACACGCTCTATTATTCTCTCTCACTCTCAGAAAAATAATACACTCTCTGTATATTTTTCTCTCTGCAGCTCTCTAACTCTCGCTGCTTGTTGTTGTGATTTCTGAACTGAAGTGCTCCTCTATTTATAGAAGCAACACACAGTTTGAATATGATCTGTAAAAATTACTGTGCATGCGTTGAAAATTTTCTCGTCTTCCCCGTTTTTCTTTCAATTACACATGGACGAGGCCCACGACTGAATCCCACAAATGAGAATGAAGAAACCAAACACGCTACCCTTTCACCATTTTCAATCTCATTCCCTTCCATCCTCTCCCCGCTACGCTATGGGTCACTACCGTCTACCCCTACTTCCACATTGGAACCTCGTTCAAATGTTATTTGTGAAGGAAGTGTGGTTTTAAGGTAATCCTGTGACAAGGGATGTACACAAATGTGAGAATGAGAAATAAAATGGTGCAAAGGTTAACTGATAGAGAGAGTACCATGGGAAAAAGGGGAGTTTGTTGTTGCATTGGTTATAGAAAATTTTTTTTTATGAGCTTTAGCTTTTGCAAATTGGCCATTGTAAATGAGAAACAAAACAGTTCTAGTTTAGCATAAGGTGGACGTGGGGAAGGGAGGTTGGTGCATGGTTGCGGCGAGACAAAGGTGCATAAGAAGCAACTAAGTGGCTAGCGGAGACGATGAGTTGCGACAATGATGGTGGCTGATGGCAGAGTTGAGGGTGGAGGTGATGTGTGACCAGCATGGTGGAGATGGAAGAAACTGAAAGAAGAAAAGGTGAAGGTCACAGGAAAAAAATTAGAAATTAAAATGGGTTAGCTTTGTAGGAGAGCGTCGCCACCGCCGAGGACTGGTGGAGAGCACTCAACAAGGTCGTACCCGCCTTAGTCGTCTTCCGCATCACTACCTGCCACTCCTTCGACACTAAGTCCGATGGTGCCATCTACGCCACCAACTTCACTGTCGACAAGCATGACAACATCATCCTTACCAATCGCCACGTCATCAAGCCCAACACTACATAAATCGATGAAAGATTAAGAGTTTATGCTATTTTTCTTTCACCTATGCAATTCGTGCAAAATTTTGTTTTTTGTTTTTATTATTATTAATTTTTGGGTGATGTGTAGGACTAGTGGTTGTGGGAGCCATGTTCTCTAAACCCGGTGCATCCTATGTATAGAGAGTTCTAGTGAGTGAACATTTTATTTGTTGTTTTTATTAATTTGATGATTTTTTAACTTTGATTTTGGTTTTTCGATTTAGTGTTGCCAAAGCTAATTAATAACCTAGTTAAATTGTTTCTTTCTTTTGATTGGGATTGTGACCATTTCTAAATGCATTATGCTTTCTGGGACTATTGAGTTTCATTTTGCACAAGTGCTCATGAGTGACAGTAAGGGCGGTGGTCGCAGGTGAGGTGGAATGTGAAGGGGAAAAGAATGAAAGGATGAAAGGAATATTCAATTAAGTGAAGGGTAATAGTGTGATTTGATAAAAAAATATTTTAAATTTTAAAATTATTATTTTATTTAATTCTTTTTATCTTCAGCCTAGACTGCTGAAATAAAATTCAACGAAAAAAAATCATCAATCATGTGATGGTCCAACAGTGCCACGGACCAACTTATTGGGCACTAGCTTTGTAATTTAACGGGGTAAATGAGAGGGACTAACATTAATCCCAAACATGTGAGGAGTTAGGAATGCTGGGCCAACCCTTTTTCGGCTTCCCACACACTAGTCGTGGTGGATGGGTGGTCACACAAAACAAAGGGTAGTGTTACTATAGTGACCCTTATGATTTGGACCTTCAGATGGACCTGACTTGATCATGATAAAAGTACTAAATTAACCCCTTTTTTATTTTTAATTCCTCAAATATTCACTTTGCTTTATCCACCTTACCCCTTTTTCTTTCATGTTCTTTATCTTGCTGTCTACCAAAAAAAAAAACAAAAACAAAACAAAACCTAGCCCCCAGCCACTTGCCAGCGTCACTGCAAGTCTGCCACCATCCCTCACCACCAAGTTTCGTTGCCCTTGCTGTGACCACGCTACCTTGTTTCCATACCAACGCTTACATAAAATCAGAAATAATGATTTACAAAGAATAGTAAACATATAGCACCCCTCTCATAAGCAACAAAGCTGAGTTTTTACCAGTAGTTGACCCACAAATTTAAAAGGGAATCTAACAAAGCGAACACTGAAAAACAAAAACCCATACAATGTGGTTCCCTTTGCTCGGTCTTGCAGGTAATCTAACACCAAAAAACAAAAAACCACACTCGAAACTTAACTACACAGTACCAAAAACGAAGAAATTGTCGATTGAGTTTGAATTGAAAAAAAAAAAAAAAAACGACTCATACCGAAAATTGCAAAAATGACGTTGTGGCCTCCGGGAACTGGCTACCGAACAAGACCACGCCGATCTTTAGCTTCTAATCCGGCACCGCTGCTGAAGAATTGCTCGACACCAACGTCGCCGACAATTGTTCGAATAAATATGGAAAGAGCTTCGCGATCTCATCTGCAAAAGGACACGTTTTACAAAGATCGATGAGAGCCGGGAGAACGCAAGAGAGAGAGAGAGAGAGAGAGAGATCAAGCGGTGGCGAATGTGGATTACGGATGGGAGAGGGAGGGAGTGGTGGACGCGGATGCTCTGGACCTCGCCGTAGACGGAGGCAAAGCGGCTGGTGACAGAACCGATGGCAACTAGTAGGTAGGGGCCCGCGGTTGGGTGGGTGGTGGTGATGGTCATCAGAAGCAGCGACGAAGTGATAGTGTGGCCCCCTTCACCGGCCGTGACAACAGTGACGGCGAGGGACTTGGAGGAGAGAGAAGGAAGGATTCAGGGATAATTTGGTATTTTGAAAATTATTATTTTTCACCTTTAAAATTTGTATTATTTTATAATTTTATATAATTATTATTTATACTTTTAAATCTGAACCCTCCAAAAAATATTTAGCGATGTAGATAAGTGGATCATGTAATGATCCAGAATATGGGCCGGACCATGTTAAAATGAACCCCTCAACAAAATGCCCTAACATAGCACTTACAATCTAGCTTTTCATGAATGCTTGGTGATTAATAGGCTTTTCGAGTTGACGGCCTAACGGGTGACCCTTCTAGTCTCCTAGTATTAAATACCTACCCGAATTCATGCACCTTAGATTGTGTGATCATGAACACCTTTAGATGCCCTCAAATTAAAATATAATATAGAGCTATAAAAAATTATATAAACCAAACCCATTCTTGAGCGCAAGTGAATTTCCCGACAATTTGTTGGTTTATAACTTATTGCCAGTACCTAATGCATTGTTTCGAAACCTAACGCCCCGTGAAGACGCTGATAAGTGTTAATACCAGAAGCTGCAGGCCTTAACACTGGACACACAACAATTTTTGTATTTCGTTATGCCAACGCATCAACGGTATCGTCAACGTCAATAATGTGACGTGATTTTTTAGCGTTACCATCGCCTTCCGCTGTGATTCTCAACATTAACAAACAAGTTGATGTGCTACTTATTTAATTATTTGGCCATTAAGTTTTCTTCTGATTTAATGCTATTGATAAAATTGACTGGTGTCATTCAGAAGCCTGCATGAATTGGCATATGTAGCTGTAATGTTACATTGTCAACAAAAATTAAATTATTAGCCAGAGAAATACAAATTAAGTCATTGCTTGGTGTTGACAAGGTTAAGGTTATGCTAGAGTACAAGCATGCAGACACTTTCCGTGCCGCATTTCCCACTAAGAAACATAAATAAATAATAAGCCTCGTTTAAAATCAATCAGAATGGCAAATGCATACCTCTGATAATGAAAATCATTCTTGAGAAAATGAAGAGCTGACCAAGGAGACTCTGAATTAAACACAAAAAAGAACAAGTTGAAGGAGTGCTGCATGTTACTGTTTTCCACTGCAACCTCCCAAAACCCCGTTTCTAAAAAATTGTTGGATAGAGAGGGTATTTGGACAGCTGCACTTGCACCTGAATTTCTTCTCTGTTTCCAATCCTGCTATAAATGACAAGCTCTCAGCCCCATCGAATAATTGCTGAACCCCAAGTAAGACCGGCACCAAAACCGGCAGCTGCAATAGTTTGGCCTGCCTTGACCTTCCCGCTTCGAACTGCTTCATCCAAAGCCAAGGGAATGGAAGCTGCACTTGTGTTGCCATAATTAGCCAAATTTGATATCACCCTTTCTGGGGGAACTTCTAACCGAGTAGCAACTGCATCTATGATTCTCTGGTTTGCCTGCACTTGTAAAGAAGTAAGGCACCATAAGTGTATGCAACCTTACTTTCTCCAGTTAACATATTTATCATATATGCTATGCAATTCCAAGGTTCACTCAAATTATAATCTATTTCAAATCATAAAATTAATCTTACTACTCAACAAAGTGATAATATAGCATAGACGTGCTGCTAATGAATTGCTGGATTTAACGAAAAGCTCAGGTTTCCCACCCTTTTAAGTTATATTTGACATTCCGTTCACAAGAAAACAGAAGTATGAATGAACCTGATACCAGCAACATAAGCAAGAAAAATAAAGTTAAAAAATAGAACCAAAAAAAGAAGAAGCAATAGTTGCCCTCCGAGGATGCCACAAATCACAAAAGCATGGAAAATGGATTCAAAAGTATATATCCATTTTGCCTAGTGCCCACCCATCATATGCAGTCAAGATCAAGATCAAGTTACACCTATGTAAATTTGAACAGCTCTTACACCATCAAATAACTTTTTACAGGTGATTTTTTTTTTTTAAAATAAAGTTTACTATTGGATTAAAGTACATATCTTGTAGATTATATCAGTAAAATTTACAATAATCCAAAATCATTTAATATATTTTTTATATACATCAAAATCAACGTGATACATATTGTTTAAATGTATGAAAAGCAATTCTGTTCACGTCCTTATTGATGTTTTAAAAAAATTGACATAAATGAATCTATATGATAGATATTCTGTACCTGATGGAGAAGTAACCAATCAATGCTAGATGCAGGGAGGCCAGCCTTTTCAAGGGCAGACTCAATTGACTGTGGCACGCACCTTACAGCAAAGCGAAAGACTTCTTTGCCATTCATTTGAATGAATGAGTATGCGGACTGTCTGGGAGGAAAGTCTAGCACAGAACCATTTGAATCCAATGCTTTAGTTGACTCATGTTCTTTGATAGTAGCATGCAAATGCCTACATGAAGTGAGAATAAGTGTTTAATTACCTAGCTTACAAGAAGACGAGAACAACCCTTCTGAATGAAACAAAAAGTACATACCTTTGACCATTGCCATCACTATGCAAATCAAAAGCGAATAAACCATCTTCCTCACTGTCACAGGCCTACAATGTAATCATAACATTGGGGCAATGACATCAATTTATATCCCTTTCCTATAATTGACTTGCTGAAGAAAAAAAGCATCAGCTTACTGTCATTCATAAGCGCCAGTAAAATCTTGATGAAAACCTAGGGACAGCAGAACTAATGTAATATTTTATTTGTAATCTTGAACATTTAGTGTAAGGATTATGAGAACAACAGTTTCTCATTGTCTTAAATTTTACACAAGACTCTCGATGAACATTAGACTTCTTGCTACAAATGTTGGACAATGCCAGCAAGATATAAAATTACCTGTACTAGTACAGCACCAGCAGCATCCCCAAAAAGAATACAGCTTCCTCTGTCAGTCCAATCAACATGTCGTGACAAAGCATCAGCCCCAATAACAAGAACATTATGAAACCCACCCCCTGCATTCACACAGAGAGACGGAAATGATTTTTATCACATTTAGCAAATATTAAGTCAACAAAATAAACCAATTTATACCCCTAATGTGACAAGAAGCTGATATTAAACCCAACAGAAATCCGCTACATGCAGCTGTAATGTCATAAGCCAATGGATTTGTTTTGCAGCCAAGTTGTTTTTGAATCTGAAACCCATAAGATCAGTTAAAATAATAGGAGAGGATAACGAAACAAAGTTTAGATACCCAGTGTTTCCTTGCAGAGATAGAGTGCAGTACTAGGCTCAATACTCAATCATTTGCAAGAGGAAGTTTGCAACATCATAATTGCTCAAATGCTCCATTAACTAATCGCTTAAAATGTGCTAATATAAAAATATACATTACTTTTCTTAGGTTAAAGATAACAGCTGAATGTAAAGAACTACTATCAATTCGACACATCCTGAACCAGTACCTGCGGAGCATTACCAAAAAGATCCTCTGGCGTAGATGTGCACATCAATATTAGGTCAATATCATCAGGGTCAACATTTGCCATCTCAAGAGCTTTCCTAGCTGCATCTACTGCTAAAGTTGTCAAGTTATCTCTGTCTGCAAGCACAACATCAAGCAATAGCAAGGCAGATCCATCACCATACCATATCATAAGACTTCCAAAAAGATTTTAAACAAGTTTTGTGTCATATATTGTTGGATTATCTTATGAAAACAAGGATGGGGATTATAAAGCTGGCATTACTCCAAAGATGGCAACTTCACCCCATTAAACAACCTTGATATGCCCAGTTTAGACTTATAGGCTATATAGCCTTGCCAAATACCACCTGGAGCCTAAGCTGAAAGCAGGCAGCATACTCTGTTTTACCCGATGCTTATGGCACTGGCATGAACGAATACCAAAAACTAACCTGAAAGGACTCGTCGCCTACGAATCCCAGTGCGAACAGATATCCATTCATCAGAAGTATCAACTACTTTTGAAAGGTCATCATTAGAAATTTGAAGGCTTGGAACAGCAGAGCCACATCCAACTAACTTGCAGCCTTTGTTGACAAGCCTGTAAAGTGTGGACACTTGAATTACATAGTTATAAGAGAGAAACATACTGGAACAATATGAGTGACATCCCAAATAACATTGGTATGGCTTAAAATTTAAAACACACCATATACATAGGAAAAGCTTGATTTAAGACCTAGAATGAGCATAAGCACAAGTCTTGATGTTTAAGATGGCAAAATTCGAAGGGGTGTTAAATTGAAGATTAAAAATCAAATCTTTGGAACAGCTGCATCAATTTAGATCCCGGAGAAACAAAGAAACTGACCTGGGTATTCGAGATTGGGAAGGGGAAGCAGTGGAAGCATGCTTGTCAGCTCCTTCGATGGCACCAAAGCAGACAACTTTGGAGGAGAATCCTTCAAATCGATGAATGGGTATGAGAGGTGGAACCCTCACTCTTAACTTGGGAACTGAAGGGTTGAACAACCCAGATGCATTTGCCATTTACAACAACAACAACAACAACAGCCTCAAAACCAACACAACCTAAGTACAAAAGTATAGAATACAACACAGGGAATCAATATATTTGTATATATATATATTGAGATTGAGATATTGAGATTGCAATATATTTATAAATTATTGTATATTATATGGAAGAGAAGAATGAAGGAGCAAAGGCAGTGCAGAGAGGCATAAACAAGGTCATGACAGACAGAGACGAAAGGAGGTGGCGGAGAGACAAAAGGAGACACAACGATCTTAGGCAGCTCCGAACAAAAGGTTACAGTAAGGAGCGATTATGGCAATCCAATTTGCGGAAACTCCAAAGTCCAATGTTCTCTGTTTTAATTTTTCTTTTCTTGACCTGCCCTGCCCCCCTAACCGTCCAATGTTGTTATTCACGTCTTCGCAATTTTTGTGTAAATAGGATGAAATCTTATACTAAAATATTTTGAGTTCAGTTTAAATTCCTTAAAGTTTTATACGCTATTCAATTATTATTTTTATTTAATTTTGATAAAAAAAATGTGTGAGTTTTATACCGCATTCAATCATAGACGCTTACATAATCCTATATGATTAACTCTATTCGATTATTTTTTACACTTTGAATATATCAAAATTAATCTCAACTTCTAATTTATATGATCTTTTAAGTAGTAAGTAAAAGAGTTAATTATCTTTACTTGTATAAAAATGTATAATTAGATAATTATATATAAAAATTTATATTATTAATGAATTCAAATTAAATTAAAAAATTCTTGATTATAGCACAGCTAATTCACAATATTAAAATAATGACTTTATGGGATTTTTGCTTTTATGGATAGGGAGATGACTCTAGTGAAAAAAATGATTTACTATAAAAGTGAGATAAGCAAATTGAGATTATATAACTATATACGTATGATCAAAATTAAAAAATAATTAATGATAGTTAATGCTCATTCGAAAAAACACATAAGCCTTTAATATAAAATCTAACAATCTAGATTCACTTATTTTATTCTCACAATAAATCTCTCTACACACATGCATCGTTATCTATGGATAATGTATTATATTAACAAATATAACTAATTTGTATACTATTACTTAAAAGTCGTATAAATAAAAAAAATTAATTGAATAAGTAGATAAGTATATTGAAAGTACAATGGTTTAGGCAAATGTCTGTAAGAGTTCAATTTGGTTTATCAAGGGTATTATCCTCCCCCATGATTTTATAGTTACTTGTAGGCATAAGGAAACCAGAAAGTAGTTCGATAAAACTAGAGTAGATCCCACCCGGCCTCGGTGTTTTCTTTTTGGGTCGAAAGTAGATCACCCGGCTATTGCTAGGCTGTTAGGGTGGCTGGTACGCCACCTGCAATTGGGTGAACAAACCAAGAAAACTAGATTACGACACATCACCAATGCTACATCAGTTTTTTTCACTAGTATAATAGTATATAAAGTTTACTAAATTTTAGTTAAACATCTCATATAAATTCGATACAAAAACTAACAGATAACTAATTCAAAAACTGATCTAGAACTAATTCAATCTAGCTGGCATATAATAGGTAACTAGATAATCCATCCCTTTCATTTTGCATCACCACTAATTAGTGCCTGCAACCGAAATAGTAGATACATGCATAATTTAATAGTGAACTGATGAAATAACATAGTGGTTACACAGAGCCATCATGGCAGTGGTTACTCTCACTTCTTTAGTTAATTGATTGAATTTGTCAACTTGGCACTGCTGAAATAAAAGAAGAGAGTGGATTACTTCTTGAAAGAACTTTTTTGGGCAAGACTAGTAGAAATGTTGTTAACATCGGCACAGTAACAATTCCAAATCTTTTTGTATGAAAATGAAGTGTTTTCAAACCAGCTGATTTGATTTCCGCATTTGTTTTCGATAAAAATAGTGTCAAATGATGTGATAAGTTATGTAGTTATATTATATTAACCAATAGCCAGAATTAGACATGGTAATTGAAAATTGTTATCAGTGAGATTTGATTTGCCATGATAGGTAAAAGGCGCTCTAATATTTGCAATGATATATGGTCTTGGGGTAGACAAGATACAAGCTAGTTTCAGTTCTGATATTTTACAAGAAACTGACTGACAAAGAAAAGATTCAAAACACCTAACATGGTATCACTGCAGAGAATAATCTCTAGCAGAACTCTCTGCCGACGATCAGTGATGCTAAATTACGGCCCCAACAGTGGAGACCAATGACAAACCAGACTTGACGTCTGTTTGATCTCATCAACAAGGGTATGCAGCCGCCTTCGATGGTTACATTGCTGAAGCTTTAACAAAACTAGAAAATATAGAGGAGTCATCTTTCAGAAGAACCTGCGGATTTCCTTGCTCAGCCTACATGGAAACAAGACAGTAAAAAGGAAGAAAGAAGTTACTACCCTTTCGACATGTGGAAAGTTAAAAGAAACTAAAAACATACCAGGTTCCCGTGGTCTAGAATCAAAATGTCATCCATATTTAAAACAGTTGAAATCCGGTGAGCAATTGTGACCACTGTCATGCCTATGCATTCACTGGATATGGTACTTTGCAGCAGTGAAGCAGTTTGAATATCTACATTGGCGGTGCATTCATCCAAACAGAGAACCTAAAAGGACAACAAGAACATCATCTTAATCTAATGATCAGATCTGAAAGAAATGTGTGATATTGTCTTTGACATTCTTCGTATGATATACAATGGGCTATAACTAAATCATTGCTCAAGAAAGATACTTATATCAACAACAAAATTTCTGTGATGAAAATTTACAGTATATGACATCACTTCTCTTAAATTACCAATCTTACCTTGGAAGATTTAAGAAGTGCACGTGCAAGGCAAAGAAGCTGCCGCTGGCCAACAGAAAATGACAACCCAGCTTCCTTAACGAGAATATCCAGCCCTCCAGCCGCTTCCACTTCCTCTTTCACATGGCACTTCTCCAAAGCAGTCCAAATTTTGAAGTCATCACTCATTTTGAATGGATCAAGGTTATCCCTAGAGTTTTGGAGGATGTCCAAAATACAGGGTAATGAGTAGACACGAAATGCAGGTGAAATCAAAATAATTGCTAATGCAAACGTTTACCAAAGAGAAAGTATGAATATCATAATTGAAATGAACTAATCAGAATTTACATCAGAAGCATTAATTGCAAAAACACTCCGATAGAGTACCTTAATGATCCTCCAAACACAAACGGACTCTGAGGGACAATAGCCAAATGAGCTCGTAGCTCTCTGACAGGAATATTTTTAATGTCCATGCCGTCAACTAAGATGGAGCCTGAACATAAGGAGGTAAGGCGGAAAAGGGCATTTAACACACTAGACTTTCCAGCACCTGTTCTTCCAATTATTCCAACCTGATTACATGCCATGCAAAAGGTATTAAGCATAAGGGGTGTAATAATCTACGAAAACTGCAGTGCATATTCAAGTATCATGCACTGACTTGCGTCCCTCCTGCAATTGTAAAACTAAGATTGCGGAGTGCAGGTGGCAAAGATGGCATATATTTCAAAGTGACATTCTGGAATTCAATAATTCCTTGATTTGGCCAATTTGGATTCAGGTATAGACATCCAGCTTGTTCTTCTTGAGGAATGTCCATGTACTACAAAATGTTTAATGGATGTTAGGTTTTCGCATATATAAAGTCTAAACATGTCTCTACAGACTACAAAGTGAAACAAGTCCTATTCATACTTGAAGGGCTCTTTCAACTGAAACCATTTCCTTTTCTGTTTCAGTAAAACTTGTTAAAAAACTCCCCAACAAAGATACAATAGGAGCCGCGTATGAGAGGGCCAATCCTACCTGTAGGAAAAAAATGTGCCATGTTCAAGTTTTGTACTAATCAGTTGATCTAATCAGAGATTAAATAAAAGGATAATGGACAAACCAGCCCCGGAGTACCAAAGTTGATAGGCAGACTGCTATGGGATCCGACAACAGCCATGAGAGCTATGAATGAGATGATAAATGCACCTAATAACTGGAAGAAATTCATAATAATAAACAATTCCAGCATTTATAAATTTAAACCTATCCTTGAATCCATACTTTCACTGCTGTATTTTCTTTGCTTGAAATGTCAGCAAATAAAGTTAAAGACAGACCTGAAGACGCAAGGAAAGCCATAAACTTGCTACAATCTCTGTGTAGGAAGTCTTCTGATACAATGTGATGTTTTCAATGAACTTGACAAAGAAAAAGTCCTGTTCGCAATGGCCATTGTGTTATAGTTAACTTGTTGCACGAATTCACAAGGCTGGTGTAAAAATCATAATGTATAGGGCAAGCCACAAACAACTAATCCCTTCAGAACACTGGAGAAACAAACTTTCCAATAATAAAGTGCAATAGAAGTTATGATAAGATGCAATAAAATTAACCCTGATCAAAATAAGAACAACAAATTGTATTGAGAAAAAGTTAATTTGTCATGTTTCACACAGTAAATGTGCTTTTTCTTTGAAAGAATGAAAAAAAAAATAATTTGTATCAGTAGCTCCATTCCATGCCCCAAATTTCCATATGGCTCACGGATATAGAAAGTGAAAAATTCTAAACAAATAGCTATTTCTCTTTCATAAACTTATTGATATGATATGCTGGGTTACAAATACCCTTTTTGTCCGTTGTTTCCGTGTGATTTTTCAGATAAGTTCTTTCCAACATGGTACAAAACCCTCTTTCTCCACGTGATCCAAAGTTCAACCATTGTTGCTCCCATTTTTAAATTAAATTAGCTTTTAAAACATTGGTAGTGGTGGGATTTGAAAGTCATTCTATGATTATTTGAAATGATACATGTGTGCGCACGCATATATATACCTCCGATTTAAATGCCCTAATAGTTGAAGATCCATCGAGTGTTTCAGAGAAAGATGTGTATATTGGAGAACGAGAAATACTGTCCAATCGGCGTAATTCTCTTGATGTTGACCTGTAGAAGAACTGAAGCCTCTCTATAATCAGTTGAATGCTTGTACTAAGTCAAAGAAAACATCAAAGTTTTAAAAATTTGAATGTCAAGTGACCATTATTTGTAAACAACTCATAATTTATTTGTAGTGTTATAAAAACTTCAATTTGATACAATAATTATGAAGAGTTCCAAATTATACAGTGCATTAACATCAATTATCCTAATAGTTACAACTTAAACAAGGAGAGTGATTAAATCAAAGAACGTGATAATAAAAACAATGATTACCTGGAGTCTACTGTAGATATACCAGAATGGCAATAGGAGGACTAGAAAGAAAACCTACAGAAAATAAAAGAATAAAAATATTTTGGTGATGGGGACGGCTAATGCCAACATCAAAATTTCATAGTACTTCATTGGCAAAATAAGAAAAAATAATGGATACCTGTACATATGACAAAATTAGTGCAATACCCAACAGGCCAACAAAATTAGCTAGGAGAATGTTTGTGATGAATGGAAGAGAATCATCAATTGTATAAAGATCTGAAGAAAACCTGCATGAAACAATATAAACCATGAAACGTGTTACATAATTTTCATATTTGTTTGATCTGATATGGCCTGAAGATATTCTAACCTGTTCAGTATCCTTCCACCTGGGGTGTGATCAAAGAATTGGGCAGGAGCATTGATAAGCTTGCTAAGCAGTCTATTGTGTACCTTGGTCGCTGCTTGTAAGCCACCAAATGCAAAAGAGAATGCCCTCACCAATGTGAAAAAGGAATTCACAATACAGAAGAGACATAGTATAACCTGCAGCATTAATTATCATCCCAAACAAAATAGAAATCCACATTTATTACTACCTATCATCTTGGTAAATGATTACGTAATATTCAATTTACTACATAGCACAAACAGTAACTTCAATGTTATATAAAGTAAACAAAGCATGAATTTCCAATCATGCTTAGTACTGAAATTGCTACAAGTTTCATTTAACTACTCCATTCTCCAATAAGTTGTTATCAGAGCTATTATGATTAGTAAAAAAAGAAAAGTTGAATTAAGACTATTATGTTGTGCTTCTTGCATCAGATATTCAATGCCAGAAAATATCTAATTATCTATCAGTAATATGTCCAGCAAAAGAATTGTACGAAGAAAACTAATACTGCAGATCAGCTCATCACCAGATAGAAGGACACAGAGTAATTTGTTTGACCGACTTCAGTTGTTGTATCAACCCAATATGATAGCCATAAATCATTTCCATTACGAGAAGCTTGCATTAGAATAGCTGACAGGCATATAACAACTGTCATGAACCGGCCAATGAAGACAGCATAGTTCCTGCAAATGGCACTAAATGGTCAAACAACAATTGAAATCATTACCCAAAGACCACGGTAGTTGTTATCTACAATACTGACAATGTAAGCTCCCTGTACATCTTTGATATAAATGATGTATGTGTCTATTACTCACTTATACACTACAATTTCAACTCTGCCCTCTTTCCTGAACTCAACTTCAATTATCTCCTCTGCTCCCTCCAGAGCATGCATAATTACTTTGTCAGGAAGAGACTGCTCCTTGGATTTGGACAAAGAATCTGTGCTGCCAGATTTTTTGCATTCCATTAAAGCTGAGTCAATTTCATTCAATGGGGAGAATGCCGTATATGAAGAAATTGGAAAGTCAGCTGAACTCCCCAACCACTTTACATGTCCCTTGTCCATTACAACAATCATGTCAGCTGAAGATATTGCCTGCATGTAAATTTAGATATGTCAAAATGCTAATACTTATATACACATTTTATAGACACAAAATTTTATAAAAATGCAAAATATATAACATATCTTCTGAAGAATACTCTCCTCATCTCTAGCTCAAAGTTTCAGCAAAAATATCATGATCATTAGAACTTTGGCAAAATGCTTGACAAAACCATTTTAATATAAGGTAATGAATAATAATAGCAAAAGAGAGTACATAATAACCTGCATGTTGTGGGTACAGAGCAATCGAGTTTTTCCCTGCATAAGATGACCTAGAATGGCATTGTGTAAGATCCACTGAGCAACTTGCACATCAACTGCACTCAGGACATCATCGAGCATAATAACATCTGAGTCATGATATACTGCCCTGTTAATTTCCCAATTATTAAAACATTATTCCTGTTTATAATTAAGGCATAGAAAACCCAAACAATAGTTGAGTGAAAGGAGAACAGGAAGCCATTACCTTGCCAAAGCAAGACGAGCTCTCTGTCCACCAGATAAGTTTACCCCTTTCTCTCCAATATAAGCCATGTCACCTCCAACCATCAATGAGATATCAACATCTAATGCACATGCCTGTAGTGTATCTGCATACCTTTTTGTAGCATGCACATAATAAGTAGAGAAGAGCATTGGTTCTTTAGGTTCAAAACATGTTTGTAAAGATAAAGTTCGCATCAAACAAACAAACAGGTCTAAACTTCAATCAGGACAAACTCTGAGGGAAAGTAATCCTATTGTAGAAGGAAATGTACCTTACAGGATCATAGCTTTTCCCAAATAGTATGTTGTCACGTACAGTGCCAGATAAAATCCAGGGGACCTGCAATTTCAGGGAGGGACATAAGAAATTTATATCCAGGGCTAGTAATAAGTATATGGCATTATCACTTACATACCTGTGGTACAAACGCCATGGATCCATCAGAATAAACAGATCCATGAGCAAGCCGCATTTCTCCAAGAATTGAATACAATAGGGATGATTTACCCGAACCAACCTGAATGCAGTTGGTGAAGTGAAATAGATATAAGTAAAACTGTGCTCTAGATGTTAGATGAAGTGCATATTTCTTTCAATTGCATTTATCAGATTGAATTATGAAATGTTAAAAATGCTGATGATACTGAAAATAATAAAATACTAAGTGACAGGAACCACATCCTATTATAAACATGTTGAACTAAAATATCCATTTTCAACAAGTTAAGATTGTGTAATTTGATACATGTATATATATTGAAATTCTTTACCAAATGATGCAGTTTTTATTTGATTGGCTAAAGAAATCTTGATTAAATTCAAACAGAGATTTGACCTCTCCAATAACAGCAACAAAGGAACCCTTGGCCAGGCTTAGAGTCACACGATTCAACACCAAATTTAATGTTTGTTCATCACTGCTTGACCAAGTACAACACGCATCTTGGACAAAGACAGCCAAGCTTTGTAAAGAATCAGGTTGTTTACTCAGGAGTGAGGATGAACAGCAACTGGTCTCTCCCATTTGTGATCTATGTTCAGGACAAGAGAGAAATCTACTTAGCCGTCTAGAGGATATAACGGCCTACAATGAAGTTAAGAGAATCTTTTCAGTCTAATCATCATTAGTGCATACAAGCCAACTTTGTCCACAAAACTATGTTGAACATAGGATACTTACGTCAATCAATCCATTAATGACCCAAGGGAATGAATTCAGTGGTGAGATCAGTGTGTTAAACAAAGCAAGACATGTGAAAACCTGCAAATAAGATTTTTTCACCAGATCAAATTTCATGACAATGGCAGAAAAAATAATTAAATGTAAAACAAAAAAAATGAAAAATTTGTCAGAAAGATTAGGCCAAACAAGTTAGAAAATACCATTGCAGCATCAAGTTGATGTCCCATCAATGCAAAGAGTCCAAATGTGAAAAGAGAAAAGAGCGTTGGCGTAGTAGCCCAAAAGAATACGCACCATGCATCTAAGTACTTCCGAGTCTATGAAACATGGATGGGACCATAATCAAAATTAAATAAGAAGAAAGCAAAAGTAGTCCATTAAATTATGCCATTCTTGAAAGCGAAGTGGCTTTCAAGAAAAAATTTGAAATGTCACCTCTAAATAAGTAAAATCAAAATATAAAGTCTTACAGCTAAGTGTTTCACTTCTAAGGATCTTGTCTCCATCAACCAACTAGAAAAAATAAGTTCCCATCCATACATCTTCAAGGTGCGAATATATGTCAAAAGTTCTCCTGTCCTACGAATCCTGTAAGAAGCATAATCTTAATATTATAAAAATGAACCAACAGCTTTGATTCATATTAATCTGTTTTGGCACCACAGAACGAAGGAAAATGATATAATTAGGAAGAAAATGATAAACTGTTAATCCTGAGGGCAGAAAATGAGAACATGGAAGTCTCAAAAGAAGCATGAAACAACTGGGAAAATATTGCATCATGCTCTTAAGCAATATGAATAGATTAACTCCTAACACTTTTAGAAACTCCAAAAAGCCATTAATCACTTGTAGAAAAGCAATAGAGATGGCAATAAATGGATAGAAACCTTTCATCCTTCTCCTTCATCATTTGTTCGGTGGCTCTTGCAATCAATTTTGATAGCCATTTATTCACTGCAGCAATTAAAATTTAGTAATATAAAACATTAGTTTTTGCTGAAATTTTAGTCACTAAATTTTTTTGTTAAGGGTGATATTTCTACCTGGTATCAATAAAATGGTTATAGCTAATCCAGATACAAATGCAAATTTGACTTGAGTATACAAAAGATAAAGTGCCACTCCAATTTGTAAAGGCAAGCTGGAACAATAGAACCACAGTGCTTAGAATCTATATAAATCATTATGGAACATTATTTTCATGATTTGACATCGATTTTAAGCTACAGAGGATGGGTTTCGCTTGCACAAATCGTGTCAAATACTTCTATATAGAAACCAATGTTATCACGTACAGCCAAAACCTCAACAGACACAAAAGTAGGTTAATGCAGAACTCCAATACCTAACCCTTAATAAAAAATAATTTACTAGCCAACAAATATATTGGACTACAGATATTCAAAGAGAAAAGGAAAAAGACAGCTTGATGTAATGTGTTCGCGTGTTCACATTGAGAAATTCTAAATGAAGGAAATACCTCCATGCATCATGGAAACTATTACACAAGTTGACAGTTCGGTCAGCATCTACCGACATAAAAGTCTGAATTTCTCCATTTGTGAATTTTGAACGCTCTGCTAGGTTCACGCATAAGCACTTTAAACACATGAAACAATACATATGTTTTAGTATGAAAGCATAAGCCAAATCATAGAAACCATGAATCAATAATATTATTAGGGTGAAAATAAAGAAGAGCATAGGCATATCATTGCGATAAAAATCTATAATTTTGGCATTAACATTGAACAAAAAAGGTGGCATACCTTCTCATAGATTAGAGTCATGATGCTAGATCGCAGCTTTAGCTTCAGTTTGGAAAGATGAAAACTATATTGTGTATCCAAAAAGGATCTAGACCAGAAGAATACTGTTTCATTAAATTTTACAGGTAAAAACAGCAAAAAGCCAAAAAGCATCATAGAAGGCATATATATCCATAAAGATTAAAAACAGGTTGCTCAAAGTTGAAGGGAATTGAAAGATACAAAGGCATGCCTGTCATTCAATGAGACTGTCATTTGCCTTTGCTGTTCTGTACATGGTTGCGTGGTGAGGTGGTTTACATTTCTGATTTGCTGAGAAATTTTGTTGCATTTTGAGCCACATTGGTTCTCTCCTTATTTCAGTATATTTTTTTTTTCTTTCTGGAGGCTATTTTATCCTTCACTGTTTTAGTCTTCTCAGAACACTCTCCTAGAAGCTTAACATCCATTGTCTTTAAATCTCCCCAACATTTAAGTTGTTATATGGAAGCCTGCTAATGGTTTTATATCTCAAACACATAAACATCACTTCATCATCTTTTAAAAGAAATAATGAATCTTTTATGGTTTCTCACTTCTCAGTCCTGTTTTTTTGGTACAATGGGTTATGTTGTTTAGTGTTTACACACTTGTGTAGGCAGTACCAAATAAATAATGAGAGATTGATGACCAGTTAATTAGTCTATACAGTTTCTTGTTATACATCTTAGAAATGTGTGGGTCTAACTCAATCCCAAAAGCTAGCTCATGGGGGGAGGATTGCCTAAGCTCTTATGAAGATTATCTTGACCATGTTTTTAACCAATGTGGGAACTCTAATGCATTTTTTAATAACATTTAGATTGACGATCTATATTTTAACTATGATGCTGGTGTCTAGCTAGTTAACCTTTGAATGAGTTGTGAACTAATCAATTATCATAAAGATATCTATCCGTAATCTTTACTTTTGTGTAGTTTAGGATAAACTATAATAACAACAAGAAGAAGTAGGCAAGTAGAACCATGCCTAGAAACATACAGCACAAGAAGAAACATAGGAAAAACTTAATGAATATATAAATAAAAGAACCATACTTAATTATAGAGGTGAGACCCAAGGATACTGCAAGTAAATACCCATCTGAATTCACTGAACCTGAATGTTGTGAAAAAAAAAAGGTGGAATCAATTTTATTGTTATTTTTTCATACCAATTGACTGATAACAGGCAAGAAAAATTTAGAAAGAGTATGGGACTGCCATCCCTATTTCATTATATAGACTAAACAATTGTAATTTTGCATATTGCATATATAGAGATAAGGTCTAGGTTCAATTGTTTCACCCACTGTGTTAAGAATTATCAAATTCTATATTTTTATCATATTGTTGAAGGTCAATCACAATAAAATGCCTACATTAATATATATTGCCAATTAATCTTTCTAGAGAGAACTCTTTCTGGAATATCATGTATTATTCTTGTTTAGACATCTGAGATTCAAATGGTTTTAACAGAAATTGCAGAATTAAATGTTAAAGGTAATGCAACAGTCAACAAGTTGGCAGAATAGTTTTAGAATAATTATTGACATTACGAGAAGAAAGAGTATAAAAAGAGCTATATATGCAACCCAAAATTGAATGATCATAATGGATAAACATAAACTGTTCATTTTTGCATCACCTTGTTGAAGAAACTGGATCAGCTTATTGAGAAGCAATGGTCCCGCAAAACCAATACAATCATTAATCACCTGGAAGAAGTAAAATACTCTGTAGTTGTAGACCATAAATTAAAAATAAAAAAGGTATAGTTTGATCAAAATGTTTGGTTTCTACAAGGACAAAGAAGTGATATTTTTAATATTGATATTAAGGCCGCATCAGTTAGGTGAATTAGATTATACCAGACCAGTCTATAGCAGCTCAAACACATGGAGTAAATGTCATGTATAAAATGCTAATGCACAAGCTTCAATTTTATATCAACTTAGATATATCTAGCATTGGGGAGGAAAAAGTGATTTGGTCTAGAAGAAATACCTTCAATAAACCCAGGCGGAGATATGGCCATCCATATGCACGACAGAGCGCTCTAAACAAGGACGGGTTTGAAGAATCATTAGTCAATTGAGCTCGCCAGCAAGATAAAGTTATATCATGACAGGAAGAAGGACCCATATCAGTAGGTATCTGCAGCAGATCTTCAGAGTCTAATTGCTTTATCACCCCTTGATTCATTACTGGTGTTATGAATTTGAATGTCATCAAATCCAAAAAGTTCAGATTATTTCCCTTTAGGAAGAAAGTTAAAAAAAGAAAAGAAGAGTCAACTAGTAAGATCATATAAACCTTAAACATTTGAAATAAGAAACAAAGCTAATGATTAAAGTATAAATATTTAAAATGAGTAAGCCATGCATTAAAAAGTGCGGATTTTCTTTCACAAACAGGCCACGCATGTTATCTGCACAAAATTAAAGCATAAATATTTAAAATCATAAGTTTCAACAGTCTTAGGCAGGTTGTCAAGAACAAGAAATACACATCACACTTTCTTCAAAGTATGTTGGCTTGAACCAGACACGAGTTGTCAAAGTATTTAGCCAATTCATCTTCACGCAACTTTTAAAAGTTTTAACTATCAATCCATGCATTGATTCCTTATTGAAAATTCAAACTTAAAAGCCAAAATTTCTGCAGTTAGCAATTTCATTGATGAAAAACTAGTGATTGGGACATCTTTCGATGTTACAGGATGTCAACTGCCAAAGTTGAAAGTCGATGGTTATATTTGCAAAAGTACCAACTTTAACAAAGGCTTTGTGCATTTCCCCCTTAACTTTATCATATCCAATTATTTTAGCAAAACAGTACGCAATAATTAAATTTTGAAAAAATATTTATCGTAGCCTGAACTCATCCTACATATATTGGAGATTAATTATCTTAAGAGTGTAAACAAGAGAGTCTGAGAAGAAAATTACAATTGATGAAATACACTTACAAGGTCACAATGGCCACCCTCCTCAAGGTCCGTTTCGTGGGAAAGAAGTGGATCTCCCAATAAACTGAAATTATGACAGTAAATTAAGTAGACTAATCAATGTACTCTAGAAACAAAATATAATTTTAATTCCTATATACTAAACAACATAAACAATCAAATGAGTGCACTTTGCTTGTTATCACAATCAGATCAAATCACTTGAATAAGTGATAAGCAGAATGAGATGTAATGCCCCAATGTTCATAACCAAGGACAGCTAGGCATAAAGCATGGCAAACAGGTTATAGGGCAACTGGGCAAGTAAATGGTTTTATGCAACATGCGTGGGTGTGTGTGTGTGTGTGTGTGTGTGAGAGAGAGAGAGAGAGAGAGAGTCAATTATGCCACCTTTTAAAAATTTATCTAGTGCCGAACACTTATCACAAATCTTGAAAAGAAAGTGACTATGTAAGAATGACAGACCAGTATATACCTGCTTTTCAAAGACAGTCTCTTTATCCTAATCACATTTATAGCTATGCCAAATGTGATATTCAAGAGAACAATTAAGCCTTCCATGATACATGTTGAAACCTGCAATGAAAATTAAGCAGATCTTTTACATCTAATAAACTGACAAGATTCATTGGAAAACAAATAAAAAATATTACTAATAAGGCAAACTTGACACGTCAAAAAGATATTTACGCCTGAAAATAATAGCACCTTCAATGATGGAAACATAGTCAGCAAATGGAAGACACCCAACATAGGTTTCAGAATCCACCAGAAGCATAAGACGTGGTTGAAGACTATGTGATACTTGTTGGCACACTTTGAGAAGAGAATGACATTTGCCTGCATACAGACATAAGTGAAGATTCAGATCACATGAAATCAAATTTCTTATAATCTACAGAACACTGTAGCTAAACTCTAGAAATTAGGAACCTTACCCACACAATCAACTCAGACCAGCTATAAAACCACTTATGATATCCAACAAAGTGACTATTCAGTTCTTCCTTCCACAAAAAAATTATGTCCAAGACTGAAAGGCATGCTCCAATAGCCGGTACAAAATCCAGGACAAATTTCTCTGGAAGGGTTATCTGTTTACACATTGAAAAAGCATCGACATATGAGAATATTTTAGATATATGCTCAAAATACAAAGATCATAAGTGGAGAATTTAATAAATCCTTCCTTCATGATTCATACAATTTTCAACAAAGATTGGCAATTAATGAACAATCAATGAGGTAGAGAAAGGACTACCATACAGAGTAATACCAGAGGTTAACAGTTGAAGGTTGCAAAAAATGAAATAATTGTGTTGAAAACAGTAAATAGAGGGCACCTTTGATTCTATACAACAGGTTATAAATTTTTGACACGTTTCTTTGTGGTGGTTTTTTAGTGTCTTCTCATAAACTTTTAAGATCAGTTACTACCTGCACATCTGATCTCTGAGCTCCTCGACCAATCCTATGCTTAATTCCAAGCACCACAATCATAATAGCAGTCACTATGTTCACTCCAAAACCCAAAACAGTAGGTATTATTAAGGAAAATCAATTTATGAAAAAAAAAAAAAACAATTTGACAGCGCACAACTTGAAAGCTGGATTAAAAGCAATAAGGATATATGTCTTCAAAACACTCGGAGAATCCTTTTCCATCCCATACCTGTAAAACAGGGGTAAAAAAGTGCAAGTCATGAATGCATGAACCATCATGATCTTAAATGCTGTAATCTTTGATGCACAATCTAATATCCCTTTTAAGTTTGAACCAATACTCCTCCAAATCCCAGGAGGGTGTAAAAAAAAAAAATAGCTGCTCTAGTGGCAAAGTCACCTAAGTCAATTTAGTTTTGAACTCAAGTGATCGAAGAGCAGAAACAGGTTGAGAACGAAGCACACAATTCTTCAAATATATAATCTCGAGACTTCAACAAACTTATTGGCAAAAAACAGAATATGATGCCTCTTATTCAAGTTGTCATAACAAATGTAGTTTGAAAGTCTTCATGAACATAACCAATCACAGTCCCTTCGAGTTAACTTCAAAATGAATATATGTCCAAGTGAAACACATTGTAGTTAAGCATTAGAATTTAAAAGTTTTGACAAGAGCTCCAAGCTCACAATTTTTTTAAAAAAAGGAAGATTGTAGCTGTAGTAGCGTTAATAAGTGTTCATTTCTTGTTAAAAGGGCGAAATAAGAAGGGCCAGAGAACTAAACTGATTGAAGAACAAAGTGAGCAGAGAAGAGAAGAGAAGAGAAACGTACGAATGGAGAATTCGGGCAAATAAGAGCGACAAAGTTGTCCATGGACGGACGCAAGTGAAGGGAACAGCAGTAGCTCACTCAATAGAGAGAAAGAGCGCAAGGCGAAGGAATGAGCGAGCGAGTCGCAATTTTCTTGTTTGAACGAGTCCACTCTCTCTCTCTCTAGCGTCAGACAGTGCGGTGTTGCAAGCATTTTATATGTAGTTTCCATGCAACTCTCTCAGTACTAAGCTGGCTGGCAACTTGTTTTCTAAAGTGTAAATTGACGGAGAAGGAAATGTGAATTATCATGTCAACAAGTGAATTATCATATAAATTTTTTTTTTGTATATGTTAACATATTATATACTAATTTACATATTATTTCAATGACTAATTTAACTCACAAGAATACCATATCAAAAATTACTTTGACTAAGATAAAATATCATGAATTACAATGATAAATTTTAAATTTCATAAACTATTTTGACCTTTTATTAAAAAAAAACTATTTTGACCATATTTACAAATTCAATAATCAGTTTGAAGATTTTAGGAACACGTTTTTATAAATGAACATGTTTTACTTAGGGTTTTATCTATCTTTGCACCAACAACAAAATGAATAAAATAGAACATTTTGTCGCAAGATTTCTCTCCCAAAGATTAAACCTAAATTCTGTCTTGAGAAAAATATCAGCTGCACTAGTGCTATTTATATGGATATAAAACTGCATTTATTCTTTTTGCAAAACCATATTACTTTTTAAAGTAAATTTTCTTGTAATTGCAGTTGAAATGATGATTAAATAAAATTATCTTTAAAATAATGATTAAATGGTTGACTTCATTTTTTAATAGAGACTTGTCTACCGCATAGGCATGGGATTCATATGATCTTCCTGCCCAAACCTTCATCTTTATATCAAATTATTAAAATTACTTATCACCTTGAGTCACTCTCTTATATTACTTTAACTAGAACCAACTTTGTTTTGTTGGAAAATACGAAATCAATTCTCGCGCATTTTTATTAATTATGCTGAAAACCAATACTTGGGCAGTTGAGGTTATGATATTCAGTTTGTTTATTTTAAATAAAGTCTCACATTTAAGACTTTTTTTAATGAAAAAATCTAGCAGAAATCCGAATTTGCATAGTGCTCTAACCATTTCAAACTAGGTTGACGATCGGCTGACAAAACTCGTGATTTATAAGGAAACAACAATGTATTAATTTTTTCTTTTGGGTGGAATGATATTATACAAACCAATGTTTTTCGACATTTAATCAGCTTTTCAAAAAATTAAGAAACTTTTTAGAATCTAACGTCTTTTGGCGGAGATTTATGTATAATGGTGAACGACCGTTTCATGTGGATCTACAATTGAGAAAAAAAAAGAAAGACAGAGAAAAGTAAAGTGTATACCAGGCACCTTAATCCTTCACGTGGGAACTTTACAAAGGAATACAAAGGATAAAGATACTCCACAATCGGGAACTAGATTCATAGTCATGTATGTGCATTTGTACTGCAATCAAACATAAAGAAAGCAATTTGAAAGTCGGGATAAGGGATTAAAGCTTCACGAATCTCTGCCGTATTGAAATCTGAGCTTACTTTCGTGAGCACTGGTGGCATTGAAATGACCTCACACATGCCATCCATGTCACACTTCCACTTGCTCCTGTAAAGGAAAAGTTTGATTGGGATTTTATTAGAGATCCACCTCAAACTTCTCAACTTGAATTTTCTTTTTCATTAAGAAAGCAATAGATGCAGCTGAAATGTGCCATCCGATAGTACTAAAAGCCCAAGACAAGTTCCAGTTGATGTAGTGTCATGAAGGATTGCAGTGTTAAAACTCCAGCATCAACAGTGTTCTATGCACTATAAAACTTTTGCCGAATTTCTCTGTGAACTAGTAGCATATGTTAAAAGTTTAAACTCATCGGTAAAATTTAAATCATAAACATATAATAATATAACATGACACCTAAACCACAAGGGACATTGGGTTCTTGGTCACCCAAACAACTAATTTATAGGTCATACTGCATAAGCTAACTGTCATCTGTAGATGGATGCATATTTTTCGAGTTTACATAGCGGAAGAGTAGGCAAGACCTTAAAAGCAGTCCTCATGTAATGTTGCAGGAGCAAAACACGGTAATCACTGAGAATCAAGATGGCTGAAGTCAGGTTCTTGGGGCTTTTGGAGTTTCTCCAGCCCCAGCCCCATGGCCCTGGAACTTGAAGCACGAAGCCTATGACCATGAAGTGCATTAGCAGCAAAGCGGGAAGCATAGATAGTTGTATCAAACCCAAGCTCAGGCCTAGCAGATGAAGTATCACTATCAGTACGTGAAACCAAGGCCCTTGTAACACCATTGTCTCCTTCATAGTCAGATTCGTAAAACTCTGATGATTCTGCTGCTGCTTCCTCCTCTCTGCGCTTTACTTCAATCTTCCTCTTGTAATGGCGCCTCCATGCAGCTTGAATGAAAATTGCAGCCCACGTTCTCCACTGCTGTGAATAGAAACGGAAGGTATGCTGAACTTGCTTGCTATGAAGGCGCCTGAATTGGGAAGCAACAAACTTCAACTCTTCTGCTTCCAAAGCAAAGGCCTCCACCTCATTCATGGCCTTCACTGTCCTAGTAGATGATGGCAAGTTACCACTAGATTTTGGGTCCAGTGCCCATGTTAGCAGCTCATCTCCACAGAAGTCTCCTTCTTTGAGAAGACCCCTATTGAAGAATCCACTTCTTCCACCATCTGTGGTCACACTCTCTAGTCGGCCACGTATGATGAAGATCATCTCATTGACTGGATCCCCTTCCCGAACTATGTAAGTGCTTTTAGTGTACAGACAAGGCTTCAGTCGCTCACATATGGCATCAAGCAGGCGGTCATCCATATTAGCAAAGAGAGGAACCTGATCATGCCATATACAGAAGAGAAGAAAATTATTGAGAATTGAGAAAAGGAAGAGGACTAGGAAGTAACATCAATGAGTCATCCCAAAAGGGTAACTCTGAGAAAGTATGCTCACCCTTTTGACCAAATTCAAACAAAGGTGTCGTTTGATGTCCCGCCTGAGGTCTTTTGGAAGATTCTGAACCAAGCTCTCTTCATCAACTCCTCGGGTGTTCAGCCATTTGTATTGATCATAGCGTCTAACTTTTTCCCTTAGCTCTGGAGGAAGTAAGCGATGGTGCATCCACTGCTCAGAGTCACGCCTTTTGATCCTCATTTCCTCAAGGCGGACAGACATTGATTGAAGATAGGTCTGTTCAATTGCACCATAACTGCAAGCTTAGAACTTGTGAAACTACTATAAGTAAATTTTATTTCCTGACATGGACATGTAAATTGGTGTTTTATCATGCCAAAGCTTCAAGATGGTGTCATTCATCCCCGGTTAAGAGTTAACCACGTCAAGGCTCATCTATTACACAATGGTTGGGACATAACCCCTGTACTAGCAATCTAGCACTTTCAAGAGCATATACCTATATATAACTGTAGTTTAGGTCAATTCAAGTGAAAGAGAAGGACAGAAAGAAGGTGGTGGTAATTGTGGGTTACGTGAAAGCATCGCATCTTTGTTTAGCCTATAGAACACTAGTATGATTTGATAATATATAAACAGTCTTTGTACAAAGCACTTTGTTTTGAAGTTTCCACAAATGTATTTTACCTATTCATGTCAAACACAGCCTTGGCGAGAAATAAGGTATCAGGGAACCCAATGTAGTTGATTGATCTTGAGTTGGAACGGAAGTTGATCTAACTAGAAAGCTATGCATCTTTGGCAAAACCAGTTTTTAAGTCTCGTACATTATTGTCATTCTAAATTTGAGTAACTAATTCCAAAAACACATGCATAAATGTTATAAAATGGAAGAAAAAAAAAGACAACATTCTGGTTATAAGTATCAATCAACATATAAACAATCATCCTTAATACATGAAATTGTTTTGGCACAATCCTTTATTTACCTGCATTTTTCCAATAAGAAGAGCAAAAAGGACAAGTCCCAAAATGGCTATTACTATGGAAAACAGAACTTCTCCAGGGTAGGTACTGGTTAGAAGCCCCTGACCAAGTGTGCTGTGGAAAGTAAAACAAAAGCTGCTTAGGGCTGTAAAGCTAAGGAACAGACAACAACTTTAAGTAAACTGAAATGCACACATTCTTGTTGCAGACAGTACTTAAGAAATAATTTTAGCCTTCTGCAGCAAGTTTTATAACACATCAATTGCATTGGTTAGACATATGAGGTAAAACTCTGTTATCTGAAGTGCTAATCACATTCACAATAAATAAATTTCATATTTTAAATAAGTATTAACAGAGTTAAGCCATGAATTGCAACTTGATCATGCTTTCTATCTGTAACTATGAAATAATAACGTGTTAGTGACCAAGTAAAGGTGAGGGAGAGTCATTGGGGAAGCTAGTCTCAAGTGAATCCCGTGATGATAACGTAAATGTACCTTAAGTTTTGGAGACCCCACCACAAACAGTAACAAAGTTTAGGAAAGAAATCAATGGATGCGACAATCCTAGACTGTATGGCTTGAGTGAAGATTCCATAGTTAAATGCTGGGTTATCATCATCAACAGAGCACTGACTCCCAAGAACCTTTGAGCTGATTTTTCTCCAATCTTCATAGCCAGGAAAACGCTTATTTGAGTTCCCACAGTACAAGAAATGTGGGTGACATCGTCCATCTTCCATGCAAGCATTCCTCCAGCATCTATCATTACGTTCTATAGCTAGTAAGTACCACACAGACCCTGTTATCTGTGAAATAAACATTACACATTACAATCACAAGATCAAGAGTAGATATACTAGAAAAATTGATTCGATCTTCCTACTTACATACTTCAATTATGGGACACACAAATTTAATGAAATCATTCATATACAGCCTCTAAAGATTGGGAACATATTCAACAACAATCAAACCATGTTCAATTAGGTGGAATTGGTTACATAAATTAAATAGTGTCTAAAGATAGATAACATATGGCCTGCTGATATATTTTTATTTTTCTTAACCGTAAAGTTTGGAAGGAGGAAGTTATCCCATTCCATAGTCTTGATGAATATGTTGCAAACCTCAACCATGCTCTCTTATAATTTATAAATGGCCTATGACCTACTAATAACGATATGTTCATAATAATCAAAACCAGGATTTCTTTATTAACGCTACTTGAAGTCCCAAACTTGCTAATTGAGTCGATCCTAATCTATCTAATCAATTGAGCCGAGTTGGTTATATAAACCTTTGGTGTACTTTATATATAACCAATTGAAAAAAGGTCTACCTTAGCAAATAAACATTCGGATTAACAGCAGGTGCTTAAGTTTGTATGCATGAATCTACAAATTGATGCCATTATTCAGTAATAGTGATTGCATTAATCATAGAGTGATCCTGCATGATTCTTTCAATCAATAAACCTCCGGATTCCAGACATCAAGATCATATATGCACAATTGCACATACATCTAAGTATCTATGCATATGCATAAAAAAGGGCGGCCCAGTGTACAAGGCTCCCACCATATGGGATCTGGGAAGGGTAGATATACACAACCTTACCCCCACTTTGTGAAGAGATTATTTCCAAGATTTGAACCCATGACCTCCAAGTCACAAAGCAGCAACCTTATTATTGCGTCAAGGCTCACCTTCTTATCTATGCATATGCATAAACGTATATATTGAGAAGCAAAAGGAGAACTCAATGGAAGAAGCATCATTTTGCAACATTCACTTACATGACTAGCAAGCATATACCAGATCAAGTAGTATGTGGCACCGACCAGTGCATTTTCAGAAAAAACACCAGCTGTCTTGCTAACCTCTGAAGCTAAAGGTATAAAGCGTGCAAATCTTGGAAGATATTGGAGGATGACAATTCTCAACAGTGCTATTTTTGTGGTCAATACCTTTGTGCGTCCTGGGTTTCGAAGATACCTCAACACAATAATCTGCAATAATTGTATACGTATAAGATATGACAACTACAATGGCAAAGAAAAATTGATTAAATCTAACATAAATCATCAACTTGTCATTCTAGTAAGAAGTCAGGCTTAGTAACCCTTTCATTTTCTTTCATTGGTCATCAATACAAGCTTTCAAGAATAACTTCTCAAACCTGTGGTAGAGGCAGCACAGAAATGAAGTCAACAATGAAGTAACGTTGCAAATATCTCTTTGCAATCTCTGTAGGATTTATGACAAGTTCACCTCGTCCAAATACCCGAGATGAAGGCGCAATGAAAGCAGTGCGGAATTGAAAACTTATGCGAAGAAGATAAATAGCATCGAATATTGTTCTCATTGTAACTGCATAATTTGCTAGCCAGCTATCTATGGCGAGGCAATATGATTTGTGATTGAAATACGGAAGATAAAAGAAGAGGGGATCACAAGATACAGAAAAAATACATAACATCTGGAAAAACCTATTCCATTGTAGAAGGGTCTTATCTTGAGGGTCAAATATTTTTTTCTCAGACACTTTTAGATCTTCTGGGAACACTGCCCAGGTCACACCACTTTTGAGTGATCTGCCAAATATCCTTAGCCCATCTGATCCCTTTTGCACTCCTAGCCTAAATGATTTTGATGCATTTTTCCTTCCACGGCCTGGAAGGGGTAGACCCTGTAAATTGAATGAGAGTTTCTTCATCCTACTTGTGCTAGATGACATTGACACATTAGATTCCTGATCATCCAACCTACATCACCCAATGCATGTCAACATCACAAATTAGCTTTTGCACTTGCTAAGGAAAAACTAAACCATAATATAACAAAATATAGGCAAATCAAAGCTAAGCACAAGATTTTAAGTTATAGCAGCTAACCATCACTTGCAATGGGGCAATTTAAAAAACTGAGGAAGTGCATACAACAATTGAGAGTTCATTTATTTGTGTGCATACTAGTTCCTGGTAGACACTAGACACTAAGCCTCCTTTCATATCTGAAGTATTTTTTATCTCGGTTACAAGGAATTCCAAGCCCTATTGTGGGAAGGGCAAAGGTAGGCTAAAGTTGAAGCAAAATAAGCTTGGTAAGATTTGAACCTGAGATCAATTAGGCAGAGACATGGTGTCACTTGAGTTAAGGGTCTAAGACCGAAGTAAGAATAGTGTAGTATATCACGTATATAATTTCAACGTATAAAGGAAGAGTTTTATAAACTAAAATACATATCCTAGAAGAAAATTCAAGCTTCATCAATATTCATATGATATGCTGCGGTTATCAATGAAAACACATTTTTTCCTGATAAAATAAAATGTACTAGTCACAAGAGCTTTCATTAGCATGCAGCTAGTTTGCGTAAAATTGAAATCTATAATCCCTCCTCATCAAATCAGCATCAATCACAGGGCAATGTATGATTTAGGCTACGAAAACTCGGAAATCCTATTGAACATGCTAGTAGGTTTTAAGTCAAACACGAACGGTAAGAGAATTGTGTATTGCGTTGTGTACCTGGTAAAGTTCTCGTTTTGGCCACCTATGTATTGTGACCTGTAACCACAGTCAAACATCTTGAAGAAATAAAATAATAATAGAGGAACCCGGCAACAATACCAGGAACTTTCTAGGACATTCCTGTCATACAAGATAGCTTAATGCTCCAACCTGAAAAGCAGACCGAGACATCAATCAAACAGGCGAGATGTTGCCATGAAAATACTTTTTGGTTCTCAACAACCTCATTGCAAATCCTGAATTATCAGAGACCATCGTGTGTAGTGGACCTCGTGGTTGTTCATTTCCGTCATTATAATTATAATTGGTGAAGGATGAAAAATGAGATCAACAACTAAATTAAATGAACAAAAACATCTGATGATCGAAGGATGAACTTAATGCACTATTGATTAAAGGCATCGATTGATTGTACTTGCAGAGTATATATTGGAGTCTGCATGGGAATAACATGACAACCATAAGAATGTAGAGAGAGAGAGAGAGAGAGAGAGGAACATTGTCACTGGACGAGGAAGGATGCATGTGTCGAGTTGATTTATTAGGTTGACACAGTTATGACGGTTGTATGTTCCTCCGCCATTGCAGATAGATCAAACCGCATGTACACCCTCTTTTCTTTAAGAATTTTTTTTTTTATTCCGGTAAACTTATTATCAATTAACTTGTAATTTTGTTATCCCGTAAATTTTACTTGTTTAAAAAAGGTCGGTCTGTTATCTTTAATAAGTGTAAATATTTTTTTTATCTATTCACTGTGAATTGACAGGCACGCCCACATTTTATTTATTTTTGTAATTTATTTCAATTTTTTTGTAATTTCTTTTAATTTCCTATGCATCAAGAGTATTTTAGAAAATAGAAATTTTGGACACCAAATAGACCATTTCCTTTATATATTGTATAGATTATTTGTTTTTGTAATTTATTTCAATTTTTTTGTAACTTCCTTCAACTTTCTGTGTATTAAAGGTATTTTAGGAAATAGAAATTTTGGACATCAAAGAAATTATTCTCTTTATATATTGTATAGATTAATTCACCTAATATTTAATGTTATCTATACTATGTGCAAGTTCTATTATTTTTATTTTCCCAAAGCCTAACAATATACTCAAATGAAATTTATAGCCAGATATATTATCTTTTTAATGTATCAAAATTACACGATTTCCTAACAGCGACTATTAATATGAAATGGAGTAAGTGGGTTTTGATATAGTATTTTAGGAAATTGTTCCCGTTTTATGATTCCCGTGCTTCCCATCTTTCACAATAAACAGAAGCTTTAAAATTACAAATGTTCTATACTTTTAGCATTGATATGACGACATCATTGTTTGTGGATTTCAGAGTTCTCTCCAAAGAATTCGGGTGAAGCAACTGTTGTTAACAATGAGCATTTCTAGAGCTCCATTGCTATAGTGAGCACCCCATTGGCATTGCAAGTGGTACATTACAAGTGTTGTGCGTGATAATGTAGAGTGAAGCGTAGCGTTGAGCAAGATATGCTTGGTACAAGCAAGTGAGTTCACAATCTAGTTGTATATTTTTGCATGTCTCAATGAACTATGAAAGGTCGGGAGTTCGACCCTTATCTTTACTCCTATCCTCTAATATCTTGGCACAAAAAAAAAAAAAAAGATATGCTCACTGAATGGTAGACAAACTGCATGGCAAACTTCTTGGAAGAAAAGTTTGATGGCAACTGCTATCTGGATACAGTGGGAAATTGGTCTAAGTTGTGTTGGTTTTCAAGGGGTGCAAACCAATACTTATGCTGAACAAGCTGCTATCAGGAACAGCCTCCAACTGGCCTCGGATTTTGGCATAAGGAGCCTGACTTATGGCAACACTGTGTATCATTATGCTGCGCTTATCGCTTCACATTGGGCAGCTCCTTCCCCGTAAATTGGGATTTAACTAGCTGCACTCTTACTATTCCTGTCACTCGTAGACTTCTTTTGTTTTCTATATATTTTCCCTTACGTATGAAAAGAGGGGAAAATGGATTTCCTTTCTTGTCCCCAGGGCAACTAACTTTGGGTGTTCAGTAAGAAATGTTGCTGAATTAATATTGTTTAAAATGAGATACAGAATTTAGTCCATGTTTGGATTGGCGTTTCAGCACCTCTGACGCCAGTTTGCTGTCTTGAACGTTGCAATTTAGTGCATCTTTGGAAGTTTTCACCTTTGGATTTTGTCACCTGGTTTTTGCTGCCAAACCCAGTTTTGGCGGAACCAACATTTTGTTGGTTATCCGTTCACGCTTCCACATTCAAAGGACAAACGTAAAAATTCAAATCCTTAATTATCTATTTTGACATTCCATTAGTTTTATCAATCAAAAGATGCATTTATGTTCATGTATGAAAATTTAGTTCCTCTCATGTGTTGAATGAATTTATTTATATATTTTTTATAACTTTGTTAATTAAAATTTTAGGTAATTATAGTCTATATTTATTTTATGCATATTTTTAAATTTTTTATTTATAATATTATACTATTACCAAAAAATACAGAAATATTTATATAATTATTCAAGTATATTTAAAAATAAAAAAAATAAAAGAGTGATATTAATATTATAATATAAGCATATACTTTTTTTTGTTTACAATAATAATAATAATATAATTAATTCAAATATCTCAAAATTAAAATTAAACTAAAGGGATGATATTAAAAAGTATAATTCATGTCCCTTTATGTCATTATACATCCAAAAGTGGTTTTAACTAATGTCACCCAAACAATATTCATTCTATCATAATTAATCTTGGTCTGGAATTTACCAAACATAAATTACATTGGCACAACTCACTTTTTATCAAAATCAATTTTATAGAATTAAGTTGGCGCTAACCCTTATTTGTAAACTCTAGTCCAAACACACATTTAGAAATGAAAAGATGAGGTACCTATTAAGGGAGCTAAAAGCTTTCTTTTAAATATCCATGACATATTCTATGGTAGATCAAGGAGAGATCATAGAACTGGTTGTATACATGCAGATCACACTCATTCTTCTCACAAGGCATCTCGAGAAGCGATTCAGCAAGCTATTGCATCTGCAAGTGATGATACTCCAAGTTCTGGGACAGATATCTTGTAATGCTGAAACAGAACATATTATTGAATATGTTAGTTTGCACAAAACGATACAAAGTGAACTGGATCAGTGCCCTTGCAAACCTTTTGTATCTGGGATTGGTTTGCTCTCCCTTCCAGCTCCTCCAGGTCAATCTCTTTGCCATTAATGAGATTCTCTATGGCTTTTATCTAGTGAAGAGATGGACATCACTTTAGTTATGTCAGTAAAAGAAAAAATGGGTGGCATACTTTATTTTAGAATCATCTCACGTCATCGGGAGTAGCATCAAATCGAGCACCAAGGATATACGTTGAGCTATCTGAGATGCCACATCTTTTCAAAGATTCAGTAATCTACACAATACAAGCCAAATTTAGCATAGCTAATTGAAAACATGAACCATAACAGGTTAAATACAAATACACAATTACATGTTTGGACCCTGAACAATTGTAAACAAGCTCTGAATGAAGAGTATGCGTGGTCAAAGAGTCTTGTGAGCAGAAGCTAGAACAGGGAAAACATCTGGAATCTGGTCCAGTTGACGATAGTTGTAACATTAGAAAGTTGTAAAAATGAGTTTACCACTTGTCGTTGATAGTTTAAGCACCATCATATGCTTATTGCTGGACATGACATAAGGCACAAATATGAGAAAACATGCAAGTAAAGCATTGAGGAATGCAACTTCTGGCTCCAGTGTCCCAGCTTGCATACTTTCCAAGAGTTCCCTGTGAGAACAATAATTCCATTACATACATTAGCCCAGAGCAAGTCAGCAGGTTCTAAATCTTTTGAATCAATTACAACTAAATAGATAAACCATTTTACAATGTATCCCATATATTTGCTTTCACAGATTGGTCGATGACATAAATACCAAAGATTTTGCAAGCACCATTTAAAACAATTAGATAGGAGCAACTGGTTTATCGATTATCATAAATGAACTGTCGCAACTTCAGTATAAGCACTAAATGATTTTACTTGTTATCACAAGGGAAAAAAGCAACTTAAACTCTAGTCTCTAACTACTGTGAAACTGAATTTGAGATGAAGCGATGCCTTAGGATATCTTCGTTTCATTTTATTTGCTTATTTTCAATTGATATGTTTTCATTATTCATTGTTCTCATCATTTTTTTTTTTCAGGATTTTGTTTCTTTTCTCCATATCCTTCACAAAAGTACTCGAAAACAAGAAACGCAAATGGAAACACAAGTCAGTTTTGTAATGGCAATACCTCCTTGAAAGTTCGCATGAGAAAAAATCCTAATAACTTTGAAAACAAGTTGATCACAATATCTTACTTTCATTGACGGGCAACATTCCCATAACAAGTTGCTAATTTCCAAGGACATTTAGTTCCTTTTGATTTTTGCAGAATAATCATAGAGAGAAAGAGACTAACTTGGAATTGGTGACATCAGTGTAGAGTGGTCCCATTTATATTAAACACCTTCATAGCTTTTGCTTTGAATCTGCAAAGAAAAAAAAAAAGGAAAAGAGCTATTGTGATGTGTTTAGGAACATAATAAGGACAGAGACAGGAAAAATGGAAAGAGAGAGAAAAGAGAAAGCGATCTACTCTGCTATTTTCTCTTCCCTGTTACTCAAACCATTACCAACCAAATATCTTCGCTAGTTTCCTATCAATTTCTTTCAAGTTTTCCTGAAAAAGAAAATCATTTTCACAAGCCAACCAATTTCCTTCTTTTTGATATTTCTCCGTGGCATAGATACATCAAATAGGTTTTCAAATTCTGTCATCACAAAACCAAAACGCATTTGGTTCCAACTAAACCTTTTTTGAGAATAGGAAAAGTACACAATTGACGCTCAAACGTTAAGAAAAAAGAAGCAGTTGGAATGTATCCCGCGATTACTAGTTCAGTGGCAGCTGTTGAATTGAACACACACTTCGAATAACAATAAAGAAGAATACATAAAAATGGGCAGTAACAAGTGGAACAAGGGAGACAAGGCATAGTAGAGAGATAAAGAAAGACAAGTGAGAGAACCAACCAACCTTGACAAAGATGGAGTTCCCCGGTTGCAGGGGAGGCGACCTCGGCTGTGCCAGTGGGCTGTCTGTCACGCTTATAGAATGCTGAAATCTTTTAACAGATGGATTTAAATTGACTTCCATCCCAAATTATCTTTGGAATAAATTAAATAATTGGATTAAATTTTATAATTTGAAATGTGTTTAAAAATAAATTGGTTTTATTATTTTATTTTTTATTAATAGATTATATATAAAATATTATATTTAAGTAAGATTATTTTAATATTTTTATTTGTTAAAATTTAATTCTCATTTAAAATTATGTAATGATTTCAATTTATTGAATTATATTGTTTCCAAATCAGAAAAAAGAATTCAATTCCTTCGTATAATTAAATTTCAAGGACTACTAAACATCTTGCACGCAAAATATGCATTAGTATTAAACAAAGTTTATTAAAAAAAAAGTTTGTTACATTGATCTCCCTTAATATTTGTTGAAATTCAAGCCACCTAATCTTTGTTTGTAAAATTTGCTCAAAAGATTCTTGAGTTTATGAAATCATTATATTGACCTTTTCTGAATTTGTAAAGTCATTATATTGATATCATCTCTTCTATAGCATAATGAACAATACATTCAGAGGTGGTCAGTGTCACCTACAATCCTAGATAAATAAAGGGTAGCTGAAGTGACTTTTATCAAACTTCAAGTGAGATTGGTGTAATATACTATATTAATATTTCAGAGTCATTTCATGGAAACTAATACATGTGTCATTCATAGAATGATTTAGGCTTCATGTGTCATTTATATAGTGATTTAGGTCTCACATGTCTCAATCTTTATGTCTAAAGATTATTTTAAGCTTAATTTATAATTTACTTATTAATTATTTTTATACGAAATCAGATCAAATATTACAATCATTAAATAATCAAATAGTATAATTATTAAATATTATAATTTGCACTAAGAGAGAACTCATGTAAATATAATTACGATCTACAATTAAATTAAGAACCATTAATAGTCTTATGTTATCTACTATTTTAATATTTTAGATAGAGTCATTTTATAGAAATTATTACACGTGTAAATCATATAGTGATTTAGGATTCACTTGTAAATCATACAAGGATTTAGGCTCTCACTCTTCTCAATTTTTATGTCTAAAATTTTTTTAAACTTAATTTATAATTTACTTATTAATTATTTTTCATATGAAATAAAATCAAATATTACAATTATTAGAGATTACAATTTGCACTAAGAGAGAACTTGCGTCAATATAATTATGATCTATAATTAAATTAAGAATAATTAATAGCCTCACATTATGAAGGTGATACAAAAAAATATAAAGGAAGTATTTCCAAAATAAATAAGCTTTGAAATTAGCATATTTTTTTCTAATTAAAAAAAATGAATGGATCAGATTATTAACGAATTGCTAATTAATTGATTTTGATATAATAATAATTCAAAATCCAATTACTACCAAATTTATTCTTAATCAAATATTTAAGACTTATTATAATACTAATATATTAATATATTCTTAATCAAATATGATAATAATTGATATAATACTAATATTTCATACTCATTAAATAAAAAGTTTTCCATGTGGAATGAGAAATAGGGACTTGTGACGGGGATATGGATGAAAATAGAGGCAAAATTCTAAATTAGAACGGGATTAGAGAAAAATTTTCTAACTTCAAATTTAGAACTTTTGAAAATCAAAATAAAAAAAATTAAGTTTTTACAGCTTGAACATTCCAATATATCAATTCAATACTTATTTCATACTTATTTTTTTGAAAAAAATATCTTCAATTTTTCAACACTAAAATTTTTAAAAAATCAATACCTTCAATTTTTCAACACTAAAATATTTAAAAAAATCAATTCCACAATTTACGCTTCCTTGATAATGATGTATTTTTAAAATTTTTTCTTTTTGATTTTTTTAATAATCCCATAAATGTCAATAGAGATTCAAATCTTCACATGGAATAAGGAATGAGACCCGAGATGTGGATGAGAATGGAGGCAAGATTCTAAATAAGGACGGGATTAGAAAAAAAAAATTTAACTTCAAATCTAAAACATTTGAAAATCATAATAAAAAAAATGATCACATACCTATATCACTATATTCTATTTAATTTTTTATAACTTGAACATTTCAATCTATCAATTCTATAATTTTTCATACTTATTTATTTTAAAAAAAATACCTTCAATTTTTCAACACTAAAATATTTTAAAAAATCAATCCCACAATTTACACTTCTTTGATAATGATACTAAATATTTATTAACTTTAAAAGATTAAATTATTATATTACTTTTTTATTGAAAAGAATATTATAATTGATATACTACTCTAATAATTGATCTTATATAAATTAGAATTATATATGATTTTTTACTAATCATTACACATTAATTATAATATATATTTTAAAATTGATATTTTAATTTATTAAAAGGATGTACAAGGAAAAAAAATATAATTAAAATCATATAAATTAAATTTATTCATTATTTTTATGAATTAGAAAATATATTCTAATATTTTTATAGTTATTTTTTATTATCTCCTCGTGTATCTCACGGATCAAACAATTAGTTTATGAAAAAAAGTAAATAATTTTTTTTAGAAAAAAAATGATAGAAAAACGCAAGTCCAATTTTTTTCTACCAGTTTTAGCTTATAAAAGTCAACCCGAAATTTTCCCTACCAAACTATGAGAAAGAAAACTTATAAAAATTAACTTTTATTTCTTCAAAACCTCTTTAATTCATATAGTTATATTAATGTTAGGTTGAAAATTCAAATTTTGGAACATTTTGGCAAAATCTCAGGAAAAAAGTTTGAGTTTTTTTTTTTAAGTCGGAAAGAGTTTTATTTCGTGGCTGGTTTCTCATGTGAAGCTGCCAAAATAGCTTCATCCATGAAGCTGTGAGGTGGCTGGACAGTGATCTAACACATGGAGGAGTGAAGCACTGTAACATCACACTTGTATCATTACAAAAAGTCATTTCTATTTGCTAGTTCTGAGGAGCAAAGACACACGTTACTTACTTATAAGACCAGCACATATGAAGCTTTTTTAAAGCTTCACCGAAACAAGCACCTTATTCTTGAGGCTCACTTTATTAAAATTGTGATGGGAATAAATATGACTATAAAATGTTTATCTTCAATTATATCCTTTTAATACCAATTAATAATTTTTTTTCTTTAATTTAAAAGATGGCCTAATTCACCCTTTACAAAGTATTTAAGTTGTGAAGATGACATCATCATAATTAATTTTGGTTTATCGAATAGTCATGGCAAACAATTTTTTTCAAAAAAGAAAAAAAAATCATTGGTAACATAAATTTTTTTTCACTAAAAGCATGTAGTTGGTCAAAAAAATAAATATGAGAGTGATGAGTGATGATGAATCAATGAGGCTCGGAGATGTCGCAAAGCATTTCCCTGATTGTTTTTGGAGTTGTTTTAGTTTAAGAAAAGTTGCAGCAACATGAAAGGATCCATGATCCAAGGAGCATCCAATAAGTGCACTCCATCCCCTCGACAGCCGACAGAAGATAGAGATGTGAAATTAATGATTGACTGACTCTGCCATCCTCCTCGCCAAATTCATTGTTGACACACACCACACCACACCACACAACACAACACAACACAAGCACAGTTGAGGGAGGAACTGGGGATCGATCTACACAGCACAACGCATGAAGGCCCTGCCCTCCCTCCGTCTGATCTCATCAATCCCCCAACAACAACATTCGTCCTCCATACCTCCAAGGTGTTCCTCGCCTCTGCTTGTTTTATATTGTTTTCTCTTTACCCCCAAGATCCTTTTTTTATTTTTTTTTGTTCCTTTTGATTGCATTTGGTGGTCAATGCACAATTGGCCGTGCTCTCTCTCTCTCTTTTTCTTTGCAAGGTTTTTATATTAATGTAAATCATGGGGGTCTATGCATTTTTTGTTTTTGGATGTCTTCCTCAATTCAGCTAGCTTGGTGCTTTATTCAGCTGACAAAGTCTAGTTCTGAATGCTTTTCTTTTTAGTGTTCCTTCTTTGTGTATTCATGTCCTGCTACTTCAATATGTACGTACATGCTCTGGGCAATGAATTGATATGATATCTCAAGTCGCGTGCTTCTCTATGCTTAAGGGGTTGATTTCTGCCATCAACGCACTGCCTTGTAGAAATCCAGGGGTTAACTTCCAAGGTGACAACAATGGATAAGTCGAGTTTCAAGAGATTCAGAACATTCTTTATTGTAGCTTTCATAACCTTCCCTATTTTATTCACATTTGCTCTGATGCGCCAAAACTCTATCTACGATCTCGTTGAGGGAGTCTCCAAGATTAATATATTGGCCGCAAGGACCCAGAATGCCACTACCAAAGTCTTAAAAGAAGGGCCTAAAAATGTTGAAGTTCAAGCTGGGGAAGGAAAAGACCAGAATGTGACAGGCTCGGTGGTAGGTAAGGCCATTGTTTGCAACCCATCTATTCCTACATTAACAGCAGTGTTCTTCATTATTTTTTCCCCCAGCAATATGTCCTTAATTTTATACTTGTTACTTCATCGGGTGTCCTCAACCTCTGATCTCTCTAACTTGTATGTTAGATAAGATGTTGGCAGCCAAAGATCAAGACGGTTCACCTGAAATCTTCCAAGAGCAGACTCAGATGCAGATAATCTCAGATATTGGTAACACTATTGTTTGCTGCTTAATTGCTGCCTTTTTTATTTCCTGATCTCCCCACTAATTTATTTATTTTATTATTTTCATCATATAATAACTTTACTAAAGATTGGTTTCAATCTTTATGATCACTGCAAGGGTATGTACTATGTAACAAACACAACTTTTCTTTTTCTGGATGGAAAAAACAAACACAATTATGAATTCTTGAACTTAAAGCTGGCATTATTATTGAGTTGAATATTTGAGAAAAATCCCATTTAATACCAGCCTTGGTAGGTTACCATTGGTTAAGGCACTTGGATTTTCATTTCTAGCTGAATCTTGCATCAAAGTGAGCACTAAGATGGTTTTAATACATTGTTATCTGGATATATATATATATATATATATATATATATATTTCCTTATCTACAGGTTCAAAGAATCATTCATTTGAAGATAAGAAGAATGATTCATCCCTATCTACCACTAGCATTGCTAATGACAGACTCCTTGATGGACTTCTAGTTTCCACATTTGATGAAGGATCGTGCCGTAGTCGGTACCAATCTTATCTATACCGCAAACCTTCCCCTCATAAACCTTCTGCATATCTGATATCCAAGCTACGAAAATATGAACATCTTCATAGAAGTTGTGGACCTCATACCAAATCATATAACAAAATCATGAGAAGAAGCACAAAATCTAGCAAAATTGATGCAGGTAAGAAGTGCAAGTACCTTGTCTGGACAGCTTCCAATGGCTTAGGGAACAGGATGATAACCTTGGCCGCAGCATTTCTTTATGCCATCCTCACAGACCGTGTCCTACTTGTCAAATTCGGAGCTGACATGTCTGATCTCTTTTGCGAGCCATTTCCTGATTCCTCATGGTTATTACCCAGGACCTTTCCTTATTGGAAAGATCAGAAACATATTGAAACCTATGAAAGCGTGTTAATGAATAACAAGAGATACGATACAAAGGAGCTTTTGCCTTCGTTTCTTATTCTTAATCTACAACACACCCATGATGGTCATAATAACTTCTTTCATTGTGATCAAAGTCAAGATCTTCTCCAGAGAGTTCCAGTGCTGATTTTGTCGTCAGATCAATATTTCGTCCCTTCTCTTTTTATGATTCCATCCTTTAGACAAGATTTAAGCAAAATGTTCCCAGAGAAAGACACAGTTTTTCACCATCTGGGACGTTACCTTTTCCACCCATCAAGCAAGGCATGGGAACTAATTAGTCAGTTCTACCAGGCGCACTTAGCGAAGGCAAATGGGAGGATTGGCCTGCAGATTAGAGTATTCAATACTCATAAATCACCACATCAAACTATTATCAATGAAATCCTAGCCTGCAGCCATAACTATAAGCTGCTGCCTGAAATAGACATGCAAAAGTCAGCAACTTCTACTTTGAAAAACCGTAACTCGACCTCAAAAGCTGTTCTAGTAGCATCCTTGTACTCGGAATATGGTGAGAAGCTGAGCAATATGTATCTGACAAATACAGCAGTGACCGGGGAAGTGATAAGAGTTTATCAGCCAAGTCATGAAGAGCATCAAAAGTCGAATAATGACATGCACAACATCAAGGCATGGACTGAAATATATCTGCTGAGTTTGTGTGATACATTGATTACTAGCCCCAAGTCTACTTTTGGGTATGTTGCTCAAGGTCTTGGAGGCTTGAAGCCCTGGATTCTGAGGAGGGCATATGGTGGAACCATCCCAAATCCACCTTGTCAACGAGCCATGTCCATGGAGCCTTGTTTCCATTATCCTCCCAAGTATGAATGTAGTGCCAATAGAAGTGCTGATTTTACTTCCCTTTTTCATCACATACAGCACTGTGAAGATGTAAGGAGCGGATTAAGGATGGTTAATCATAATCGCTAGATGCTAGGTAGGTAACATACTATTGACAGGAGCGCTGAATTATCTGCTAATAATAGTAATACCTTGCGCTTGATTAGTTCACCAATTATTAGTTATCACAAACAATAATATATGTTATAGAACGTAGAATCCAACATAAAATAGTTTACTGTCAACATCCGTTTGTGAATTTGTTTTTGAAGATTTTATGTGAATTTGAATTATCTATCTCTTTGCCTTATTAGCCTTTCACAATGTCATCAAGTTATAATTTAGTAGAAGATAAAATTGTAGGCCTCGAACATATTGAATCACAGTTATTTCTCATAAATGTTTAACTCTAATTTAATTAATGTTATTATTTGCATCATCTATAAATTAAAATAATGTTAGATATATGATTAACTAATATCTAAATATCTTGCTATTTTGTAAAACATGAATGTGTGATCTTATAATATTACAATTTATTATCATCATAATATTAATTATTAGTTATGATTCTCTTTCTAATTTTTTATTTTTTATTGTATTTTATAGAAATTAATATATTTATTTAATTGTATTAATATGTATAAAGTATAATTTTATAAAAGTTGATAAGCCAATTTAATATTTTTTTTTACTGCAATCTTGATGCCCAAGTAATAATATGCATGTTGCATATTTAATGTGGAGATAAATTGAGCCAGCTCACCACCAATTTGGCCTGAACCCACTTAATCCATAGGTTATATGGATTGGGTCAAATCAATTCACTTTTTATGTGAGCTCAAATTTTAGCAACTCAACCCACTATTTTGATAGGTTAAACAGGGTTAATTTATGAGCCACAGTCTATTTTGACAACTCTAATTTCAATGTTATTGGAACGTAGCTTCTCTACGGGATGGATAAGCATAAACACAAGATAGTGCTGCACGATAGATATCCTAGTTGTTTGTTTTGCATAATAGTGTTGTTATTTTGTAAAAGATGACAAATTAAGTTTATATCAAGTTTATATTATTGTATAATAGTGAATTTTTTTTATTTTGCCATTTTGTCCATATTTTCCTGCGGAGAACAAAATTATCATAGTGGTTTATTACAATATTGTATGTTTAACATTTTTAAAAGAATTGTTAATTCATTTGAGTTGGATTCATATAATTGTGACTGTTTAAACCTATAGAATGAACCAAAACCCAAAAGAACAAAACTTAGATATTGCTGATAGTCAGATAAACAAAATAATAGACTTATATGTGCCCTGTGCATCGACTCTAATGCTAGTATTTATACTTAAGGAGATAAAAAGGTAAAATGTAAAGGAGCAACGTTAAAATATGTTAAAAGTTTTTTGTGTTTGGATTAATAGTTACTTGATCGCATTTTGTAATCTATTATGTATTAAACCTTAATAGTCACTTTATTATTTTTTACATTATTTATCAATAAAAATTTATTATAATATTAACCTTTAAATAATTTAAAAGTAAAATAGTTTCTTTGTTCAACTTAAAATAAATTTAGCTTTATATTTTAAAATTTTAAAAAATAACTGTCAACATTTAAATTAAAAAAAGTATATTATCATAAGCTCAAAAATTAATATAATTATTCAAATTTTAACAATATATAATTTATAAATAAAAGATTAATATACTATTATGAGCAGCCAAATAAAGTGTTAAGTGAAACCATATTTTAAAAGGATATCAAGGTATTTTCTTTCTTTAAACTTGACTGTAAAATAATTTAAAATTTGTCTTCTGTTTATTTTAAAAACAAATTTAATTCAATATTTTTAAAATGTCAAGTAGATAATCTTCAAAATTGAAATCGTAGAGATTATATTATCATGAGTTGAGAGTGAACTAATTTTTCTCAAAAATGGGTAGGTAACTTCTTTATTAAAATTTTACTTTAAAAATAAACTTAGCTTTGTAGTTTAAAATGTTTTAAATTTATTATTATGAGTTAGTAGATTAACATAATTATTTAAATTTTAAAATAATTGAATTTAAAGATAAAAAAGTAATATTTTCATACGCAATAATGTTAAATAATATTATTATGTAATCATTGTAAATTACAGTAAATTTTAATTATAAAATGTAAGACTCATATAATAATAAAAAAATTGAATGGTGAATATTAATAGTTACACAATTGCTTTTATACATAATTAGATAGTTATCTTGAATAATAATAATGATAATACTAATAATTATCATTATTATTAGTATTAGTACTATTATTATTATTATTATTATTATTATTATTATTATAAATTATAACTAATTTATTTATAAAATATAATGTGTTATACAATAAATAAAATAATATAATAAGTATTAATTAAATATTGCAATGAATTTTATTTATCTATAGAAATATTTATGTTTTATATTATTATAGGATACATATATTTTATTTTGTAAAAAATAAAATATGTAAGTTTGGATGGAAGTTATTTTTGTAAAAAAAAAATGAAATAATAAATATGAGAAAATAGAGATTCAATGAAAAATTGAAAAATAAATTAAAGGGCAATTTATCTTAATAGTTTAGGGGATATAAATATATGTTTGAGAAATGAGGGAATAAAAGTGTAATAATATCATCTCCCAAGGAAAGAGTTGTATTTTACCAAAAAAATAAATCATGTCATAAATTTTATTTCTTTAAGTATTAATTTATAAAATTAAATTTTTCAAAAGAATATATATATATATATGTGTGTGTGTGTGTGTGTGTATTCCATGTAGACAAGGGTTTTAAAATCCAAGATTTGGCTTGGGTACCATAGAAAAATCCTTAAAATTAAAATATGAAATATTTATGGATAATTCTATGAAACCTTGGTATTTTAAAACCCTTATCTACATAGATCAATAAGAAATCTCCATGTAAATTTGTTATAAATATGTATAAATATTTTGTTATCAAAATTTAATTTTATAACGTGGTACTTAATGAAATATAATTTACAAAATGAGTATTTATTTTTAATAAAATACAACTCTTTCTTTGAGAGATTATATTATTGCATTTTTATCCCCTAAAAGAACAGAGTATGTATTAATTAAATAATGCAATGAATTTTACTTATCTATGAATATATTAATATTTTATATTATTATAAGGTGCATATCTTTTATTTTGTAAAAAAAAATATATAAAATTTATTATGGTAAAATATAAAATCATAAATTTGAGAAAATAGGAAATTAAAAAATTAAAAATAAATCACATGGTAATTTATCTTAATTTTTTAGGAGATAGAAATATATGCTTTAGAAATAGAAGAGATAAAAATGTAATGATATTATCTATATAGAAAATGGTTGTATTTTATAAAATAATAAAGGTTCATATTATAAATTTTATTTCCTTTAGTGCTATTTTACAAAACTAAATTTTGCAATATATATATTATAAATTTTATTTCCTTTAGTGCTATTTTACAAAACTAAATTTTGCAATATATATATATATATATTACAAATCTACATGGAGATTTTCCATTGGTCCATGCAGACAAGAGCTTTAAAACCCAAAACTTGGTTTGGATATCGTAGGAGAACCCAATATTCCCCCTCTGCGCCGATTGCTAATCAGAATATATAACAAATCAGTATGTGGAAATTGTTTTTTAATTTAGTTTCAATAAAAAATAATAAGAAAAATCCAATCAAAATCTGAGTAGCATATCAATTTTGAATTTAGTTTCAATCGAATAATTATTATTTTAATGAAATAGAGATATGAAAGTAAATTTTTTTTAAAATAATTTGTAATTAAAATTATCAAAATTGGGATCATAAATTGCTCGTTAAACAACACATGAAAATTTTTTTATATAAAGGGTCTTGTACATTGATGGTACTTATAGATAAATTTAATATACATATTAAAATCTCTTTTGATTTTGACATGGTATAAATGAATTCATTATTGAATAATTTATATCTTTTAGAACTTAACCTCGTAAATTTTATACATAGAATCAATTATAATACATATTATGGATTTGAATAGTTTTTAAATATAAGTAGGATTTGGACTTTTGCCCCGCTGTTTATCAAAAAAAGAAATGTAAGTAGGATTTAATATACTTTATTTTTATGTGACAATATTTCGAATATTGAGATACTTATTATTGGAACATATTTTTTATTAAATTGATGGGCAATTATCAATTAATAAATTTTAATTATTATTTAATTAGATTTTATGATTGACCCTTATGCCAATAATCCAAAAACAAGGCAACGCTTATAAAGTGTTGCTCTAGTCAGAACAAGTGATGAAAAATCTGAGAAGAGAAGGCAATAAGTGGAAAACGCAAAGCATTGCCTTAACTCGAGAAAAAGCAACGCTTAGAAAGTGTTTGCCTAAAATCTGAGAAAAAGGCAATAAGAGGAAAACGCAGTGCGTGTGTGGGATGTGCAAAAGTTCTTGTTCCCTCACTTGCCTGATTCAAACTCGATTCATTTTCTCCACTCGCTATTCCATTTCGATGGCTTCTTTCAGAGCTGCATCCAGCTTGTTCGCGATTGATTACTGAAATATTTGTCGCAATCCAAAACCACTGCCTCTCCTCCCATCTTGTCTTGTGTGCACCGGACCGGATGATATTCCCAAGGTCAGGTCAGCTTTCCTTTTTCGTGAATTTTTGTTTGTCTGAACTTGGGCCTAATTCGAGATCAACTTGACAGCCCGTAACTGAGGTCCTAAACCCAGAGAAATCTACTTCACTACACTTTGATCTTCTTCTTCTTTTTTCAGGTAATAATAACAATAATAATGATAATATTATATAGAATCTGCTAACTGTGTGGCATACTTTGATCATCAAGTGTCTGTGTCTGTAATCAATTAGGAATACTGCTGGTGATGTATGGTTTCAGTAAATTTAGAACTGTTCAAGCATAGTTGTTGCCATTTCACTGCTTTTTTCATAAACCCTAAACCACAAACATGATGAACCCCCCCCCCCCCCCCAAAAAAATTTTGTTACAAATGGATTGTAAAATAATAAGTGTATGGGCAGAGGCCGACTCACATCACATGTATTTTCTTTAGGCTATGGCTTTTCAAAATTTTTAATAGCTCCTCATTCTTAATTTCTTCTACGATGAAGTGGTATATTTTTTACTTCTTAAAATTTTATTTTTGTCTCTCTTATCTCAAAATTTTTATGTTAGTTCGTCCCTGGATCACATTGAAAATTTATAGTATAGGAAAAAGATGAATTAAAGCTTTTTATTTATTGGCATTATCATGTAGAAGACGCAGCTTCTCACAAAAATTTAGTGAAAATGGCGAGATTGGAGTTGACTAGAATAGGAGAGTAGAAGAAGGTGGTAGAAGAAGGAGTGGGAAGGTAGGATCATTATTCGTTAGGCCTTCTAGTTTGCTAGAAAAACAGGTTTTTTATTGTCTCTGCACAGCAGCGAATTTGATATGGATACAGTATGATAATCTTTCAATGTCCATTACATTTCACTCATTGGTTTAACTTAGCTATTCTTATTTGTCTATTTATGCAATCAATTTTCCTATGCTATAAAGTCTCTGATTATTTCGGGTAGAGTGAACTCAACCCATGCTCTTATTTGTCATTTTTTGTTGTTTACTTAAGCAAATCTGTGCTGTCCACCACTCAAAAACTATAGAACACTTTGCATTTGAATTTGCTACTTTTCGACAGGGATCCCAGATATTTGTAGCAAGCACTCAGGCAACCATGGGTATAATCAGGAGCTGCTTCTCTTTCATCGCAGGAACAGTCTGTGGGGTTTATGTGGCTCAGAATTATCAGGTTCCTAACATCATGAAGCTAGCTGACACTGCCTTGTTCATGGCAAAAGTTATTGAGGAAAAATACCGCAAGCCAAAGAAGAGAGGTGACAATGATGATTAGTGCCTGGATGACGCTATATCAGAAGCAGGTTCTTGTTTTGTTTTCCCCACCTTTTTTCCAATCCTGGATTGTATAGGATCAAATCTCTTGGTTACCAAAGCTTCTGGAAAACACAAATTGGTAGAAGATTTTTTGCTAGCATTCATAACATTTATAAGTTTATCATTTTGTTCTTTTCAAGGGAAACATTCTCATTCTTCCCTTGTCTTTCTTGCTCTGAATTTTACTTTAAGACACGAGTTGAAGAAGTTTAATATACCCTGGTTTCTTAAGTCTTTGATGATAGCTTCATGCCAGAGCTGTTTCATGGTCGCTAGAGTTGTATTGGGTATTCATTTGAATTTCATGCTTCCGGTAACTAATATTGTTGGTAATATCTCTTCCATCATACGATGCTGTTGAATATTTTATGTGATTGGGGATTGTTCTTATACATGATTATCTTGTTTGTTTAACAATTGGCATTTGTTGTTGAAAACAAATAATTAGCTGCTGGTTGAACGTGTTAAATTGGTATCTTGGCCTTTTGTTCAACTTCTGTGTGTAAGTTTGTCAGGGCCCCATCAGCTAAACATATTGACAAGATAGCCTCTGTTATTGCTTACGCAATTCTCTCCCTTTGATAGCTTTTGGGATGGAATTGGGTTCATAATTATAAGATAGTTTGACAGACTCTGTTTATTCATGTCTCTTACACGAGTTCCCAACCAGTAAGCACGTTGTTTATGACATATATTAAGCAAACATAAGAGCTTCAAATTGGGAGAAAGCTTAAGTAGAGAGAGTTTGTATGAAAAATAACAAAGTAAGGATAGATAAGCTCTTCCTTGCTTTCAAGATAACTTAGCCATCATATATATATATATATCTGTGTGTGTGTGTGTGTGTGTGTGTGTGTGTGTGTGTGTACACACACCGAATGGTATCTTCCATTAGATCATGTCTTCTTACAACTCATAATGATAAGGTATGCAAGACGTAATGTGAGAATTACAACCAATGAGGATAGTACACACCGAATGGTATCTTCCATTAGATCATGTCTTCTTACAACTCATAATAATAAGGTATGCAAGACGTAATGTGAGAATTACAACCAATGAGGATAGTTTTTTTTTTTTTTCACCTGTTTTTCAGTTTCGTCCTGATTTTATGAATACTTCTTCGCATCATCAAGCATTTTTGGCAAATTTTATGAATGCTTCTTAGCACCATTAAGATGATCGGTTGTTGGCTCATTTGTTAACTTTTGCTCCTATATCTATACTACTGCCAAGCATCACTTTTTTGGTCTGAGGAGATTTATCCTCAACGTGTGATTAACTGTGAGACTCTTTTGGTCAGTGGTATGCATTGCTGGTGCCCTGAGATCAAAAGGATTTCCTCATCTGATAGGGCATGCAGATAACCTACTGAGGCCTTTGCGCTTTGCCTCATCCGTGAGGCTCTCTTTATTCAAATGCCAATCTTTGTGGATGAGATCTACCACTAGTTACATGTTCCAGTCATAACTGTATCAATAAGTCCTTTTAAAAATAAAGGTTTAATTATTCTGTAAGGCCTATAGTTTCACTCAATTTTCATGTAAATTCTCATAATTTAAATTTTTTTAACTAAGTACCTATAATGCATGAGATTTTTTAATTAATTTCTTGCCATTATAAAAAATGGAATATATATAGAATATTCTATTTTCATGAAAAGGTAAAAGTGAGATAATAATGACAGAACCTGATTGAAAATCTTACATACTGTAAGGATGTACTTAAAAAATTTTAAATTATAGGGACATAATTGAAAATTGAGTGAAACTATGGATAATTAAACCAAAAATAAAGTCAAGGTGAATCTTGAAACGGGTCCGAAGATTCAAATGATCGGGGAACTCTAGCTGAAAATATCACTTTACTAAATGAACTTACACTAGCTAAGAACGTGAGTGGGTCTGCAACAATTGGTTGAATGTATACGACTTCATTAATTATTACTTTCTGATATTAAGCACGATTAGTTTGGTCAAACTACTGGGATAAAATATTTTAATCGGAAAAATTGCAAAGGGAGTATTTTACTTGAGAAATGCCTGGTGTTTGCGGTTGGTTCCCGCAAAAAGGTTTCATTTTAGAGCTGTGCAGTCGTCAACAATTTTCATGCAAATTACTTGCTGGTAGTTGGTCATATTCTTCCAGCGGATAAAATAGGTGTGAACATATTGAAAACATAAATAACTTGCCGGTATTTTGTCATTTTCTATTAGCCGATAAAATAAGTCTAAACTTATCCAAAACTGGTCGCAATTTTTTGAAAAAAAAAAATTAAGGGTAGCTTTTTTCTCCTTTGCAGTGGGGAGGAAAGAAGAAAACTAACTGCCAATGAAAGCAACAACTGAAGCATCAGTCAACAACAAGGTTGGTCAATGTTTGAAGGAAACACATTAGAAGAATATGGTTTCATGCAAAATTCAAATGAAAATCTTCTTCTTGTTAAGTTGCCTTATTCGCAATTACTTTTGGTTGAAGTTATGAATGCTAATGCTTTCTAGTTTTCCCTCTTCTTCTGTTTTGTCGTGTCTGTCTACCAAGAAAATGTTCTATTTTGTTAAATAATAAATATCAAAGTAATGATCTTTCTGTAGGGCATGGGCATGGGCATGGGTTGGGTTGTTTGGCCTCCAACTCCAGTTAAAGTGCCGGAACTGCAAGGGAATTCTTCCCGTTAAGAGTATCATTTAATATTTATCAAAGGATGCCAAATAAAAGAGGGAAAATACAATTAATAGAGAATTTAAAGCTTGTGTCACCTCACCCACAAAGCATAAATATCATCTTATTGGACCTCTCTGGTAAAATGGACTTGGTAAAAGGTCCCACGCACGCATTCCACTAGTGCCCATATTCAAGTATTGAAGCACCCAAAAAGCAAGCTGTGTCTCTGTGCAGTGCACTGCACAACCGCAATAGCAACATTCCACCTATTATTCCCTTACGAGGGAGAGTAAAGTCACTGTGACATATGGCTTTGGCATGCGTATTGCCTGTATATGTAGCTCAACCACTTTGGGCCTCCACAGAGTGGACACCACCCTAAGACGTAACTTGAGAGCTTTAATCTGTTACTTTGTTCAGTGTTTATGAAAGAAAACGTGAAAGGGTCAAGCTGAGCTGTGTGTGTCATCCTGTAGAAAGTAGAAAGTAGCGCCTCGAAGGACAATTTTAGGCCTTATAGCATGCAAGGGTGTATAACAATTAATCATAAGAATATTCCAACTTCTGATTTTCTTTTTTCACCCCTTTTCTGCCACAAGTTGTTCTCATATGGGGGGATAACAACATCTAAAGAAGGTTTCATGAGGGGGGAGAAAAAAGTGAAGAAAAGTTTTAAAAAATGATTGCATTATTTATCTCATGATTAACTTTGCTCAAATATGTCACGGAGCGCATGCCCAAAAATGAATTACATTGACAAAGTTTTTTCATGTGAAATTTCATTTTAAGTCGAAATGGGGACAAAACACGTGTGACCTTACTTCTAATCACTTGGTTATAATATTATAACTTGTTTATTTTACAAGTCTTAATTATTTTGATTTGTAAATGGAACATGGTAAGAATCAAATGGTCCATCATTTGGCGAAATTATATTTAAAATTATTTAGCGTAATGAAATAATATATGTCTTCAACCGTGACCCAAATAATAAGGATCTCGTAATCAAAGGTTCGTATTATGGCGTATTTTAGTGCAACATGGGACCGGAGCTTCAACGTGAGAATGAAAAGACAAGAAGTTAGTGATATCCAACCATGTGAACATGTACAAGTATGAATGGTGATCCTTTTGTCAAAAATTACAAACAAGAAGGAATAAAAAAGAGCAGTATATCCACATTCCAAACAGTGCACGTGCCCCAGTCATATCGCGTAGGATAAAATCACTGCTCATAAGAACTCCCATGATTCAACCAGTATAATCTACCCTGTAATTTAATGTACAGTGAATGATGTAGTGTATGTACCTTTCTATCACAAATCATAAATTAATTCATTTGCATTTTTATTTCCCTTTCCTTTGCTCCCTTCGTCCTCATGCAAGTAATGTAAAGACTTTGCCAGCACACCTTTCTCTTTAGTCAAAAGCACATTGGATTGGGTCCCTTCCCTCCCTTTTGTCTAATCCGTATTTCCCCAATCACAACTCTGATTATAAAATAATAAACAAGGGCATACAAAACAACGGTTAGAATAAGAGATAGAAAGCACAAATCAAGGAAAACGAGAAAAAACAAAACCGAGTTAACAATAACAATAGTAGAATACAGTTCTTCCCGTCCCCTGATGATTATCTAATCGTAAAGCAAGCAATCCACTTTGGATACCCATTGAAAAAAGAAATGAAAAACGAGAATGCCCATCTCCCCACATACTTCGTTCACCTTTTCTTTCTTCTTCATCAATTCCTCTGATCAGTGTCCACAACACAAGAAGTCCTTGAATTGAGACTTGAGACTAATTCATTTCCACCAACACCATCACCGCAACCATGCCTTCAAGACCCTTCCCTCCAAGTCCCAAATTTCTGACCAAGACCAGGGCCCTGTTCCTGGCACTGTCCATTTCAGCTTGTGTTGTGATATTCTGCTCAGTCCTTTACTTCCTTTACCATCTGTGGCACTCTCTAGTACACAGAGCTAAGACCATACCGTTTGATGCAAGTGCTCCCTTGAAGCTCCAGAGGTTCTCATACAAGGACTTGAAGCAAGCATCCAGCGGCTTTGACACTGCCAATGTCATTGGTAAAGGTGGCTCTGGCACTGTCTTCAGGGGAATACTCAAAGATGGGAAATTGATTGCCATCAAGCGCTTGGATGCGTTGTCCTTGCAGACAGAGCAAGAGTTTCAGAATGAGCTGCAGATTCTTGGAGGGCTGAGGTCACCCTTCTTGGTGACCCTTTTGGGGTACTGTGTGGAAAAGAACAAGAGAGTGTTGGTGTATGAGTACATGCCCAACAGAAGCTTGCAGGAGTCCCTCTTTGGAGAAGGGTGTTTGAGTCTGAGTTGGGAGAGAAGGTTCTGCATCATAATGGATGTTGCTAGAGCCTTGGAGTTCTTGCACCTTGGATGTGATCCACCTGTGATCCATGGCGATATCAAGCCAAGCAATGTTCTTCTTGATGCTGAGTGCCGTGGGAAGATCTCAGACTTCGGCTTGTCAAGGATCAAAGTGGAGGGTGAATTCGGGGTGGACTTGTTTAGCCAGGACCTTGGGAAGAGCCAGGAGCTATGGAAAAGCCAAGACCTTTCAGGTAATTTAACTGCAGAAACTCCAGCTATTGGTACTCCTGTTGAGAGTGTTAACGAAGTTGATTTTGCTCTTGCTCTGCAAGCCTCCTCTTCATCCAAAAATAGCAGGACTTGTTTCAATGTTAGAGCTTTGAACTTGAATTCTTTGAATTATAATGCCAATATGGCCAGCGAAGGTGAAATCAGGAGTGTGAATGCAAAGGGCAAGGAAATATCAACTTTGGATATAGGAGGGGATGATTGGAGTAGTAAGTTTGTTCCTTACGATGATGAGTTTTCTAGTGTTGAGTATAGTAAGGAGTTAAGTACTGTTAATGCTTCTTTGGTGGATGATGAGAAAGCAAATGGGAAGCAATGGGGAAAGGATTGGTGGTGGAAACAAGATGGAAGTGGTGAATTATGCAGTAGAGACTATGTCACGGAGTGGATAGGGAGTCAGATCTGTCCATCAAACGCTGATTGGGATGATGCAAAGAACAACACTAACGAGAAAGCTGGTGAGGTGGGAAATTCGAGTCCAATGGATAAAGGCAATGATGCAAATGGACCCCAATTACAACAGGTCTTAGGGATAGAAAATACAGCAAATGGGGTTGGGAAGAAGGAACCGAGGGGAAAGAAAAATCATAAGAAGAAGCAGAGAAAGATGCAAGAGTGGTGGAAAGAAGAGCATATTGCTGAACTAAGCAAGAAGAGCAGTAATCTGAAAAGTCTTCAAGCCAAGTGGAAGAAAGGATTGAAAGTGCCCCATTTTGATTTGGGTAGAAGGTTTTATCTTTGCAGGCGTAAGAACTTTGGAGAGGATGATCAGAATGAGTGTGATCAGACTGGGGAGTTCAGCTTCAGAAGAGGTTGGAAGAAGAAAAGTACTCGTTCCATTGGGAGTGACATGTGGAGTGGTGATCTCTTCAGCCGTGAGCTCAGCAGCACAACTAGCATGAGAGGAACACTGTGTTATGTAGCACCAGAATATGGTGGCTGTGGGTTCTTGATGGAGAAGGCTGACATTTACAGTTTTGGAGTTTTGATTCTTGTGATTGTGTCAGGTAGAAGGCCATTGCATGTTCTTGCATCCCCTATGAAGCTAGAGAAAGCTAACTTAATAAGCTGGTGTAGGCACTTGGCTCAGGCTGGTAACATTTTAGAACTAGTAGATGAGAGATTGAAAGAAGATTACAACAAGGAGCAAGCAAGCCTGTGTATTAACTTGGCACTCGCTTGCTTGCAGAAAATTCCAGAGTTGCGGCCGGATATTGGAGATATTGTGAAGATTCTGAAAGGGGAGATGGACCTTCCACCACTTCCATTTGAGTTCTCCCCTTCACCACCTTCCAAATTATACAGCAGGTCAAGGAGAAAACAGAAAGGCACTGTCGAATAGGTTCTGTAATGTTGAGGGCTTCTTTACAAATCATCTGTTCACGATGTCAAGATCAGGTCGTTTGGGAACTGATTACACTCGTATTGCGAGATTCATGTTGTATGTATATCAGATAAGTTATTTGTGTTTTTCCACTAGAAGTTGCATAAACGTGATATGATAATTCAATATCCACTGATTTTCCTCAGCGTGCTGACTATGTTAGATAGATGGTTTGTTGTATGTCTCCCTTGTTAGCGTGCAGTTTCAGCTTAAGTGGGTATGGGCTGGTTAGCTTAGCTCTTCATTGTAATAGGTAAGGGCAGAATGCTACGTGTTAGTTGCAGTTGTTTTCAAGAGTTAAATTGATTTGTAGGGCTTCTCTTGACTTCTTGACAGAGAGTATTCTCACTCACACTCAGGTTTTACCTTAAGATAGACAGACCTGGTCTCTTTGTGCTCAGAAAACATCTACTACTTATGTTGTGATACTTGTCAACATATGTATCCTGATTGTTATATATTAAAAGCATAGTTGTAGTTCAAGCCAATCGATCTTGTGCATTTTGTCCACCAAAGCTTTAAACAGTTCATCTTAGTGAAAGAACAATAAGATCAAGGAGACTTGAGGTCAAGAATACTTTCTGCTATCATTTGTTTTTAATTGGCTTTATGGAATTGGCAGTGAAAAGTTACACGTGACGAGAGAATAAAGCAGTGGCACCACATAACAGTGGATTTTGACATCTTAAGTAACTAGAACAAAGTTTGATTGCAGCACTGGTTGGTCTGATATTGGAGACCCAACAACTAAGCTGGTTTTTGTTTAACAAACAATTCTATAACAATTGATTGGTTTGAAATCGCCTGATTTTGATTGTACAGGCACTTCTGGCCTGTTTTTAGTTGATTGGCCACGCGGTTATGGACCACCGAAGTCATAATCAGAGACTAAAGTGAGTCACTGTTGAAATTGGAAACAGCATCATTAAACCAACCCACTATAGAGTGCTAATTCTGTCCCTCACCAACGTATGTGTCATTATGTCATTGACATATTTATTTTTCTTTTCCGTGATATTGCATGACATACAATCATCTCGTCGTCTTTAATCTTTATCCTCATCATATCTTAAAGATGACAAGGCCATATCAAATGCCACCAATCCAAAAATTTCGGGTAGGGACAAGCCTAAATTGAACCGAGTCAGGGTTTGGGCAAGATGAACACTTAACAATAGTTGGAGCTGGTATACACTATTCTTGGAGGACAATGTATAATAAATCTTTTATTTATTTTGATATTAATGTTCTCTTTTCATGCTTTTTAAAAATCGATATTCCAGGACTTCCATAAGTAATTTTCCAATAATTACTCAAAGAAATCATAGTGTTCATTCTGATGACACTTGCTGAGAAGACATCTTCATAGGTATTTCTCGTTGCAGCTCTCCTAGCAAGCTTCTTATTAACTTCATCATACTCTAGTATACGTACAGACTACTGAAAAAAACTTCGAATTTCAAAGGAGAAAAGAGCAGATAGTATGTTTTTGGCTGGACTTGCCCGGCCCAAATATCACTGTCCACTCTTCATTCTTGATTCATACAGGTTGAGTTTCTTCGACCCAAAAAAAAAAATGTTTGAGTTTCATTTCACACATACTTTTATCGTTGCTCTTTAAGTAGGCTCATAAAGTCCTTGTGAGTGCTGCAAGAAAATGAGTCTATAGTTGTTTCCGATCATACAATACAATACTCACATTACCTGTAAGTCATATAGCTCCAAAGCTTCTACAGATATGAGTGATAGCAAACCCTTCAGTTGTTCTGTCCCGTCCCGTGCAAATACACTAGCATTCATTACAGCCTTAGACTTTTCACTCTATAAGTAAGTACATAGGATGATCCATTTTCAAAAATGTCATGCCAGTGTGAAGTTTAGCCTCCATAAACATCCCATGTGCTTCAAACTGTTCATGTTTATACACGCCTTTATTTATATGTGGATTGACTTCCACGGGAGTAATACACGGATATACCCAACCAGAGTTTTGTCTAACCCAGTTTGAAATCTGAGAGCTTTATTCCATTTAGCTTAGGGAGTATAGTTCAAGTTAAGCTTTCTGCATGTATAATAATGCACGTTACTTAAACCTTAGACCACCCATCCCCATGTAAGCCCTTGATTAGCAGTGAGGAACACGCTACAACCTTATAAATAAAAGCATATAAAAATATACTGAATCCAGAGGCATGTAACATATATTGTGGACAAATTAAAGCAGTGCCGCTCACTGTTGTTACTGAAATTTAACTAGAACTAGCTGTCAGCTATCTTAATTTCTTTGTTTAGCATCCGAATTGACACAAGGCTCGGCTCTTAACCACAATTATGCATCAAATGCGAAAGGATAAACTACACTTGAAATGAATGCATTGGCCACTTGCTAGCAAATAAAGAAGTGTACATATGACAACATCACGTCCAAAGAAGAGCAGAGATAATTAAAGGCGAGAGTACAGAGGAAGTGGTGTGAATTCGAAACAAATATGAGTCTTCATATGATCCGCAACAAGAAAAAAAGCAGAAAGGGATACACGATCAAATGCAGGTGGAGCAGCAGAGGCAACACCGTTTGCTAGATGATGCAGCCAAACCAAGATACAGCATAAGACAGGAGCAGAGTGCGGAGCCCCCAATTGAAGAGGAGTGGAGGAGAGGTAGATTTTTGTGAGGAATGGTTGGAAGCAGCAGCTTCAGGAGAGGTGGGGGGAGAAGGGAGGGGATGGACAAGTACAGAGACCTTCATCCCATTGAAGCATTGGCCATTGCCACAAATGAAGTAATACCTCTGGGACTTATTGAGGGTTATGAAATCCTTGCCGCTGCTCCAATTGCCAAGAGCCCCTTCTGTGGTGCAGTTGTCATACCCAGTCTGGTTCACCTCGAACACATTGTACTGATTCTTCAGGTACCTAAATGCTGTCACTCAGACAAAACCAACCAACCATACAGAAAGAAATCAGAAACCAACCAAACAAACAAATTTAGCAAGTTATGCCAGCTTAATCTTGGACAAAAATATTTCAGCTCTGGGGCAATTTTAACTTGGATGCTTGTCTATATTAAAAAGACGTTTTTGAGCGAGATAGAATCGAAAAAAGGGTAAGCGAAGCATAGCATTGCCAAAAAGGGAAGTGCGTGGTTTAGATCTGCAATATAATGTTAAGAAATGAGGGAAACAGTAAGAGCTGGTAGGAAGAAGTGGGTGAGTGAAGGGTACTGGGTACTAACAGATGAGGTCGCCGACATAGAAAGTTTGGTTGTTGGCCCAGAGAGTGTAGTTAATGCCAGGGTTCCAGCCGCGGTTGGCTCCCACTATATGGTCTGTGGCAGTGACACCACACAGAGTCAGAGAGAGGGTCGCAACCACCACCAGCAGGGCACACATGAGTTGGGGTGAGGAGGATGACGACACCACCCACTTCAACATCGATCAGAGGCTCTCTTTCCCAATTTCTGGCTTTGCTTTGTTTCCTCTGCTCTACACTACACTACACTACAGTAGAGAATACAGAATACAGTAAATAGTAGACCAGATATGGAGGGGATTGATTGACCACTCTTGGACTACCTATTTACTACTTGTAAAGCTTTGTTTCCTCTAGCATTAGTTACCGTTGCTGCACTGCACTGCTGCACCCTTTGACTCATTCATCCTCCTTTCATCTTCATTTTTTCCACTTAAAGAATTTGACAAAAAAAAAAAAGAGAGTATATATTACATGAACATATAACTATTCATGATTACTAATGAATAGAAAACTGCGTACCTATCAATTTACATTTTTCTTATTTTCATAATTTCTTTCAATTTTTTTAACTCCTTTCATTTATTTTTGTAACTTTCTTCGACTCCTTATGCATTTTATGCATTAAGGGTATTTTAAAAAATAAAAATTTTAGACATTAAAAAATAGTCAAAAAGCTATTTCCTAGATGTACAGTATAGATTTTATTAGTTCCTTCCCCCTCTTATACTCTTTTCTAACGGTCAAATTTTGATTACAGGCTTTTCTTTTATTTTATTTTATTTTTATTAGAGTCATGGTTTAGAGAGAATTTCATCTTATGATATTACTGTATGAATGAAGACTTATATACATGGAGAGAGTAAAGTATTTACTGCTATAAAACTAACTAACTTAGTAATTATGACTACTAACAGATACAAAAGCAGAATAACTTCTTGATTATGATTACAATAATACTTAATACTCCCCCTCAAGTTGGAGCAAAGATGTTCAATAAACCCAACTTGCCCATTAAGACTTTGAATTGAGATGTAATGCTTGAGTTTGGTGAGCAAATCTGCTAATTGGTGATGAGTAGGCACATGAATGAGCTTGATTAGACCAGAATTAACTTTTTCTCTAATAAAATGACAATCAATTTCCACATGCTTTGATCTTTCATGAAATGTGGGATTGGAGGAAAGGTGAATGGCTGCCATGTTGTCCTGAGAAAACCATAGCGGGGAGGAACTTTGATGCGAGAAAAATTTCAGCAATTGAACTAGCCATGTCAACTCACTAGAGGCATTGGCAAGAGCTCTATATTGACCTGTGAACTCCTTAATCTTATTTGTTTCTTGCTTTTCCAAGAGATCAAAGCTTCACCAAGGAATACACAATAGCACGTGGTACTTCTCCTTGTGTCCAAACAGTTACCCCAATCGACATCTACATATCTTTGTTAGAGTGAACTTGGAAGTAGCGTGGAAAAAGAATTCCTTGGTGGGAGCACTCTTCAAATATCTCAGCAACTCGTGCAAAGCATCTAGGTGAGGTACTCTTGGATTAGACATGAATTGAGCTAGTTTTGTAGAAAAGGTGATATCGTGACCTGGAAATTGTGAGATACATCAATCTACCAATAAGCCTTGATTACATGGTAGGATCATCAAGTAACTCTCCATCCAAGCACTTAATTTCAGATTAGGTTCCATAGGAAGTGTTGCAGGTTTAGAGGATAAGAAACCTGTATCTTCAAGTATAGATAAAGCATACTTCCTCTGATTAAGGAAAATTCCAGCTTTAGATTTTGCTATTTCCAAGCCAAGGAAGTACTTCAAATCACCAAGGACTTTGAGCTTGAATAATGATCGAAGTTTCTCACAGACTTGGGCTATAACATGAAATTTGGACTGCAATTATAATATCATCCACATAGACTAATAGATAAGCTCTTGAATTACCTGATCCTATTGAGAAGAAGAGAATAGTCACTCTTGCATTGAGTGAAGCCTTGGTCGAGTAATGTGGATGAGAACTTACAAACCACTGCCTTGAGGCCTGTTTCAGGCCATAAAGGGATTTAGTTAACCTGCAAACTAATCCCTCTCCCTTTTTAGGATGCCCCAAAGGTAATTTCATGTATACTTCTTCAAATAACTCCCCATTGAGAAAAGCATTATTAATATCTAATTGCAAAAGGTTCCAGTGCAGTTGCACTATGGATAAAAGGATTCTTACTGTTGTCAACTTGGCCACAGGTGAGAATGTATCATGAAAATCTACACCAGCCTGTTGTGTATACCCTTTTGCAACTAATCTAGCCTTATACTTATCAAGTGTCCCATTAGGCAAATATTTTGCCTTATAAACCCACTTACATCCTATGGTGTGTTTGTTAGGTGGAAGTTTGACAAGTTCCCAGGTGTGATTATCCTCTAAAGCTTTTAATTCCTCATCCATTGCTTTCCTCCATTCAAGATACTTACGCTTGATGGTAGAACATAGGCTCAGGAACAGAACTAATATTCATGATAAACTGAGAATAAGAATGGGAAAGCTTATGGTAGCTAAGGTGGTCAGAAATGGGATATGGATTAGTGATGGCATTTGTGTGACAAACATAGTCTTGGAGGTACTTAGGAGGGTGAGGGACTCTAGAGGTTCTCCTCAGCTCTAGGACAGGTTGAGGTATAGGATCCATGATCTCGAGTTGATTGAGGGGTGTAGAGTGTAATATTTTCACGGAATATTTTGTATAGGGTTAATATTTGGGGGTAATGGTATAGGAGATGGCGTAACTATATCGGAAAAAGGATCATGTATGGGATCTTTGAGAAGGTATAGATGCAAAGGGCATGATATTTTCATGAAAAATAACATCTCTAGATATAATAAACTGCCTTGTCTTGAGGTTGTATAACCTATAGCCTTTATAACCCACTCGGATATCCTACAAAAATTGTAGGGTCGGCTCTTGAACAAGAACTTTGTCCTAGTAGCAGGAATTGTTGCTGCATAAGCTAGAGCAACCAAACACTCTGCAGTTGTGTGTAATTTGGAGCTTTTTCCATATAATAATTCATAAGGGGACTTGTGCTTTAGTAGAGGGCTAGGAGTTCTATTTATTAGAAAGGCAGGTGAGTACACAATCTCCCCGAGTTAGAGGAACACGAGATTGGAAAAACAAGGCTCTAGCCACATTTAATAGGTCTTTGGTGTTTCCTTTCAACCACATTTTGTTGTGGCTGTGAACCTGAGGAAAAGCGATACAATACACCTTTCTGTAAAAATTCAGTAATAGCCAACTCCTTTGCATTATCAGACCTAACTTGTTTAATTGTGACCTTGAATTGAGTTTCAATTAAGCTAAAAAATTGGATCAAACATGCTGCAGCTTCAGATTTGTTAGAGAGAAGATAAAGCCATGAAAAACGAGTGCAATCATCAACAATATTCAAGAAATATTTCTTTCCATTATAAGTGGGAATATGGTATGGTCCCCAAACATCACAATGTACAAGGTCAAATGGAGCAACTGACATGTTGTTATTAGAAATGAATGACAATCTACGAAATTTTGCAAGAGGACAAATTGTACAAGAATTATTAGTAAAAGAATCATTCAAAGAAAGAGTGGAAGACATTTTATGTAAGATTTTATTTGAAACATGGCCTAATCTAGAGTGCCACACTTGAGATGATGGTTGTATATGGCAAACAGCTTGGAGTCACCAAATCATTGTCGTGAGTGAGGAGGCATCTGAGTGAAAGACATAGAGACCTTCATGCGATTACCCTTCCCAATCACCTTCAATGGATTGATGGTCCGTATGAAAAAAAAGAGGGTAAAGAAAGCAATCATGAGAAAAGAATGTTTTATGAGAGAAGATCTGACATGAGGTTAACTTCGAAATTGTGGAATGTAGTAAACATTGTGTAATGTGATATTGTCATTCAATGGTATGCGATTACCAATAGAGTGAATGAAACCCTTGTGCCATTTGGCAAATTAACAAAAAAATTGTTCAAAGGTGTTGATTCCGAAAAAAGGGACAAACTACATGCAACATGAGATGTGGCTCCACTATCTACAATCCAAGAATTATGATTGTAAAGCTTTGAATTTGATGTTGAAAAAACCATACCTGCATTAGTAGCAGAATCTTTCACATCTGAAATGGGATTGATGACTTGAGCATTCAACAAAGCCACCAATTGTTGGACTTGAGTAGTTGTCAATGCGAGAGGAACATTGTCATTGGGCAAAGGCGTCGGATGTAGCAAGATTAACTGAAGCCTTTCCCTTTCCTCGAACATAACCAGGAGGGAATCCAATAACGCGAAAACATCTGGCAATGGAATGGCCATGTAAGTTGCATTTCGTGCAGTAAGGGCGTTCTTTCTTTCCTTTCTGCTTGGACTCTTGGTTTGGCTTCAGATTACTCTTCTGAACATTGAATGCAACTTGAGGTTGAGTTGTAGATGTGAACCAACAAGGCGTTGTCGCTCTTCCCGAGTAATGAGAGCAAGAACCTTGGCTTGATTGATGGTAAGGCTCCATGAGTAAGATCGACCTCAATTTGCGAATAAGAATCATCAAGGCCCATCGAAAGCTTGAGTGAGCGATACTCGTGAAGAAAATCTTGAAGGGAGCAGTACCATCACAAGCACAACTAAGTGTAGGTCTAAAAGAACTGAGTTCTTCCCAGAGAATCTTGATTTTGGTAAAGTATTGGGACACCGTCAATGAACCTTGACGGAGAGTAAAAAGCTCACGCTTCAACTCGAAGATACGTGGCCCGTTACCATGTTGGAAACGCTCTTGGAGATCATTCAGTTGGTTTGAATCCGCGTAAACAAGGGAACTTGCAATTTCCTTTGAGGCGGAATTGAGAATCCAGGAACTAACTTCGTCATTGGCCTTGCTTGCCAAACCTCAAACAAATCTGGTTGTTCGATGAGGATCTGGTCAGAACATGAACCGGTGACAAAACGAGTTCAGCTTGCCATTGAGAGCCTCGCGTAGGCGCGACTCCATGAATGATAGTTCTCCTCGGTGAGTTGTTGAGAGAGCGAGAACCAGGACTAGGTTGGTCGCGATTTTGAGTAAGAAGGTATGGATCGAGATTTAGATTCGCCATGGTGAAAGCTTGATAAGGCAAGGAACAGAGGGAAATGGCAAGAAAATGCAAGAACATGCAAGAAAGTGCGGCGTACGGAAGCAAGAAAGATTAATTCTCTGATACCATATTAGAGTCATGGTTTAGAGAGAATTTCATCTTATGATATTACTGTATGAATGAAGACTTATATACATGGAGAGAGTAAAGTATTTACTGCTATAAAACTAACTAACTTAGTAATTATGACTACTAACAGATACAAAACAGAATAACTAACAGTTATGATTACAATAATACTTAATAATTTTTATTATAAGCCAATGAAAAGGGGATCGAAAGGCTGTAGCATTTGAATTTTTTATTTTTGAAATAAATTAAGTGTACATTATTTACCTTACCTCAAAAGAAAAACGAAATTTGAAATCGTTTATTATTATTGCGGATAACTTGGGGTAAAAATAGTAACACATACACATGTTCTAGGGAAGGAATACGAGTGCTTTCATTCTAGGAAATAGAGGCATAAGTAACTCCTTTCCTACGTTGTTGCATCAAATTCGTTAACCTTTGTACCCCGGAAAAAAAAAAAAGGGCAAAAATATCATGCACCTAACTGTTATGGCTTGGGGCAATGCAGAAGCCATCATGCTTCTGCCAACTTCACTTTGAAAATGTTAAGCGCTAACCCTGCATTGCACGCGTGTTCTATCTGATTTTGAGCTTCTTGGGGACAAATCAATCAATATTATGTGTATACTCTCACTTAGTGGAATCTAGAGAAGATAAATGTAACAATCTTATCCCTGCATATACAAGAGCCGTTGGATATGAACCGATGACTTTCGGGTCAAAAAAACAACCAAGACTCAACATTTATCAACCAATATTACGTGTATAAAAGTAAAACGCAATAGCTTCCTTGATAGAACAATTTATTATCTTCCGCATAAATCAGCATTAAGAAAGACCAACAGTTAAAACAAAATCTTCCCAAAGTAAAGGAAAGTCATCCTAATTTGCCCTTATCGTCCCAAAATATCTGGCGATAGGAAACATATAGTTAGTTTTTGTGGTATGCCATGCTGATTTTCATAATAGATATTAGGTTGGAACAGAATGTAATTCACCATTTTGCAAGATATAACCAACCAACCATGGAGACATCCCAGCAAGACAACCAAAATGTGAACTTCATGTGATGTGTAACCCAACTATGAACACAATGGACTACGAAGTCAAGAAGCGCAGAGCATTAAACAAGACTATCGAGCATTTGGACATCACATAACTTTGGATTCACTCAATATTTCCCCATGTGTCCCGGACCTCTGCTCTTGCAATGAAATTCAAAACTTGGGAGGTAGTCAAAGGGCTGCAACCAGACTGCCTCAGCTGTCAGGATTGAGACAGAGCACTTCTCAGAAATGCCACCATAATTAACAGTGTTACTACTGGATGCTATGGTGTTCATAATGGTAAAGTGTGAATGCCCTCTTTTGGAGCTTCTGCTTCTACGCTCCATGCTTCTTTCTTGACTGGTTCCAGGGTTTTCCATTTCATCTTGCTTTCAGCATACTCAAACTTCTAGCACTATTAGCCTTTTTAGTATTCTGTTTTCCTTCATGACCACTATCAAGTACTTTTTGAAGGAGCTTATTCAGCTTAGGATCTTCTTGACATCCTTTTGAAATCATCTCCTCATAAAAATCCTTGGCCTTTATGAACCACCTACATGTTACAAGCCCTTCTAACATTGTTCTGTAATGCATGCAACTGGGCACCACATCATATGTCTTCATTTCCATCCAAATTTTCAGGGCATTTACAGGTTGCTTCAACCTGAAGAATTTAACCATAATTATCAAAAAGGAATCCTCATTTGGACCCAAACCAGAACCTTTCATCCTACTCAGAAATTCCAATGTTCCTTGATAATCTGTTCCCTCAAAAAATGCATGGTAGGTCTCAGTGGTTGGACTAACCTTCTCTTCCACCATTGTGTTTAACATAATTCTTGCCTCTGCTAGTTTTCCAGCTTTACAAAGGGGGCGTATCATGGAATTGAAGGTGGCAGAATCCGGCTGCAAACCTTCTTCCTTCAACTTATCTATAATCTTGACAGCTTCCTTCAAGCAATTTTCACAAGTTAAAACATAAACTAAAGAATTGTAAACCTCTATCCCAGGGATCCATCCCCTTTTCTTCATCTGATCATAGAGTCTAAGAGAGTCAAAAAGATTCCCTGTCTTTGAAAAGCAGGAAATCATGTGGCTATATGAAATAGCATCTGGTGTTATACAGTATTTTGCCATTTCTCTCCAAACTCTTTTGGCTTCAAATATGTCACATGTTATGTTACACCATCCATTAAGAATAATGTTAAAGCTCTCAGTCTCAAGAGGAAAGAGCTTCTTATTCACAAGCATAAACTCTTCAGCCTCTTCGACATTGCCATGCTTGCAAAGAGCATTCAAAAGTGCATGGTATTCTTCCTGATCAGGAGTCAATCTGAATTTCTCCATAAAGTTGAATGTTTGAATGGCCTTGGCTGAGTTATTAGCGGCTGCATATCTGATTGAAACAAAACGCCACAAGTGAAAAGGAGACAACCAAAAAAGAAGAATTATCAGTTATCAGTAGAGTTTTCATCGGCACAAGTATACAGACATCATGTGCATAAATCAATTAAGTCTAATGGAAGACTGGCAGTAAAACTATTACATTACAATAGCAAGGAAAATCATCATTCTCAGCTATAAGTTAGTTAAACAATTATGATTTACAATACAAAATAATAAGCAAGAGCCATGTTAGTGTTACCTATCAATCATAATAAGCATAGCCCTATGCGTGGAGAGAGAAGAACGATGCATATCTCGAATGATACACCACGCATTGGAAAACTTTCCATGAGTTCCGAGAACCCATAACATCAAGTTGCAAACTTTCTCATCAAAGCAGCGCCAATTGCCGCCCCATTTGAAGGCAACGAATGCAGGCTCCCATTCTGCCCTCAACGCCCAAATTGCAGAACATATCAAATCCCTATTTGCTTCGAAGCCCGAGTGGTCGAGATGGGTGGCTGCCTCCGCTTGCGACGAGGAATTAGCGACTTTCTTGAGCAATTCGAGGAATTGCGGCGGAGGTGGATCATCGAAATGGAAGTTGAAGGGCGCGGAAGGAGGAGTGTGGGAGGGTAATGAAGCTGTTTGATGAAATGCCTGAGAGAGAAAGGCAAAGGGGAAGACACTGTTTGCAGTTCCGATCAGCTGTGGACGTTTGAGACGCAGCCCTCTTGAAAGGCAGGGCAAGTGTAGCAGAGCCATTGTGGCGCAAGTAAAGGAGCAAACTTGAGCTGCTTAAGCCCTCTTGTCCTGAGTCCTCTCACTTGCGGTTTCACATAGCTTAGTTAATGTGCAAAAATTAATGCATTCGCAAACTTTCATGCTTGACTTGAGTAACATATAATTCTACATTCTTGCGAACACTATTTCATGTAATTTGATCTCTTTGAAAAAGGTGTGACGTATTTATTCATAAAGTCATTTATTTAAATAGATATTTTCAGATTTGTCTAAAGTCTGAAGTATACTGTCTGTCGGTTGCTTTAGAAATCTAGTTTCTAGTATTTGTCTTTCATTTTTAAATCTTAATTAAAAAAATAATTAATATGGCAATTCACTTGAAACAATGACTGATTTATCGTCAACTGGAAAAACATTTTTAATCATAAAAATCACTTGTTGAAACCAAATCACTTAAAATTCAAAAATAACCTCAAGCATGTATTCCAATCAGAATCACATTTTCGTGCAGCACTAACAAATGGTTCCGATGTTGTATGCTCGTATCCTTCACATTGTTGCTGGCCTATAATAGAGCACCCTTTTTTTCTCTCCATTACGTAATGTACGCACGTATCTGAATTCTGAAAGTTTGGGACTGTCAAGCGGTGTGGTACGGGTTCAACTTTATGAGCAGTAGTTCTCTACGGCATAAATACTAAACATCTAAAGAAACTACTTTCTTTCCAATGTCACCACATTTGGCAACACTTAATTTGCAAGTCGCATTGATATCCATGATAGGTTCGCCGCTGTAGAGTTTTGATGGTAGACCACTGAACTCAGCAGAAGGTTTCTCTCTTGCAATTTTGGCGACAGAAGAATGTGTATTGCTGATTATAAGGATTAGATCATTCGGAAAAGGTGATATATTTAGATATTTATTATGTGATTTATGCTTTGCGTTGTTACCCTGCTATACAACCATACAAACGTTGCTTCCTGCCTTAATTTAGTTAATTTATCTGTCCGGTTTATGCTTTGCTGCAGGAACCAAACTTCATCCTCATCAAGGGTTACTTGGAGAATGGAGACAGCTGATAAAGCAAGAAGCCAAAGAGACCCATCTGTCTAAATGATCTTTCTTAACATAGTTTTAAAAAAGCATATGTTTTATTAGTTACACTAACTACTAAATAAATAAATAATGACATTAGAACGTTTCTTCTAGTATACTTTTTCTCTTTTTTTCTCCTTTCGGTTTTGTTTATTACGTTCTTTTTATTTTTTTTGGGTGAGGAATAGATGTTATTTTTCCCTGTCCTGTCTCTATCCTGTTTCTTTTAAGTTGGTTCTTTGATTAAAAACAATTAGGCACCCGTAAACAAATGCTTTTCCTTTAATATTTAGGAACCATGCTATATTAGTCTCAACTCTTGCGATCAATCATAGGATGCACCTGAAAGAGGTGTATCAATTACTTGAATTTATCTGAGAAGGGAGAAGGGCTATTTCCTTGGCGTGTTCAAAGCAGGCTAAAGTCACCAAACTTCGAAATAATATTCGTCTCCAGCATATTTCAGGAATGTTCTATAGAGTTGATGGGTATGCAGATGAATCAAAATAAATACCGTAAGAATCACCTACAACTGATACAAAATTGAATTGAAAGAATTGCTCTTGACATGAGCAGGCTTTCCCTTTGATTCTTATGATTGCATGCCGAACGCATAACATCAATGGCGAGAAAGCAATTGTTCATCTTCCTGATAGTGGTCTAGCTTATTACAGGGGCATGAGTCTTCTGTACTTGAAGAACCACACAAATGCACAAAATATGAAGGCTCCACAAGCTCCGGTAATTATAAGGACCCACTGGAATGCAGAGGGCACATTAAATAATGGGATTTCAAAATTCATCCCAAATATTCCTGCTACCACACCAAAGATGGCAACCACAAATGTTGCAGTTGTGAGTAAAAGCTCAAACTGGATAAGCTGATTACGCACATTATCCTGTAAGAAAAAATTCAGTCAGCTCAGCTGTTCCTAGATTTAAGTTTTAAATCAGTTCACTGAACTACCAAATCATCTACAAATGCAGGCACGGTGTACAACCATTTTTGTTCTTTTCAACAGCTATAACCCATCACATGATCAGTAATGCTAGACTTACCAAAATACCATTGATACACCTATTAGTTTACCATTCCAATTCAAAGCAAAGAAGCTGAAATTCCCCTCTCTCAAATGTGTTGGTTGTGTGAACATGTGTGTTCATTTGTGCATGCATGTACCATCAGTTATACGCAACATGACCAAAAGAGGATAAGAGAAATTGACATGAACCTTTTGGTGACTATCAGGCTATGAAAGTGAAAGGAAGGGAAGAAAACACACCAGTTGAATGTTAATGAAATCTTCCGTATCATCAATGTACTCTTTCAACTGAAATAAGAAACAAGAAACAATAATTGATAAACTGTGAAGAAGTTAGACAGAGAAAGGCCGGCATAGACAATGCTGCTTACTGATGTCAACTTGTTCAGAGTGCTGTCAATGACAACAAAGTATGCTTCTAGCAACATCTCAAGCTCTTCTATACTTCCTGTAGAGCTTTCAGTACTCCTCATGCTCTCATGCCGGCTCCTAGCAATGCTCAAACTCTTTTCGAGCCTCCGAGAATCAGGAGGTGATGCAACAGGAGAGACTGGGGCAGAAATAGATGCACCATCAACAGATCTATATCCCATCAAAGACTGATCTCCACAAAATGATAACTCCATCCGTCTTTTCTTCTCAGTAAGATACAATTCAGCCATATCACCATCATCATCCATAAGCTGCTCTATTTCATCTCTAACCTGAATACATGCATCCAATAAAAGCAGTGCAAAAAATGGTAAGACCCAAGATATGCTATCTTCCATTTGCCATTGTGAGAAAAGAAGAAAGTATAAATGAATATCACCTTTTGAACCCTCCTAGTCAGGGCAACAAGTCTACTTTTCAACCGACGAACACGTTCTAAATTCAGAGTGCTGATCTTTGAAGTTAATTCATCCAACAATGGATAAGCCTCAATTTCTAACTCTGCTGCCTTTGGAAATGGCCAGAACAGAATTGCAAGTGTTACTAATTTATCAAAATCAAATGAACAAGAGCATGAAAATAAAACAAAGAAATATTCCATGTAAGCATATGGATCAAGAATTTCGTATATTAGCAAACTATTATAGGACTTCTCATGTCAACCTATCATAGGCTTCTAAGTTTTATCAATGAAAGCCATGTGTAGATCTTATTGATGCCTTCAATACCTCAAAAAACATGTATATCACCTCTATGGGTGAGCTCCCTAGCATGAAATCAGATTGGTTCTCTAATGGTTAAATCCCATCTCTATCTACTGTCAATTACTCTATCCCATTCTTCACCACAATTAATCTAACATGTGAAACTACCAGGGAGACGCACATATTCATATTTAATTCCTTTGATCTTTATTCTTTCTGTCTCCTTTTTTTTTCCCCTTCTAAGTAAGAAACACCTAGACAATTATACCACCAACAAACCATGGGAGCTACATTACACATCAAACTTAAATCATCCTAAAACAACAAGGAAGCAATGGTACTTGTTGAAATTACTGCACAGCCAAGTGATCCTCCCATAGCTTTGTAAAGCACATGCATATGAGGTGTGGCCTCTGCGTACAAAGAAATCATGTATATAAATCCTAGAGTACTTATGACAAACAAAACCAAGCTACCCAATGAGGAGAAAAATAGATAAAATCTGCTGCTTGTTTGCCCTAGAAAGGGATGAAGAACAAAGCTCTTACACTCAAGGTCATATTAAGGATTAACTGCACTGGAGGAATGGCAGGAAAAAATCAAATAACACTGAATTTCTGAGTGCCAACTGGAACAAAAGTAATATGAATCCACTATAGGTGGTGGTTGCCCATACAGTGGCTTTCTCTAAAAAATTGCAATAGAAGATTCTTAGGACTTGGTATCCTCTTACCCTATGAAGCACGGACACACCAATTGGATACCATATCTACACGTCGGACACGTGTCCGTGTTGGATCTTATATAACACGCCAATGACACATAAATGACACAAGTTTGTATATATTTAATTTAAAATGTACTTTTTTCTTACTTTAACATAGGAAAAATATAATATTAACATGGTTATAAAAACGAAATAATACATAATTTTGTTTATAAGAAAATAAAACATAAGTGAAGCCTACATAAATGATATTTTGATTAATGTATCATTTTCATTAAATTTTTACTTATATATATGCCGTGACCGTGTCCTATAAGTTTTCAACTTTGGTGTATTCCTCGTGTCCGTGTTGTGTCATGTCCCGTGTCCGTGTTAGTGTCCATGCTTCATAGCTCTTACCACAAAGGGCTTTTAGGCCTTAATCAGTAGGAACATCAAAACAACATAGATATACATGGCCAGATTAATCTTAACATGATAATACTTTGCCATATGACAAAGGTTAATATTTGCAGAAACTCAATGCTATTATGAAGACCAATCAATAGAAAAACAAGATCTCTATTCATAGCAACCACGTATGAATTCTGACTGAAGAATAATGCAAAAAAAAACACAAGTTATACCATATTTACGTTTGTACTTCTACAAACCTGAGAGTCAAGAAATGTGCATGCCGCTTCCAGGGCAACTTCAAGAGCCCTGAACTCAAAAGGTAAATAATCAGGGCAAGTATTGCTATAGATATTTTCAAAATTCCTACTTCCTCTCCTTCGGTTCATGTCAGAACTGTCTGATTGCCAGAGCTCACCAACCCCAGTTGTCGTCAACCGTCGTTGTAGCTCCATAACGTAGTGCAATACATAACTATCAAGGGAGTTCAAGAGGAGAACCTCATCTGCTGTAATAATACACCGAATCTGCTCTAGATTTACAACAATGGCCTTTTCTCTACCAAGGATTGTTGATGGGTAGACAAACAAAGGATCGAGTAGGCGAAGATCGCGTGCAGGTAGATCACAACGTCGCATCATTGTAAACTTGTCTAACTCGATGGCCTGAGAATTTCCAGATGTGTCAACACGGATCCATGATCGGAGACCTTGGCCTCGCTTCTTTAGCCCAAGAACGTCCACTCCTTGAAAAGGTTGCCTTCCAGAGGCAGATGGTCTATTCACAGTCTCTCTTAGGTTAAAAGCCGATGCTGGTTTTGGTGGGAGTAGCCGCTCCTTGAGATCTGCCATTATCAAGGTTTGCTAATTGCTGAAAGTATGTATGAGGTAGGAAATTAGCCACCTTAGCACTTTATTGATTCCAAATTTCAATATCATTACACAAATATAATATCATACATATCATAGAGCCGGGTTCCTCAATCAAAATGAAATATCTAGGATTGGAAAAACTGCAAGCCCAAGTACCAGAGAATGTAGGAATAAAAGCATATCATATAAATTATAGACCCAGCAATGCATTATCACTAATATGCTTTAGACCTTCAGTGCTTCACCCGACATAAATACAAAAGACTTTTTCATCTAAAAAAAAAAAAATCTATTCCAAATGAAACACAAATTCTTCACTACCAAAGCACAAGAGCTCCAAAAATAATTAAATTCAATAAAAAGAAAATCAGCCAAGTGCACTTTCTTATTGAAAAGAACCAACATAGAGTTGTACAAATATCCATACCTCAAAGGGGAGAAATTCGATTGCTCCTTGACAGAAAATCAGATGATATTGAGAATTCACAACAAATCCGATGTGGGTATCTGAAATAATGCGATTAACACAACTCTGCCACCAAACAAGAATGATTTTTCTCAGAATAACTCGAAACTACGAAAAAGCAAAGAGAGAAGATTGAAACAAAACCCTTATAAGTTGGAGTAAAGGGGAAAATACATGAGAGTGAGATTGATTGCCGCCGCATCAAAAAGAAAAGGACTTTGCACTTCCAAGTCCGAACTGTTTCTCTGGCTATCGAGTCCCTCACTCTGCACCAACAAAACAGAGGACTCCGCTAATCTGCTGATAATTAATTGATTAATGAATTTAATTGATCAATGCCAAATGATTACCTATTCACCTGTATGTATAGCGAACTTTTGCTGGTACTCTCTCTCTCTTTTTCAGCCAAGTAAAATTATTATAAACTTCTGTGGACATCTAGGCGATATTACGTCTAATTTATCAACAAAATTATAATATGCAAATAGCATAGTCCTATATGTTTTTATATCAAATTTAAATATAAATTTAATTTTTATGCATTAATAATGTAAAAAAATTTTATATTATCATCTAATTAAACCTCTATTTTTATATGACATTTCAAATAGTATGGATAAAAATAATTATATTTATCAATGTATCATTATATAATTGAATGAATGTGTCAAATTTTTTTACACTGTTAATTCGTTCCAATTAAATCCTTTAAATATTATTATTTCTGAAAAAAAAAGAGTTGGAATTTCAATAGTTACATATAAGAGTAAATATATTATGTAGTACTGTAAAAAATTTTACAACATTATTTAGTCCCTCAAAATTTGAAAATTAAACCATAATCCTTTAAAATTTTAATAATAGGATACATTAGTTCCTCTGTATGTATTTGATTATTTAAACACTAATAGAATTGCATATTGATATGCTAACATGATGTTAAGTGATATATATATCATTTGAAGTACAATAGAATTTCAAATGACTTATTTTGGTGGTTAAAATTCACAAACTGTGTCATTTAAATCTCTATTATAAGTTATAAAGTGATCCATTTTGTACAGTTTTAGACACTAAACTAAATGTAATAAGTTCTAAACTAGCTTCATTTATCTTGCCTCTAATATTTTAATGGCACATCATCAATATACTGTGTCATATGTGTAAGTCCACTAACAAAAAACTAACAAAGTGACTAATGTGTCTATCATTTTCAATCTTGAAAGACCACGAGATTAATTTCTTTTCTTAAAGGACGATTGATACAAGAATCTTAAGGGACCAAATACGATATTCACTCTACATATAAAATTCTGAGGACTTTTTGCTCATTAAAAACGAAAGCCGTTTAATAATGCAGAAACGAAATTGTGTGCGAGAGTAAAGAGTTGTCAGAAAGGGAAAGAGTTAATGTCAATTTTAATCCATAATTTTGTATTCATGAGTTATTTTAATCTCTAACTTTGAAAACAAATTAAATTAGTCTCTAACATTATAAAATATAAGTTAAGCTAATCTCTCATCCCACTCTTATTTAATATTTTGTCAACTAAATGAAATTTTATAACTTTAACTGATATCTTGATATATCATGTATTATATAAAGTATAACAAAGTTTAGAATAGCTCGTTTTAGTATCAAAATTATATAAAATGACTAATTTATAATTTGAAAATGAGATTTAAATAACTATTTTAGTCATCAAAATGAGTCATTTTAAACTTAATTATACTTTAGATTATATAATGTATGTCAAAGTATCAATTAACATTGCATATTATCATTTAATTGATAAATGTTAAAAAAAATAGATTGACAGAATAATGTGACTCATATTTTACAATTTCAATTACTAACTTGATTCATTTTAAAAATCAAAGATTAAGAGAACTTGAATGTAAAGTGACAAAATGAATATTAACTCAAAAAGGAAAATCTGTTGAATATATCTATCAATCAATTGAACTGGCAATCATGATTATTTTTTTTATCCTCTACGTTTACCTCAGCCAAGCACACCCTTAATAGGAAACAAAAAAATAGAAGCATAAGTAGAAACAAAAAATAATCTCTACTTAAATAAAAACAAATTAAGGCCTGTTTGGAACAATTTTTCTGTTTTTATTTTTTAAAACTATTTTAAAAATCAAGTTTAGAAACAATTTTTTAGTAGAAAAACACAAAAATACCATCTGTTTGGATACTCATTTTTAAAAATGGAAACCCACCTTCCCAAAACCACCAACACACCAAGGAAAAAAAAACAGAGGGTGGCGACTATGGGAGGGGCTGCTCACCCCTATAATGGGTGGCCATGGGAAGCTTGTGCAAAGCTGAAACTCCACCGGAGGAAGTAGATCGGAGCTTGAGGCTTGTGCGAAGTCGCGATGCCGCCGGAGGAAGTAGTTTGGAGCTGGAGGAAGCAGGTCGATCCTGTTCGAAGCCGCGTTGGCATTGGAGGAAGCAGATCGACTCATGGTCCTGTGCAAGGTGGCAATGGGGTTGTGCGAAGGTTCTTGGTCCTGTGCAAGGCAGCGCTAGTGCTGTTCAAAGGTTCTTTGTCCTGCTTGCGGTGGCTCCGGTGCTGGCCACAGTGGCGCTGGTGCTGATCATGGTGGCGTTGATGCTTGAGAGATGGGCAATGTTTTGTTTTTTGTTTTGTAAATCACCTAAAAGTTATTTTCTATTTTCAGTTTTTAAAACTTGAAAAGTGTTTTTTAATTTTTAAAACTAACATCAAGAAAACAAGTTGTCAAACAACTTCTTTGAGTTTTTTGTTTCTAAAAATCAAAAACTGTTTTAAAAAATACATTCCAAACATGCCCTTAATCATTTTTTATTCTGATTTTTCAGAATTATTTCTAAACATGATACACAAAATTCAAAATAAATGTTTTTATCAAAAATATATCCCTTTAAAAAAAATTAAAGAAATACACCCTAAATCTTTTATAATTCTACATTGTTAGGGATGAAGTAGTTTTAGTCTAATTGCCAAACTTGAGTGCAAAATTTCTATATATTATTGCAAGTTATGTATTTTGTACCAGTTCTTGTTTACTATATGATCAATTCCAGCATGACAATACATCAACAAAAAAAATACAATAAAATTCTGGCACGACAGACATATATGCCATACCAAACAGTGCTAGATAGAGATAGATACGATAATAAATGAATAATACATTACAATGGCGGAAACACTTTCACATCATTGAATTTGTTGTTCAAAGACATCTTTATCTTTCAATGATAATATCTACGTAATTTCAGTCTGAAGCTCCTTTTTCATCTGCTCAGGCTGAACTATTTAACTACCGCTTCAATGGCAACACGAGTAAATGTTAGAGATTGTGAGTTCCCAAGAAGAATAATAGTCGATACCATTCTTCTTATCCCCTCAATCTCGGTCATATGCAAGCCTCTTTTCCACCTAATTCACCAAATGTTGCTATTTGAGATTCCGAAATCTTAATTAAAATAAGTTTTTCTCTTATTTTGGACTCAACTGTGAAATTAAGACGGTGCCTTAGAAAGTTAGATTTACTAGATTCCATGTTGAAAGGAACAAGCACAGCCCTTTTTTGTTTTAGGCGTACTGATTAAATAGAAGTCAAAGAACTAACTTCACACACAAAGGATAAAAAAAAAATGCTGAGAATGTATTAGCTAAGGCTGAGAAGAAGAAGTTATACACTGTTCATAGACAGATGCTAATAAGCCTTTGTTATTTTCATTTGTATTGTTTACACAAAGTCTTTCCTCAGCTTAAATTACGCAGAGGACATGACTTTTGACCCATTTGAACAATATGTACACCACTTTTTGGTGGGGACAAGTGGGTCAAGCTTAAACTAACACATGATGAATTGATGATAACCCAGAAAAACAAGTAAATTACAGAGAAATTTCAAATGTAGGGATTAATGTGAGATGAGTAATCACGAATTCCTGCTCCTTCCCATCCCATCCACTCTTCCCACAAGTCCCAATCTGGTTCATTCATTCCCCTTATTGGCTCATCAATGCCTGCATCATGTTCAAACGTCTCGTACATTTCTGTTGCATTGGGTTCTCCTCTCAAATTGGCCATTACGACCTGCGTTCCACATCAGCAACATCGAAATCCCAATTAGACAATTGTCCCGTTATCATAGCAGTATAACCTAAATTCTATTAGTACCTATGGCCCGTCAAAGCTGTACTTGTAGCTGTTTAACAATATTATATGGGTGCTAGATAAAACCATACCAACTGATAATCCCAATTCAAGAGCTCAGCTTTTTTATTCCAATCAATTATTTTAAAGAGGCTTTGACTTGGCTCAGAACCACACCCTCATAGTAATACCGATGATCAATTAAATCCACATGTTCCTTTTATATATATATATATAGCATGCATTTTGGAGAAAACAGGAATCCAACAACCATTGCGAAAATAATAAGTAATAGCCCAAACTTAAGTCCCAAAAAGGCAAAAAGCGAGGGTGTTTGGCTTCATTTTTTGATTTTAAAAATTTGTAAAGGAAATATTAAAAATTGAAAATAAAAATTTATAGAATTTTCAATATAAAATTTGAAAAACTGAAAATAAAAATTGAAAATTAAAAACTCAAACAAAAAAGGCTCGCATTATCAGAATTATGAATATTTCCTTCGCAGAATTTGAAAAGATAAAAACTAAAACCTAAAAATTCAATCCAAACAATCTAGGTCTGTTTGCTTTACTGATTCCAGTTTCCAGTTTTCAGTTTTCAATTTTCAATTTTCAGTTTTTATGAAGGAAAAATTAAAAAGTGAAAATTCTAAAGCAAACAGACCCTAATTTTCGATTTTTCAGTCTCCATTAAATGCAGCGCAGAGACATGAAATGACCCCAATCTAATTCATGCACAATGGAACATAAATTCGGAGGAAGTGTAAGCAGGAAAACGCACATCATAAGCCTCATTGATTTGGTGAAACTGCACCCCGCATTTACTCCCTCTGCATACGTCAGGATGATACTGAAACATCACAAAACAAACGCCAACCAAATTAAATAACAAGTAGAAACATCTCTTTCTCAGAAGTAGTCCCACTCCCAAACGAATCCAATAATTAACACCACACATTCAAATTCCAAAGATACAAACAAGCATTATATATTAAAAGAAGCGCCAATTTGGGATAAGATTCAGAAGACTAGAGATGAAACCTGGAGAGCGAGCTGTCTGAAGGCCTTCTTGACCTCAGATTGAGAGGCGCCCGGTTGGATTCTTAAGGTCTTGTAAGAATCCATCAAAGAAGAAGAGGAGCAGCAAATCTGAACCCTATTCTGCATCCTTTCTCTGCCTCTAAATTGCATCCATGAATTACCCCCGTTGACCCCAGCAGCAGCGGCGGCGGCAGCCATTGTCACCTCGTAATGCCCAAAATCAGAACTCTTTGACACAAACCCACAAAGCCTTTGGCTATAAAGAACCTAACTTTGGATTAATATTAATATTTCCTGCAGAAATAGGATTGGATCCAGGGGCACGGCAGGCTGATTTATTGAGATGGGGACTTGGTGTGGTGTTTGAACCCTAAAATAGTGGGTTTTGTTTGAAACTCAATAATTGAAGGATATCTCAAGGATTAGGAGAGGAGAGGGGTATTGATGATAAAATGCACTGCAATGTCAATGTCAACGTGGATCGTAGACTGGAAGGTCTATATAGAATTTGAGAGATTGAATGTCAATTGAGACGAATGGGAAAGGAAGCAGCTTTGCCTATGCCTATGTGGGACTCGCTGTTCTTATCTATTGGGTCAAGTCAGGACTGACGTGGAATGCTATATTTTGGGGAGAGAGATGGAGCGAGTCGGACAAGCGAAAAAACAGAGTTTGCAGTCTTGGTTGTCGTGGTCCAGATTAAAAGGACACGTGCAAGTTTTCTTCAAATGTTGGGCTTGCGCGTTTCAAAAAGGAAAAATTGTTGGGCTTGAATTTGTGCGTTTGTTTTACCTTGAATAGGTCTGAGAGCTGTTATTTTGGTTTGTTTTGAGGAATATTCCATGTGTTTGGGGCTTTGACTCTTTAACCCTCCTACTTCTCAGGAAGTATTTTCTGTTTCAACATACTTAAATATCACATGTTGGCTATATGGCATTTTACGTTTTTTCATGTCACACCCAACGTATAAAGTAACTACCCAAACGCGAATTATTCAATTATCATATATGTATAAGTATATGCATCTTGGCAAAGCTAAACGCGTGTCACCGTAAATTTGGATTGGGTTGAATAGCTAGTGATTAAAAATCAAGGTTATGAAAATCGAACTGATATTGATCGAACCAGATATTGAACAGGTTAGGGTAAGAGTTCAGAGATTCAATCGGGGATCCAACCAAAATAGAATAACTATATAATAAAATTTGGATTTATATAAATATATAAAAATATATATCGTAAAATAACTAAAAATTAAATTAGATATTAACAAAACCAATAGAACATAACATAATCCGTCCCTTAATCAAAATAAGTATTATCCATATAGATCAAATCTCTCAAGTTACTACTTCTTATATCAAAAAAGGAAAAGAATTTAAAAAAATGAAGTTTTAGTCTTTTTTTTAAAAAAAAACTAAAATGATATCATTTTATATCTTTTAAATTAAAAAATGGTCCAACCGGTTTGGTCGATTCGACAACTCCCGGACAATTCGTACCGGTTCTCAACTGATTCTTAAAGGAGTGATTTTTAGCCAGAGTCCGAATCAGATACTAGGCCGATTTTTGATTTAATCGGTCTAGCCGGTCCAATCCAATTCTCGGTGAAATACATACTAGAAGCTAACACGTGAAGGAAGAAAAACAAATAAACAATTGGCGGCACCTAACACGTGTTGACTTGACGCGGCAAAGGTGAAAAAAGTTGGGAGGAGATGGTGATAAAATTGTGAGAAGTGTGAAAATAATTTCAGGAGCATGAAATGATTGGACACAAACGATTCTTCTTAGAATCAGAGTGCATGTGACACGCGGTGCACATGCAACGACGATACAATCTTAATCGGAGCCATGGTTGAATTTGATCATATTCATTCATGTCACATGGCCAGTCCACCTTAAGATCTAAGTGCCGTTGCTATGCAAAAGGAGTAGATGTAGTCAAGGGGACGCTGCACACACCCAAAAAGAAAAATGTGCTGATGCACATAAATCATGTTTCGATTCTACTTATTCATTTTAGATGGACTACCATTTAATCTCCAAAAACTTCTTTTTCTTTTTGTTGATTTACTTTCCAAAATCTTAATAGATATAGGAAATAAATCAATCCTGAAGTGTCTTCTCTAAAAACAAACGAACATTAATCAATAAGGATAATGCGAAAGGATCATCAAAACCAACTCTCGGTGTGGTTACACTTTAGGGTGCCGTAGAAATGAGGAAAAAAAAAATGTCATCTGTGAAGATTCCATACATCACACATAATCCCTAGGAACGTCTTCTTGCACGACGGATTGTGAATCTTTATCTGTTCTTCCTGTTAGTAGCCATTGGCATTGGTAAGTTTCCAATAAACTGCCTGTTAGCGACGCTGAATCGTATTTTTCCTTCATATACACATACATTTTTCAAAAAGTCAGCTAATTAAATAGCCCGATGAAAAACAAGCAGTTCAGCATGTCTAAAATTTATGATACTGATCCCCTCGATACGAAATAGGATCCGTGACCTTCTTGCACTTTTCACTAGGATCCGAAATTCTGAACTCTTGTCCTTTTTTGGAGCTGTTTTTCTTACCGTAGGAGTGCCCTCTTATCTTCATAACGGGCCTCCTTTTGTTAAATGAATAGCTATAGCGGATTAACCCAAAAAGCCCATATAGGTATAGAGCCAATTGGGCTTTTATTTTACTAATTTCAACAAGACTGTGTCGACCTAGCCAATTGGGGTTTTTTCCATATATAAAATGATATTATATATATATATAGAATTGAAAAGAATTAAATTAATGCCATTTTTTTATATTATAGAAATCGATTTAAACTGATTTTAGTATTAAAAACTCCAACCAGATATATAAAAGCATTAAAATCGACTTAAATTGCTTTGTCCAAATCGATTTAAGCCGATTTACTATGCATATTAGACTATGTCAGAATATATTCAAAATCGATTTGAATCGATTTTAGGAAAATGCCATATGTGGTAGAGATGTGTGAACAAGTCCCAAATATATATTTAAATTGATTTTGGGTAAGCACTAAACTGTAGTTATGTAACTTGTGCACGTAGATTTATTGCATTGCTGCCTACAACTATCAGCTAAACTTTACTCATTGCCAATGCATACCACCACGGACATGATGTTGCTTTGATTCTTCCTTTTTTTGTTTTATTTATTTGTAAGCATTTTTTCTAATTTTGGAATTTGCATTCTTAGTCAAAAATTATATTTATCTTTTCAATGAGCTTATCTCCTTGTGGGAATTTTTAACACATTCAAATTTTAAAAAATAGGATATTATATATGTGCTTTGATCTGAAAAGTATTGCGGATATGTCTTGCTTTATATTATATAAAAATTGACTTAAATCAGTTTATGTAATAAGTTCAAATTTTGAAATTACCCATCATACAAATCGACTTAAATCGATTTTCGTACTATCATCAATGAACACAAAAATTGATTTAAGTCAATTTGTATGTTGGGCAATTAATTTCAAAAATTGAACTTATCACATAAATTGATTTAAGTTGATTTTTATATAATATAAAACAAAATATATTCGTAATACTTTTCAGGTTCAAGCACATATATAATATCTTATTTTTTTTTAATTTAAATGTGTAAAAATCTCCCCAAAGGAGTCAAGCTCATAGAAAACATAAATATAATTTTTTACTGAGAATGTGAATTCCAAAATTACAAAAAATGCTTACAAATAAATAAAACAAAAAAAAGGAAGAATCAAATTAGCAACACATCCGTGGTGGTATGCATTGGCAATGAGTAATGTTGAGCTGATAGTTGTAGGCAGCAATGCAATAAATCCACATGTGCAAGTAACGTAGCTACAGTTCAGTGCTTACCCAAAATCGATTTAAATTGATTTTTGGGAGACATTTTCCTACAATCGACTTAAATCAATTTTGAATATATTTTGACACAATCCGACATGCACAATAAATCGACTCAAATTGATTTGGGCAAAGTGATTTAAGTCAATTTTAATGTTTTTGTATATCTTGTTGGAATTTTTAGCACTTAAATCGTTTAAATCGATTTCTATAATATAAAAAGAGACATTTATGTAATTCTTTTCAATATATATATATATACCATTTTTTTCATTTTATATACGTAAAAACTATAGCTAGCCAATTGAGCTTTTATTTGACTAATTTCACCAATACTGTGTCAACCTAGCCCGAATAAAAACCTAGTTTCTTTTTGGGGCTGTTTTTGCTTAAAAACAAATTTCTTCTTGGTATTCATAAAACAACAATGTCATGACAAAGATTTATCCCTTAATAGAGTTCCCGACTCAAAGGGATTAGTCACTAACTATTGTTGTCAGTAATGAATACTCTCGATGAAAAATAATAATAAGAAAACAATTTCATGACAAAAAAAAAATTTCAGCTTTCCGAGTTCGAAAAGATTTTGTAGAGCATTATATTCAGACTTAAAGGACAATTTAATTAAATTAAAAAAGTCATTAAATAAAATTTTGAATTTTTTTGGATATATTGGTGATAACGAGGTTTGAACATATAACCTCTAGAAATTACTCAAACCCCTCACCACTAGCTCAATCTTAGTGACTTAAATAAAATTTTGAAATTAAATTAAAGTAAACAAATTTAACAAATTTCTTTATTAATATCTATATACAAAAATGACTACCAATACATAATAGAAGAAACAAAAGATGAAATATATACAAACTTATGTATATAGATATTTATTATCGACATTAAAAATGAACATTTAATATAGAGCGATACAAACTTACAAAGTCTTCACTTACTTTATATCTTTTTTTTTTGAAAAAAATTGATTTAGTTTATATTTCCTGTTGGTACATTGATTTACTTTATTACTTTGTATCTTTGATCTTTCTCTCTTAAGTATCCTATCCTATAATCCATAAGTTTTTTTTAAAAAAAAAATCTGAAAAACAATAAAATCTGAAGCTATAATCTCATAGTAGTAAACCGCGCGAAGTCCCAAACTCTCTGTCACTATATCAATCTTCTCTTATAACCCATGATTTATGTATAAGCACGGCCATTTATATTTAAATTAAGACAAAATCTCCAATTTAATTCCTCTAAAACTTTAAGTTGGATAAATTGATTCTTATAAAAAAAATTAAATTAATCTTTACAAATTTTTTTTTACCAAATTAGTCCACATAAAAGTGAACTATTAGACAAATTAATCATTCTAATCCTACTTATTATATGAACTAACTTGGTCAATTATTAGATTTTACATGACTAATTTATTTGACTTGAAATTTTATAAAAATTAATTTATCTAATAATTTAATTTTCTACAAGGATTAATTGATTTGACTTAAAATTTTAGAGAAAGTAAAATCAGTGATTTGTCTTGAAGTAAAAATCCCAACAATATTTGATGAAAAAAAAATTCCCAACAATGTTACACGTCATGGGTGGCGACTCTCTGACACGTTACCTCTATCGCTTTTCCTCCCCAACCTTCACCAACTTTCTCGGTGCATGGCACCCATTCAGTTTCATTGTATCAACCGCATTTGCTCGCACAATAAATTAAACAGTGTTGCAGACTCATCTCTTTATCCCGTCACGCACTGTGGCACCCTCCCACCTAAATGTCTGTTTTTTTCCTGCTGGAGAAAATTTCTTGTAGATTCAATATATATATATATACAGGTTTTGAAGAATTTAAAAGGTTTTTCAGCAGCGAAAATTTATTGAATATTTTGGCTAAATCATATTATGGTCATACGAACTAAAATTAACAAAAAAAATTATTATAAAATTGTTGGGAAAACTAAGTCCTAAGTCCTACCACTAATGTATATTCATGTCATTTTTATTTTTATTAACAAATAATTAGACAGAAAGATGTCAGGTCACCGTCTTACCAACTCCTCTTCCGCCCGCTGATATTTGTAAGAGCATTAATAAATGGATAAATAATCTTGTGCCAAGTTACACGAACAATATAAACTAATTATGTGATATAATGTGTTTCTTACAAGTTACAAACGTATAAAAAGAAATATATTTTTTAAAACGGTTAGTAAACAAAGCGTGGAAGAGTTATTTATACAGAAAATCCATCCAACTCAAGTAAACTTAAGCAGATTATAAGTTATAAATACTATTAATAGCTAGCACAAATAAAATAAATGAAATTTTTGTAAATGCAGTACTGGGTAGGATATGTAAGGAGGAAAGGTCAAGGTATACATGTAACGTGGCGATGCAGCATTGGTGGATGTAGCTGGCGGGGTTGGTGAGTGGACCCAACCTCCCTCTCGTAAGTTTTTTCTTTCTTTTTTTTTTCGCTTGAAAATGAAAATAAAAATAAAAATAAACAGTGAGAATGCCAATGGAATAGAGGCCTAAGTGCCTAGCCAAATAAAACACTCCAGAATCTCCGCACTAAGCCTTCCTCCACTTCATTTTTTTTCTTCTTTTTGGTCCTTTAATTCCCTTTTCCTTCGCACGCCACACCAAACCAAATGCCTACCCTCATCCTCAACTAATTGTCACACAACACCCAACAACAACATCACCCATCATTTCATCTATCTTATTGTCTTCCTGATTTCAAGCACATTATATTCCCAGGTCGAGATTATATTCCGGTAACGTACGTTTCTCCCATTATTCTTTGTTCTCCTTCTCATTTCTTCTTTGTTGTCTAGCTAATAAATATAATATTGGCTTACGACTTGCGACCCATATATATATATATATATATAACGTCGCTTCTTCAAATTCTGTATGATATCAAAACCTTATCAATCAATTATTAATTTTCCATTTTTCTTTAGTAGTCCAACGTTGAATCAGAACGTCGCATGTGGTCAAATTATAATAAACACGGTATGATACGTAAAACACACAAATATATTTGTATGTAACGACGACATGCTCTGCGATTTTGTTGTGTAGTGTGATTATTAGTAGCGGAGAAGAGAAGAGAGCGGAGATCAGAGATGATGATCATAAACGTGAGGGAGTCGACGATGGTACGGCCGGCAGAGGAGACGCCGGGGAGGGCACTGTGGAACTCGAATGTGGATTTGGTAGTCCCGAATTTCCACACGCCGAGCGTGTACTTCTACAGGCCTAACGGAGCCTCCAACTTCTTCGACGCGAAGGTTCTGAAGGAGGCTCTGAGCAAGGCCCTGGTGCTCTTCTATCCAATGGCGGCCCGCCTCCGCCGCGACGAAGACGGGCGAGTGGAGATTGACTGCCAGGGGCAAGGGGTGCTGTTCGTGGAGGCTGATACCCCCGCACTCGTCGACGACTTTGGTGACTTCGCTCCCACACTTGAGCTCCGCCAGCTCATCCCCACCGTCGATTATTCCAAAGGAATCGAAACCTATCCGCTCTTGGTCTTGCAGGTAACCTGCCTTCCTTTTTCTCTTTCTTTCCTGATAGGGCAGTTGTCTGCTTCTTTCGTACTTAATTTTCAGACGCACGTCTGGCCGAAGCTTATTATTTTAGCTTCCTTCTTAAGCTCGATTGACGTTGATAATGATGGCTGACCCAATGCTTCGTATGAATTTTACTTTTTTTTTTTTTTTAGTACATCCCCAAAATACTTTCTAAGAATTTTTAAATTGGATAAAATAATTCATAAATATAAAAATAAATAAATTAGTTCATCAAATTATTCTATTAATAATCTATTAAGTAGATCACATAATATTTTTAATTATTTTTATCAAACTAAATTATATATAGGAAATTTCATCACAAATTTTCATCTTTATACTACTTCTTCTTTTCTTCCTTCTTTTCTCCACAGAACAAATACACCCACCTAAATACCGCACAAAAAAATACCTTGTCAAATGGATCATTAGAGTGAGAGAATGAAGGTGATGTAGTTTAGTGAGGGAATGAACCGCACATAGTTTAGTTTGATAGGAATAATTAAATGTGTTATATCATCCACTTAACAAATTATTAACAGAATAATTTGATGGAATGATAATTTTTTATCCAATTTTTAAAACGTGACTAATTTATTTGTTTTTATTCTTTAGGGGACATTTTGTCCGATTTAAAAATCTTTATAGACTATTTTGGGGTTTACTCTTTTACTTTTTAAAGGAATATTTAACAAGATTAGTTCTACTCAATTGTCCATTAAGAATAGTCTTTACAAAATTACTATTGTCTAATGTGACACATATTTAATAATTATTGAATGTAATGGTAGATTTCATACACTCTATTCATTATATCACATTCAATGATGATTAAATATGTGTCCCCAATAAATATAATTTTTAAGTGTTTAAATAAGAGCACTCTAATCTTTATCATATAATTAAGTAGAAGAATATTTATCTATAAAGCTGTCAACTTAACTGTCACCAACTTTAAATCTTTCTTTTCCTATAATCTTTATATGAAAATTATTTATATTATTTATGTGCGTTCTTTTATATACAAATAATTCTATATATTTGCAAAACAAGTTGAGCTATTGCAAACTTAATGAATTTTTTTCAACCGGATTACCAAATTACTAGTTCATTGGCCTAGGCTTGATTTAGAGGACACAAGTTGTATTATAATTAAGTGACTGCAATCATGTACGCACAACTGCTCTTAGCTCTCTAGATCTATATATATTTTGAAAAATTACATATACGCAAGTAATTATCCAATTATAATAATGTATAGGTTAACTTGGTTACTATGGTCCACATGGATTAGATTTTGATGGCATAAATTTTTAAAGAATTGATCTGTGTTTAGTAATAACAACAAAAAAAAAATGAGTTTAAAAAAGTTAATGTAAGATGAAAAGTAATATAAAATTAGAAAAACCACAACAAACGGACTTCCAAACCGCTTTGCCTGCAGCAAGCCAGCATCGGCAAAAAGTGGGAAGCCAAACATGCTGTATGTCGTGTACCCATTGTCTCAAATGTGTCACAGAACAAACTATAAAAAGATAAATACATGGATGCTTGTCGAATATTTTGTGCACTTGTGTCATTGATTATTCTTTCACACTGTAGTTCACATTATAAGACTAATAATTTGCCCGCAATGCTTGAATAATACCATCGTATTTTTACTTTGAAATCCTGAATGAGTTAATTCCTTTAGTTAAAATCAAATAGAAAAAGAAAAAGACTGACGAAACAATAATTTTTGTCATGATTTCTTGGTGTGCTTAATTTTATGGATTTAATTTTTATCAGTGATCTCTCCCTCTGTACAAAACTTTCCTTAAAGAAAAAGATAGGTCTTTGATATTATAAGCATTTTTTCAGTCAACTATAAAATTTGATATATTGAGAGTATTAAGAATGCGGGACCACAAGCAATTGTTTCTTCACCTTATTCTCTGATAAAAACAGTTTGTAAATAATAAAATATTTACATGTATATCGGAAAAGAATATGATTAATAGGATTATATGACATGAAAACATTCCAGAGCAGACGTGATTGGAGTTATTTTGATCCAAAACGGATTTGGAATTTTCTCTTTAATAATCTATCCTCGTCAACAAGCTTGAACTTCAATGGTCGCCACGGCCAAGTGCCAACCTACCACCGTCAGGGAAGATAATCCAATTATTTAACGATGTTTGCGCTTTAATTAGCACGTACAGCAGCTACACACTATAGCCCAATTGAGCCAATTCTTAGATTCTTTAAGAACAATATGATATTGGGGATTAGTTTCTTTGCAAGAATTTGGACATGATAATACATTAACCCATGTAAAACATAAAAACCAAACTAGTAATAGATTTAAGCTTTAAATATCGTTGAGGCCTGAAGGGTCTAATGACAACGGCTCTGCATCAACTAACACCAGACAGAACAATAGCTGCTTTGACCTAACATTTGGCATGATTTTAGATTGGCACGTTTAAAATCGGGGTTTACGAAGGTGTATTCAAAACTATTGATAAGAAACTTTTTCCTTAAGAAATCAAATCTTAACAATCTTTCAAGATAATGCACTAGTAATTGCTCTTTTTCCCCCCTTACACTTTTAATTATTATTTATACAAACGGAGGGCAGTTTGGAACCAGTAACAAATGAAACGATGTGTTTGCATTTCAGAATTGATTAAACGTGGGTCCTGTTACCAAGCACGGCCCTATATTTATTTATGCTTTCGTTCTTCGGCCGCAGAGGACTGGCTCATACTTCACTTATTGTTTTATGGGCTTGTTTGGAATGTTCTATTTCAGGTAACATATTTCAAATGTGGAGGGGTGTCACTTGGCGTTGGTATGCAACACCATGTGGCAGATGGAGCTTCTGGTCTTCACTTCATCAATTCATGGTCAGATATGGCTCGTGGCCAGGATGTTTCCGTCCCACCCTTCATTGACCGGACACTGCTCCGTGCCAGGGATCCACCTCGACCCGCCTTTGAGCACATTGAGTACCAGCCCGCACCAGCCATGAATACTGCTCCGGCTCCCCAACCCACCGCAAAAGACAGCACCACTGCGGCTGCTGTCTCTATTTTCAGATTGACCCGTGACCAGTTGAACACCTTGAAAGGCAAGTCCAGGGAAGACGGCAACACAGTCAGCTACAGCTCTTATGAGATGCTGGCCGGTCATGTATGGAGAAGTGTATGCAAGGCAAGAGCACTTCCTCATGATGATCAACAAACCAAATTGTACATTGCCACTGATGGACGGTCAAGGCTACAACCTCCCCTCCCACCTGGTTACTTTGGCAATGTGATCTTCACAACCACTCCTATAGCTGTGGCTGGTGATCTCATGTCAAAACCAACATGGTATGCTGCAAGCAGGATCCACAACGCATTGTTGCGGATGGACAACGAGTATCTAAGATCAGCTCTCGACTATCTAGAGCTGCAGCCTGATCTAAAAGCTCTTGTTCGTGGAGCACATACTTTTAGGTGTCCGAACCTTGGTATCACTAGCTGGGTAAGGCTTCCAATCCATGATGCTGACTTCGGCTGGGGAAGGCCCATATTCATGGGACCTGGTGGGATTGCATACGAGGGGTTATCTTTCATACTCCCGAGCTCAACAAACGATGGAAGCTTGTCTGTGGCAATTGCTCTGCAGCCTGACCATATGAAACAGTTTCAGGAATTGCTTTATGACATCTGAGGGATGAGGAAGTGGAATATATATGCCTAGCTAGCACTTCTGAATCATGCCTGCCTGTCTACCTTACTGGCATGCCAAAAGTGTTTCTGAGGTGGTTTGACTTCTTCCCTATTCCCCCTCCTCCCCTCCAATACTTTCTATTAACCATATAAATACGTTCATTAGGGACTTGTTTCTGTTTATATTCTATTTCTTGGTGAAGTGTGATAATTTGTACACATAAATGAACTCTAGAGACAATTCTAAGATTACTGATTTGATATCACTTTATGGTAAGAGTTGTTCGTCGGCTCAAGGGATATTCCTTAAACCATGCCGATGCTTAATTGCTTGTAGTTCTAGTCTCTCTATGGACATGATTTTTTACATGAAAGAGTGAAGAATGTTGTTATGTAATTTGAAATCCATAGGTTCAACTTTCATTGCTCTAGCATCAGGATGCTCCTCTCCTCCCATGATCGCTTCTCTTCTACTTGTCATTTTGGCAATTATAACTTGCATACAAAGACTGTTGGGGAAAGCTTTGGGAACTTGCGGTGCTTGCAGTAGTGCTTTTGGCTCGAGGTACATATGGTTCATAATATCAAATGAAAAAGAAAGTTAAAGATATACGAAATCTTTTCTCTCTGCTTCTCATTCTCTACAATGACTCGCATCTCCGTCTGGGGGAAATATTCGATTGTCACAACTTAAAGCATCCATAATGTTGCAACTCAATACGAAGGTTCTGATGTGAAAACTGCAAAGGTGATCTCATAAAAGAGCTCAAACACAACTAAACACCGCAAATTGGGGCACTTAACAAAAAAAATACAGTACTGTACTACAGACTTAAATTTATAACAACTTAACACAGGTGCAAAAGAAAGACTAGGATTAAAGCCAGGCTTACAGGTACGGTTGAGATCATAGGTAGTAATGAAGCTGTGGAGTTTGTGGAGCGACTATGGCGGTGATCAACATTTGCACCGCCGTAAACTCCTCTTCCTCTCTGCGATGTTGAGTCATAAGATAATTTGTGTTTGTCCTAAACTTTTGCGTCCAACCTTAGTGCATCCTTTATGATTCCATATTTCTCTACAGTACAATAAAATCCAAAATATAGTGGGAGTGAATTTGTGGAATATCTACAATTCTTTTGGTATACATATTGTGTTCTTATTCGAAAAGCTAGAGAAGTCTGTCTTACCAACAGGTTCCTGTGTGCACAATATCCCTGTTTGAGGGGTATACCCATGCCTGTTCTGAACTGAAATTTCTATGTAAATCTGAGCTAGATATGGCTTGAGCACATGAAACAAAGAGGAGCCATGTAAGAAATCTTGGCCACATCGTAGGGGCGGGGGATTGTTTGTTATGTTCTCCGTATGCTATTAGGTGTATGTTTGCTTTGAATGATGGCGATCGATTTAGCAAGCAAAGGTGGATCTATCAATTTTTTGCTTTAGGAATAAGAATACATGTAAATATGTATAAACATATAGTTGCCTTGAGAATAAGCAGGGTGTGGCATTTTGAAGCTCTCTGCCTCACCCTATTTCAGATGCCTTTAAAGCTTAATTCTGTCTACAAAATCTCAGCAACACCAATTGGAAGCAAGTGGAGAACACATGAAAATGTATTTCATATGCTATTTTCTGAGTAATCCATGCTAGAAATTTGGATTTGTTCTGGCAAAGTCCGGATCTTTACAGTGACAAGTAAAAAGCCGAGCGTTATTTTTAGTTTCCTTGCTTCTTCATTAACAAAAGTAAATGATCTTGGTTACTACATGTATTACTTACTATTCATACAATGTATGGGATTGTCGGGTTGTTAATGTGAAATTATGAGAGCATGAGTCTGAAAATTTTATTTTAATTTATTTATTTTTCTTGCACACAATATCTGTCTTCTTTTGCAGGCATCTCTTCTTGTGCTTGGCAATGATCTATTTTATTTTGCTAAATTTATATCTTCTCTCTAAATGTCAATTATGTAATCAACTGGTTCATTCTGAGCTAGTTTCCGTAACCGAAAATACTTATCTCTCGGGAGACATTTTGATTAATATCAAATTGCAAGAAGGAAATAGCGAAGTTTACGTAATCCACATTAGAAGGAGCTAGCTACAAGTGAATTCTTTATTTATTTGAAGAAGGGGAAAAGAAAAAAAAAAAAAAAACACTGGTAAATCAATCTACGGTACAAGCATATTACATTCCCACGCCACTCATAATTCATAAATCTCATTTCAGAAGTAAACCGTGAACCTAAGGTGTCTGTCTACCAGGAAAAACAAAGAAGCCTTTGCAAAGTACAAGCTATGGGCTCAATCAACCTCTTCAATCTTAGGTCCAGCACCAGATCCCGCAGAACCAGAATTGCCGTACCCACCACCGGGCATCTCAGCATCCCCAGTTGGCGCACCTCCTCCAGCACCTTGATACATCTTTGCAATTATTGGGTTGCATAAACCTTCAAGCTCCTTCAACTTGTCCTCAAACTCATCCACCTCAGCCAACTGGTTCCTATCCACCCACTCAATGGTCTCATCAAGGGCCTTCTCAATCTTTTGCTTGTCCAAAGGATCCAATTTCCCACCAACCTTGTCATCCTTGATGGTGTTCCTCATATTGTAGGCATAATTCTCCAAGGAATTCCTGGCCTCCACTTTCTTCTTCACCTGCTCATCCTCTGCCTTGTATTTCTCTGCCTCTTGTACCATTCTCTCAATCTCCTCCTTGCTCAGTCTCCCTTTGTCATTGGTGATGGTAATCTTGTTCTTCACCCCTGCAGTCTTGTCCTCGGCAGAGACATTCAAGATGCCGTTGGCATCAATGTCGAAGCAAACATTGATCTGAGGCACCCCTCTTGGAGCCGGTGGAATTCCCTTGAGCTCAAATGTACCAAGCAGGTTGTTATCCTTGGTCCTTGCCCTCTCACCTTCGTAGACCTGAATGAGCACACTGGTCTGGTTGTCCGAATAGGTAGAGAAAACTTGCTCTTTCTTGGTGGGTATGGTGGTGTTCCTAGGGATCAGCACGGTCATCACCCCACCAGCGGTTTCAATACCGAGGCTGAGAGGCGTGACATCCAGAAGAAGCAGATCTTGAACCTTCTCATTCCCTTCGCCAGTCAAAATGGCAGCTTGGACAGCAGCCCCATATGCCACGGCCTCATCGGGGTTTATGCTCTTGCAGAGTTCCTTGCCGTTGAAGAAATCCTGCAGGAGCTGCTGAACCTTAGGAATCCTGGTTGAGCCGCCAACGAGGACAACATCATGAACCTGACCCTTGTCAACCTTGGCGTCACGCAGACACTTCTCCACAGGCTCCATGCACCTCCGAAACAAGTCCATGTTCAGTTCCTCAAACCTGGCTCTCGTGATGGTGGCATAGAAATCAATGCCTTCATAGAGGGAATCAATCTCAATCGTAGTCTGAGTAGTGGAGGAGAGAGTCCTCTTGGCCCTCTCACACGCGGTTCTCAATCTCCTGAGAGCCCTTGCATTGCCACTGATGTCCTTCTTGTGCTTCCTCTTGAACTCAGCGGCGAAGTGGTTGACAAGCCTGTTGTCGAAGTCTTCGCCTCCCAAGTGGGTGTCACCGGCGGTGGCCTTCACCTCGAAGATGCCTTCGTCAATGGTGAGGAGTGAGACATCAAAGGTGCCGCCGCCGAGGTCGAAGATGAGGACGTTCTTCTCGCCGGTTCTGGAGGCCTTCTTGTCCAAACCGTAGGCAATAGCAGCGGCGGTGGGCTCATTGATGATCCTCATGACGTTGAGCCCGGCAATGGCGCCGGCATCCTTAGTGGCCTGCCTCTGGGAGTCGTTGAAGTACGCGGGGACAGTGATGACGGCGTTCTTGATGGTCTTGCCGAGATAAGCCTCAGCGATCTCCTTCATCTTGGTGAGCACCATGGAGGAGATCTCTTCAGGGGCGAACTGCTTCTGTTCGCCTTTGTGGTTGACGACGATCATGGGCTTGTCTCCTGGGCCGGGAACAACCTTGAAGGGCCAGAGCTTCATGTCGGACTGGACGGAAGGGTCGGAGAACCTGCGGCCGATGAGGCGCTTGGCGTCGAAGACGGTGTTCTGAGGGTTCATGGCGACTTGGTTCTTGGCGGCATCTCCTATGAGACGCTCGGTGTCGGTGAAGGCTACGTAGGAAGGGGTGGTTCGGTTGCCTTGGTCGTTGGCGATGATCTCGACGCGGTCGTTTTGCCAGACGGCGACGCAGCTGTAGGTGGTGCCGAGGTCGATGCCAATGGCCTTCTCAGTGGACGCCATCGCTTTTCTTGTCTTGTAGTAAAAGGACGACGCGGACTTGCAGAGAGTTCAGACGAGCTCGATCGGCTTGAAAAAAATGAACAGCTACTGATCGATGAAAGGTGTAATTAAGGGGATGGATAGGGACGGGTTTTAAACTAAGGAGGCAAATGATGATTGACGATATGCTATGCTATGGATGTGAAATTGGAATGGAATTTTGTTGTTTTGGTTTGTGAATGAGATGAGATGAGATGAGATGAGTGGGGTAGGTACTTGATTTGTATTTATAGGGTAGGGGTGGGTTTGTATGATATGATATGATATGATATGGCAGGAGGGGAGGAAGGAAGGAGATATTTCTGGGCAAAGGAATGAGTAAAGGGAAGAAGGTGGTGGAAGGGCCCGAGGAAGCTGTGAGAAAGAAAGAGAGAATGCGAGGGAACACCAGAGGGTTCTGGACATCGGTTGAGTTGGCGCCCATCACTTGGCGGGGCGGGGCGTTGCGATCAACTTCAACTGCACGTAGGAATGAGGAACGAGAATGTCCAACAATTTGGGATATTTTTTGGTCTGGAACAATTTGGGTTCATGCAGCCCAAAATGTTATGCTCGCCAAATGGGCTTTTTTCCACCATCCAAGTGTGATCTCTCGGGGTGGGTCTCAAAGGACTTCACTAATTTCCACTGTTGGGCCTTCTTCTGAAGTATCACACAGGCAAGGGCATTTGACCATCTTCGGTTAACATTTTAAAGAAGAAACTTTTTGATAAAAATTTAAATTTAATTAAAAAGTGATTGATTAATTAGGGAGCGGTTGTTTGATAGCGTGTATGTATTAATTGATATTTTTTATTTGTTATGATCATACTATGTTTTAATAAACTGATTTGATTTCATCAAACCATTTGATTGGGAAATATGTTATAATAAAATGACATGACATGATTCTTGGGAAACAACAATAATTTGAACCACGCTTTTTCATTTTTGTCAAAGTATAATAATCTTATGCTGAATATTTTATATTATTCTATTTACAATCTAATTTATAATTATTATTTTTCTTATACCCATGCTGATTTAATTTCATATTTGAATATAAATATACAATAAATAGATTAGTATACTTGCCAGCATGAAATACGTACAATAAATGAGTATATAATCTAGATTTATAATAAATCAACATGTAATTAGAATGAGATATTTTATATTTTTTCAAAAAATGAATAACTAAAATTATAAAAATTATGTGTTATATATAAATTGCTTTATGAGTTACGTGTGAAATTTTTTTCCTATAATGAGTAAATGTCACAATCCAATCCTAGACCGTGACCGGCACATAGGCTAAATGAACTCACTTAGCTCAGCAAGCCTAAAGATATGATCTTACTAAAATAAATTTTAAACTTAACTAATTTAGCTACTGAAAATCCGACAGTACTTTCCTTAAAAACTGAACAACTCATAAATCAAATTTAACCTATTATATAATGTAATATCATAATCTAATTTCAGCAACCAGTACATTTCAGTATTTTCAGTTATTGACATCCTAAGGACCAGTTATACAAAAGAATTATGCTTAAACTCTTATTCTTACATGTAAATCAAAATATCCAACTTATGTCCTATAAGTACAAAATATACTAAAGTCAATAATAAAAAAACCTCAATTGACCACAAAGGCCTACCAAAAAGAATATCTTGGGCCAACAACAATCCCAGGATCTGCTACTTAGCTACCTGAAAATCTGGAGGAAAAGGGAGGGGTGAGTCAAACAAACCCAGTGAGGACTATAAATAAAGTAGAAAAGAAGGAGAAACCAATTAACGCAAGAGCATTTAAAAATAAATGGGATATCATGTAAATCATACACATTTTCTAAAAGCCAATAAGAATATAGTAATATATACTTTCTAAGCAAAATTTAAATTAATTATTAAATACACTTTCTCACTTCTTTTTTTTATTTTCCAATTCCTTATTCCCACAAAAAAAATTAACTTTATCATCAAATCCTCGAAATACCCATGAGAGTTACATAAGAATAATAATAAATTTTATTTGGGGAGTAATCTCAACCTATTTAGTCTAAATTTAAGGTTCCTTTAAATTTTATCTCACTGAGAGAAACTATGTGCATATAGGCCGTTACATCTCTTCGCTACGACAAGTGGCAATGTCATTATATCTCTTTGCTACGATGAACAGTATTGCCATAATATCTCTTCGCTATGGCGAGTGGTATTGCCATTAATTCTCTTTGCTATGGCTAGTAGTAATTCCATCTTAGAACTCATCATGGTTTTCTTACGTAAGTTTTTATCAAACTCAATTTAAAAATCTAAAACTCAATCTTCATATTAATCTAACCTTGCAGATATCAAATATCATAAAATTGAAATAACATATGGCAAAATTAACAAAGAAAGCTAGCAATAATCTCAATCAAGTCATATTTAATAACCATTATATTTAAGAAAATCATTCAATCAAGCTAACCAAATAATCCAAGTAACTTAGAATAAAATTTCTCTCAAATATATATTAGTGTAGTTTCTCCTGTAAAAAATAATTTAAAACAGTGTCACTATGTAAATAGCCACTCATTGTACAATGGAATCAACTAGACCTCTTCCTGATAGCTCCAAAGGGAGTAGCTTGCTCCATGTCAACAGAATCTAGCAAACATAAACATTTTGAAGGGTTTAAACAATTTATTTCAAAACAATTTATCAATTAGAGAGCTCATTGAAAACAAAACCCCCAATTTATGGAATCTAGGGTTCCTAAGGATTAGAGAAAAATCAACTCTAGACATCACCCACTACAACCTATTAACATTAGAGCTTCTAACTCACTAGATTTATACTTAAAATATAAAATATATATCTATTCACCATTTTTTTATAGCTCACTAGTTTTGGGAAATGTCCTAGAGAACAAAAAAAGAATGAGATTGAGATTAGAGACTTACCTTAAATTTTAGAAACTAGTGGGTATCAAGTTTTGATGACAAAAATTAGCAACTATGTGATCTATGGTTGAAAGTGGGGGAGAAAAATAAAAAAAAAAAGAACGAAGAATGAAGAAGACGGACAGAGAAGGAGAGAGAGCATGAAAGATTGAGGGGAAGGGAGGGGTTTCATGGTTTTAAAACCACAGCCCCTCTCTGTTTCTTTATTTTTTTTGGGGACAAAATCCAAAATGACCAAACTGCCCCTGCTTAAAATTGTTTTTCCTTCTACCCCCAAAAGAAGAACACAATATGATAGTAAATTAGTAGCAGATAGTGATACTGGGTACTCACTTTGTACCCCTTTTATGGATTACTAGAGGCTTGATTGACACTAAAGTGTTCGCTAAGCCACATTTTTTATCTTTTAAATATTACTAAAGTTAAATATTTTATAATAATAAATTATTAAATTTTATTAAAAATTTTTATTTATGAATGGTTTAAGATGAGTTAGTTATATTTTTTTTTGAAAAGAAGAAGTGAGTGGGAAAGGAGAAATCACAAAATGAAAATATTTGAATTCATGAACTTTAAAATAAAATTAAATAAAGTTAGGAGATACTAAAAAATAGTGATATAAGTGAATGCTCTTTGTTAATAGTAAGTATAGTTGTAAAAATAGGCTCGGATCAGTCGGTTTGACCGGAAAACTGATGAACTGGTCATGAAACCGGTCCGAGCCATTATTTGGATCGGTCTCGCATCAAAATCAGTGTGATCTGGTTTGACTCGGTCTGGTTTGGATTAAAACCGATGACTCAGCCAATTCAACCAGACCGGGTCAGGTCAGTTTTTTTTTGGCTTTTTTTCTTTTTGGGCTAAATGATATCTTTTTCTAAACCTTAAAAAAAAAATTCTAATTTGAATTTTAGAAAAATGTAATAAATTTGTTTATATTGTTATGACTTGTGAGTTTGTAATATAAAACTTTGTGAGTTTATTTGTACAATTGTGTTTTAAGCTTGTTAATTGTGATTCATGATTGTGAAATGAAAACAATATTTATAAATTTATGTTATTTAATTATGTTTTTATATTTGGATCTCTTAAAGAATGCCAAATTGTTAATTAGTTATAATTTTATTATATTTTATTCAAATTTTTATATAGTTTTATATTTTTTTTATATAAATCCGGTTTGACCAGTGATCCACCGGTTGAACCAGTGGCCTAGTGACCCGATGCCTCAATTGAATTGATCACCGGTCTAAGTTTTAACCCTCTTGTTAATTGTGATTCATAATTATGAAATGAAAACAATATTTATAAATTTATGTTATTTAATTATGTTTTTATATTTGGATCTCTTAAAGAATGCCAAATTATTAATTAGTTATAAGTTTATTATATTTTATTCATATTTTTATATAGTTTTATTTTTTTTTTATATAAATCCGGCTTGACCAGTGATCCACCGGTTAAACCAGTGACCCGATACCTCAATCGAATTGATCACCGGTCTGAGTTTTAACCCTCTCGTTAAAATAAATAGAAATAGAAATAGAAAATAATTTCCTCGTGTTGACTTAACGGGAGCAACCGAACAAGTCCAGAAGCAAAGAAAATGATGAAACCGGGCTTGCGCTCCAGAACACTCTAGTCGTTTCTGGTTGCTGACCGAAATTTAAACCGTGTCTCACTCTCTCTCAGCAATCCATTCCCATCTCGAAATTTCTTCACTGTTCTCTGCGCCCTTTATATACCTCTCACTCTCTCTCTGTTCCCCGCAATCCAATCAATCAACGCCAAGCGATCAAAGCTAACCTGACACATACCCACACGTACACATTGCGTTCATTCATAACCAAATTCACATATAACGTTGATTAGCTCTCCCCTTCAAATTCCATTGGTCCACATACCCACGTACCTGCTTATCTGTCAATTCGAGTGCATACTAACTAACTAACTAACTAACAATGGTTGCCCAGACAGAAGGAAAGGCCATTGGCATTGACCTCGGCACCACCTACAGCTGCGTGGGCGTCTGGCAAAACGACCGCGTTGAGATCATTGCCAATGACCAAGGCAACAGAACCACCCCTTCTTACGTAGCCTTCACCGACACCGAGCGCCTCATCGGGGATGCCGCCAAGAACCAGGTTGCCATGAACCCTAAAAACACCGTCTTCGACGCCAAGCGCCTCATCGGCCGCAGGTTCTCCGACCCCGCCGTCCAGTCCGACATGAAGCACTGGCCTTTCAACGTCGTCCCCGGCCCCGCCGACAAGCCCATGATCCAAGTCACCTACAAAGGCGAGCAGAAACAGTTCGCCGCCGAAGAGATTTCCTCCATGGTCCTCACCAAGATGAAGGAGGTTGCAGAGGCTTACCTGGGACAGAGTATCAAGAACGCTGTCATCACTGTCCCTGCTTACTTCAACGACTCTCAGAGGCAGGCCACCAAGGACGCAGGCGCCATTGCGGGGCTCAACGTCATGAGGATCATCAATGAGCCTACTGCTGCCGCCATTGCTTATGGCTTGGACAAGAAGGCTTCCAGGTCCGGTGAGCAGAACGTGCTTATCTTCGATCTCGGAGGTGGCACCTTCGATGTTTCGCTACTCACCATTGACGAAGGTATTTTTGAAGTGAAGGCCACTGCTGGTGACACACATTTGGGAGGTGAAGATTTTGACAATAGGCTTGTGAATCACTTCCTGCAAGAGTTCAAGAGGAATTACAAGAAGGATATGAGCACCAACGCCAGGGCTCTCAGGAGATTGAGGACTGCGTGTGAGAGGGCAAAGAGGACTCTCTCCTCCACAGCACAAACCACCATCGAGATTGATTCACTCTTCGAAGGCATTGATTTCTATTCCACCATCACGAGGGCCAGGTTTGAGGAGCTGAACATGGACTTGTTCAGGAAGTGCATGGAGCCTGTGGAGAAGTGCCTGAGGGACTCTAAGATTGACAAGAGTCAGGTCCACGAGGTTGTTCTTGTGGGCGGATCAACCAGGATCCCCAAGGTGCAGCAGCTGTTGCAGGACTTCTTCAACGGGAAGGAGTTGTGCAAGAGCATTAACCCTGATGAGGCGGTGGCATATGGAGCTGCTGTGCAAGCCGCCATTCTGATCGGAGAAGGGAATCAGAAGGTTCAAGACTTGCTTCTTCTGGATGTGACTCCTCTCAGCCTTGGCATTGAAACTGCGGGTGGTGTCATGACTGTGTTGATTCCCAGGAACACCACCATTCCCACCAAGAAAGAGCAGATTTTCTCTACCTACTCTGATAACCAACCAGGAGTGCTTATTCAGGTCTATGAAGGAGAGAGAGCCAGGACCAAAGACAACAACCTCCTCGGCAAGTTCGAACTCACTGGCATCCCTCCTGCACCGAGAGGTGTTCCACAGATCAATGTGTGCTTTGACATTGATGCCAATGGTATCCTCAACGTCTCTGCAGAGGATAAGACTGCAGGGGTGAAGAGCAAGATCACCATCACCAACGACAAGGGTAGACTGAGCAAGGAGGAGATTGAGAGGATGGTGCACGAGGCAGAGAAGTACAAGGCAGAGGACGAGGAGGTGAAGAACAAGGTGGAGGCCAAGAACTCCTTGGAGAACTATGCCTACAACATGAGGAATACAGTGAAGGATGAGAAATTTGCTGCCAAGTTGAATCCCGAGGATAAGCAGAAGATTGAGAAGGCTGTGGATGAGACAATTGAGTGGCTTGACAGGAACCAGCTGGCAGAAGTGGTGGAGTTTGAGGACAAGTTGAAGGAGTTGGAGGGGTTGTGCAATCCCATTATTGCCAACATGTACCAAGGTGGTGCTGCTGGAGGTGACATCCCTAATGCTGCCCATCAAAAGTCCTCTGCTGGATCTGGTGCTGGGCCAAAGATTGAAGAAGTCGACTAAAATCTTAAAGCTGATAAGATATTCGATATGGATTTTCTCCTAGATTTGTGATGGTTTTTCTGTTTGTTTGTTTGCTTCCGTATCAGTTGCACAAGATGTCATGGATTGGAACAATATACATAGCAAATGTAAATTGTAATTTCTTGCCTGTTTAAAAACGACAAAGTAAAAATTGCACACACTTTGTTTTTCAATCTTCTTTTTCTTTTTTTTCCCCAGATTAGCAAACTGATGAATCTGTAAGTACTATGGTATTGCTACTGCAAATTGTGCAACGCTTAAGTGGACGGGCAATTGCATTATTCATGAAGATTGGGCAGAATACAGCAACAACTAAATGTTTATAACTTTAGTGTTCCTGCATTCTGAAAATCCACTAGTGATTGCTGCTACACGATTATAACTTTACATTTTTCTTTGCTTTTAATAATTTTGGTTTGGCTGGCATGATGGAACGGTTGTTAATATTCTTGCGTGCGAACCATATCTAAGCTAAGCTAAATATTGATCAGCAATTCTCACTATTAGGAGTTTCAATTTTGCTGCTTTTGGTCTTTTTTTTTTTTTAACGTTTGAGACGGCAGATATTGTACATCACAATTTAAGATGGGATTCCTGGATAACGATTTTGAAAAGCTACGGCCAAAACAAAGCTTTTCAGGTTGAATCAAGCAACGCCAATAGTTAATGCAAGTGCGTTGACAATATGAGATGAGTATGACATTTACAATTCCAGGTATGATTATTCTAGGCTAGTGGTTGGTTGGTTGGTTTCTCCATTTCCCTTGTGCTTGAAGTCTTCGGATAGATGTGTAGTGTCATTTTACAATCTTTGTCCCTCGGCAAGTACTAATTATGAGGATCACTTGCTGCTAACACCTATAATGTTGTGCATAGTGCAGAAAAGCAGAATGAGATAGTGGTTTTGTAATTGTGATTTACACATGAAATACTGTTTGTCCGACTGCTTCAGAAGCAAAATGGCTTTGTATCCGAGTCATTGCCTCCCTATAATTTTATTAAGCATATAATCACAGCTAGAAATGCTTAAAGCTGCTTTCTGGCTCAGCCTACTTCACTTGATTTCTTCTCTTAATAAACACTGCATCGTTGACTTCCAAACATAAGTTGTCAATTCATTTCTCACAGATAGCCCTGTTAGAGTAAAAAGAGTCAAGGAACGTTATGCATGTTGCCATGTTCTACGAGTTTCATGTAGTATACAAAGTGGAGCTTTTGAAAATTTTGCGTCAGAATTCTTGTTTTTATGACGCGAATTCAAACCAAACACATGCTTTATCTTATAGATAGAATTTGTCTTTGTCAAAAAATGAACCGGGGAAATGCCAACTCATGGATTACTATGGTGCAATGACCATGTGTTTATGATAGGCTTATGGCAGAGACAGGACATGCAATGCAATTTACATTTTATTAATGGCCGTGTCCTTGTTGATCATATAAAAAAAATCATCAATATCATTCGGCAGTTTAGTTTTAGGCAGTATAATGCTGAAACAAGGGAAACCGTTAATCATCACCAATAGTGGAAGATGATATTCCAAGAGAAGAGGCAAAAGTTGCAGTAGTGTCCCCCATAAGGTATCTCTTAAGACGAACTAAGTCATCCGCTGCATCAAGCATGGTGGGTCTTGTTGAAGGTGACTCTTGTGTGCAAAGGATCCCCAGCTCAATTAACTCCCCAGTGGCAATTTCCCACGTCTTTTTAACCTCCTGGGATTGGTCTCTTAATGCTGCCACCAAAGCAGGGTCTACCACTTTTTCTGCTCTTTCATGATAGTGACTCTTTACCCATCTATGCAGACTTAACCCGCCAACAAACATGTCATCTGTTGGCCTTCTTCTGGTCACCATCTCAAGAACTAGAATGCCAAAGCTATAGACGTCTCCTTTGGTTGATGTATTTGATCCAAGTCCATATTCTGCATTAGAAATCATCTAGGGATGTAGATGAATTGTTTGAACTAATAGTAAAATTTGGAAGACTCGGATCGTGGAGGCAAAATCTAAATACATTACCTGGTGCAATGTATCCAATGGATCCACGTAACAAATTTGCAGCAGTAGAGTTCCCCATGTGATCACTAGCTGCACCATTTCCTCCTCCGATGCTCATAACTAACCTTGCAATCCCAAAATCAGAAACTAAAGCTGTCATGTCATCATTGAGAAGAACATTGCCAGGCTTTAGATCACAATGTATGACTCTGACTGGAGAATGATGATGCAAATATGCCATCCCTTCAGCTATATCACTGCAAATATTCACCCTTTGGATAATGCTCAAGTCTGGCGACCCAGAGGAGGGATAGAGGCAGCTCTCCAGGCTCCCATTGGCCATATAAGGTAGAACAAGAGCCTTAAAGTCAGGTAGACTACATGCTGTGATAATTCTTATCAGATTCCTGTGCCTAATTCTCTTCAATACTTGGCATTCTCTGTTAAATCTATTGGTAGAATTTCCAGATTGCAAGTGCAGCACCTTGACTGCTATCTGTGTCCCATCCGGAAGAAATCCCTTGTAGACACGTCCATAACTACCTGATCCAACAAGTCTTTGATCTACAAATCCACTAGTGGCATCTGATAGTTCCTTATATGTGATCCTTGGGAAGTTACTTATCAACTCCGGTTTGGCTGCTTTTCCATCCGCCTCACTCCTCTGAGAGGTGATGATTACTTGAAGCCGCTTGCATCCGTTTACATAGCAAACTGTTAAAAGAAGTGGTGGTATGAAAATGACTAAAATGAATATAATCAAGAGCACTCGAGAGTGAAACCATCGCCTCCTTTGAGAACAAAATTGCATGCCTGTTTTTGTCCCACAAAGATGAGGATTTCCTAAGAATGACAAATTTGACACGGAATTAAAGATACCACCAGATGGAATCATTCCTTCCAGGTTGTTAAATGATAAATTGAGAAAACCAAGAGTGTCAATTTTACCAAGTGATGCTGGTATCAATCCAGATAATTGATTGTTTGAAACATCGAGAGACTCCAGGTTCTTCAACTCACCCAAGGATTCTGGCAGCTCACCTTGAAGAAAATTGTTTGAAAAATTTATCATTGTAACAGCAAGGCATCCCGCTATCTGAGGGAAAATACTTCCAGTTAGGTAATTTGATGATAGATCAATCTCCTGAACTTTCTCTAATTTGCTGAGCTCAATTGGCAGGGCACCTTCAAGCTGATTGTGAGAAACATTTATGAAAATTCTGATCTCATGCAAGCTTAAGAGTTCTAGTGGGATGCTTCCAGTTAATCTATTATAGGACAAGTCAAGCTTGTACAGATTAGTGCACCTTCCTAATGCAGGAGGTATTGTTCCTGAGAGATTGTTATTGTTGAGAAACAAAGAACTTAGTCCACTCAAATTTCCCAAACTTTCTGGAATGCTACCTGAAAATTCATTGTGTGAGAGATCTAGGAGACCAAGGTGTAGACACTTCCCCAGTGCTTCAGGAATTGAAGTTTTGAAAAGGTTGTGTGATAAGAAAAGTTGTTCCAAGTTTGGTAAACTGCAGATTGCTGGGGAAATAGTTCCATTCAGAAGATTGGATGTTAAATTGAGGATTGAAAGTCTTGAAAGATTTGATATGGTGTGAGGAATCGATCCAAATATTTGGTTTTCTTGGAGGAGCAGATCTTTTAGGCTGGTGCCAAGTTGGCTGGCCACACTTTTGGAGAACCTTCCCCCAAGGCCCATGCCTGCCAATTCAAGCTCCTCAAGAGCACTGTTGTTTCCAAGAGCAGTGAAAAAGGGATCAAGATTGGTGTTGTTATCATGACTAATCATAGGGTTGTATGATAAATGAAGATAAAGAAGATCGGGCCAGCTGCTTACAAACATTGTAGGCAACTCACCTGACACAAAATTGTACTCAATGTCCAAGTTCTCAAGTGACAGATTAGTCAAAGAGAGAGGAAGCTGTCCAGTGAATTGGTTATTGTACAAATTGAGACTCCACAGGCCCGGGCAGTTTCCAATCTCTTCTGGGATATGACCAATTAGGGAGTTGCTAGAGAGGTCCACAACATCTAGCAGCGTGCAATTAGAAAAGAGAGATGGGGGAAGTGAACCTGTGATGTTATTTTCCATAATAAGTAGAAGTTTAAGCTTGGAAAGCTGGGATAAGGACTCTGGTATTGAACCATGCAAGTTGTTGCCCTGAAGAATGAGATAGTGAAGACGTCTGAGGGAGGAGAATTCAGGTGGAATGAGGCCAAATAAGTGATTGTGAACAATCTCAAGGGTGTGGAGGCCAGTAAGGTTGGAAAGGACGGGCGACAGCAGCCCAACTAGCTCAGTATCATGCAGGACCAGCCGGGTAACACGGTGATGGAATTTGTCACATTCAACACCTGTGAAGTTGCACACATGAACAGCTTCATCCCAGTTAGCAAGTGTGGAATGAGGGTCTGATATGATTGTATTTTTGAACTCCAGAAGAGCAGCTTTATCTGTTAGCAAAGAATGAGACGGGTAATGGTGGTGAAGTGATTGACCAAACGTTGCAAATAGAAAGAAAAACAATGTTTGCAAGAAAACCATGCTGTATTGGCTGAAGACACTCCTTTGTAATAAATACTTTTTAGGCGTAAGATCCTTCCTCTCTTGTGTGTTACTGCCATGCGTTTAGGGCGTTAGAGATTGAGAATGCTTAGGTGCTTATCATTAAGCGGTGTGGCTGGCATGAGGCAGGGTGGGAGCACTTGCATCTTGGAGAAAATTCACTGGATGCAATGATTTGTGGAAGAAAATTTCACTAGGCGATGAGTAGATTATCAACTCAAGTGAAGTGTCCATGTGGGAGGAGACAGGGATGACTTGGTGCTAGAGAGTGTGGTAGAGACAGTCTCAAGTCTCAACCTTACCTTTTGCGCTTCCGATCCTGTGCTGCACTCAACAGTGGCGCACTCACACGCGCAGCTCTAGTTGACATTTTAAATTGTAAGAATGGCTGAGCAGCTAGCACTCAAAATAAAAAAAAACTAGGAAAAAAATAGCAGAGATTTTTTGTGCAGGGGCAATGTGTTGTTGTCTCAAACGTCATGTCATGTACGTACCAACGTATGCAACTGGAGGAGTTGACATTTTTAGTGTCCGGACGACCCTTTGGTGTCAGTGGAATGGAATGGATTGGATTGGAAGCATGAATGGAACAAGTAGAAGTTTTAGAAGACAAACCAGAGGTGGATGGATGGATGAATGGGAATGGGAATGGGATGATGCAACGGGTTGTGATTCTCTCTCTGAATACATATCTATTAGTGGCTTTGCACACGTGCTATTCCAGCTTGCTTTCTTTCTGGTCATCAGCGACATAATTAGCGTACGTTATCTATCTTAAGGTGAGGAAAGAGTAACCAAGAAAGCACATGTATGCAAAGCACTAGGATTTATTTCATTCGTCAAGTGCATCATTATTGATGGAATGCAACTTTCTCATTTTTCCACTTTTTACCTAACTTTTCAAAATTAAACATAACTATAGGAATTGAATTTTGAGTAAGTGATAATATAAACTTGGATGGGATTTAACTTCATTCAAGTTCAGTCTTCCAAGATTTACTAGGGCCATTCCAACCAAAATAGATCAATAAACAAAACTGCTTGTTCCGCCTATAAACCACAAATGGCATACTGTTTTAGCTCCATCTGATCTGACCAACAGCTTCCATGGGCTTTGTACAACCGATCGATGCCTGGCCCTATATATATTCTATTGGCGTTGATTGGACCATGATCAGTTCAGGTAATTCCCCAGTGTTCTGCTCTTTCGGATAAAATGGGAGTTGCAAATGTGCACGTGACTCATCAATAATGATCCCAAGAAAACAAATTAATGCAGTTGATTATTAGGTTAATTTACATACATTAGATAAAGAGATATGGTTAAAAACACTAAAGGCCCAAGAAGCTAAGTTTAGAACGAATTTATTGGAAACAACAAAATGCTTATAAAAATTGCGGAATTGCTGTGTAACGCTTGGCCCTCATAAGCGCCATACTTTTTTACGCTCAGCACTTTTTTCTTCTTTTCCTCATTACTATAGTGAAAAATGTCTTTATATTTTGTTTCATCAAAACGGGTGAATGCTTGCATACTTAATTATGTACTCCGAGCTTATAGTAGTAAATTTCAAAAAAGCAAATAACTTTCCACCGGCTTTGTTTCTTTAAAAATAACTATGATACGCAAAAATGGAAATAAAAAAAAAATGTGCAGATGCAAACTGTATATATCATTCTCTCATGTGGAGCTTTGCGTGCTTATTTCTCTTTACTTCAGCGGAAGCCCGGCTTACTTATCCATTGACTTTCTCCAGAGGACAGACGAAAAAAATTGGTCAATTCATCACCTTGACCAACTAGTTGACTTGATAGTGATGATCGAAACAGCATATTAGGCTTTGTGTTCCACGTTTCGCTAGTTGGATCGCCTAGTCCAACAAACCATGAGTGTAATTTCTCATTGCATCTTTCATATTAATTGTTTGTTGATGTTAACCAGTACATGCACCAATGCGTCATCGTTGTGCTTTTGTTCTGAGGAGTTATGATAAGTTTGCTTATAGCCTAACACGGTTATTATTCTTCAGGACCACACAACCACGAGCTGTATAACCATAGGGAAAAGCGAATTGGATTATTGGCTTATGTCATTAAGTTGACATTTAGGATATGTTTGTGAGTTTAAATTTTGGAAGGAAAGGGAAAAGAGAAAAAGACTTATAGTGTAAAATTATATTACAAGTCCTCCCATCCCTTTCTCTCCAAAACTTAAACTCATAAACATTACCCCTACCGAATGAAAGAAGAAATTAAGGCATGCTTTCTATTAATAACAATATCCTTTTCTGTGGGCTTTTACCCTATGAACTTGTCGTTTTTTTAATGGTGATGAACAGAAAAGAACCATACGTTAGATTAAGTTAAGGTTTATAGATAAAACTTTTATTTATATCATAAATTCATTTTGAAAATGGTAATCTCCATTACGGGGTTTTATTTCGCAACATTCGCTGATCAGAAGTTAAGTTTAACTTTTTTCTCCCGTTTTCGAAGGCTAATATATATGATCTTGTATGGAAAGTTGGAAACAGCTCTTGCATCAAACTTATTAGATTTATAAAGATTGAATTAAATAATTTAAGTTGATCGGCTAATTTGATGCTTTAGTGAGGCACTGACAAATGAAATCCGCAAAGAATGGTGGAATATTATTTACTACTAACTATTATATCGTCATCCACCGTTTCCAGTTCAATTTTTATTTTTTCATAGTATTATTTATACATCTAAAAGTAAATATTAGGATACCAATCCTATCACTACTGAATGTGACGGGGTCTCAACTCACCATCACTCACCCGTCCATCATGTTTAATTGTGAAAGAAAAAGTGTTGCAATAGAACACTCATTCTTCCATGTATAAATATTTTTCTTTTCTTTCTTTCCTTTTAGTTTTTAGGTCGTGTGTTCTGCGCTTCCACTTTTGTATTTGTTGTCGTCTTCTGCAGTTCCACCTTTTTTCCCTAACGTCTGGGTTAGAAAGCGGGTCAAACAACCCAACAATACGCGGGTCAGAAACATACACAGTGAAAAAGCGCAAGGCCATAAACATAGTAAAACTCCATATTCCTATCGTTGGTCTGCTCTTCTCCTATATTTAGGATGTTCTGCTACTAGGCTTGCGAGCAGTCCGAGGTGGTGAGAAGAAGTGCTTGAATTGAATTTGGGCCATTAGTTGGTCGATCAGCCAGCATTTGAATCCAGAGAGATTGGTTGGTTGATTTATACACCCGTTGAGTAAATGCGCGTAATGATGAGCATGGTTCAATACATCGCTCATAAGTTGTGTGATCCATCTACGTTCTTTTTAAGTGTGGAGCACCCAGCTCAAAAGCCTATGTATGACCCCATCCAAATGAAATAAGCCTTTTTTTACTAAAAATGATAAACTACTTTTTTTTGGTGGATAATATGCTACTTTTTTAACATAATTTCATTGATATGATAAAAAAAACGTAATTTCATTGATTGAAATCAGAGGCAAAGCTTATTATAAGAGAGTCTGAGCACAAATAAAGGATGTCAACCCAAAAAAAAAAAACTTAAGCACAGCAGACTGGTTTTCACTGAGGTCTCTAATAAGTCATCTAATAAAGCATTTGAGATTAGTGGTTGGAATGAAGAACACTAAGCTAATAACATGAGACCAAAGAATTGTATTTGTAATTACGCTTAACTGGTCGGTAGAGCCATCATCCAATGGATTGAGATTGATGGATGAATACAAATAGTTCAAAATGCATGGGTTGGGTTGAAAAAGTTGGAATAAAAATTAAAGTTGATCTAACTCATAATAATTTGACTTGATCCAACCCAAATTGGCTGGCTTTCTTTGGGCTAAGTCATTCCAATGGCTCGAACAACAAATGCGAGTCATCACTACTTGAGTTTGAATCGTTTAGATTATTTCATTGTTTAGAAAAAAAAACTTTTATAACCAAAAAATAAAAAAAACTTTAAATTTAAAATAATTGTTGACAAACAAAATATTACTTTACTTTTGTATCAAGTGAAGTTGTTAAAGTTTTTCTTTTTAGGAAAATGATACTCTAACGCACAAATACGATGCATATGGCGAAGTACACGGTACTATGCAGGTGCCTATTATTATAGATACGCAACAGGGAGACCACATGGTGGAGAAGGTGAAAGAGAAATTGAAAAAAAGGCTCCCCTTGCAGCGTGTGCTCAGTTCCCCCCCCAAACTAGTAGTTCCCCCTCCAAACCCTGAGCGCTCTCTCATTCTTGCCTCCCTTGAACAAGGCAAACTCTCTCCCCCAACTGTACCAACCTCACTCAGCTGCTTCTTTCATCCTAAGCCAGCCACCCCCGCCACACCACCGGTCTCCCATCAGAGCCCTTGTGAACATCCGATTTTATCCGGCTCATAACTAAAAAAACTCAAGTTTCTTTCAAACCATGAGTTAGGTTCATTTCTATTTTCAATTCATTTCACTTTATTTTTATTTTTTAGTTATTCTAAAAATGAAAAAAGTGTTAAGCCCATTTCATTTTTTTTTTACATAAAAATGTTGGTCAAGCCCATTTCATTTTTGTTGAATTGCAAAACCAAAAAAAATGTCCATTTGTTTTGTTTTGTTTTGAGTTGTAAAAAATATAAAAAAAAATAAAAATAAAAAATAGAAATCTAACATCTGAAAAAGACATGCAGAGAGAAGTGCAAGCTGGAAGCGCGCATCATGATGGCAAGTCAAAAAGAGCAGAGAGGAAAGTCAGAAAGATCAGCACCAATTGGCCTCTTTGAAATTTTTTATTTTGTTCACTGTTCTGTTGTCTTCTTTAGATTAACATGATAAGGCGTGCCTTCAGGCTTGTGTTTTTATTGACTTTTGGAAAGAATTTGATGAACCATACATGAAAAAGTCAGAAGTTAAGAGCAACAGAACATGCAGGGAATCAAAGGCAACGGATAAAAATCCCATGAAATCTGCAATAAAGAAAAATTTCAACCAACTCACATGCAATAGCCTGAAAAATCTTCTCAATTAAATAAAAAAAATGGCAGTTGCCAAAACTGAAAATTGATTCTGTGATGGTGTATAAATAGAGACCAAAATTCACAACCAAGGGGGGGAATAAATTTTCTGAGATCAATCACCGATATCAATACTTCCTTGTTGTTGTTGTTTTTATCTATAAGAGTGATCTAATTTTAGAGACTCTAAGAGGAATTTTTGGAGAGGATTCTGAGACTCGAGCAAAAATCAAAGGAATCATAAAGCAGAACTGAGAAATACAGATAGGGGAATTATCATCACAAGCTTAAAAACTTCATTTTTCGATCACCATTGTGAGGAATTCTGAAGTTGAGATATTGAAAAAGGAAAAGAGAACAACACCAGTGGTATTAGTTTTCATTCCTCTTATCACTTGATCTTGATATTCTGCATTCTTGATCCTTAGATAAAATCATATGCTCATTTTGTTAGCTGACATACACATGCACATACACTAATAGCAAGTTAACACACACACCATTTCTTTCCACAATCAGAAACTCAATCACAATAACATAAATCACATACAAGGCAAACGATCTCAGCTCTAAACCTCAAGTCCCCATCTACCCAATACTAACACTTTCATCAAATAAAGAAGAAGGAAAGGGAAAGCTGACTCACGCCACCTCCTCATCACGTGGCGGCCCTCGACTCCCTTCTTGTCATGTTATCCACATCCACCATGGTCCTCCTCTTTCAGCCATCATCATCATCAAACCAAAGAATTCATAAGCACTCACCAGGACCTCCATCATCGCCGCTCCAATCCTTTTTCCTTCCCCAACATCTTAGCCAAATCATCATCATTATCTTCCACCATATAACCTAAACCAAACACAACTCTCAGATTTTCAAAAGGAAAAGTGGAAGCAGAAACAGAAATAAAAGCATGGATCTTACTTCTGTCACCATCATCATCTTCTCCAAATATTATCATCATCATCACTCAAGTCACCATTTTTTTTTTTATACCTTCACAACCCGTATGCATTATAGCCTTTAGATCTGCCTCCCAGTTGCCTCAGTTCCTTCCCCTCCGCTGTCCTCTACCCACACGGCCATCATGCATAGATCGTGGCCGAACAGCCCCACTCCACCGCACTGCATATCACTGTGGCGCAACATTCCAGTCACCCATCACCAGCCTCCGTGGCCGATCGGCCAGCAGCCACACGGTGGCTGGCTCTCCTCTTTTCTCAGTTGCTGTTCGCGACAGTCTCCTCCTGCTCACCCCTTACTCATGCCGCAAACCACTGCAAAAAGCCGTGAGACAACCCGATCTCCCTCCTGGCTGAACTCGCGCCGTTTCAGCAACACTCCTCCGCGAGCACCATGGTCGGCCTGGCTCTTCCTCCCTTGGCCGCGGTTTTCTCTTCCCCCCATATGCAGAAATCTTGTTTCCCCTCTCTTTCCCTTTTCTCTGTGCGTATATGTGTGAATGTGTTTGCAAATGCCCATATGTTCCAGACCCTTCTTCTGCCTGTGCTAACTTTCCTTCATTTATTTTTTGTTATTATTTTTATTTTCTGTTTAGTTAATTGGGTTTGGATCACTTGAATTACTTAAGAGGATATTTGGGTTGGGGTTAGTTGTTGGGCTAGGACATTTTTGGGACATCCAGTAAAAATAAATAATGAGGGTGGTGTTTGGGTAGTATGTTTCTTTTATGTCTGGGTCATTACTCTTCTAATATATGTTTTTTTTTGGGCTGCTCATTTTATTTGTCTTGTGAGTCATTTGGTTTAGTAAATTTTGTGATAAAAGCTTTCAAAAAAAAAAAAGTAAATAAATAATAATAAAAAATGGTAGTCAGGGTCCTTGATTTATTTTAGTTTTAAATCATTCTTATTTGTTTATATTTCAATCAAATTGATTATATGATTGTTATCTGTTCACAAATTAGCTTTATGTTGAGATTAGTATTTGAAAATAATGTTCTCTTTCAATATATATATATATATATATATATATATATTGTTTTTAAACTCTTGTTAACCATGCAATGATTAATAATAGTGATTGAGTAGCAAATGTTATCTTCACCATTATTGAACCATAAGGGTTTATTGAATAGCCAAGTGCTGACTTGAATCCTATGATGAATTTATCCCAAAAAAAATTTACTTAATTAAAATCAACCAACACACAAATATTTTCTACAGAACTACGTGACTTTGAGTTCCTTATTGTACCAGAGGATACGTAGGAGCAGGCAACCCTTGTCAAGTCAAAATTAATTTTTCTTAATTTATTTGTGTAAATAATTTATCTTAATTATTTGTTAACTTGTAAATATAATTTTTCTTAATTGATTGGCTCAGGCTGTAAATATGTTGTATCATTTCATTGCATTTTCAAGGGTTATTAATTAATTTGCACAATTATCTAAGGTACCGTCTAAGGACGGGTGTACTAGGGGTGCTATGGGATTAAATTCCTATCTTTCCCTATGCATAACCAACTCCCGAACCTATATTTGGTTTTTGAAGACTATTTTCTAAAATAAAATGGGTTTTTCCATGTTTTCCCAATTCAAATAAATTTGGCGGCGACTCCAATTTTCAATAAATATTTTTTCGCCGTCCCGTCGTGATCCCGGTTGTGACAGCCCATCAAACCCTCTCCGCATCTATAAATAGCAAGCACTGACAGCTTATGTCATAATTTTCGTGATTGAATGCGACCTTGTACATGGCATCCCTTGGTTGATCATTGACAATGATTTCCTCTAACACATTGTATGTAGCAACAACTCCATCCACACTATTAAGACATGCACCACAGTTCATTTTTTCTCTAAATTCATTCTGCACCTCACTAAACTTTGCACGAGTATACTCCAATTGAAATTGCTTTTCAATGGCAGAGTTTGACGCATAATGTACAATTGTGTTCATTGATTGGAAATTAGCCTCAAATTCTTTTTCTGCTCTGCTCATAAGAGCATTGTTATATTGCTTGACAAATTGCTGTAGACTTGTCTTTGAGTTCACATATTTGTCAAAAAAAGCATGAATACTCTCACTTCGTTGCGTTGTAGACATCCCTGCCCAGAAATCCTTCTTCAAGAAAATAGGAATCCATCTATGCCGATCCTTGTACAATCCACTAAGCCACTCATTTGTTTTGAGCTCAAATTCCTTCAATAAAGAACATCATTTATCATCAAACTCTTTCTCTGTTAGTGTCTCATAACAGTCACCTTCATTGCAGACTTTATCTTTTGATATGCCCTATATGAGCTAAGCTTCTCAGGGATCTTTTTCATTTTATGTCATAAGCACCATCTATGACGGGTAGTAGGCATCACTATCTCCATTGCTTTTCTCATAACTTTACATTGATCTATGATGATGGCACTAGGTGGCTTTCCATTCATGCATCTCACCCAACACTCAAAAAGCCAAACAAAAGACTCCGTATCTTCTTATGAGAGTAAACCACACCCAAGAAGACATGTTTGTCCATGGTGATTAACACCAACAAATGCAGCAAAAGGCATTTCATATTTATTTGTGAGATATGTTGTGTCAAATATCACAAAATCTCCAAATGATTTATACGTAGCCCTACTTCTCACATCGACCCAAAACACACTTCTCACATGGAACTCATCATCAACATCTATGTCATACACAAAATTGGAGTTCCTTTCTTTCATTCTATGGAAATAATTTAGCGAGGCTTTGGCATCTCCTTCTTTGCCAATTGCATGTCTTTCCTTCTGAATATAATTCCTGACATCCCACTCATCAAATGTCAAATTCTCATACCCACCTGCAGTTTGGGCAAGAGATTGAAATGTTTTGCTAATTCTCACCCCTGTATCATCATTCACATTAATTGCTCTCTATGCTAATGCTCTTATTCATCCTGAACTTCCTTGCTTTTGTAGCACTGAGATCATGAGAGTGTCCGAGAACAGCTTTTTTTTATGCTCCATTGTCCATTTTCTGTCTTCCCAACTGTAATCTTTGCATCACACTTTGCTGCACAAGTTGGCAGTGTCTTCAATGTTGGTGGTATTTTGGAGACACGAGTTCCTTCTCATGAGCATGCAAGAACCAAATAATATAATTTCCCATCAAGCCCTCTTTTTGAATTCCTTATCTTCCATCCAAAGCCCTTTCTAGAAGCATATGTTTGATAAAATGTCTTAATATCTTCTTCTGTATGAAACTCCATTCCTACAGTTGGCTCCGCCAATTCAAAATTGATGTTTGAGCCATCAGCATGGCCTTCAACATCAATATCAATAGTTATATTGTGACTACTTGCTTCCTCCATATATTTCACCATCAAAATAAAATATACTAAGCTTGTGTGGAAGAGACAATGCATTAAAGAGTACTAATAAGAGCTTATAACATATTGCAGGTTGAGTAATACAATTAAGAAAATGTGTACATAAATAGGGCATAAATAATAAATATCAATAGTTGTGCCTGAAATTAAAAAACATCATACACTTTTAGCAATAGCTACTTTACCTATTCAGTTTTTCAATCAATTTTTAAGTTGACATTCCAACTCATATTATTCAGCTTTATCTCTACTTTCAGTTGCTGGCATTTTATTCTTTTCTAAAGTAATGAAACTTAAAATTAACTCATGTAACATTACAAAGCTTGGGAGTGAAGGATGATATTTACTAACTAGAAAACTGGACACTGTATATAGCAGCATCTTCCTATTTGACCCAAATATCCTAATTGCATTACTAATTTATGAAGGAAGTTCGGGTGCTTCATGCAGGTAAATCCACAATGGCAAGTTGATTTTGGATTTTTACTGCACCTAGTTGGTAATTAGCTCACAACTAGTAACTTTAGCTTAAAATATTGGTAACTTTCCTTAGGTTGTTGGTAATTCTTCATAAATTTTTAATTAGCATCTAGTTACGAGTCCTTATAACTCTGGATCAAATACCTAGTTAAAAAAAAAAAAAAAACTCCTTCGTACCACAAACTATTGAAGGGAGACAAATAACAACTGATACTAACATTCATGATAAACTAAAAAATTAATGTGAACTACCAACTAATACCACAAAAGGATCATTTTTAGCAAAATATGTCATAACTTGACTTAAATTTAGTAAAGAAGAACGCCCAAAATACCTGATTTCTATTGAACTTTGATGTAGAACAAGCAGCGGTAGCCAATGAAAAAGAAGAGTGTAACAGGGAGTTCAACCAAGAAGACTATGGAACTCCTGTCACATGTACACAGTGATTATGCTATCAAAATACAATCAACACATTATCAAGAAGGTCAAAATATAGAGCATAGACAATGCACAACTGCTTAGATAATGCTCATACTGTGCTCTTGAAAGAGGATTCTTATAGTGTGTTGTTGTTCTAGAAATCTAAAAGTAAGGCAGCCAGTTATTGGTTAATACAACTAGTAAAAGACTAATTCAAATCGATATAAGTTCTATTCATAAGGGGTTCCTGTAGCAATAGCACCCAATGTCTAAAGGAATATGTAAACAACAGTAAGAAGCACAGAACTTTCAAAACTTAAAAATCACATGGTTAAAATTAAAACATGACTAGATGTCCTTGATCACTACATATACAAGAGTACAGAGGAAATGGTTAGAAAGTTTTCAGATGATAAACCATATTGGTATCAGTTCAAAAATATGAGAAGTGATCCATGAGCTATGCATGAAAAAAGGCAGAATAATTCATTAAGCTGATGTGGTATTGTTATGATGCACTTTATGAAACAAAAATTTAATGAGATAGCAGCAAAATTACCAAGCGATTATAAATCTTGGGTCATTAATATCCTAAGGTATGTTGAAAATTATTCTAAGTTAGTTTAGCTTACCAATCTATAGCAAAACATTAACATATATTGCATCCGGGAAAACTATCAAGTTAAAAGTATTTGTCAGTGTCAAAGGAAAACATCAATTTCTATATATCTACATATCCACAAAAGGTCAGAGTAAGCTTTGGCATAATAGAAGAAAAGAGTGGGCAGCAAGAGTCTATTCATCATGTTGCTTTTATGTAGATAACTACGCAGACCTAAATCTCTGGGTTTCATTAACAATGATAGATCAGATTAGCATATTTAATATCTACCTACATGGCTAAGGGCTACCTCAAACCATTTGTTTATGATTGGAATTTTGAATCAATATGGCTTTCGCCAAACACTAAACCAAGTACTTGCTATACTTTGCTATTGAGTTAATACTCTAATTTGGATAAATAAATCCAAGCAATGAAACTTCAATTTAATGAAACTATAACAAAAATGACATTTGTGCGGATTCTTATTAAGCTACTTACACTACATACTTAGCCAAATAAATAAGCTCTACACAGCCTTCATGTCGCATATTCTAAACTCTTAGTGCCAACAAGTAATAAGCATCACAACTAGAAATTCATTTTTCCTTTCACTATTGGTACAACTTTTTGTTAACATTAGCCAGTCACAAAGTCCTGTATGTATTTGTCTTACCAAATCAGTAAGGGTGCATGGTTTCGGATACTTACTGGTGGCAGAGGATGAGGTGTCGTGGTGGAAGCGAAGGATGTCACTTGGTTGCAGTTGCTGGGGAGGCCATTGCCGACTTGTGGTGGCTCCGAACCAAACTCTCGGTGCCTCCACTGCCAACTCACGATGCCTCCGTCGTCAAATCGAGGTGCCCTCGTCGTCAACTCAAGGTGCCTCCATCATAGAAACCCACTGCTTCCATCACGGAGAACCCGTGCTTCAGTCACAGTGTTCACCTCGACGACACCCGCTCCCGCTCCCTCCGCTGTGGTACCTTCCGTCGCGATGCGAGAGAGAACACGTGAGTGCCAGAGAGAAACTTGAGAGCTAATACTAGTTGAGAGGTGAGAGTTCTACATACCTTTTCTCTTTTCTCCTATGTCTGCTTGTGCCTTGCCCATTGCTTGTCTATGCTAGATTCTCCATCAACAGTGTCATATGCGTCGCACCAATGCATCGTGCCAATGCATCAAAATAACAGGCCTCTTCTTTTTATGGTCAACTCATGTGCACTAGAGTGGGTCTTAGACTCTCAAACTCACAACTCCTTATTATACACTAGCGATTTGTAGAGGTTAACTTTACTGCTTAGTTATTGCCTTCCAATTGTCAAGTGTAAGTGACCAAAAAGACATAATAATAATAATAATCATCAACTTTTAGTTTTTCATTTTTTGCATAAAATAAAAATAAGATCACCAGTCACTCACAATTTATACATTTGTGCTTTGATTTTTTCACATGCACTATAACATATTAAAAAAAGAGAGCAAAAAACCAAAGCCTGAAATATAGCCCGTGGCCTTAGTAGGATTCGATTGGGCTACTATATATCTTGCTAGCTTGAAACTATATCTCAAAACTAAAATAAGGCGGTGTCTTGTATCTACCCTACTTTCAAGATATATGATGTAACTTATAAGATTAAAGGTGGATGAGTGAAGTATCTATGTACTTTTTACATATAATGCATTATATTTTTTTTTTCTATCTTGCTATATTTTATAAATGTGATTGAATACATTTTAAAATTAATTCGATTATTTCTGTTTGATGTCCAAAATATTTTATTTGATTCCAAAGTCATGTCGATAAAATCTAACTACTTCATAAGTGATAAGATTTTATCTGTATGATATTTGTTACATTTCATAAATGATCAAATTTTGTGTGATCCTAACAAATTTCAGTTAATTTCAAGATCACCGAAACATACATAAATCTGATTATCACTTAAATACATTTAATAATTTTTATATTTAACTAAATTTTACAAATACACTATATATAAAAGGTGCATGGATACACTATAACAAGCAATGTGCACTGTAGCATCCGCCCTAAAACAAAGCCAAACTACAACTTCTACATAAGTTAGTTTTTTTTTTGTAAATCCGCATTGGTTAGTTACATACATTAGAAGCTGCATATTCGTTGGATTAAAAAAAAAAAAAACACTTTGTTAGTCCTTAAAACAACTTTTGTCATCAGTTACGTGTCAGTAAGAACCGATAATATATTAAAGGCTTAGTAAAAAAAATGAAAAATCGGAAAATTATTTATTTCAACGAAATTTTCGTTTACTTTTCGAAGCTAAGGTATAAATGTTGCTCTTAAAAAATTTGCAGAATAAGGATATTAATAAATTCATATTTATAAAAAAATAACTTGTTTCTGCAATCAGATTATCTTTGACTAGAGTATTATCTATAATTATTATTGCAAGATTAATTATTTGAGTATTAGTCCGATTAAGAGAATTTTACGAATTTAAACTTTAGTTCACCGAAAACTAAATACAGTTCTTTAATTAACACAAGCCGAATCTTTGTTGATAGTCATAACTCAAATATTTAATTCGTTGCTGAAAATAAAACAAGTAGGATCCCAAGCAAAATCCAGCTTAGATTTTAGATTACGTAATGCGGACCACCTTCTGTATTAGTTTATACATGTCCTGAGCCATTTGGAGGGGCGGTGCTTTCAAAGTGACATGCGATTGCTTTGATGATTATAAAAAGAGACCATTGAAATATATATGATTTATTGTCGTGTATTATAAATTGACAATTTAAATAAAGGACCATTGAATATATATGTATATATATATATATATATATATATATATACACACATTGTATAACCATACATAAATAGTCATGATTAAAAATTGATTAATAGTAATTAATACTCACATACTTATTTAAAAAAAGTCACACGACTTTATGTTTTAATCTTAATCATTCATGAAAGATCCAACAGTCAATATTCACTCGTTTCACTCTCACAATAAACCACTTTTCTCATATAATACATTTCCTATATATATATATATGACTTAGGTACAGGTTGTTCCTTTTTCTTCTTCTTCTTCTTCTCGTTTTCCCTATTAAGGGTCCTGTTAACATGGTTGTCCACTACTTTTCGTCATGGTCCAGCTTTGTTTATCATAAAATTATTAATTTGTCCCTCTTTAACTTCTAAGTCTTCCATTCTACTCACTCCACCATCATGTTCAACTTCCTCTCTCCATTGTTGCTGGTTCATTACACAGCCATTGTCACACCTCTGCCACCATGCCTTACTCTGCACAAGCATGCAGCCATTGTAACTCCATGCTCCAAACATAGTCACCCCTTCCTCCATCCTGTTGTAGCAAGCTTCTTCTTCAACCCTTTACATTAAAGTGATAAAATGTTTTGGTTTTGACATCTTTCAATCAAAGAAAGGAAAATATAACAAGTGACATGGGAGAGGTGGAACCCTATTTTCGTCCAAGCCCCAGAACACAGGCCAAAACCTTCAGTAATTGTAGTTGAAGGCATCCCCTTGATTGATCTCAGTCCCATAAACTACCAAGATGATGAAGAAGAAAGCATCTTCCCTTTTTATTTTATTTTATTTTTTGTTTCTGGGTTTCGTTATTGTTTTTGTGTGTATAAAGTTGTAGTTTTTGTGATGGAAGTATTAAAATTGAAATTGATCTTATTATAGGTTTTTAAACTATGATTGGGAGTTTTGTGGAAGGAAGTGGCTATAATAATATAATGGAAGAGAAAAGTAAGGAGTAGAGTGGAAAAGACAATGCCACTCCTTTGTTTAGAAGTTGCTTTCATTTCCTTCTTAGAGGGTCAAAAAAGCTTGGTTTTGAGTGGCAAGGAATGGACATATTGTCCCTTACTAGTCATGCCACTCTCTTCTCTGAAATTATTTCTAAACAATAGTCACTTAACTTTAGCCTTGTCACTCATTTTTATTCTCTCCATCTTCATTCTCCCAATTATAGCCTTAGATTTTTTGTGAGGGATTTTGGATGAGTTCAAGGTGGTGATGGTTTGGTTGGTTTTATATGACCAGCAGCTCGTATGATGTTCCTATGGAATTTCAAGAAATTCAAGGTGTGATTGTTGTCTTGTGGAATAGATGGGGGATTGAGGGATGTAGGAAATTAGAAGGAAAATTGAGGGGTGGGGGTGGAGGGAGAGAAGTAAGAGTAATGGTCAGAAGAAATATTGAATATCGAAATAGGGTTAAATTTGTAATTTATAAATTTATTATTTTATGTTATAGCTTTAGAAATTTATTATATAACACGACCATATCTAATGGTTAAAAATAATGGACCATGTTAAAGTCCCAAACATATGATGGATCATGCTAAAATGACCCTAAATTAAACACAATATTCTCACAACTGCATTTACAATCTTCAAACTGTCGAGATTGTTATAATTTTTAATCCTGAATTTAAAGTCAGTTAAAACTTACGTATGTATTAACATTTTTTCTTAGTTATTATTCCCTACCCCTTTGTTGGAATTAACCCAATGTTATGACCAAATAGATTCCATGATGGTTTAGGCTATGGTGGACCCTATCCTCAACCTAGAGGATTAGGGGTATGTCGATGAAGTCCACTAAAGAGAATATTCTATAGGTTAAGTTTCGGGCCCAAAGGGAATGAACTACCTTTCATATGATTTGGTGGATTTGAGTGATGTAACCTCTATCCAAGGACTTTTGGGCCTATGCCAAAGTGGAAGCCCAATTGGAAGATGAAAGAGCTTCCTTCAGCACATGAAGAGGATGTTGCGTGCAGAGAGGGAGAGAATGAGGGAATTACATCTTTAAGAAAAGACCCATTTTAGGTAGTTACTTGGACCTTACATACATACATGTCCTAGCAAAACAACCCAAATATAGTTCACCCTTATTCTTAGCCCAATAGCTGTAACATTCATTGACACATATCACATAAATGGGAGATTTTGTCACTTTACAAGGTCATCTTTATGCTTTATATCAACGATACCCACTACCAGAAAAATGCAGGATACCGATAGAAACTACCGATGGGTTCGAATTCATCGAAAGTTACTGACTCTATCTTGGACGGGTTGTTGCATTATGGGAAATAATTATGGTTGTCATTAGTGTATATGACATACTAGTCGGTAAATATTGGCTCTACTACGAGCCACATGATGCGCATAATGTATGACGAGTATATTCAACAATGTTTTTTTTTTTATTATTATTGTACAAGTCGGCTGGTTAATCAACATGTATTAACTATAATTATAATACTATCGACCACTAAACCGATGGGTATATTTAATATCTTGATTTTTTATATTTTTTTAAATTTACTGATGGGTTAACTGATGAGTAATTATTAGAATTATAATTCAATTTATTAATTATGTTACCGATGGAATAATCGACAGATATTTATTTTTTAAAATTTTTAATTATTATCTATTATTAACAGGTATTTGAAAGTTCACAGGTTGCCGTGCAAATTTCACATACTCTGTTGGTATACTTATCGATAATTTTTGGTTATTAAAACGCACCGTTTCATTAATCGCGTACCCAGCAGTAAGTCGTGGATTTATCACCACCGCGACCTTCTTCATCCTCATTCTCTGAACTCCCTCTCTCTTTCTCTAAAACCTTTCTCTCTCTCTAAGATCACCGTCGCCACCACGTTTCGCCTCCATTCGCTGCCATCGTAGCTCTGTTCGATAAACGAAGGCCACCATTATGATCTAAGGACTTTGGTAAGCATTTTAATCAGTTTAATTTTTTGATTTAGTTTACTTTTTCTGTTCGTTTATGGATGTCCATAGTGTTATGTTTTGTTATATTAAGGATTAATATTGTTGTATTTTCAGGATTGGAGTCAGTTGGATGCATTCAGGTTTCCTACATTTTACATTTTTTTTTTACTGCTACAGAGATTAGTAACTAAATCCTTTTATTTATATTGGTTTGATATATATGCAGGATATATATATATATAGAGAGAGAGAGAGAGAGACTTATGTTTTCTAGAATAGAGTTGTAGGAAATGGGAATTACATGACTGGGGGGGAAAGGCATTGAGGTCCTTCCCTGACTTGTCTGATTTGTTTGTTGTGGGATTCTTTGTGTTTGCAGAGATTGCAGTATGCATATTGTGAAGTTATAAGGGGATGTGCAATAAAACGGTTTTTAAGATTATGTGAATTGTATGTAATTATTAACATGTAATTGTTTCACTATATCTATTCTGTTGTTGATTTTTATAATAATATCTATAATTGTTGAATTGACTAAAATATCTAATGATGGAAGTTCCTAATTTAAGGGGAGATGCTGTCAAAATTTTTTGTAGGAATAATAGATTAAAAAAAGTAACTATATTTAAAAAAACTTAAAAGCTAGTTGAATTTGTTTAAAAATAATAATCTATACTATATATAAAGGAAATTCCTCCTTTTTAGTGTCCAAATTTCAAATTTTCCAAAATGCCCATATTATAGAAGTTAGAGAAAGTTAAAATAATTAAAGGAAGTTATAAAATTTTTTAAAAAGTAATAAATTTAAAAAAGACATAATAAACAAATAAATAAAAAATATTTATAAAAAAAAAAATGTGAATTGGTAGGGACGCAAGTGCCTATTAATTCACTAGTTTAAATAAAACTTAAAACTCAATTGAATGTGTTCTAATGACCTAGTAAAATAAATATCTGATGATGGAAGCTCCTAATTTAGAGGGAGATGTTGTTGAAATTCTGTTAAATTAATCAATTGGTCATTAATAATTGCATTGTTCATTAACTTTTAAAATAGGTTTTATTAGTTCAAAATTTTGTAACTATATCGTCATATTCTTTAAGTAAGACCTTAGTGATAAACAATTATTGACATTTTCTAAATTATGAGAACTTATTTGAAGAAAAAATAGGTACATACTCTTATTAACCATAAGGATTCATTCAACTGCAACAAAACTATTGGAAATCTACACTACAACAAAATTGCCATATAGCCACAGTTACTTTTAGTGACACACCTAAAAATTGTAGCTACAGGAGCCATATTCCCACGGAAATATGCTTGGGTCACTAGAAGCTTCAGGCTCCAATCTAAAAAATTTTCCACTGAATTTTTATTTCCCCCTCAATTCTTCTCCTCCTTATCTTCCTTACTCATGGCCTTCTTCCCCAAATGTGCAGAGGCGATTTGAGAGAAAGAGGCATAGCAGCTCACCACTACCACTCTTCCAAACCCCAACCACCACTATCAAAACTGTTCCCTATTTCTATCTGTCGCCACCACCACCACCACACGAGCCATCTCTCCCGAAACAACCCGCAACCACCACCACGAAACTCGTAACTAAATCCCGACCTCGTTCTCCTCCATTGCAAGCTCAACCATAATCCATCACTATGGTGTCGCCGCTGCCGCTCACACAGCAAGCCGTCAACAAAGCACCTCGTTCTCTCTTTCAATCTTTCTTCTGTGCCCTAACAATGGCAAATCAGAGCAAGGCCGTCCTTCACCATCGTTGGGCTTTCAGTTCTCATTTGCTCACGTTCTCCCTCTCTCTCATGTTCATATCTCACGATTTTAGTCATGCACTTCAAATCCCTGACCCTAATTCCTCGATTGAATCTCATTTTTTTCTAGATCCCTAATATATTTGTATATATTGTGTTTTGCTATTTGATTTCATTAATCAATGTCACCAAATTTTGATTTTGTTAGCATCGAGCGATCTTTTATTCTTCCTGAATCAAACGCCATCCCTGTTCTGGTCGCTCATTCGTTTCTCATGTCTCTTGCTCTATCTTTGAACCTCTCTCTCTCACTCATTTGTTGCTCAATAAGAAATCAAGCCACGAGCCTGCACGCTGGTCCCTTTGCTCAATACGGAATCAAGGTCTGTCTCTCTTCTCTTTTGGAATTTTTTTTCCTTTTTTACTTTTTCTCTCTTATTTTTATAATTTCTAATCAAGTTTATCAATTTATTTATTTGGGGATTTATTGTCTCTGTGTTAGATTCTAATCAATCATCATCATCTATCTACCGAAAACCCTTATTTTGGTATATCAGTAGGTCTGCCTCTGTTATCTCTTTTTGGATTTTTTCCCCCTCAAATTGCATCTCACTTGTTGAATCTCAAATCCCTAGTGCATTTTATTTTTCCTTTTCTTCAAAGCTCAGGAGAACACTTCATCTATTTCACCATTTCACAGTCGATGCCACCATTCACTGGAATCCTAGTTGTAAAGTCCCCTGAGCTCCCTTGAAGTCTATAAAGGTATTACCTGAACAGAAAAAGAAGTCATCTCTCAATATTGTTCCTCTTTCAGTACTTTTTATTTTTCTTATTTTTGCATTGTTTGACTGAATGATTTTATGCTTTCCGAAGAGACTATGCCATGTGAGTGATATTGTATTTGTTTAGTTGTTTAAGTTACTTTTGAAGGTAAAAATAGTGTATCATCACTTTAGTTTTTCTTTTCTTCATTATGGAAATTGGAGAGAGTTTATCGAGTTTTATGATTTCATATTCTGCTCACTCATGAAGAACTGAGTTTATTCTATCCACTTTGATTATGGAAAGTATTTGTCATTGATTTGGGTGAGTTTATCTCAAGGAAAAAAAAGTAGTCTACTAAATAAATTCTGTATAATCTTGGTCTTGTCTATTATGGATGGCTTCAGAATTGGTTAGCAACAAGAAGACCATGGCTATTGTTTTTGAGGTTGTAAACTTTTGTCAAAAAGTCACTATAGTCTAGGAATTATTATTGCTTGGGCTGTTTCAAACTCATTTTGATGGGTTACTAATTGATTATTCAATGACTTCTGTTGTTTTTGAAGGCAAGAAGTGTATTTATAGAATTTAAGATGCTATGGAAAACTATTTCTAAGATAAATTATTGTGGTAGAGGTTAACGCATAGGGGGCATACTGATAAGAGATCACATGGTACTATAAGTTGTTTAAGAGTGCATGCCCACATTCTCAAAGAATGGCCAATAGAGCAGGCACTTGCAATCAAATGAGTTAAGCTCAAGTGAGACTAAATATTTGTTCATGTGTTAGCTGTTATCCCATATTTTGGTTGACATGCTGTGGACATGTCACATTTTCTATATATTGGTAAAGCAACTCTATGCTAATATATAGCTGCCAAGTGCTTGCTAGTATCTAGGCAAGGAGAACAATTGTAAGGTATTTGATAGCATTACAGCAATGTATCATTATTTTCTACACATTTTTAAGGCATCCAATATGCTTTCTTCCACGCATGTTATCAGTAGTAGAAGAATTTAATCTAGTCTTAGAAATTGTACAGAATTTTGGATTCTGAGAGTCAAGCCTTTCTAACATGTTTTCATTTGAAAATAGCTGTCATTAAGTGTTCAATTAGCCTCACAAACTAGATTGGCTCTATCAACTTTGTCTTCATCAAGTTTGAGCACTTGAGCAAATCAATGTACCTACTTTCTGAATTTTTTATGAGGCTTAGTAATATGTAACTATCTGCATGTCCAAAGAATCCCTTAAAGCTTGATGTGCTGTCTTGTATGCATATTGAATAACTTTTTGCTATCTTTCTTTCTGAATTGATGAATTTCGTATGAATGATTCCTTGTGGTAGAGTTAGATTTTTGGTATAAATGACCTCACTTTAACTATTGTGTTGCTAATCTGCTACTTGTTTCTGACATCTAAAAGCTGTGGGTATGGTTAATTCTCATCGAGATTAATGTCATACACTAATATTAATGTTTCATTGTAATTTGCAGGTGAAAACTAGAAGTTAAGGTGCTCATCATTGTCAAGAATTGATAATTCATTTTTATTATGCTTTGGAATTGTATTTTCTATGCACCATTTTGACTTTATGGGAGCATAGCATATGAACTTCTTTAGATTGCTTGATTTCATTTCTTTGTAATGTTGATACCTACTATTTTAAGACTTGATTTTCTTTCTAATATAATCAGAGTCTTTTTTTTTTTTACATAATTGTTATCCTTATATAAATTGAGTTTCAAATAATAATAATAATAATTATTATTATTATTATTTATCATTGAGTTATATCTACCAAAAACAAAATTCACTATAAGCTATACCCACAAAATTAAAAGTACACAAGGTGTGGCTAAAAGTTATACCCATGGAAAATTAAAACTGAAAAAAAGTGTGGTCAAAACCTATAACCACAGAAAAAAAAGGTGTTTCTAAAACCTATAGTGACAATGTCAAAACTGTATGTATAAGTCAAGATATTTTCTGACGGTGGTGTGTATCGTCACTAAATGTTATACTGACGAAAAAAAAACTGTGGGTAAAGGCATCACATAATTGACAGAGTCGTCCGTCCGTGGGTATAGGTTTTTTGAGGTTATACCCACAGTTTTTATACTTTTACCTACAAATTTTTACCATCGCTAAATGTCAAATTTCTTGTAGTGCTATTTTCAAAGTTAACGAAAGCATGAAAACTGATAGATTCATTAATTTATCTCTAGTTTACATATTGACAAATCAATTATGTTAATTAACCAAAATACCCTGAAAATTAATTTTCTCTATTGGCAATGTCAAATGTTGAATTTTAACATTGATGGGGAAAGCAAGGTCATATATGGGACTCATAAGATACCCAATTTAATGGTGAGATTTAACACTAGGACATTATCAGTTGAAAATTTCAAATACAGAGGATACATTCAGTTGATAACAATGACTTTTTTTAAAAAATTATTTATTTATTTTTTATATTCTTCTAAACTTAAAATTTCACGTAAGTATAAAAATGTTATTTAATTATATTATTTTGGTTTAATTAACTTGTAGGTGCCTATGCTTTTATAAAATTTTCAATTAAGTCTCTATAATTTAAAGATTGATAGTTAGGTTGTTATAGTGAATAAAATTCCCTATTTAAGTCTTTGTAGTAAATAAAAATTTATAATGAAATTCTTGGACCTAACTATCATTACAAAAATATGACATTCAATGAGAATATTCAATTGATTTCTTCTTATATGAGTACACATGTAAAAAAATGAGTATGTAATAGTTCCATGTAAAATAATTTGTTTATGAAGCTTTTCTGAAGCAACTGTAAACTTAAAATTTGCATATTAGGTTAAGTAATTAAATTAACTTCCCTAATTTGATTAGTCAATATTGGATCATAACTATCTCACTCATGCCCTCATAATATCAACTCCTGATTGATTCAAGTGGTTCAACACTTTTGTCATATGAGTACACATGTAAAAAAAATAAGAAATAGTTTGACAACATTATTGACTTTGTGATCTGTGAGGGATTCAAGTCAATTCATATGGAGTTGGTAATAGATGAAATTAAGAAATACTTTAGCTAATTTCACATTTTTGTAAAAAATGTTAGGTTAAAGTATTTGATTTCAAAGTTTTATTCACTTTAGGGATTTGATTATGTCAAACTTAGTGGCTTGAGTAGGGTACCTACCCCATGTTACGTGGAATTCAGGTTTCTTTTTAATTGTTTCAGTATGGTTGATAGAGACAGAGGCCGACCTCGGAAGGTTGGTTTACCCACCACCATCTCAACCACCGCCCCTCCCACTACCTCCGCCATCGCCCCTCAGTCCCTACTATCAGCACCCCAAGCTTCAGGATGATGCCCAATCTTAAGTATGCCGGGCCTTCACCTCCCTCGTATTCACACCCATAGCCCATTCGTATCAGCGACCCCACCCCTAGCCCTACCACTGCCCCGACTCCTAGCCATGTATCTTGTGATATCCCAAATAAAGAAATTATAATTATTATGAATTATTATTATTATTATTATTAATTATTATTATTAAGTGTACCTAGCATTATTATTATTTAACATTATAATTACTAAGTGTGGTTAGCATTAATATTAGTCATTACATTATTAAGTCTAGATATATGCCACTAATATTAATAATACTAAGTGTAGCTAGCATTAGCATTATTATTATTAAGTGTACCTAGCATTATTATTATTTAACATTATTATTACTAAGTGTAACTAGCATTATAATTATTATTATTAAGTGTACCTAGCATTATTATTATTTAATATTATTATTACTAAGTGTAGCTAGCATTAGCATTATTATTATTAAGTGTACCTAGCATTATTATTATTTAACATTATAATTACTAAGTGTAGCTAGCATTATAATTATTATTACTAAGTGTAGTTAGCATTATTATTATTTAACATTATAATTACTAAGTGTAGTAAGCATTAATAATAGTTATTATTATTATTAAGTGTAGACAAATAGCACTAATATTATTCATGATTATTATATTTGTGTATAAATATATGAGTGTAGGAGTGTGTATGTGTAAGAAATGTTTAGTTTCATTTTGCTAAGTTTTGCTTCCACCTCCTCTAAGTCAAACCTCCTCTAAACCAAACCTCTTCTTAGTAGGAACTCATCTCTTGTCAAGCTCATGATCTTCATGACCGAGCTTCAGTGAGCCTAGCTAATCCTCTCTTGGGATGTTGTGATGCTCCTTTCTTTTAATCTGTGAGATTAGTTATTTGTACCATTCCAATACTTCAGAGTAAAGTTATTAGTAGAAGCACACTCACGACTACCAACGGTGAGTGGGTTTAAACTCATAATCATACTTTTGGTCATTATTAATATTTTTCCATATTATATAAATTATTTGTGAAAATTTAGAATGATTTATGTCAAGAGAATATATTGCTATAATTATGTCTGTTTTAGAAATATTATTACTTTTCTGAGTTATCATGAAAATTAATCATTTTAGAAAAACTCATGGGACCATAATTGATACCTTGCGTGTTATAGAATATCTTTTTCCTAGTTTATGAAATTGTGAGACCTCAGTTTAATGTTTACAGTAGAAATATTGATTATCATATTTTCAGACTATGTAATTGCTATGAAGATTTTAGAATATTAGATATGATTTATTGAAAGTGTTGAATAAAGTATAATTCATAACAATTGTCAGATACATATTCTATTGATTACTGAAATCATTATGTCTACAAGCTGGTGATCCCTTGGGCATGGTTTTAGAATCTCAGTTATGCTCTGATCAAATTGTTAGAATTATATGAATTCAAAGCTTTTATATTTATTTGGTTTATGAACAAATTATTTTATATTAATTAGTGAGAAACAGATCAGCGAGTTAACGGCTGCAGGATTGATCGTTAACCTTGGTACCAAGTGGTCCGCTAGAGGACTAGCTCACCCACAATAAGGAACCTAGTGAGGTGTCCATTTATGGGACCTAGTTAGGTGCCCATCGAGTTAGCCATTGGCTCAGTTTAGCTATTCAAATTTAGATAATTATGTACAAAATAATTCATGTTTCTCTACTAGTTATTGTCATAGATTCAGTTAATTTATATGTAATTATATGTGTAATATATTTCACATCAGTTGCATGTATATGTTATGTATTTTGTTATTGCCCCGTGTGGGTTGTGAGTGGAGGCTCGCTCACTGAGTTTTGATGAACTCACCCCTCTCTTTTCCTTTCCCTACGAGATCTGATTCTAGTTTTGGTTGTACCACAGGATCCTCATTAGTTATTGCTACTGACTTCCTTGGTGAGCTTCGCTTTGGAGTGGAGCTTATTGTCAATTATGTCAGTCTAGTAGTGCTCCAATAAATTGTGTAGGTAAGATCCTCAGACATGCATGATATATTTTCAGAATTTCTGTTAATTGTTTTGTTATGTTTGGCTTTGGCCTAGAATATGGATTTTATGCAAATTTATGTTCAGAATTTATGTTTTGAGAACAATTTCATATTATTGAAGTTTTAGTTGAACTTGAGATATTTTGAATAAATTTGGATTATTTATATTAGTCAGTTACGTTACCAGAGGCTTCCGTGGGGACCCAAATCCTCACGTGCCGGTCACACTCCATAGATGGGTCGTGACATATCTGATTAGACTCCTCCTTCCTCAACTAGGTCACAACCACATGATGCAGATAGGAGGTCGTTTAACCCAGACGGCAGGCCACTTAGGGATGATGGTAGACCGCTTCAGCAGATTAGGCTGAACGGTCGAGATAGGTAAGTTGAAATATGTTTTTTTTATTGCATTCTAATTTTACATAGCTTATGATATTTTTACATTTTGATTTTATTTATTTATTTTGTCCATGTAATAGTTTTCATTTATTTGCGATGGCTCACCACAAGATCACGTAGGTTATACATACTCAGTATAACCATATGTGGCCCGCACAAACTGACATCCCTACTAATTTAAAGAAGTCGTGGTGGAAAGAGTAGAAAGTAATTCTATGATTTAATCAAAATTGTTAAAATATATGTTTATATGTTATAATTATATGCTTTTATATAATAACTTATGTGTTATTAATTTGTCTATGCAGAAATCCTTCTTCTTTCAACCAAAGCATGAGCCTGCAGTGAAGAGGGCTTGGAGGATTAGGTCCTCAAAGCGACTGCGTGATATATTTCATGATGTCTGTAAGGGACACATAAACTACTTGTGGCTGAATGATGCCACCTTGACTAAGCTCCAACGCCACTGGGCCAGCAACCCAACCATCAAGAATAGGTCGGATAAGGCAAAGACAAATCGAACCTCACAGAAAGGCGGGTCACTGCACACGAGTAGGTCTAGCACCCAAGAGGGGACCCGCAAGCATTTGGTAATTCTTTAACCTTTTTCATATTATAATAACATTTAGTATATTTGAATTGTGGCAAATACTATATTTTTATGATTTTATTGTGCTTGTTTGTGCAGGTGAGGGGCGTTGAGCTGCCCTCCGACACAGGGTGAGCTATTTCGGGAGACCTACACCCGAAAGGGTGAGTAGGGGGAGTCTGGAGAGGTCTATAAGTAGACCCTTGCTTCGAGGTGACCTATGTAAGTTTGAATTTACACATATTTTTACTTAATTTTTATTATTATTTTCATTTATGTCATAATTATTACTTACAATATGTTTTATCTTTTTTCCTTTGCAGCGCGAGTTTACAGACCTCTAGGAGTAGGCACAGACCCAATACCAGACCCAGGTGGCTTAGCCTAGGCTCGATGCTAACATTCCCTCCTCCTCCAAACGAGGAGGATGTCTAGGCCCAGGTGGTTGGCGGCCCTTACAAGGGACGCATATATGGGATGGGGTATTACCCTGAGAGTATATCCCTATCCTTCGCCATTGGGTCAGCTACTGGGGATAATGCCCTAAGGAAGCGTGTGCATGCCCTCAACCAGGAGCTGCAGCAGAAGGCACAATTGATCTAGTAGTAGGCATAGCTCCTTTAGTGGCTCCAGGAGCAGTAGGTAGGCTTAGCATCTATGGAGCAGGAGTTGAGAGAGATCCAAGAGCTTAGGCGGCCTTGGAGCGGCAGCAGCAAGAGAAAGTAGAAAATGAGAAAGCTCAGTTCCGAAAGATAGAGTAGAAGATCACTGCAGACGTGATAACCTTCTTCCGGGACATGTAGGCTTGTGGATCCTCTAGTTCCGGCAAAACGCTCCCCTATACCCTATTCGCCCACATCCCACTCCTCTCTATCTCTGAGGACCACTCATAGTCGGATGGTGCGGATGACGATAATGGTCCAGATGATGACGCCGCTGACGATGTCGATGCCTAGGAGTTTTGTTAGTTTTTATCTAGCTTCTTTTTTTTCCATTCTAGATTTTTTTTTACATTTATTGTAATTTATATATATATATTTTATTATCATAATTTGATATTTTATTTAATTATTTTAATTTATTCATTTTATTATTTTCTTATTCAATATCAATTTAATTGATGATTAGGTTATTAAATATCAATTAAATAAACAAACAAATAAATAATTAAATAGACAAATTAATAATGAAAAAAATTATTTTTTTACCGACGGGTATAACCGTTTGTAACAATTAATATTTTTAAATAAATTTTTTCATATTTACATATACCTGTTGGTAAAGCCTTGGTAAATGGCTTAAAAAAGTATATTATTTACTTAAACATCCGTTAGTAAAATTAAATAAACCCGTTGGCATTGATACGTCTTTGATGACCTTGGTGACATGCCTTTTTTTAATTTTTCCGACGTTTATATTCCTTAATACCCATCGGTATAAGAGACGAAAATAATTAACAAGTTTTTGTTTACCGCTGATAATATTTATCGACGACCTTGGAAAACCCGTCGGTATAAATCACCGATGCCCCCGTAACCGTCAGTAAACCCATTGGTATAAATCACCACCATCGAAAAGCCCGTCGATATCTCCGCATTCCTCTAGTGGCCTAGAGACACACACTTTCACTATTTAAATGTGTTATTTAGAGGAGAGATGAGAAGGGAATCCGAGTAAAAAAAGGTAATGGAACATGAAAAGAGGGAGTGGACCATAGGGGAATCTAGAGTGAAAGAGACGCAATATTCTTCCAACGGGGAGAAGAGAGTTTCTCATGTCATCCATCATATTCCCATTTGATTGGCATCAGTTATCCTCATAAGTTTGCAAACCCAAGTCTTAAAAGCTCGCGGAATTCATCACTTTAGAAATTGTAAGTGAATATATTTTTTCTGGTCTGAAACAGTTGTTGTTCACGCTGGCTGCACAAGCAATTATATCTGAATTTTCAATTTCCCTGTAAGATGTTGTAATCTTAAGCGTTTCTCGATTTTTTTCGTCGACTAACAATGGCACAACCACTTCATATTGTCGAATGACTACGGGTTTGTCCAAAAAAAATTTCAAAATCAGTTCCTATTCTTTTATTCCAATATACATATACATATACATATACATATACATATATATATATATGTGTGTGTGTGTATAAAACTAAGGTGTGACTCGTTTGCTATTATTTTTTTTCGATAATTATTTGTGAGGCTCAAACTCAGTAACTGGGTGAGGAACTAGCAAGTACAAAGGGAAGAGCCAAAACGGAGAAACTACACCTCATCTCATCAAACACCCCCCAAATGATCAAAACAATACAAAACCCCGACCCCACATGACATCAAGACACAAGCACACCAGCATAATATCCACGAGAGCAACACACATATAACCTCCTATTACACACCATAACTTAGAAAAGGTAATACGCCCAAAACAGTATATCAATATTCTGGCATTCCATATCACCACATCCAATAGAGAAATTTTCAAGCATCATATGCAGAAAAGAAAGCACCTGACTTGTTTATTTTACTTGTATATAGGTTTAGGTATTGGCTGTTTGCTGGCAGTGTGATTGTTACTTTGCTACCTGCTTCTTGGTTATTGACAAACGTATATGTGTATAAGCTATTTTTTTTCCCTCCTTTTAGCATAATTTATGTTTGTAACGAAAACCGGATCGGATAAAGAAAGCGTGGAAGTTATTTATAGGACGATATCATTTTAAGATGGCGCTTCTGAAACTTTTGGTGGACAATCTAAGTCAGACATTTAAAGTTGGAACCTTTGAACACTTTGTATATTTAATTTGATTAAGATATATTTAATATATTTATGATATTACCACAAATATTTTAGTTTGCTATCTCTCTAATTCTAATTTACTCATGCATGTTGTGTTAATATATTTTTTAAATTACTAGCAACTCTACACAGTACATGCAATGATATACATTTCTCTTTTTAAGAAAAATACTAATATTTTTTTCTTCGAATATCAACGTGGCAAAACAATATAGAGTAATAGTTTATATTGCCATCTATAAAAATTTTAATCACAAAGATGGCAGACTATCTTAAAAATTTTATATAACATAATAATAATAAATTTAGAGATGCATATTTTTTTAGTTTAATTTCGATGCATTGCTACATTGTTATTTAATCATATATTATTACATTAGTAAATATGGTTAAATTTTACCCATTACTTACAAAATCATACATATAAAATGATTTAATTGGATAACGATGCATAAACCAAACAATGTAAAAAAGGATAATTTTATACTGTCAGCACATAAAAATTAAACTCTTTATTTTAGTATTTAATTTCTATATATTGACAATATAAAATTGTTTGATGCTAGAATCGACTTAAAATTCTTTATTCAAATAATTTTTCAAGTAGTTAATATAAAAGTTAACTATTACAATTAAATTTTTTTATTCAAATAACTTTTTAAGTAGTCAATATAAAAGTTAACTATCAAAATTTATAACTAATGTATCAATATAAGATTGGAAGACTACGTAAAACTTCTATGGTATATAGTATATGCATATAGAAATTAAATTGTTTTTTATTTTATTGTATTTAAAATTACATGGGGTTAAAATATATCCAACGACAGTAGGTTAATCTATAAGATGCAAATCGACAAAACTGTTTTTGATATATATGATAACGAAAAGTTAAAAAAGAGTTCATATTTTACTTTTGATATTTAAATATCTCAAAAGATTTTTAGTTATAAAATAGTGAAAACTTTATCAACTGTAGCTCAATGGAGGAGTTTGTTTTAGCTTTGCTATTCAAAGGCCTAAAAATTAAAGTTAAAATTCAGATCTGGTGACCTTCCGATAGGTGCTACACCTGGTGTAGATGTGGTTAATCAATCAGATTCTCTTGAAGCATGCATCCTTTCCTGGTCATGGTTTTTTTTTTCTTTTTTAACTTACAAAACTATTATTTGAATTCATAACTTTTATGTTAAAATAAAGTAACATAAACATTTAAATTATTTACTCATGTTTTTATAATTAATAACACACCTCCAAAAGGGATGAGAGTATGAGACACACAAATTAGAGCCACATAATCACAAATACGGAAAAACAAAAACATAATATAAATTACAGTTTCATTCTACGATTTACATACCCACAATCATATCCTCCTTGCGCAAATTATATGAAATTTAGTGGGTATCTGATACAAATAATGATCATCTCACAAACATATTAACGCGTTGGATGCTTGAGGTATATATGCATACCAAACACCTCCTTATGATTATGTATATACCTCTGATTAACTAACCTAATCTTGTAAATAAGATTAGATTTTTCAAATGATTGGCAAAGTTGGTTCAATGTTTTGTCTAATTAATGCTAAAAAAAGAACCGGCAAATGGTAGTGGATCCTTTTGCTCATAGATGATTTGGACCCATCAACTGCTTCCACATGCTTGCCTCTATATATAAACCAGTGATAGTTAAGAGGAATGTCATGCACTAATCTAATCTATACCGAATTAGTTCAAGATGAAAACTCTCCTCATTTTCCTTGTTTGTCTCTTTACGTTGCAGGTGTTGCTGTTTGCTTCTGCTGCCACAGAAGCTAAATGTCTGCTGACACTGGGTAATTTCAATTCGTTTTTGTTTTCCTTTTTCTTTTCATCTCCTTTTCGTGCATGTGTGTGCCTGCGCCTATGTGTGTGAATTGAATGACACGGGGGGATTATTAGTAGTGTATCAGTGTATGGGTTTAGTAGGTTGTTATATATATATATTTCATATGCATAGCAGCATGGGAAGCACATTAGACACCTGACACCGAAACAAGTGATCATTGATCTTATAGTACATGTTGAGCGATGGGATATATGTATATAACTTCTTGTTTTTTTTCGCTGCTTACTGATTTTTTTTCGCTAATATATATGTACAGAACTTTGACTAGCCAGCTAGTGATATTAATTCATTTTTATTTCCAAAGCTAAAACAAGTCTTTATGCTCTAAAGTTGAAAAAAATGCTCAATTAAATAGCTGATAATAAGTATTTCAGTCTTCACCAAAAAAATTAAAAAAAAAAAAAGCTGATACGTACCGGCCTGATGAACAAATATATGTATATAACAACCAAGGCAAAGCCATGGCATGCACCGCTATTGATTAGTTGTGCTGGTTGAGCAGAGAGTTGGAGGCAGAGCAATTGTGGGGCGGATATGAAGGAAGGTTTAGGAGGAAGACGACCTCCTGCACCTCGACGGGGTCCACCACCTCCACCTCCTCCAAGCTATTCACCTGGACCAATTCCCAAAATGAAGTCTCCTCCCAGCCCACGCGTTATCAAATCATCATCAGGCTCAACTGACACATCAACATATATATCCACGACGCTCATCGCTACCTCCACTTCCTTTCGTTGCAATTTCTCAACACCCACCTGCTCTTGATCAAGATTTTGTGCATGACAAATCTCCTCCTAATCCGTATGCAACTTCTGCATGATTAATTAATGAGATAATTACATATATAGTACGCATGTGGATATTTTTTAGTTTTAATTATTACTTACTCTATGTGCTTAGCTAGCTTGTTGGCCAAAAGGTTTGAAGTTCTTCGCTTTGGTCGGATATTTAAATTAAACCGCTAGGGATGTATGTGGTTTAAGTAGAACAGCTCTACTCATAAAATAATAATGTTTTTTCGATATCCACTTTTGAGTATTTTATCCAGACATCTATTTTATTAATGTTAAATGAGTAAAAATAAGTATAAATTATAATTTTATCCAATAATAATTAAGTAGATATCTAAATGAGACACATATTGAAATAACATTATTGAGTTATAAAATTGTATTTGCTTGTGTTTGTCTATTAAGTATTGGTTGGAGTTGACTAGAGTTCATATGGGTAATCCCCCTTAAGAGGACGCTCGCGTCGTTAGTAATTCTCTTTTTTCATAACAAAAAAGGAAAAATCATATTAATTAATAAGCCTGTTGCCTTGGAAAATTTTCACTTGCTTGAGTTATGCGACTTTCAATTCTGCTCGCTTTCTACTATGAGAAGTTCTATTAATTATCCAAACTTGATACGACGATATTAATTAGGACGAAAAGTAAATTATGATCTTGAATATCACACCGCAACTAAAAAAAGAAAAGAAAACAGACTCAAAAGAAAAAAAATGGAATTCAAATTTGGGAAGATTACAACCAACAAACAGTCTAGCCAAAAGCCACAAAAATGGGTATAGACCCAAAATTTTGACACAATAAATTTATGGATCTTGATATATATATATATATATATATATATATATATATATATATATATATATATATATATATATTATTCACTTAATGCACTAATTAAATCGATATGAGACTTCAACATTTACACTTGAAATTTCAACATAACCATCCATTACCTACGCTTATACATGTTTTTCTATCAACATTAATTTAGAGCTTGAGTCCTGGGATAGTATAAAACCCGCCCTACTTTGGGATGGGTTTAATGTGTGGGGCAAGGTGGATTATGATATAGGGTGAACACGCCTCAACATGGCCTGCACCTTATATATATATATATATATATGTATAGTAGTATTTATTATTTTTATATTTTATAATTATATTTATTATGAAGAGTTGTGAAGGTAGCCATTAAGTAATGATATATTTGTTGTACTTTGATTGTTGTGTTCTAGCTTATCCTTTCCTTTTTTTTTTTTTTCTTTTTTGCTATTAAGGTGTGGACATATGTGTTAGGGAGGAGAAGCAAAATAAATACTAAAACAAACTCTCTCTGATTAGAGGAAACCAAAAAGAAAAGCAGTATAAAGGAGATAAAATTTAACTTACTTTGATTTCAACTGTCTACATTCACGACTCCAATAAAGAGTTTCGAAATCTTTTAATATTCGCAACTTTTGAACAACTCAAGTTATAAGCTATATTTTTACAAATATTTAATCACATATATAGCTTTTAAAAACTACTCATATGGATCACTTTTAGTGTTGGAGGATGCCTAAGCTAAACAAACAAAGCCATATTTATAGGCCAAAGTACTAGCATGGCTTCTACTTTAGTTCAATGTAGGATTTTAGGTTAAATCTCAATAAATGTATTTCATCACATGAACAACTTCTAAAATCTACTTACATGGATCACTCTCATTTTTTTTGAAGATATATAAATCAAGCAACCAAAGGCTCTAATGTGGGACTCTAAACTTACACTTGAAACCAACAATCACCCCCTAGTATGAGTCCTAACTCGGTGTGCTTAATTCCCCATGATAAAGTGGTCGAGGGGATCCAAAATTCAGGAAATTTAAACAAATGGATTGAATAATAAATCATAAAAGTGGGTTAGACATCATACCTTGACCCACAATTTTAAGGGAATGAGGTAATGAATCCTTCCATCATATATATTACTCGCTCAGTTCAAATTTAATCAATGTGAACCTCTAAACTCACACTTGAAACTAACACAACATTCACCATCATTTCAGTACCAAAACAATGGTATCGGCCATCTTGTAATAGGGTCTGTTAAGTGTTGATGAGGATTGTTATTCACCTTGAAAGAGAGCCGTATGAAAAGCCACGACGTATAATTCTACCAATCAAATTAATGCTTTTTTTTTTTCTTGTCGCAAATTAATGCTTTTGAGGGATAATACAGAGGAGAGAGAAAGAGATGGAGAAATTTAACTCCCAAATTCACAATTCTTTGAATTGGTGAAGTAAAAATTTTGGGCCATATAACATTTCTCAATATTGATTGAGCTATCTCATTGGATTTATCATTCATGGCAATATAAAGAACCACGGATATTTAATACATTAATTTTTTAATATGCTATTTTGTTCAAATTGAGATACCTTGAAAGGGAAGAAATAATATTGTTCGCACAAACAAATCGCCGTAACAAAATAATAGTGCAGATCTTATGTTATGTCCTGACCATTGAATGACATTAATATAGTCTTGGCAACTACTTTCTTCCATTCACTATATCTTTCAGTTTTTTTATTTTTTTAAAGCATCTGTCCAATTGTAACAGTGATGAAATATTAATTATCGTTTTCTAATATAATCCTAATGTATTACTTACATTAATAGGGATAATCTTGTCTATTTACACAATTTTATAATATTATCAAAATTTATTTTGAACTATTTTGCTGCCTGAGAATTATCATAGTAATCAAATCAGTATCATAATGTTAGAGGATCGAGTTAATCAGTAATGTTATCACCGACTTCGGTCCACAATAAATCGAATATAATAATTAATTAATTCAGAAATAAATTTTAACTACATAAACTAAAAATTATAAAATAACAAAAAGAAAATAACGGAAGAATCAATCAAATAAAAAACAACGGAAGAGTTAGTAAAGTTAAAAATAAGGGTTTTAATATAACATTAATGTTTTCAGAAAAATTATAAAAGAGATAAATAGATCCACATTAAAATTTTATAATTTATATAATTTTAAATAGCATACAAAATTATAATAAAAATCTTAATGAAAATATAATTTTTAGTAATTACCAAAAAAATACTTTTTAATAATTATATAGATGCAAATATTTTTTAACATTTTTAAATTTTAATAATTACCATAAAATTTTTAATTTAAATATATTTAAATTTTCTACAAATATCTACCTTAAAGTAATTCACATTAAAATATATAATACATAGCTATAAAATTGTAAATGAAAGTAAAAAAAAAATAACATAAATAACATAAATTTTTACTGAAAACTTTTAAAATGTTAAGGAAACATTTTATGTTTTTGATTAATAAATAAAAATGTAATTTCTTACTTTTTTTTTACAATTACAAAAAGATTCTATTATTCTTTATAAGTTATTTTAATTTTTATTTCATTTACGTTTTTAATAATTTTTGTATTAAGAATTCCATTGTAAAAAAATTATGCTGTCTAGTTATATTGATTAAAACCATAACATTCTTACATAAACTTTTACTTTTATTTCACTAACTCTTTTATCATTTTTTTCATTATCTTACAACTTTTAATTCATATAGAATCAAATTCTCTTAACTATTTTATCTCATTAACTCTTTCGCTATTTTCTTTTTATTATTTTATTATTTTTTACTTTATGTAGTCAAATCATATTTCTTAATTAAGTATTAAATTTAATGTTTCTCTTTCATCATTAAAACTTTAATTTGGTAAATCCACTACTTTATTTTCTTAATAGATTGTATCAATCTAAACTGTTAGATTAACATGACATAAAATTAATGGTTAAATATTGGTGTAAGAATAACACTCTTAGATCTTGACCATAGATATATATATGACAATATATTAATTATTTAAAATAAAATTTAAAATTATAATTATATAGATACTATAAAATTATTGGTTGATATTTTCTGACGCGTAAACCGTTAACCTAGCCAACATAAACAATTTTTCAACTGAATTATTACAAAAATCTCTCAAAGACAAAAATGGTCAATTAAAAAGAAAATTTTACCCGGCTGCTAGTATTATTATGAAGCAGAAATTTAACGTAAAAAAAGAAAATGGTATCTAACCTATGCCAGTTAAGACGACTCATGAGTCATATGAAGCATGTGTTTGTTTTAAACTTTTCTCAGTATCATCCGGCATGAAGCTGGGGGAATGAGGATAAGACTTCCTTTTAATAAAAGATTCCAAGGATAACTGAAATCAAATCCAACTAAGACTATCCGGGGGTCAGGGCCACACGGCTGCTCATACATGAATAGAAGCTTAATTTTATAAATAGAAGAAGTCAATTTTCCAAATTTTGAAATGCAAATTTGTATAGTGGATCGGATTACGATCAGTGCCTTATAAGGCTGTTTGAAATTAAATGGTATTTCTTATCAACGCCCTTAATGGTTAGTAAAGTAAAATAAGTTTAATAAATAAAAACAAATAATTATTTAATATTTTAAAACTTTAAAAAATTATTCAATTATCATGTGATACGCGCCTAAACCCTAAACCCTCTATATATATTGCACTGTAAAAATGTCATCATTATACTTAAGATGAAACTTCCTGCGTTGTTTTCTTTCCTATGGGCGTATAAGGAATTCCCTTTCTCGACTGCGCTGGGTCGTCTTCTTGATCTATAGGTTTGGTCTTGTCTTTAACTTTTCTTTTCCGCCCCAATTCTACTTGTAATATAATTACTAGACTTTTTTGTTTGGTTTTGCTAACTGTGTTGGGATCATCGATCAGTTCCATTCTGTTTGTAGATTATATATATATCACGGGAGGAGGAGGAGGGAGGAAGGAAGGAATATATATATTGATGGGGAGGGAGAACAAGGTGGAATTCCAAGACTGGTCGCGTATACCAGGAGACATCCTGGGTGAGTGTTGCAAGCGGCTGGACATGCCGAATCAACTTCGATTAGGGGCGGTGTGCAAGATGGGCGGTGGCTGTGCATTTTGCAGCCACCGACTGTTGAAAAATCAAAAAGAATCTTGTGCATTACAGGTAATATAATCTGATTGTACCACGAAATATATGCGATGCACATTAACTTTTAAAATCATCTATAAATAGAGCCTTCAAGCCTGACGGTTTTAGAATCTGAGGCGAGAAGCATTTCCTCAGTTGTAAAAGAAAAGAAGCGATGTGTAGGCTTCTTGTAGTGAGAGAAAAATAGAGAGTGTGTAAGAAAATTCCAAGAGTGTAGTGTGAGTATACCTTTGGGGGGTTTTTGGATATATTCTACAAATCTCTGTAATACTACTAATTGTAGTAGAAGAGAGTCTCGTTGGGGATACACTATATTGTAATTACTCTTTAAATATAGTTGGAGTATTTTGGAGTTTGACCAGTGGTTTTTCCCTCAAAATTACAGGGGAGAGGTTTCCACGTTAAAATATTGGTGTGCAGTTCTCTTGATCTATTTTGTTGGTGTGAATAGTAGCAGTACTATTTATAAATAGTGAAGTGGGTCCCCTTTGCATAGTACTATTCCACGTGAATAGTGGCGTGCATTTAAATTACTATTCACCGTACTCCATTTCATCCGTCTCTTCAATTTAGGCGCTTAGCTCACATCCAGTAAAGTGTTTATTACGCTTGGGGTGTACTCGACTCTGATGGTATCATAACAAGTGGTATCAGCGAGCTCCTTGGATCGGTGGGATTTATTCTTAGTATGCTACGTAGTTTTGCTTAAGTCGATCTTCCACATCGAGAAAAGTTTCTCCTAATACTTGAGAATCACCTTTTTGGTTCTTTATTCTTCGGAAGGCAGTGTGATCTTGTAAGTGCAGTTTGAAGAGTTTGCTAAGGAAAGACTTGGTATTTAAGCGTGTCCATTGTGACCACCTCTCTCCACTGGGAAGCCTCTTGGTACAGGTTTACAGTTGAGTTGCACTATTCAGATTATCTGATTAACAGTATAAGGTTCGACTAAGATCCAAGATGTCGGTGCCAAAATTTGAAGTGGAAAATTTGGCGGGTCCAATGACTTGAGGCTATGGAGGCGAAAGTGCATTGCTAGGTCGACAAGGTCTTGCAGAGGCGTTGGAGGACCGGGGTCATTACACGATGACAAGAAGAAGGAGATGATGGTCAAAGCAGGTACAATACAGTTAAGTCTTGCGGACAATGTTGCGAAGTCATGGATGAAAAAACCCATTGCCGATTCACTATGGAAGGCTTTGGAAGAAAAATATTACCTTAAAGACCTTGTCCAACAAGCTTTATCGAGCATTGTACACATTCAAATATTCGGGGAGGAAAATCAATGCAAGAACATATAGATGACTTCAGCGGATGATCTCACGATGTTGGAGCGAGTGGAATTAAAGTTGAAGATGTTGATCAAGCTATGATCTTGTTGACTTCACTACCTCAGAGTCTTATGATAATTTACGTGATACCATACTTTATGGTAGATCGATATCTCGATGAAAAATGTCAAAGAATCAGCGATGATAAAGGAACATCGAAGTTAGTAGCCGGATCAATGTCGAAGGTCTGCAGATGGATTGTTCGTGACGAGAGAGGCGTAGACAAGAAAGAGGATCGGGGAAGCAAAAGCAAGAGAAGATCAAAGTCCAAAAAGCATAAATACATTAAGTGCTTTCATTGTCACCCAGACGGGACATATCAGGAAGAAATTGCCACGAGAGAAAGGAGAAATGGGAAGTGCGCCAATATAACAATTGAAAGTTCGAAGATAGTGATCGATCTTGGTTACGGCCTTGGCCCGGTATTCACGGGTGACAGGAAATGAGTGGATCTGGATTACAGCGCATCCTTTCACATGACACCTAATCAAAACTTCTTCTCATCCTATAAAAAGAAGGAGGAAAAAGTTAGATTGGGAGATAATAGAATTATTCCATTCTGCTGGTGAAGGAGATGTGCAAGTGAATTTGGGCGATGGTACTAAAGGGCGTTTCATGCATGGCATGTACCGGAGTGGGTACAAATCTGATCTCATTGAGTGCCCTTGACAATCGGGGGTACAAGTTCACTGGAGAGGTGGCTTCTTGAAAGGTATTCAAAGGCTCAATGGTGGTATTGAAAGGAAAACTGCGAGAGCGGGATCTATCTATTGCTAGGAAGCACGGTCGATGGAGCAGCTATTTGTTCTATCCTCTAAAAGAAAGGATGATGCTACGATTGTGGCACATGCGGCTTGGTCATATGGCGAGAAAGGAATGACCATACTTCTTTGGCAAAGGCTTGTTGAAAGGCCTGAAGAATTGTAAACTTAGTTTCTGTGAAAAGCGTGTATTTGGAAGCGAAGCGGGTGAAGTTCAATTGGCAAACACAATAACAAGGGAATATTGGAGTATGTCCACTCGGATGTTTGGGGTCCGGCCTGTTAACTCCTTAGGTGGAGCTACGCTATTTTCTTACTCGATAGATGATTATTCGAAAAAGTGCGGATTTATTTCTGAAGAAAAAGAAGAAGTGTTCGACAAATTCAAGCAATGGAAGGCCATAGTCGAGAAGCAAGCGGGCGGTCAGTCAAGAGACTAGGCTGACAATGGCGGAGGAAATTTTGCAGCAAAGAATTTGAGGAGTTAAAATCTTTGGTATAGTGAGGCACCATCTTGTACCGGGAGAACACCTGACAAAATGGAGTTGCGAGCGGATGGGCAGAACACTTCTAGGCGTGCAAGATGCATGCGAATCAATCACGGACACTTCCCAAATCATTTTGAAATTTGGGCCATCCAATACATTTGTATACACAGTAAGCAGATCTCCATCATTGCTATTAATCTGAAGATTCCACAAGAGGTATGGTCAGGTCGACCCGTAAACTATTACGATTTAAAGATATTTGGTTGTCTGCATATGCCCATGTGAATGATGGTAAACTTGAGGCAAGGGCAGAAGGTGTATATTTCTAGGATATGCCACGAGGGTGAAAGGCTACAAGCGTGGTGTATAGAGAAGGCAAGTTCACCTAAAATCATTATCGGGAGAGATGTCACTTTTGGCGGCGGCAATGCTAAATCAGAAGAAGGAGTCTAACTTAGATGAGGCGAGAGCGGATCATGGTGCTAGAAGCGAGTGGAGCTAGAGATTGTATGGGAAGGTGAAGCAAGAAAATGATATAATGAATCAGCCAAGTACTTGAGGATTGCTCAGCACAGTAGAACAACAAGATGAACGACTATGAGGAAACTAGTGAACCAACCAGGAGAAGCGAGCCATACTGATGTGCTCTTGGTAGAAAGGCGAGAAATCGAAACCAAAAGATATGGATTCTTTGCATGCATTGACTCATTAGATCTGAGATCCTATAGCCTTTGCTTTGGCTATGGCGAATGGTGTAGTTGGAGATGAACCATGTACCTATCGTGATGCAATAGAAAGTAAGAAGTCGAAGGAGTGGCTGATAGCAATGAATGAGGAGATTGAGTCTCTTGAGAAAATCGGGCGTGGGAGTTGGTACAACTTCCAAAGGGAAAAAGAGTAGTTGGCTGTAAATGGGTTTACAAAGAAAGAAGGAATCACGGCATTGAGCCTCCAAGGTTCAAGGCGAGGCGTAGTAAGCAAAGGATTATACTCAGAAGGAGGGTGTTGACTTCCATGAAGTATTCTCTCCTGTGGTGAAGCATAGCTCTATTCGGATCCTATTAGCTATTGTAAGTACATTTGACTTGGAGCTAGAAACAGCTTGATGTGAAAGGCGGCGTTCTTACATGGTGAGCTAGAGGAGGCGGAGATCTACATGAGTCAACGAGAGGGTTTGTAATTTACGATAAGAAGAACCATATGCACTTTGTTGAAAAAGTCGTTATATGGCTTGAAAGCAGTCCCAGAGAAGTGATGGTACAAAAGGTTTGATGCATTTATGATTGATGCGGATATAGTAGAAACCAATATGATAACTGCATCTACTCTAAGACTTCGGATGGTTCAAAGATTTATTTGTTGTTGTATGTAGATGATATGCTAATTGCGGCTCGTAATAAGGCTGAAATTAGTATGTTGAAAAACTTCGATTGGGAAAAGAGTTTGAGATGAAGGACTTAGGTCGACAAAGGAAGATTCTTGGAATGGAAATTCATAGGGGCGACATAGTGGCAGGTTGTGTTTAACACAACAAAATTATATTATAAAAAGTGCTACAGCGCTTCAATATGGATCAATCCAAACGGTTGGCACTCAGTTGTTTGCACATTTTAAGTTATCTTTGAAAGAATGTCAGAAGGCTGAGGAAGAGGTGGAGCACATGTCTCATAAACCTTACTTTAGTGCGGTTGGCGGTCTCATGTATGCCATGGTGTGCACTAGACCGGACATTTCACATGCGATGAGTGTGGTAAAGTGTGATTTATGACCAAGCACGGAAAGACACCTTTGGGAAGCTGAAATGGATCATCTTGTTACCTAAAGGTTCCACTTATGTCACATTTGGTATTTGAAGGTCAAAAGAACCGTGGAGTTGTAGGTTATGTAGATTACGATTATGCGGGTGACTTGGATAAAGAAGGTCATTGTGGGCTATATCTTCTGGTCTTTGGATGTACTATTAGGCTGAAGCGACATTGCAATCAACAGTGGCATTGTCAACTCTGAAGCTGTATATGGCATTAGTGAGTACATTAAAGAAAGTATTTGGGTGGGTCTTTTGGATAGTTTTGGATTGAATCAACATGTACCAATTGTACATTGTGATAGTCAAAGCGCCATTCATCTGGCTAAAAATCCAGTCTATCATGAAAGGACAAAGCACATTGACGTCAGACTTCATTTTGTGAAGAATGTATCAATAATGGTCTTGTTGCAATTGAGGAAGATAGCCCACTGGTGAGAACCCGGCCGATATGATGACAAAACCATTGCCCGATTGACAAGTTTAAGCATTGCTTGGACTTAGTTAATATTTGAAGAGGTTGAAAAATTGTTGCAAAAATGCACAGCCAAGGTGGAGAATTGTAGAAAAAGTGGGCGTGGTGTGCATTTTGCAGCCACCTTGATGAAAAATCAAAAAGAATTCTGTGCATGCCTGATAATGAAAATCTGATTAATACCACGAAATATACCTGATAACATGCACAGTAACTTTCAAAAATCATCTATAAATAGAGCCTTCAAGCAGACGGTTTTAGAATCCTGAACTGAGAAGCATTTCCTCAGTTGTAAAGAAAGAAGCAGTGTAGGCTTCTTGTAGTGAGAGAAAAATAGAGAGTGTGTGTAAGAAAATTCCAAGAGTGTAGTGTGAGTATACACTGGGGGGTTTTGGATATATTCTCTAGATCTCTGTAATACTACTAATTGTAGTAGAAGAGAGTCTCATTGGGGATACACTATATTGTAATTACTCTTTAAATATAGTGGAGTATTTTTCGGAGTTTGACCCGTGGTTTTTCTCTCAAAATTACAGGAGGGTTTTCCACGTTAAAATATTGGTGTGCAGTTCTCTTGATCTATTTTGTTGGTGTGAATAGTAACGAGTACTATTTATAAATAGTGAAGTGGGTCCCACTGTATAGTACTATTCACGTGAATAGTGACGTGGCCCTCTGCAAATTACTATTCACCGTACTCCATTTTTCCGTCTCTTCAATTTGGGCGCGCTTCCGCTCACATCCGTAAAGTGTTTATTACACTTGGGGTGTACTCGACTCTGATGATATCATAACAGACATGGCACTCGTCCACCTCCAACAAAGCCTAACTCTCCAACCCAGACACCCCCTGGCTCATTGCCAACAACGACACAGCCTCCCAGTTTCACCTCTACAGCCCCACCCTTCGCAAGCTGTTCCACATCCACAAACCCTTCTGGCCCTTCCTCGGCTCCTTCATCGTCGGATCCACCCACGGCTGGCTCCTCCTCCGATCTCCTCCCCAACAACTCTTCATTCTCAACGTCTTCTCCAGGCTCAGAATCGATCTCCCTCCTCGCACCACCTTTCCCGCTCTTCTCAAGTCCTCAAGGACGACGATGACTGCTGGTGGCCTCCTGCACGAGAAGGAGATGGAGATGGACACCGACACCGACCCCGATGACATCCCCTTGGACACCGACACCCCTTTGGCTTTCGCCGTTTCAACCTGTCCCAATCTGAACCCTATCAACGTGGCAACTGTCACCAAGGGAGGGGACCTGGCCTGGTGCAACTTAACAGACAAAGCCTGGAAAGGCCACCGGGGTGATGTAGAATACGGCAATCTCACATTTCACGATGGCAAACTCTACGCTGTGAATCGAGATGGGTCCAAGATTGACATGTTCTGTGCTAATGATGAGTCCTCAGCAGAGGAGCTAGTTCCGCTGGGGAGCATAGATGCCCCCGATCTAACTGTGGCTACTATACCAGATGCGCTTGTGGACGTGTACTTGGTGGAGTCCAAGGCAAGTCTTTTGGTTTTGAAGAGGTACTATGACAACGTAGGAACAAAACAAACGATTGGCTTCGATGTTTTCAAGGTAGAGGAAAACTGCAGGGTGGTCACTGTGGATGGCGGCTTGGATGGGCAAGTTTTGTTCATGAGTGACTTGAATTGTGAGTCTGTTGATGCTCAACACTGTCGTCCGGGACTTACGAGTGACCACATATACTTCATTGGCCACTCCAGAAACGGTTATACCCCTGAATTGGGAGGGTTCTTAGTTCCAACCAAGCGCATGATTCGTCGGGTGCCTCTCCCTCACATCGACGTTAGGAGATCCCCAATTTGGGTCTTGCCTAGGGTTGCATTTGAGTGTGACTGCCCAACTCATGACTTGGCACTCTGGAAGCCCAACAACAAAAACAAGAGAATAATTTCTTCTCTCTCAGTTTAGCTTTGCTGCCTGCCTGGGGATATATAGCTCGCTAGCTAGATCTATCTTTGGATCTTCAATTCTGAACTACTTCAGATCAGTGACTTTATTTAAATTTAAATATGTGTTTAAAATAAATGTTTGTTCACGATTATATATCAATGCAAAATTTGATTTGATCTATATATGATGGCATAATACACACACACACATATATATGTTGTTATCTGAGTACTCAATCCCGTTCGTACTAAATTTACTTAATCTTTCAATTATTCTCTTATAATCATCCACGGGAAGATCTTTGGGTCTTACATATAAGCTGAGATAATAAGTAATTAAGCAGTCATGTTCTCTCTTATTTCTGTTAATAAAAGGATATTGAATTAGAATACATACATGGTCATGTTCCTCCCAAATTTCGTACTTCTTTATGAGTTTAGATAAAAAAAAAAGTACTTGAGGCTATAGTTCCCAAAAATGTGACATTTCTGTGCTGCAGGTAATCTCACGTTATGAGATGAGAAATGTTTTTGTATCATGACACGCTCTAATCTACTATTTGATAAAATATATGAACCTTTCTTAGTTTAGGTCCCACAAATTATAAATCGAAATAACATTACTCTTACTACTGTTATGGAATTAATGGTTAGCCCATCTCGATCTCCAAATGCTTTGCCCCTGGGTGATAGAACTCCGAAGTTCTTGATTATATAGGCGATGTTACCATGTGTTGTAATTCATATTTCTTAACAAATTAAATTATTGGATAGAGTAAAATAAATTGTCTTACATTTACCACTCTTCTTTTAAATTTTAATGCAACTACGTATTCAAGCTTTTTAACTTTGCACCTTTGGTTAAATTAAATCTGCCCCGCCAGGTCCACGTACTCTTTATTTTTTGTTTTTACCAAAATCTAACAAATAAATAAACGAATAAAATGAAATAAAAGATTCATGAAACTTCAAGACGACCGAGTTATGAATGAGAGACGGCTTGAAAGAAAGCAAAAGTTATTTTGTCCCGTAAAAGTGGGTGTCTAATTGGAATACCTACTTTTTTATTATTGAATGTAATAATAATTTTTATTTATTTTTATCAATTTATCATGTTCAACAATACTAAAGCACATATCCTAAGTAGACATTCACTTTTTTAAGTGTTAAAGTAGCAATTATGGTAAAAGAATATGTAACTGCCCTGTGCTTCTAAATCATGAATACGACTTTGGGAGAAACAGACAACCGGAACCTGCTCTTTCATTCCTAGCCATTAACCCTTGACAGGGTGGACTACAATTTTGGCAGATTAATTTATCTTTGAAAGCTTTATTTCAATTAAATTTACTAGTTTGTAAAAATAATTTGACATCAAATATATCCTTGAAAAGGTGATTGTCACGTATAATCTTTTTAAAAAATTTAAGTTGATAAGTATAGGTATACATTAATTTAATATTTTACATTTAACTTACGCCTAGTATGAATACTTCTTTTAAGTGTTTTGTTGTTCATAGTGGGAACTGACTATTTGGTGATGTAGATTTTAATATCATATTATGAAATATCTCTATCAAAAAGTTAAATTAATAAGTAAAGACACAGATAATTTTATGTCTAATAGTAATACATTTCATACACATATTAATTCTTGAAAGTTGTTTGATCAAATAGGGCCCTGAAAATTAAGATATATGAATATTTTTTCAATCCCTGTAAGATGCAGGTGGCATAAAATAAATCTTTAAAAGATTCTTTCAAAGGATTAACATTATGTCTCATTTTAATTTTAAAAAATTTTGTCACATTTCAACCATCGATGGCCTATTCTATGTCAAAAAAAATTTGTATTAACTAATTTGACGCCAATTTTTCGAATACATACTAAATTGATATTACCAAAATATTTCAAATAGATAAAATTTGATATTTACTCATTTTGATATAATCCACCTGTGGTATATATAATGATTTTTTAAGGTCTCACCATACATGAAAATATCATATTAAAATATTAATTTATTTTTTAAAATATCAATCCGAAAACGGACATGAACTTAATTTTTATCATTTAAATACACATTAAATATTTCCTACTATTAATTAAAACCTACCAATTCAATGAACATTCAAACAATATATTAAGAGGATTTCTCTGGTACACTGTAAAATTTCATAGGTGCTGATACCCTCTAAAAAATTTGTGGCTAAAAATTTATCACGTGTCTCACTAAATAAGTTTATTAATATTTTAAATATTCATAATTAAATTATAACTTTTAAATTAAAAAAAGATACTGATATCCTTGAGTTACCATAACAAAAATCTCATATTAAACTTTAAGAATTTTGTAATATATTTATTTTATTAAAGTTTAATTGGTCAACTTTCATTAAAGTTGTAAGAACTATTATAAGAGTAGCTTGAAACTGATTCACATTTCTGAGTTGTCATTATTATTATATTTAAATTTTCAAAATTTAAATCATTTTTAACTTAAGAAAAATGTTAAAAAATCAGAAATTTTATCAAAATTTTGTATTTACAATGATGGGCTATACTTATTAATCTTTAGATAGATTAGTGGATCATACCATTTTATTTTATTCAATAATCACTATGATTTTTGTAAAAAAAATTATATATATTTCGCTTAATGTGAAACATTACTCTTAATTCAATTTTAGACACTCTTGGGTGAGAAAAAAAAATTATTATCCAAGACACAATCGTCATTTTAGCTCTAAAAAAACCAAGCTGCAGTGGATATAGCTTATCAGACTTACCATAAGGGTAGGAATATTAGTAGTCTCTCCTGTGAAAACTGCTTCTGGATTATTTTTTTTCCCGGTAAAAGTAAAGGTTTGAAGATCAAATGTTACTTAAGCTGCTTTGCTTGCATTTGAACGTAATTTTGTCTTCTTATATTTTCTTTCTGACTCCTTAGTCCTTCTACAGCAATTTGATTTTCTTTTTTTCTTAATTTATTTTTTCTGACTCCTAATTTTTTTTCCTTTAAAAGAAGGAAAGAAAAACGCTTCATACCATTCACTTCAGTTTTTTACTTTTTACAGCAAGGGCAAAATACGGCCCACAGAAAACGAAAACACAGTAATAGGGTCAGGAGGAGCGGGTTCTGGTAATAAAACCCCAAAATACCTAGAAATACTGCCAATTACAACAAATTATGTGCTATATCATTTCTGCAATATTATTATTATAATTTTAATACAAAATCGGCCTTCCCTCCTATAAATAGACTACAAATCTCATTACAGCTTCATAGACTTTGTTTACTCTTCTAGCTTGTAAGAATTCTCTCCAGATTCAGCCGTGGTTCGTCTTCCTCTTGAAAAGCCGCAGCGAAGGTAAGGTTTTATCTTTCTTTTTTCCCCCCTTCAACTCTAACTTAATTTTTAATTTCCGGCCCCTTGTTTCTTTAACCTCTTGATTTATTAATTAATTAGCTGTTGTATGTTAATATATATATATATCCCGATCGTATATATCATCAATTATTCTTTCTGACATTGTTTTGTTATGGTATGGTATGTTATGCGATCACTCGTGCGTCATGCATGGTCAGGTATAGCTTAGCAAGGTACGTAGGCTGGAAATGGGGAAGAAGCGTGGTGAGAAAGGAGTAGTGGTGGGGAGCAGCGAAGAGCGAGACTGGTCGGAAATGCCAGGAGAGATCCTGGAGGTGGTTCTTCAAAAGTTGACATCATTTGAAGAGCAAGTCCGATTTGGGAGCGTTTGCAAGGCGTGGTACCCGATTGCCCCCGACAAGCCCTACCTGTGGACCCCAGAAGCCCCCTGGCTGATCACCAACAACTACGCCGCCTCACAGTTCCACCTGTGCAGGATCTCCGACAACAAGGTGTTCAAGATCGAGAAACCATTCAAGCCCATGGCTGGTTCCCGCATAGTGGGCTCCCTCAAGGGCTGGCTCTTCATCCGAACCCGCAGATCGGACAAGCTCACCATCCTCAACCTCTTCTCCAAGTGGCGGCTCAATCTCCCTTCTCAGCGCACACTGCCTTTTCACCTTGCCTTCCCCTTTGGATACTCGGCCTTCGGCACGTCCCGCCCTCTGGCATTCTCGGTCTCAACCAGCGGCTGTCCCAACATGAACCCTACCACCATCGCGATGGTGACATCCGGCGGGGGCCTGGCGTGGTGCAAGCCTGGGGACAGGGCATGGAGATCCCACGAGGGAGAACAGCAATTCGGCAATCTCCTGCTTCACAGCGGCAGGCTCTATGCCGTGGACCGTGATGCGGAGAAGGTGGACATATTCGAATTTGAGGAGGATGGGAAGCTCTTAATCCAGGTGGCCACCACGGGTCCCTGCACGCCGCTGCTGCCAGGTGGTTATGACGATGAACTACTCGATCCACCAGATGAACCTCCAGCGAAGGTTGACGCTTACATGGTGGAGTGTGGAGGGAGGGTGCTGGTTGTGAGGAGGTACTATCTGAGGAAATGCATCAGGCCAACCAATTACTTTGTTGTCATGGAGGTCGACGAGAGGTGCAGCCCACCCAGGCTGAAGGAGGCGGACAGCCTTGGAGACCATATTGTGTTTGTGGGTGACTCCAGCTGTGAGTCCGTTCCTGCTGACCACTGCCCAGGACTTAGACGCAACTGCCTTTACTTCGCCGGCTTCTCCAGAAACTCCATTGTCCCTAACCTGGGCGAGTTCTCTCTCACGAGGTTAGACATTTTTAGGACCCCTCTCAACAGACCCATCTTGAATAGCCCTCTCTGGCTCTTGCCTAGGTTCGCCTTTCGCTGTGAATGCGACTCTTGTAAGTGTGCCCCCTGGATGTGCAAAAAGAAGAAGCGAAACTTCTCTGCCGTCGTGGGACGGAAGCGCAAATTCTCCACTGCGGCGGGGAATAATTATCTGCTGCGGAGCAAAACTAAAGTCTTGGGTGGATGACTGACTGCAGCACAGTGGCCATCAGTGGGAAAGTATTTACTTTACTTTAGATCTTCTCAAGTTAATTCGGAGGCGAACTTCAGAAGAATAGATCAGATTGCACCCTTAGTTAATTAAATTATTACATATATATATATATATATATATAAACAATGCTTAGAAAGTATGAAATTATATGTGTATTGTTTATCCAGAGTATCTATATTTTACTTGCTGATGATTGGAAATGTTAAGCTATTATTGTTCTCTCGTATCAATTCAGCAATGGCAAGCTAAGTTCTTTAATTTGTTAAAGCAAGTTTTATATAACCCACATCCATGATGATGCCTATGAAAATAGCTGATCCTCCTTTCTCATTAGGAGGCTTGAATCTAATGCCATGCCCTGTGTCCCCTATTTCTCATGAAGCTCTCATCAACTCCATGACTGATTTTCACGGACATGAAAGGGATTAATTCCCTCTTAATGTGGATATGAAGTATTTGGCACCTACAATCTTGGAGTAGTCCTGACATTATTATGAGTCTAATTAGATCAACACACAACCAATATCCATCTTGAAACAGTAATATAATAATAAAATATTTGATCTAAATATTAATCTCACCACGGCTCCTTAGATAATTTTAGATGAAATGAGAGGAATTATACATATAGAAGAACATATTCATTGACAAAAACAAATAATTAATGACGGGTGAAATATAGTTGTTATATTCAGATACAGATCACATAGGATTACAAAATCCAAATAAAAGATTTCTGTTTCTTGTTCTCTCTTCCCTTGTCGATCATCTCTAGCTTTCGTTGGTGTGCAATGATCTAATTTACATTATATATAATATAATCACATTTTAGTACTACTTGTATAGGTCTAAAGTAAAACTCGATCCAATATGATCGAAGAGTTGGAGTAACAAGATTTCCCGTCCTATTTCGCAACATATATAGATTATATGTGATCCTCAAACTCTTAAATTAATTGATCAATAATGAAGTCAATTCGTCATTTCATCAATTGACGATGATATGTGGTGCTTTTCATCATAAAGAATGTTCTCTTTTTAATGAATTTTTAGTGCATCTAATTGATGGATTGAATCATAAATAAATTAGTCGAAATCAATTTACTTTCGCTCTCAGATATATATGAGCAGGAAAAACTATTGTTCGTATGGTATATTGACGAAAATAGAATTTGAATCTATAATTTTACACAAATTATTCAATTTTTTTTATCAGTTCATTCCTTATGAGTTATGGCTTAGGAGAAACTATTGATTGCACATATTTCTCCCGTTGGATCTAATATATAGAGTGATTTTATTTCTACATCATTTCCTTTTTATTATTCTTATCTTGTTTCGAAAAATTATATAATACCGTAAGAGAAACATATTTTATATATTTGGAAATTAATATTTTTTTCAGTATCACTTTCATCATACGATATAATAACATTTTTACATTTTTATTGATTTAGTGTACAAATTAAATACGTACACATATGTAGGATAAGCATTTTCAGAAAATTTAAAACACCAACGTAATTATATTAAATCGTATACATATAGAATAATATTTTTCTCATTACCATGCCTTGAATATCACATTGGTTTTAAATTTTAACATTTTATATACATGGTAAGAAAATTTAAAATAACCCAAATAATTAACATTATGTATCATACATTTATGCATATGATAAATGATAATTTATTTATAAGAATCTGTTTCATAATCCAAATACATGTTATAAAGAATAATATTTTATGCATATATAAACATATTTTCTTTAATGCCTTGAATGTCACATTAGTATTAATTTTACTACTTTATTTATATAGTAAAGCAGTTTAAAATAATCCAAATAAAGTAAAGTATTATGTATATTATATTTATTTATTTAATAAATTCAGTGAATAGTTTGTAAAATACAATATAATACAGAGATCAAATTAATTATATAAAATTTAGATAAACTTAAGCACATTTTTTAAAATTATCTTTATCACTTAATTTCCGTTATTTCATAAAGATAAAATAACGAAATTAATTATTTTAATATTTTCTATGTTGATTGATAATTGTAAAAATTTAAAATTGTAAAAGTGACAATATTGTTTCTTTAATATCAAGTATTATATGATCAATTTTTTTTATTAAAGTACCTCATTTCTTTCCCCTTGTTTTGATGTTTATTTTACAATAAGAAAATAGTTGTCTTGTGTTCTATATTATTTATACATTATTGTATTCCTGTTTCGTATCACCTGCATATCTTGGAGTACCGTTTTTGAGTAATTCTTTCCTCCTCCTGGAGGAAGAGTGGATTTACTCCACACTTTGATTATTCTTGGGTGAATGAAAGAGAAAAGGAAAAAGGGAAAAATCAAGTGTTAAGATGAGAACGTGAAGAAAGGATACACTTCCACCCTATGTGTAGAAGAATTTTCCCCCTTTTTATCGTATCAAATATTAAATAATTATTTATTTTATATCAAATTGATCTGGAAATTAAATTTGTATTTATACATGCGTGAAGGAGGACCAAGTAACAGCAATAATTAATTGTTCTTGGTTTGATTTCCATCGCTGACAAGCAATGATTAATTCTTTTGAGATGGAAGTTCCTCAAAGGGATTAATATATAAATCACTAGCTATAATTGTATCAATGATGAGTATAGTAGAGGTTTTGAGTTTTTGACCATTAAATTTCATATATATAGTTAATATTAAAATATAAAATATGTTATCATTTTAAGCATGATTATGTGACTATTAATTTGGTTGATAAGTAAAAATATAGAAAAAAAATTAATGGATAAATTTCATAAATATTTTTACCTATGAAATTCATCTATGAAAGTCTCCTTATTTTTATCCTACAATCATGCATATCTTAAAGCATGATTATGTGCGCTATGTATCACCGTCCGCAATATGAATGTAACACCCAACATATAGATATTGTTTGCTTTGGGACCTAACTAGACGTCCCTCATTGATTTGTTCTTACTCTCTAAAGGAGAAAGCATGTCTGTATGAGGAAGATATTCACACAAATATAAGGTATGCTTCGTACCCTTTTCCAATTAATATGGAATTGGAATAGATGTTAATAAATAACTTCTCTCTTAATAAGCCTCATACTTAACGACCATTTTAGCTTTAATTTGATAGTTTCAAAATCAAATGACATAAGCATAGGAGAAAATTCTTACACTAATATCGACTGTACATAATAATAGTATAACAATTTAAATGACACGATTTATGATGAAAGATAATACTAGAATAGAGTTTCAATGAAGTGAGAGAATAATTACATTTAAAATTAAATTATGAAAGAGAACTAGAGTGTATTTATATTATACTAAAGAAAGAAAACGAATAAAAATACTAAAGAAATAAAAGATTTGAAAAGGGTTTTATAAATTCACTATTCAAAGAATTAATAGTGGATTTTTTTTTAATTTTTTAATACATATATTATTTTTAATTAATCTATTTTTCAGTACTATTGGTTATTAACCAATGCTTTTAGGCACTTGTTTACTCTTAGCAAAACTAATTGCAAAAAATACAATATTGTTTTGTGATATAAAAAATAGAAATTTCAATATATAAAATATTTATTTTTTTATATATAATGGTAAAAAATGTTAATAATTATTGTTGAATTTTTTTCATGATTATAAGTAAATAACATAAATATTTGACTCTTAATTTTATTTAACATAATTTAACACAATTTGACCATCAATTTTTTCCAATAAAAAAAGAACGGAGTTTTAATGAAGTGAGAGAATATAACCAAGTTTAAAATTTAATGATGAAAGAGAACTGGAGTGTATCTATTAACTATCTCTTATTCCCTCGTTTCAAATAATTATCCATTTTAAATATTTTATTTGTTTCTAAACAATTATCCATTTAGAAATCTAAAGCAATATTAATTATTTTTTTCAACCATAGTCCTGTTAATTGAGTAGTGGATGAGCGAGAGTTAATGGAAAGAGAAAAAGTAATTAAGGAAGAGGGAAGAATATATAAAGATAATTTTAAACTACACCTAAATTTCACTAACATCAAGATTTTTTTTAACTACTTTCTTAAATTCTTGTGAATATTTATAACTATATAATTATTTAAAAACAGACAAAGTATTATATGTAGAAGCATGATAGTCACAATAATTCATTAATATTGGAAGATTTTATGTGTTATTCTCGCATTATGTATATATAATATATATAATTGTACTTTGTCTACTGAACTAATTAACATTGATAACTAATTCCTATTTTCTTTTTTATATTATACTTTTTTGAAAATATATATGATTTTCATTTGATTAACAAATTTCTACAAGGCTATTATATTATTTTTTATTTGGATATTTGCCATGGAGTTAATTTTGTTTCTGGAGAATGCTGTTTGCACATATTAATATGTCAAATGATACATTTATAGAGTTATTATCATTATAATATTTATTAAATAATTGAACCATGAACACAAAATGAGGAAATAAATCGTAAAAAAAAAATGGCGACAAAAAGGGGTTAAAAGTATTGAGTGGTTTTTTTTTTTTTGGTCAACACACTCAGACACCCATGGAGAAGGGGGAAGAAGGTTCACATAATCACATCCTCAGGATTCCGACTGAAAAAAAAAAAAAAATCACATCCTCAGGATCGGACCCATGATGTGGTTTTCAGAGGCAAACATCTTTACCACTATGCCTCATGCCTCAACCACAAAGTATTGAGTGTTTGAATGATGGCACAAAGAGAGATATTTTTGGGCATGTGGCTGATGCGGGAAGAGGATGGACGGAGAGAGATGGGATGCATACTGGGTGTTTGTGACGGTGTGAGTTCTAAAATTTGGCCCAATATGACTTTTGGACCAGATCTAGTTATATTTTAAGATAATATCTTAGAATGTTAATTTTTTAAATATAATTAGTGAAAATTATAATATTTTATAATTCAATATATATATTCTTGATAAGTTGTTATTGCTTTTTATATTGACATAATTTATTTTAAAAAATATGTTGTGAAATATCTATTGAATTTTATATTCTACTATCAAAATTGTATAATTTTATCATGTATAATATTCAAATATTTATTTGTGATATAATGGTCAACTCAATCCTATCTAATCCAGTCACTAATTGAATAATTATCAGATTGGATTTAGTTTCATAAAAAATGGTCCAATTAAAAAATTAGATTGAGCTCAAATTTAATCTAAATGGGCCCAATCCGTCCTACTACACCTCTAATGCACACATAATAATAGAGTAAAGACTCATTTTGGTTTCTGAAATTATATGTCAGATTAATTTTAGTTTTGAAATTAAGAAAATATTAGTTTAATTCTTAAAATTGTAAAAAATGATTCAATTTAATTCTTTTAGTGATTTAAATTAGTTCCTAAAAATAATAATATAAAGACTACTTTAAATTATTTTTTATAATTTTAACAATTAAAATAGTATTTTTAAATTTTAAGGAATAAAATGAATGAGAAAGCGCAGATTAACTTGCTAGTGTAATGTAATGTGCGTGCCCAACAAAATAACGCAAGCACAGGAGAGGTGGGGTGAGGGAGCACGGAGAGAGTCGGAGGGTGGCACACGCAGATGCAGAAGAAAACGTGGCGCGACGAGTAAAGGGTGGTAGACCCCACAGAGACCGAACCCTTTAAAATGAATGCAAACAATGCAATGCGTCTCGTCTCGCGTCCGAGAGAAGAGGAGAGGAAGGGAAGGGAAGGGAAGGGAAAGGAAAGGAAGGGAGAGCCTCCCAATTCTCGCTCGGCCCTTCAAGTTCCAGTCTATACTGTACGGCGCCAAAAACACCAAAACCCCAATTCTGAATTCTTCTTCTTCTTCGTTCTTCTTCTTTCACTCTCGTCATATCGTATCGTATCGTATCGTATCATATCATATCATCTCTCTTCAGTTGCTTGCGCTCTCTACTCCTCCGTAACTCCAACTCCAAGTGGATGGTACGCTCCCCTAACCCTAACATCTTTCTCTCTCTCTCTATATATGATATAGTCTCTATTTCCATTTCCGTTTCGATTTCAATTCAATTCCATTCCGTTTCCATCACTTCCACTCCCCAATTCCTTTCTTTTTTCGCTTCGATTCTACCTCCTATTTATTCGCATTATTCGGCCTTTCCTCCCCTTCAATCAAGCTAAGCTGTCTTTCTATTTCATTTCGATAATCTGAAGATTAGAGTGTGGAGTGGATGAGCATTTAATCCAATTGCCAAGCATACATTAAGGAAGGAATGTTGCCTACCAGCTAATCTTTTTCTGATTTGGATGCTGGCTGGCTGGCTACTCACATTTTTTTACTATGATGAATATGATATGTAGACTGTAACTTTTGGTTGTGCTCAACTTCCATCAGCTTTCATTCATCACAACTGACATCTTAGTGTTCTTCCTTCTTACCTTTCTTTCTTTTTCAAATTTACGGCAGCAATGTCCAAGTTTGGCAAGGGAAAGAATGAGAACATGCCACTTGCTTCTACTTCCATGAAAAAAACAAGTGGACAAGTTGGATTCGGCTTAATGAGCGGTGACTCTGCTTACCAGCATGGAATTCCTGGGGATTATCACTCTAATAACACACCCATTCCTCTACCAGTGCTTCCTGTGCCTGCTTTTCCCAACTGGAATGTGAATGGACCATCTAAATGTTATGGCAAGGAAATAGGGCCAGCTGGAGCTACTTCTATGATTGATTCCTCCCAGTTCAAAAGTGCTCAGAATATCCAGATGGACCATTATTACCCACACCAAGGACAAGAACCTAAACCCCTGCCATGCATACCAGATTTAGGTTTTTCGTTTCCACAAGGATACACGGGATGGCCATATCAATATATGAGGCATGAGCATGCTAATCATACAATCCCTGATGATGATGTGATCAATGCTGCCTTCAATCTAAATAGTTTTGAGAACCTTCCTAATGATGGAAAATGTGTGACTCCAAGTCATGGTTCAGTTGGCAGGCCACAAATGGTCAACCCCAGTGGAACGACTATGAGCCACGATACAGGTCAGCCTCTGCAAAATATGATTTTTGGAACGACAATATTTAATCCAAATCAAGGTGGCATAGAATCATTGCTTACTTCAGGAAAAGTTGATGAAAGATTTGTGGCTGTTAGTTCTGGAACTAACAAAGTCTCCAAATCCAATACTATCATTCCGAGAATCAATGTGACTGGTAATTCTGAGAGGATGTGTCTTCCTGTAGTCAATCCTTATCACAATCAACTGGGTAACAGAAGTTTTTCAAATCCTCGTTTAGACATGAAGAATGCTTTTTCTGGTTTTCCAAACAAAAATGAAGTCATATCTGATTTATCACATACTGGCAATCATGAAGTTTTGTTTGATTCTAGACCTGGTTTGGGGCCATCATATGCTTTCCAGAAGCCAGCTGCTGGTGACCAAAACCAATATTTAAGGCAAGGCTTTGAAAGATGCAAGGCTCTACCTTCATTGCCATATGTTGGCAGTCAAATTATGCCTGTTGACAATGGACAGAACAGGGTGAATGGACAGGTAGTTCCCTGTTCAATCGGAATGGTAACTGCTCAGAGCCCTTGTGTGTTACTACCCGAAAATAGTGGGAAGTTATCTTCACCGTCTTTTGCTACTCCTTCATTAGTCGTGGCAAGAAGCACCAGAAGGCATGATTCTTCAAGTATGTGTTCTACTCTACTACTACTTTGTTTTTGCAAGCCACATTATATCTGAATCCAAAGTAACTAATGATTAGGTACTTTTGAGTTAATTTCTCATGTTTTTAAAGTAGTTTTTAGCTCCTATCTTTTCAAGTACGGTAGACCTCATTCTGCCATCTGTGATGTTTGTATAAAGTTAAGCGGGGATAAATTACCTGCCTCTGATTTGCAGGGACCAAATCCCTCATTGACAACCTTTTGCAATTGATAAAAATCGTTTGCCTACATCTATTGATACTTGAATTCGATGCCTGTTTATAATTTCTTTCATGTTTAAAAGATGGCATTCTTGGATATTGCTGAAGGAAACAAACTACAAATTACTTAGATGGAAGCTTACTGATTCATGTAATCTTGCCAAAGCCATTGCATCCATGTGCTTGAAATGATTAAACTAAGTTGTTTTGGAGAAAGTAACACAAAAGGAACAAGGGGGTTGGTGGGTGGATGGAAAATGCATGGTCCGTCTAGTTGTTGATTAGCATGTTTCTGCTCAAAAACTTTAACTGTGCTCTGCAAGATGGTGCTTCTTGCCCTGAAGACTTGAGTTTAGTGTATGGATAAATGTCTACTTTATTAAGATTTTGTGAAGTTTTGCAATTGTGGAACAACTAATTATCCATGAACAGAGGCCTGGCTCAACCAAATGTGATGATTCTTTTTTGTATAGCATTTCATATGATGCATATGGGCAGATATTACATCTCCACAGCTCTTAAAAAAATTTCTAGCTGAGTGACTGATATTATTTAATGATCAAGATTCATGCCCACCTGCAGCTTATCATGGTCAAACTCAAGTAGTTGGTTATATTCAGCAATCAAACTCTCCTCTTGGACCATATATTGCTCCTAGTGAGTACTTTCTTAAACAGTTCATGATGTCAAATGCTCTTTAACATGTCTTTATTTTTATCGAATGGGAGAAATAAACTTTTAACCTTTTCAGATCTAGGTATACAAAATGGAAAGGGAAATATGACTGCTCAATCATCTGCCATTGCATCTCTAAAGAGAGTTGCTTCCCAGCCACCGTCATCAACATTCCAGGATCAACGTAGGAAGACTCTACCTGCTCACCCTTTCATTCATCCATCAATTCCAAATTGGACCGGAGTTGCTCCATCAGCTCCAAATACATCCCAGGCAATTCCTCCCCGGGTCCATGCAGCCCAATCGCTCACACCCCAAGCTACTGATGCTTTTGTTCCTACAATGTTCCCTACTAATTGGTCTAAATCTGCTCTATCAGCACCAAGTACAGCCAAATCCCAGACAATTCCTCCGGTAATGCAAACAGCTCCATTGCTCCCACCTCATGACAAGAGGGTCTCATTGTTGCAACTCTCATCTCATATTCCATGTCCTCAAAACCAACAATTGATTTCCCAGGCTCTGGCTCACCAACGTTTGAAGGGTCCACCCATTATTGCTCACATCAAACATAAAGGTATTGCTAGGAGCTTGTCTATTTGTTCCTCCATACTTTACGAATTCCTCTTTTGTCCTGACATGATTGTTTCAGGATTCATTTTTTTTTATTTTGGGTTTGCTTCACAATATACTTAGGTAGACTAGCATTCACTAATTGGTGATTTTCAACTGTCATTAAAATCAATGATGCAATTGGGGTAGCTTTGCCCCGTATATTTGTTTCTGTTTGAGTTTTCTTTCTTTTGGGCTCCGGCCCTGTTTGAACCAACCAAAAAAAAAAGTTTATCATCATCATAATATGTAGACGATGTTGTTAGATATCATCTTGCAATTTACATCTTGCAATTTACATCTCATTGCTATTAGTTCCCAATTCCTTGCTTGCTGGTATCCTTTTATCTGAGTTTTGGCCGGTCCTTATACTTTTATATGGCATATAATTTCAATATGCCTCGGGCAAGATCTCTGCTTTCCTTCAAACTCTGACCTATCAGTGTACATGAACCAATTCCAACAAATGCATCTAGCTCCAGGAAAAAATTTTGGAAAAAAAAAAATTCATAGACAAATATTTATACCGAAGCATATATCTGAGTTTTAATTTGACAGTGAGAAAAGTAACTGCATGTAGATATTGACCCTGTTATGCATTGCATAGTAAGCCCATCTAATGCGTGTGAACTTTGCTGATTCAGATGAAACACCAAAACCAATTGGACACAAGTGCTTCTTGTGCAAGAGGGATCTCTCCTACTCACCAGAAGGGCCCATTTCCCAGCCACTTGCCCCACCTGCTGCTGCTGTTCTATCATGTGGCCACACCTTTCACGAGTATTGCTTGGAGCGCATTACCCCTGATGACCAATCCAAGGTCCCTCCATGCATTCCTTGTGCTCTTTGCGAATAGCGCGACTTTTGTCTTTGAATTCTTCCATATTGATCCGTAAGGTTATGCAGCTATAAGAAAAAGGAAACACAGAATTTTGGCCTAGAATAGGCAGAAGGTTGTTATTTGAATATATCACAGTGAAGGTTAATTATTATATAAAATATCGTATATGGTCTGTCTTGGCCTTCAAAAGAACAAGAGATCCTCAAAAGGACCAATACATGAGCATCCCATAAACGCAACCTTAAGTCCAGCAGGGGGTTCCCACAGTAATTCATTTGGAACTCAAGAACAATGCATGCCAGATAACAAATTTTCAGCACCTGCTATATGGTCTTTCAAATTTGGCGTATATTGCAGTTGAGGCTAGTAATTATATCATATGGCCTCATAAATCCGGGGAGATTTTTGTACGGGTATAATTTGAATACCTTATTTAGGCATACTTATAATAAAAGAATATTCTACTAATTTTATTCAATATACACTCATTTATGAGATAAAAACCATTTTTTCGGGTATTGAAAGGTTTATTTTTTGTATGCATAAAGTTTGAGTTATAAACTTTATTTGTGAGTGTCTCTGAATATTTTTTTGTGGTACAAAAATGAGTTTTATTTTTTTAAGTTATGTTCCAAAGTTTAAGTTTTTGGGAGTCCTATTTGTCTATTACCACTCTATATTTATTGTCTTTATTGATAATATACCTAAGATACCTTTCATAAAAACTATTTAACTAAAAGACCAGGTCTAGCCTCTCTGCATGATGGCATGTATGCTAGTACGTCATGTTTATCGCTTACTGTAATTTTTCTCATCGTTTTTCTTAAAATTAATGTGATTTTTTTTTTGGCAAGAAAAATCAATGTGATAAATATGAAGGTACTGACACAAAAGGATCAAGATGGGCTATGTGGAATCATAGCAAGAAAAGCTCATAATAGAGTGCAACGAATTTACCGTAGCTTAATATCACTTGGATACTCTTTACTAATTTTTAGCTTTAAACTCTATTCAATCACTCAAGATGATGTTGTACATTATTTATGTCGTTGCTATTTGCCGATATTACCTACCAAATCAACATTACTTTTGCTCAACTACTTGTGTTGGATGCCTGCTTGTCGACTTCCTCTTTTCCTTTGCCCTTTTATGGTTTTTTTAACTTGATGATTTTCATGCGGGTAAATTTTCATTAAAACCCAATTTTAGGTGTGCTTGAAATCAACAGTGAAGGTTCTCTATAATGAAAAATTAAATTTTTCATTTTAGAATTTTTAATATCTGAGAAAAGAAATTAGGAAAATGCAGCATATTTTCTTTTCATTGTACTAGATCATCATTGCAAACCCTCTTCAGGTGCAAATGCCATTGTGAAAAAAAATTGAAGTTGAAGAAGCTTAAAAATATCTCAATAGATTACCAGGCATTGAATAATATATCATATGCTAACATTCTTTTGCTTCCAAACCAAGCGAACTGGTAATTGTCTGCATGTGTTTCATATTTTTCAGGTGCTGAGGTAGATACAAGTTTTATAAAGGGTATTTGTTAGGTCTCATAATATTTGGTGTTAAGGCTCTATTAATCTCTATAGGGATACACATGTTACCTAAGAGGGTTGCTGATGTATATGGGTAAAAGGTAAAAGATTTTGTAACTAACTCTACCACATAAGCAAAAAAAGAATATTCTAATTGGTTAAGGGAGAGCCTATATAAGCAAGGGGAGGAATACTGAGGGGGTATCTGGGAATTAGAATTGGGATTTGGGAGAGCAGCTAGGTCTCTCTAATGTCTAGCAACCCTATTTCTTTCCTTTGGTGATTAATACAGATACAAACACACTTACAGAATTACACACTATGTTGTCATTTTTCTTATTTGATACTATGATCCTACAAATGGCATCAGAGCTCTCGATCATGGGAGCCCTGTGCCAAGAACCATGCGAGCTGCTACTGCTATTGTATTGGAGTAAGAGGCAAAGAAGAAGATGAAGCAGATGAAGAAGATGGAGTAGAATCTGAAGGAAATTAAAACTCTAGTAAAAGGCTGGCACCAACAGCGTCAACGTCTCTTTGTTTAGGAGGGTGATCGATGAAGATTGGTGGTGGAGGAGAAGCAAGAGATCCTCCTTAATCGATTGGCCTCCTAATGCTCATGCATTTTTTCAAAGCATGCAAAATGAAGTGGAGGAAGCGGATGGAGATGCTGAACCAAAGGGAGATGATCACAAAGCCACCGAAGAGATCTGTACTCAAGAACAATCGCCCAAACTCGTGCCGCCAGAGCCACCAGTGCCGTTGGAACCACCAAATCTAGAGGCGGCGGAGTTCGATGAGGAAGCTACAAGAGTTTTGAGGATGGCGGCCAAGCTTCCATTGTTGGAAAGGTGAGGCCTTGATGCTAAGCCAAGCACGATAGCTAAAGCACGACCGAAGACTGCGACTGGGTGAACTGCCAAACTGCCATAAGCAGCGACATGAGTGAGAGGAAGAAAGGAAATGAGCATGCAACGGTAGAGGAGTTATGGGTTTTGAGATTACTAACCCAACTCCTACTGCCAAAATTCTCACGACCCTTGTTGGGCATGTGACTGGCACGTGAGAAACCCCCTTCCCATGTAAGTCTTGTGACCTGTATCGTCTCTACATGTACAGTTGAATTAAGAAAATCCATAAAATAAGTTCTTGTTTTCCCACATAAAATCACCTACTCTTACAAACCATATTTAGAAAACCAAAATATGTCATAGTTTCTTCCAAAGGTAATGTACAATATCGCCAAATATGCACACAATCCTTTACATATAGAGTGTTTATGAAAAGTAAAAGTCATACAGTCCAAATAGTATATGAAAATACAAGACTATGCAAAATGTGGTCATGCCCTATTCGAGGTCCTACCTGCATTACACTGGAGCACATTTAGAGCAAAATGTCATACGCCTCACCTAACGGGCTCAGCAACTGAAATCTAACACTGATGAGAGGAAGATGGTGTAGAAGTACCTTCAGTAGTTACAGTTTCTGTAAAATATGAAAGGAACAGAGGGGTGAGTTTTGTAACTAAAACTTAGTAAGTCGGTCCTCATCTGGAACCCCCTTCATGGAACACCAAGAGAAGGTACACGACACCAAAGCAACAGTGATAATAATAACAATGTTAAAGCATTTCATAATTAAAATCAAGGTCTCAAATCTTGGTTTTCTATAACCTGACCTAACAGTATTTTAGTAGAGAAACAGTAATCTTTGCTCTGGTTACATACAATATCTGTAATGTAACAAACTCTGAATATAAATGTCTAGTCATATCTGGGTGTTACATATCGTCATTCCCAGTATGACAGTATATATCTGAATATAACCTCTGAATATAAACTCTGAATATCTCTGGCCCGAGCTACTTGGTATCAAGGTTAATGGATTGACTGCCATTAATACACAGCCTGTTTCTCTATAGTTACTGCCAGCTCAGCTAAAAACCTCATTCTCTTCTCTATCATTTTCAAAGTTTTCTATCCTAGGGTTCAAAATCTCTTTTTACATAACAGTATACAATATCCAAATCGTATAATCATAAAACCAGCTCAAATTGATTAAACTTGCAATGCCACTATACAGAAACTCATCCTTAATTATAGATGTCCCATGATTTTAAAAAAAACACATTTTCTTATATAACCAATTATTCATAAAACAATATTCCACTGAAATCTCAGCAGTTTGCAAAATAAACTATAAAATCATATCTATTCTTATGTTTTAGGGGAAAATAGATATAATAACTAATAGGTTTAATTAATCCGTCAGTCCCTATAGTTTCACCAAATTTTCAATTGGGTCCCTACATTTTAAAAGTTTCCAATTGGGTTCCTATAGTATATTAGATTTTTCGATCAGGTCCCTGTCGTTATAAAAAAGCAGAACATTCCATTTCCATGTCACTGTTCACATACGGCAGGGACCTAATTGAAAATTTTTTATACACTATAAGGACTTAATTAAAAATTAGATATATGAAGAATAATTAAATCTTCAAAATATGCATTTTACTTTCTTTTAATGCATTTGATTAAAGTAAAAAAAAAATCTACACATTGAGTGCTCAAAATAAGCAAAAGAAAAATTATTTTATTTTATTTTTTCAAAATAATAAGTAAAAAAAGTATTATTTCTCTCCTAATGATATGATCAAATAAGTAAAAATATTTTTGAGTACTTATTATCAAAATAAAGTATTATTTAATTTCTATCCTAATAATTACATTCAAATAGGTTGATTATGTTGAATAATTAAAAAATAATAAAGTCTCATTATATTCAAATTTTATTATTATCACAACTTCTTTTAAAAGTATTTTTATTGAAAATAATTATCAGAAAATATTAATTAATACATGCAACACAGTAAAAATATCTTTAGGTGATGTTCAACCGACTTAAAAAATTTATTAAATATTTAACTTTAACTTATTGATCTATATAATTATGTTATACGCACTTTATGGTATTCAATTAATTTATATTGTATTTAGTAATTTTTAACGCTGATCTAATGTGTATAATAATATCATTTTGTATCCACAATTTATACTTTTGTTTATACATTAATTTTGATATATTATTATATGAAATTTTTAAAAGAAAAATATAATATAAATCAAATGTTTATTAATATAATAATATATATAATTAATTATAACGAGGATATATTTTTTACCTTAAATTAATAACAAATTCTAAGACATGATTTCTCTAACAGGGACATTTGAGGCTACTGGCTGTTGTGTGCGAAGCATCTAATTAAACCTCACAAGTACATAGTTGGTGTTTCACTAACAATTAAAAATAATAATAGTAACAACAATGTATAATGCATTTATGTTTTCTCGTGGCATGACTTCACCATCAAAAAGGAATATCATACTAATAAACAAACAATATCATACCACATTTTATTTTATTTTTCCTTATGGGAGTATTCAAACTGTTTTTAATTTTATGGATCAAATGTAAATATGGGTTTAATTAATTAATATTTTGTGATAATTATTTTCAATAAAAATACTTTTAAAAGAAGTTGTGATAATAATAAAATTTGAATATAATGAGAATTTATTATTTTTTAATTATTCAACATGATCAACCTATTTGAATGTAATTATTAGGATAGAAATTAAATAATAATTTATTTTGATAATAAGTACTTAAAAATATTTTTACTTATTTGATCATATCATTAGGAGAGAAATAATACTTTTTTTACGTATTATTTTGAAAATAATGAAATAAAATAATTTTTCTTTTGCTTATTTTGAGCACTCAATGTGTAGATATTTTTTTTTTACTTTAATCAAATGCATTAAAAGAAAGTAAAATGCATATTTTGAAGATTTAATTATTCTTCAAGTCTCTAATTTTTAATTAAGTCATTATAGTGTATAAAAAATTTTCAGTTAGGTCCCTACCGTATGTGAATAGTGACATGGAAATGGAATATTTCATATTCTAATGGAATATTCTTTTTTTTATAATGGCAGGGACCTGATCAAAAAATCTAATATACTATAGGGACCTAATTGGAAACTTTTAAAATGTAGGGACTCAATTGAAAATTCGATGAAACTACAGGTATTGATGGATTAATTAAACCTAATTAATATAGAAGTTACAGATGTGAACCCACTGACCTGGAGTGACAACAGACACAGAAATAGCACTAGCAGAGTTTTGGGAAGTGAGAACAGTACCAGTATCTATCAATAAAGCAATAGAATTCTACATTAATGGCTAAAACCTTTATATAACTTAAATCTAATCCTAATATGATAAAAGAACTCTACCTCCTTGGGAGGTATAGAAAACTCCATGCCAACCCCCAAAAACAAAGAAAAATGGAAAGAATACAAGGAAAATCACTAGAATAATATACCTTAAAGCCTTAGAAGTGAAAGATTGAAGTTGATTTCAAGAGAAAATGGAAGAGAATGGAGTTTGGGAGTGAATTTGGGGTGGAGAATTTAGAGTTTCGAGCTTGGGGGTGTTTTGAGTGAATGAAGATTCTGGACCCCGAAATGGGGGTTTTTAGTGCTCTGATGACCGCCTAGCCTGGGCGGTCTCCTGTCCAGCCACACACCAACGTACTTTCTGTTTACCGCCTGGGTGGTCTCCCCAATTTTTATTTTTTTTAAACTTAGGATGTTATAGAAACCTCATGATCGGGGCTCATGGGCGACGATCAGCGAGCCGCCATGGGGGCAAACCAATCAAAGATGGGAAATTAAGAAACGACAACCTCATTCCCCTCCATTAGAAACATCGTGAATGAACAAAGGGGAGTTAGAGTGAAAGTGACTTTTTGGCATAGGAGCTCATTTTTTACACTAATGGGCTAGGCCCAATCAAAATGCAGAAAAGGTTGGAATTTTGCCAGAAGAAGACATTTTCTAAAGTTAATTGCTCAAGCCCAAATATGGGAGCTCCACGTAAAAGGGGAGAGGTGGATGCAAAATTGGAAAACAGATGAAACCCAGCGGCCTTGTGTCTTTGACCTCATGGGTCAGGACCCAATATGTGAAGAAAGTTTGGTTGTCTTATTTGACCAACAAAACACACTTGGGGTTGTATACACTGAGGTGAGGTTAGTAGCATCAATTGTTGATTCTAGCTTAGAGTTCGGAGGTGAAGTTGCTGAGAGGAGGCCACTGAAAGAGAAGTCTAGGAGAAAAGAGCAAGGGAAACGTCCAAAGAATTCGTACAAATGGTTCATTGGAAATACTGCTTCTTTTCAAGGTAAAGAACTTACAATTAATAAATTTTTGGAGGGGGTCTGACATTAATATATGGCAAGGGGAGGTTGAATTTATATTTCTAGATATTCTCACACTACCCCTAAACAATAATATGTTGCAACTTTTGAATTTATACACAAACACCCTTACTCTTTTAGAATGTTTAATATTCCTCGTTGATGGTTTATACTATGGACTTTCCTATGTTACTGGACCTGTTTTTAGGCAAGGCACAAATGGCAAGGAATACTTGACCTGCATGACTTTTTTTCATCCTCTATAGGCAAGGGAAGCTAGACATAGGAAGGAGGCTTAGACCAATTAAGGTTCTGATAGCATGGAGTTGTGGGCTTTTGGCTTTAAACAATCAAATCTATAGGAAAATGGCAACATCTTGGCAATTGGAGGCCTTGTTGTTGTTATTGAGTTTTGTAACGCCCCGATTTTTCTGTTAGAGTGAAAATGACCAAAATGCTCCTGAGGTCATTTTCAGCCCGGAAATCGAGGAAAGCCAGTGCGGCAGTACTCAAAGGGCAAACTCAATGTTGGAAGGGGATTAGATAACTTGTGTACCTTCCCGGGATCGAAAATCTCGTTTTTCGAGTTTTCGGGTCAAAATGACCAAAACGCCCCTGCGGTATTTTACCCGTTTGCAAGTTCCGGATGAACCCGAAACTTCTCCAGATGGTTTTAAAAGGCGATTTTATATATTCTATGACCTCAGTTTTAATTTTTGAAGTCCCGGGCAAAATTAGTGCAAAATTACGGTTTTTGCCCATAGTTTCGTGTTTTTACGCTTAATCGCGTGATTAAGCAAACCTAAGCAATATTAGGCTCTAATCGAAGGTTAATCAATTTCTTTAATTAATCTTGAGTCAAAATAATTTGTTAAAGTTGATTAGAACCAAAAAGTGCTTAATTACAACCTAAAATCATATTTAATTTCAAGACACCTAGTCATAGAATCTTGAATAGTATTTTCTCTTTCCAATTCCTTAAATCATGGAATTGTGTTACACATTGTTTATTCACAAATGAGTTTTAAATTCTTTAATGATGTATGAGCACTCCTAAACTTGTCATAAACTCCCTAAATCACATTCTTAGTTACCTAAACTTAAGCTTAATCATTCCTAACTTTGTACCTAAGCTAATACACATCTAAACCTACCATTAACACACAATTAAATGGTCAAAACTCACCTCGTCCTTGCTGTACCAGACCTGGCCGTGAGCTTCCTTCCCCATTATGCATCACATGTTCAATTTTTCAACACTCCAAAGCCATACCTCAAGTCACATACACTATACCTTGTCATAAGTTTCAATCAAGCTTGAATTTCCACATGAATAAATAATCAAAACAACCCATTTTTCCTATTTATTTGTGGCTGGAAAAGTTCCAGCCATGTCAAGTTTCTAGAAGCCTAATTTCATAAAAATTTGATAGGAAATTAACTCACATCAAGCCATACTTTGTAGCATAGCTTCCATACTTCAAACCATGCTTGAATGACCTTGTGTAAGAGATATTTTCCTCTCCCTTTTCCCTCCAATACCACACGGCTACTCCCTCCCCTTGATGAGCCCATGGTTTTGTTTTTCTATAAATAGGATGCTTGTGATAGCCTTGTTGCACCTTGAAGCATTTGCTAAGTTTAGAGTTTTAGAGTTGTCTTGCTAGTTCTTTCTTTTTCTCTCAAGTTTCAAGAGAGCTCTTCCTTTCTTTTCATCTTCATCTTCTTCATCTCTTCATCTCATCATCATCTCTTAATCATCAAACACCACCCCAAAGCCTTGAATCATTATCAAACCTCTCAAACACCACACCTCAAACACAACTTCACTTGAAACACATTTCCTTCCTTTTTCTTTCATAAAGGCCGAATCATCATCACCATCCTAGGAGGTGTTGCTCATCTCATTTCCATCTTCAAGTCCAAGCTTTTACCTTCATCACAAGGTAGGGATTTGTTTTCAAACTTTGTTTTGCTCAAGAAAGTGTTTTTCTCTAGTTTCCTCTTGGATTCTTTTTGAACTCTCCTTGTTCTTCCTTTTCTTTTCATTTCGGCCTCTAGGCCTTGTTATGAGCATGTTAGCTTGATGATGAGAGTTTCTAGATGATGACATTGTGTTCATCTCAAAGAAACCTCTAAAGCTTGAGTTTTCCTTTTCTTATAACTTCATATATATGTTATCTAGCTCACATGGCTTTCCAATTTAAGAAAATTAATCTAAGGATTTCTAAATGCCCAAGCCTACCCTTGTCAACCTTAAAGTTGGCCGGCACGTTATAGAGATTTTTCTCTAGATAGGGGTTTTGGGTATTTAATAAAGAACTTGACGTAGTTTCACTTTCTTTCTCTTTTATATGACTTTCGGTTTTTGTGTTGTGATCTTTGAGATATTGTATTGGGTTGTTATCTTGTTAAAGTCTTGTGTGAGCTCTAGTTAATCATAAAATGAACCTTGCATCATGTTTACTTTATGCTTTGCATATCATGTTTACTTCCTTGCTATCACTAAATACCAAGATAATGAATGAACTTGCATTATCATGTTTATATTTCAAGCTATGCATTATCATGTTTATATTTCAAGTTCTCACTTAATACTAAGATAATAATAAGTTGCATTCATATTTACTTTGTGCTATCACTTTACTTTCTAATGGAACCTAAAATAAGTGTATCAGCATGTTTATTTTTATGTCATCACTTAAATGAACCTAGAGCTCAAAAACTTGCCCATTGGTGTCTCAACAAAGGTCTAACAATATGTATTTTCCTTGGTTCATATTTCGGCCCCAAGAGGTCTTGAAGTTTCTAAGTATTTGAGACTATGTTTCATAATTTTTCCAAGCTTACATAAGTTTAAGGAATGCATAGAACTAAGTTTTATGAAATTAGGATCTATTGAGATAAAGATAAATTAGTCACTGCCCTCTTAAATACTCTTATGATTTTTTATGTTAAAAATGTTTATAAATGAGTTTCGAAAGTTTAAAAAGAGTTCCAAGAGAAACTAGTATTTTAGGTGTTTAGAAATTATGTTTTATGCCTTTTATGGAGAAGTATATTTTTGGTTCTTCCTTGCTCTTTACTGCCACTATATGTGCTGTTTTAATGATGATAATGTGCATATGTTTGAGTAAAAATAATGTTAAGACTCATATGTGAAAGATAAGATAAGTTAGGAACTAGAAAAGAATTAATTTGAGAATTCTAGATCCTTTAATTATGTAATTTTCTGGATTCTGTCCAGCAAGGTTTAGATTTAATAATCATGGTTTTAAATTAGTTTAAATATGTAGTAATGACTCATAATTGGTTTAGGACTTAATCTTGAAGCCTTAGGAGCAAACTAAACTTAGAAATGGTCATTGTTGTGACTTCTAGGTACCCGTAAAGTTAGGATTTCAAAATTCTGCATCCTTGAGGTTTAGAGATGTTCTTGGTCATAGTGTGAGGTGAGAAATACTTAGTTATAACCTCATAGGTTCCCAAGAGACTAGGTTTTAATGATCAATAACTTAGAATGCGAGTTAAGGACTTTAAGGGTCTAAACCGTAAATTCTAGAACCCCGTAATCACACAAATATAAAGCTGTCCAACTCTGCATAATGCTGTTTGGATAGGTCCTTGAGCATAAAAATTAGTAAAACTTGTTATTGGTGAACCTATAAGTGCGTGAGAGGTTAAGAATAATACTAGAACAATTAGTTTACAAGTTTAAAACTCAAAAGAACCAAAGCATAACATACTATGGGTTTATAACATAATAAGCTTGTGAGTTTGTATGTATGATTGTCTAAGGTGTGATTATGTGATAATGTATATGCTATAGTTTTATGTATACACTATGAAGAAGTTTCATGTGATGATGTATATGCTATGAAAAAGATTTATGTGATGAATAAGATGTATCTATGAATTAACACTTTATGAGAACTTAAATGTGACACAACACTGAGACGCCTTCTTGGGTGACACCGGTTTAGCCGAGCACCCCCAAGAAAATAAATCCGTGAGGGTATTGACATAGAGCTTGCCAAAGCGGACAAAACTACGATGCACTAGTTGCTAGTAGAGCGTTTCAAAGAGGAAATGACCCTAAGAGAGGTGATCCTTAATTGCCCCCTAGCCTGCACTATTAAGTCGGGATTATGTATATGTTACGCTTATCATAGGATAAGTAAGAACTAGTGACAACTAGTTAAGGTATGAGCTTATAACCTAGAGATGTTTTAGGGCGGCCCCATGAGATGAAAGTTAAAAGTTTACAATGTCGCATATATTATATCTATGCCAATGTTATAGTGTTTCTTAATTATTCTATTGTTTGGTACACCTTTATGATGCATTCATATCATTAGTATATTTCATGCTTAGTTATAAGACACATTGTAAAATATGACGGATCTTGGATAAATAAATACTTTAGAAAACTAACTCAAAAGAAGTTTATATGCATGCACACCTTTTTAGAAATAAAACCCAAGGTTCCTGAGGATGTGACGATGTCACCTAGGTAGGGATAACCCTACTGAGAATTCTTTTAGAAAGATTCTCATTCCCTCTCTCTTTTCTTCCTCATATCTTCAGATGGCGACATTCGTACTCTTCATCGACACCCCGGTATGGGAGCTGCACCATGACCCTAAGACTCGGGTCATACCATTTTGAGGGTTGCTGACCGTCGAGTATTCATGTTCATGGGACGACCCTTCGCGCACCCCGTCCCGAGCTACTGCTTCACCCCGACTGCTCCTTACCGTCATAACGGGATTTTTGAATGAGCGAGACCACGTGATGAGCAGATTCTCCGCATGGAACCCGAGACGTTAGCTGTACGCGACTACCCGGAGTACGTGCCTCGCACCCAGTACTCGGAGATGGACCCATCCGAGGACCCGCCATCACACATGTATAGCTGGAGCTCCAGTCCCGCTCCCCCACCGACGAGGGCTGGGAGTGAGGAAACGGTGGTCCAGCCGAGGTTGGCTCGTCGGCCATCTATGCGCCCTCGCCGAGGTGGACATGCCCCGATGATGCGCTCGACCACTCCCGCCGAGATTCGTCAGTGGATGGACTCGACCCCACAGTACTCGGACCAGCAGGAGTAGACATAGGAGGGGTAGCAGTTAGTGCATACACGCCACATAGTTGAGGACAAACCTTCTTTTGTATATGAGGTTGTCTACTCTAGGTGCACATGGGTATGGGTGTTGTTTCTCTTGTATTTGCTTTTTATGATTTCCTTGTATTGCATATATATATATATATATATATATATATATATATATGTTCAGTTGATGTTCTCATGATACGATGTGTTTCTTTATGCTTGCTTATATGTTTCGTTGTGCTTCCTTTTAAAAGATTCGTGCGTGGCTCTCACTTTGATTTTAATTCCAAAAAGAAAAATTTTACCCATATTTTCGTTAAGTATTTTCTTAAAGATGAGACCAAGAGGTAATATTCTAAAGATTAACCTAAGTATATACTAGTAGTCTTGGGTTAAGATTTAGGGTGTTACAAGTTTGAAGCCTCAGATGTCAATGACCTCCCATTGAGATTGCTAGTTTACAGTACTCAAGACTTAAAAATGGGTTATTGGAATGGAAACAATATGGGGATAGCTTCTAACAGTATTCCAAGAAAATTAAGTCATTAGGGACTAGAATATGGAGGATTGTTTGATTGTAGGACAATTGGTCTGAACATTATGAGAAGCGAGATTAGGTTCTCTAGGTAGCAACTCTCTGCCTTTTTTAGATTTTCAAAACCTGTGACTCCAGAATGCAAATGGGGGCAAAAGGTGTTGACAGACTACATATGGATGGAAGTGGTGAAGATATGGGTTGATGAGTAGAATCAGATACGGGAAGATATTACGATGTCATCATGTTTCATGGTTTCCACAGAATTGGGAACTAGACCCCTAGATTTCTAGCTAAGGGACCTAATTGGAAGTTCCTCTATGATAAGCAAACTTCTTTCCATACTTTTCAAGAGCTGGGATCCAGAAGGAACCCTTTTATTTTTCAGCATGATTGTTTTGCTCCATGTACATCACCTTAAGGACAAGGTGATTTTTCTTTTAGGGGGAGAGTATTGTTAGGTCTCATAATATTTGATGTTAAGGCTCTATTAATCTCTAAAAGGATACACATGTTACCTAAGGAGGCTGCTAATGTATGTGGGCAAAGGGTAAGGGGTTTTGTAACTAACTTTGCCACCTAGGCAAAGAGAGAATATTCTAATTGGTTAAGGGAGAACCTATATAGGCAAGAGGAGGGATACTAAGGGGGTTATTTGGGAATTGGAATTAGGATTTAGGAGAATAGTTGGGTCTCTCTAATACCGAGCAACCTTTATTTCTTTCCTTTGATGATTGATACAGATACAAACACAGTTACAGAATTACACACTATGTTGCCATTTTTTTATTTGATACTATGATCCTATCAATATTCCAAGAATATTAAGAATAAAAGCAATAAAGGTAGAGTGACAATAGGCAAATGTGAGTGACCATGCATTGTGCGGCTCGGTGGAGGTCATTCATGATTTCAAGATTCGATTGGTGCTTCAGTGATTGAGCCTCCTTACTTGTATGCATTGGAATTGCCATACAATATTTTTGTCTTAATTTATCAAATAGGGCTTCCTTTATTTCTCTTTCTTCTTTTCTATCATGGTGGTTATGGTTATGTGTTTAGGGTTCATGATGATCTATATATGTTCTGGAGTATCAAAGATACTCCTTAGTTTGAATCTCTTTTAGTTATTCAATTTTTCTTCCTTGGATTCACTATTTGGCCAGGGTTTTCTTTCTTTTCTTTTTTTCCTTTTATTGAAAAAAGTTTAATTTTTTGTCTATATGTCTATGCAATACAAGAGAGAAATGATAGGTAGTTGAAAGTGAGAGGAGGTACCTCATGAACAAGCCCTACATCATCTTCTCAGATATATCAAACCTTATCTTGGTCAAGGACTCCTTTTTTCAACCTCTTCTTCCTACTCTTTGAGTGCTTTTTCTTATGCCAATTAGGGGAGTTGCATTGGCACCCGAAGATCAACCACTGGCTTCCTTGTGTTCTTGGGAAACTCTCTATTGTCATGGCGGAAAACAAAGAAACAATCAATAGTGAGCAAGCCCTCAACGGAAGCTGAATATATAACTCTTTCATGTGTGGCAAGTGAACTCACCTAGCTTTCACAAATGCTGCATGAATTTCAAATCAAAATCCCTCTTGCCAATGTGTTTTGTGATAACCAATTTGCTATTTATCTTTCATCGAATCCTACATTTCATGAAAGATCAAAGCATATCGAGATTGATTGTTATTTCATTAGAAAGAAAGTGTGTGTAGGCACAATCAAACTCATACATGTGAAGGCCCAACACTAACTAGCTAACATTCTGACAAAGCCTTTCCCCTATAGTCAGTTCAAGAATCTACTATCCAAGTTAGGCATTTTGGATGTATACCTCCCAACTTGAGAGGGGCATCATAGTTAGGTAGCATTTGTTTACTGTCTCTAAAGTAGAAATACAGAGACACTGAAAACATAAACCTGTTTACTGGTGAAGACAGAAATATGAGATAGAAAAATTTTCTATTCTCGGGACATAAAAACACAATTTCTGTACTTCCAAAATTTGGAGACAGTGTGGACAGGATACAGAGACAAAAAATTAATATTTTTTCTTCTAATAATATCCCTATACATATTTATTATTTATGTCTCAATCTCAACTGTCTTTGTATTTCTATCTTGAAGATAGTAAACAAACGCTACCTTATAGTCTTTATTAAGAGTTTGTTACCATAAGTTAGTTAGCCTTAGTTAGTTAACTCCATCAGTTTTCTTTCCTAAACCGTGTATATATTTGAAACCTCTTTATCTTTCAACACAAGTCAATGTTATCTCCTCTACTATTCTGATAGGCACAGCACATGTCTCCGATCATGATCATATCACATATATCCCTGCCCAATTTTGGTTTTTAGTTCCATAAATTCGTTGTTCCTAACATTCTTCACGAAGAATATGAATGCCGCCCAACACGTGGAATAAAAATATGGGTCTTTTCTTCACTGTTATTTCTTGGTCTGAAAATTTGTGCATTGTATCAATACCGCCTCCAAGTCTGAGTCTGAGGGTTGTTTCGTTTCAATCCGAAGTAAAGGGAATAAAATTAGAAATGAAGAAATACTGAGGATGGAGACAAGGTCCACCGCAGACTATACAATAGAAATGACAAAATCTACGACATTGCCAAATACAAAATGAGGACCGTTCAAAATTGCGTTATGGGTCTCAAACTCTCAATCATTACAAGCTTATGCTCTCTCTCCCCCTTATTGTTTGTTGTAGATGTTGTAGTTGTAGGTTGTTAGAGACCCTTGTTTGTTTGGTGGGAAGTTTTTCACTTGAAGATGGAAACTAATGTCAGAGATGAGAAGACGGTCATCGATGATGTTTTGAACGGGTTCTCTCTAGTGTCTTCCCCAATGATTTACCGGAAATCCCGAAGGAGATCATCATGTGAGTCCTTCGAAACATATGCCTTTGTTTTTACTACTTTTGTGTGCATAATATAATACAATATTACTAGCTTCTATGGCATTTCCAAGCTTGCCCAGTGTTTACACAAACAAATCCCACCATTCAATCATATATAAGTTCAAGATTTCGTATATACAATCGAAAGATGATGCTCACTGCCATTAATAACTCTTCTTACAAATCTTTTTGTGGCTTTTTTACTTTCTATTTAATTTTCTTAGTTGTTGCGATTGATTTCTGCAATTCCTTCAAAGTTATTCATAATTGCAGTCTTGTGTTATTTCATTTGTAGGACAAGGATCACAGTTAGTATGCCTTCTATGTTACTCAACCCTCAGTCTTTCTCATTATTCATAGTAAGTAGAAACATAAATTGAAAATTATTGGCTTGAGAATCTTAAATTGACAAACATATATAAGCTGAAATTTCTAATATATTTGCTAAGTGCTTCAGAATTTCATCAGATAGCAAATATCTCCTAATCGCATAGAAGACATTCATGGCCTGAGTCAAAATAATATAAACAATGTCCTGTATTCATAGACTGACAGAACTTAAGCATAGCAGCAATGTGAAAGCAAAAGACAATTTAGAAGACTATGGTGCTCTAAAAAGCTTACACCCAAAGTACAAAAGAAATGGGAAAGTATACCTAACAAGATACAAAGCCTAGGGAGCAGTGAAGACAAAAGCTAATGGACAAAAACTTTTCTTCTGATGCAACAACAACTTGCTACTGTGACGACACATAGTAAAAAAAGGAAGACAGCAGAAAAAACACTGAAGGAAATATTTTTTAAACGGCCAAATTGTTACACAATATATTGCAAACAATGCTGAAGCCTTTTTGCAAACAAAAGAAAGAACCATTCTGCATATAAGTAATAACGGAAATGCTCATTCTCCCATGCTTACAAGCTCTATTCCTTTGGCAGCAACCTGGTTTACAGCAAGCACCATTCAAATCTCTTCAACCCTTGGGATGGCATAGACGTGCCTGTATAAGCTTCAAGAAGGCTCAGTATTAGACACCAAGACCTGTGAACAAATAGCATATTCTTGAGTTTTCTCGAGTGATAATATTTGTAAGATTATTGTGTAGGAAAGAGTGATTTCATTAGCAATCTGTCTTGGTCCTTTGTTAAAATCTTTGGTTAGCATTTGTGAGGGAGATTGGATAGTAACCAACAAGCTTTGTAATTCCAATTTGGAATCTGTGTTTGAACTTTGGATTAGTAAAACTCTTATCAAATACTAGTGAGGACTAGAGTAGACTTCAAGATTGAAGTTGAACTAGTATAAAAGCTCTTGGTGCACTCTCTCTAACTTTTTCTCTTTACTTTGATATTATCTCAAATAAGTTTCTGGCTTGCATTGCTAAAATAGTTATTCTTATAATATCAATACACTATCTTAAGAGGAAAACAAAGCATGTGAATACTGTTTTCAAGTTTTGTTCAGAAAATCATATACTATTGTGCAAATATCTCCTGTTTCCTGAGGAGACATCTGTGTGAACTTGTTAACTGTTTGTTAAGTATATAGAAAAATTTTAAAAGATCACTTGATTCAAACCCCTTTTCAAGTGATATGATATCATAAAAAATATTCATAATGTTCACTGACTCCGATCTAGTGAGTAACTTTTTTTTTCCTTTTTACAAGTGTGAATGGGTATAACCCAATAAACACTTTCCCTTCCCCGTTCAAAATTTCGGCATTCAACAGCGTGACCGGTTCTAAGCTGTTTTAACTTCAAACGCCTTCAGCAGCCATAGATACTGAATAATGTATAATTTGATCAGCAATGTTGAATATCTAATCATTTGATAAATATGTGGGGCGGGGAATGAGGATGGCTTAGCTGATATCTCATAGAAAACTCGATCGCCGGTCACACCATTGTAATTCAGTATGCCATTTTGGTAGTGCCAAAGATCTGAGTAGGAATTTTCAGGTATTCATACAGCAAGAAAGAAGTAGATCTGACTTTATTTCATTCACATTTTAAAACTTCAACTTTATGGGTCATCTTTATTCATCACATTTATAATTCAATAGTTGTAGAAATCTGAGTAGTGCAGAAAACTGCTATGTCTGATAGTTGTAGTTGTGCACAAATGCCATCTATTAATTAGTTGGAAAATCAATGGTAACTTGTTTCCCACAGCTAGCGGGAGGAAGTTAGAGGTATCAGAGGATACTGCTAATAGACCTGCTGAAGATCAGATGCAGGACACAAGTGCGGTAGTTCCTCTGCTTTCCGAGAGACGAAAGGCTTATTCGAACCATTACAACCTATAAGCGATACTACAAATGGCCCATTTCCCTCTGCTGAATCTCCTCTTGCTCCTCCTCCTGACTATGAGTCCGCAAAGTATCCAAAGGGGTCTCATCAAAAAAAAAAAAAAAGTATCCAAAGGGGTGGCTCACTGGAAAGAAGGGTAAGCTTGCTAATGTTGATGTCGTTCAAACCATGCGAAGGATTGCCATCCAAGAAATGAACAGGAAGGTGAAGTTCAAAAGTGTCATCACCTCTCAACTCTGAGCTTACTCAGATTGAGATTATCATTTGCTGATTTTTGTTGCAGGACAGGGAAATAAAAGGACTCAATGAACAACTGGATGAGGATTCACGGCGTCTAGCGCACTTGCAATGCAAGCTTGTGCAAGAACGGACCAAACGCGCTCAGGTGGAAAGAGAAAATGCAATGCTTCACGACCAAGCGAACATTCTCGTGAGCATGCCACAACAAAATGAGCAAATGGCAGACGAAGCCCAAAGACGAACCTTAGACAGTCTATTTTAACCTTGAGCCAGAAATATCAAGGCAAATGCTGTAACATAAAAGAATAGGCAATGCACAGTTACCATTGTACTCATTCAAGATGATACAGATAAATCCACAATAGCTGTGCATTAGTTTTATCATCATAACAAACCATAACTTCCAATCCAAGAATACCATTATACCTGAGCTTAGCCAGCTAGGTCCTGGGAGACCTTCTCGACATCTTTACCCACAAGATTTTGTTCACATTTTGAGTAATCAGATTGAACTGCAGATCCTGATTCGACATTCTGTGATTCAAAGAAACCAGCCTGCTTTTCTTGGCTTTTTCTATCAAAACTGGCACTAGATTCCATTTGGTCAGCAAGGCTTGTGATAGTGAAGTTGTTGGGAATTGGAGAGTGTGATCTGAATTAAATCCAAAAGTGGGGAGAAGGAGAGAGAGAGGGGGGGGGGGTTCTTCCAGAGATGCAACGTACCCCAGCGGGCTTGGAAGGATCATTCAGGGGATTGTATGATTGATCTGTACAAAGCAGCTGAAGAGGAACCATCCATATCCATATCCAACTTGGCGCCGGGCGGCGTTTGTGATTGCCCTGACTGACTGAAACAGAATCATCGATCATCCTGGACTTCCAACTTCACCTTTTGCTTATTCATCAGTCACCCACTCCGATCTCACTAGCTAGCTCCACCACGAACATTAATGACATACACAAGCCACTTTTAGATTTTATTTGTCGTCCTTCCTACTACTCTATACCAGTTATATAGTTAGTGTTCCTACTTGCTAGCACTATAGTTCCGTCTGAGTTGAATGTCACGTGGCATAGCTTGGGGTGCTGGAGCTGGATATGGAAGGGTTAAAAAAGTGGGTAGCAGCAGGCAGCTCATGAACCTTCTGGTTCTCCATGGTATGGCATGGTATTATACTCCTACACTAGATGGATGATTGGCTTCCTAGATATGGATGCACTGAACAGGTGAAGGATATGGCCACATGATTAAACACGTAAGCTCAAAAGTGGGTCCCTTTTCTTACATTGAGGAGATGACAGTGTTGGCATCCCAACGTAAAACTCAGGGTGGTTAATCATAGCAAAAAAAAACTAGAAAAAAGGAAAAAGGGTTTGTTAATGTTATCTGTTTGTAAGATAGTAATATTCGTTGATAATTTAACCTCAGCAATAAAGAACTCTCGTACACAAATAAATGTTTAAGGTTTTCATTGACTACTTTTGACTTGATTTCAAAACTTTGACATGGTCAAATATGATGCATACTTGCCTTAGCCCGATCAGTTTGGGCAGGGACGCTGGGATCATTCCTCATAAATGCTTATTCTAATTTTCTGAACTATTCAGGTGGGCAATATAATGTTGAAGGCAAATCTCCTTCTAGTGGAGTATGTACTTATCGCTTTCAATTTCTCAGACATGCTTATAAATTTTCTCCACTTTCGCATGTGTCGAAAACATCAATGTTCAGTCCGATTGCCTATGGCATTTTGAGGAAATGAATTAACAACATCGTGCCGTCATGATGCTTCCAAAAAGAAGTGTATGACTCAACTAATTAATATATTAATATATATTATATAAAGTCCAGTATCCTGCCAGAGCAATCATAATGCGTGAATAAGATGTTTACTATATAGGAACATCAATAGCGAAGATATTTTCAAAGTAATGAGTAAGCTTTGTATGCTGAATAACTTTAGGTATAACTCAAGGATGCAGCTACAACCGTATAATATTGCGGACAAAATTGAAAAGTTCCGTTGTTGTTTTTAATTATTTCCAATAGTTAAATATTTTATCTTATGCTAGCGTTAGAGCTGTACCTTTTGGCTTCCTCTGCTTCTACGGCAATGTATTCTGTTATGCCGTGCGTACTTTATTTTGTCACTTCCAGCTCTCTCAAGATATTGGCATCGACCAGAATGCATGCCCGTGGACGTGCTCAGTCTCTTCCTGCATTTATAACTTAGAATACCTTTTTTCTGCTTTTGACCGTACCTTTGTCCATATATTCCTTATAAACTCTGCAGGTTTAAGTTATCTCAACATTTTTATTTGATCTACAAGCTTAGGCAGCTAAAGCTATTGAATACTCAGTTCGGTTTAAATTTGACTTGGAACTATTAGATTCTCAAATAATGTAAAGTATATCGGGATTATAGAGAGAGTCGTATTCACGGATTTCGGATGATACTCATCACATATCGTAATGTCGAAATTTTTCATTGAAATCTTTACACTGCCGAAGCGTTACGATGATGAAATCATCGCTGTCGTTATTTAACATTTTCTACAATTATTCGCTTAACAATGGCAACTTGCTAGCTTGGCAGTGGCATATTCTCAAACTCCCGCAGAATAAATCGTGGGTGCAGTACCACTCGCAAATAATTGTAATATACATATATATAAGTTCCATTGCTCATATTATAGTTACCTACCATAAAAGAATAAGAACCGACTGATTTATGTGCTCGCGGTGGGCCAGATATGGGAAGTCCTCAAGTGTGTGTGATGTGGTATAGGCATGTTTAACTGGAATAGGAATCCTAAGGGTGCTTCCTTTCTAAAATTCTAATACTATTTTCTTTGGGTTAGCTTGGGTTTCGAATTCATTTCTTTCTTAGGAGCATGCTTCCTGAATTTCTCAGGCGGTGAGGTCTCTCCAAAAATGCTACTGGTGTGTCCTATTCGTAACTAAGCATATCATACAATATATTCTCAAAGTTTGAGAATTTGGTACAATAAGTACCACAAGTATATATAATAGTTTAAGAAACCGAAGATCAAATTACCTCAAAGACACCAGTAATAGCGTTAATTTATTGTTTTTCCGGGAATGTAGAAATCTAGGAAAAATATAAGCTTCATTTTGAGTCGCAAGTGCCTATGTCTCGGTGAAATAAATATATAAATAAAAAGAGCCAGTTTAATATAATATAAAAGCCAGAAGAAATTTCCACAGACTGGATTGGTGTGGAGTGGAACTGTTTTCAGTATCGCTTTCTCAAACTGATTACTACGTTCGCTTTCTGTTCTTTTTTTTGGTTCCGAAAAAAATAAAGGCATGCGGATAACCTTGATGGTTGATGTATTAGGCGAAATAAATAATAGTAATCAGAGAGTAAGAAAGTTTGCCAAATAGCACTTAGCAAGTCGTTCTCCACGTACGGTGTGTGGGCTCTAGCTCATGTCATGTCATCCCAATCCCATCCAGCAAGTCTTGGGAGTGAAACTAGTTGCCTCCGTGAAGGGCAGTGGATGTTATTCTTTCAAAGAGGCCAATAATATGATTGAAAGAAAAGAAAATCCAAAGCCCCCCTCGACCCACTACAGCACACCAACAAACAGAGCACCTGTTTTCTTTTCTCAATATGTGCACGTGAAGCCCCAATAATTTCTCATGCACAAGTGGGGTCTCAAAGCCAGCCCTTCCTCTTTTGTTCTCATGCCTAAATCCATCACTCAGAATCTCAAACTCCCCATTAGGCCTTTACCCATCTCCCTCCCTCCCTCTCTGTTTTCAATGTTTCTTCCCCCTTCCCTTCCCTGCCTTAGTTTCTTTTGATAACACCCCTCTTCACAAATTTCTTTCATACCATCAATGGCGGAGGCAACACCCACGTTGCCATTCTTTCTCTCCCTTGTTTCTCTTTACCTCATCATCTCAAATGGGGTTCACTCTTTTGAACACAAGGCCTTCAACCTCAAGGTGCAAAAATGGCAGAGGAATCAACACACACTTGGTTGCCTCCTCCCAGAATCAAGTGAGTTTATTAGCAGAGAAAAAACAAAAGAAGGATGCTCCTGGGCTAAGTTATCTATGGAGACCATTTTCTAAGCTTTATATCACATTTCCTTTTGAGATCTCTTAATATTTATCAAAACTTCCTTTCCTTTTTACTGTTTAGGATCTAATGCTGCTTGCTTTATTCCTTAAAAGAAAACATCCATCATTGGTCTCTCTTTATCTTTGTCATTAATTACTAATTAGTCTTAAAGTTATGGATTGACTACTGGCTTTGATAAAGATTAGTATATAGATTGCTGTATAGCTAGTGCCTATTAGTAAACTGTATTTGTGCTTTAAATAACAGGAAAAATTCAAAAAAAAAAAAAAGATTGTTTAGACGAGTCACAAATAAACCGCTTTAAGGCCAAAAATATATATTGTTTACCCATTTGCATATCTGAATTCTCAGGACGGGAGAAAGGTGCTATTATACTGGAAATGAAAGACAGAAGTCACTGTTCAGAGAAACATGCTGATTGGAATAGGAAGGCGAGGGTTCAGAAACAGTTAGCAGGGGATGGCCTTCGTGTCCGTGCAATTCAAAATCGAATCGGAAAATTGGTGGCTGGCCGCATTGCATCAGATGCCTCGGAAACCCAAATTCCATTAACTTCAGGCATGAAATTTCAAACATTAAACTACGTTGTGACGTTGGGTTTGGGCAGCCAGAACATGAGCATGATAGTTGACACTGGAAGCGACTTGACATGGGTCCAATGCCAGCCTTGCGAGTCGTGCTACGACCAACAGGGACCTTTGTTCGAGCCTTCTGCCTCCCCTTCCTACCAATCAATTCTGTGCAATTCAACAACCTGTCATTCTCTTCAATCTGCCACCGGGAAGCCTGAAGCATGCGGCAGTAGTAGCCCATCAGCATCAACTTGTGAGTATGCGGTCAACTACGGTGATGGGTCGTACACTACTGGAGAACTAGGGGTTGAGCACCTCAGCTTTGGAGGTGTTTCAGTGAGCAATTTTGTGTTTGGTTGCGGTAGGAACAACAAGGGTTTATTTGGAGTAGCCTCTGGCCTTATGGGCTTGGGAAGAAGTGAGCTTTCAGTGATCTCTCAAACTGATGCTGCGTTTGGAGGAGTCTTCTCTTACTGCCTGCCTTCGCCTGAGGCTGGAGCTTCCGGGTCATTGGTCATGGGCAATGACTCTGCAGCAGTTTTCAAGAATGTTACTCCCATCGCTTACACTAGGATGGTTCCGAACCCACAGCTCTCCAACTTCTATGTGCTCAATCTCACAGGCATGAGTGTTGGTGGTGTGGCTTTGCAAGCCTCAAGCTTTGGCAAGGGGATACTGATTGATTCCGGGACCGTGATCACGAGACTGGCTCCATCCATCTACAGGGCCGCGAAGGCAGAGTTCTTGAAACAGTTTTCTGGGTACCCTTCGGCACCGGCTTTTTCAATTTTGGATACATGCTTTAATCTCACAGGGTATGAGGAGGTAAACATACCAACCATAGGCATGCATTTTGAGGACAAAGCTGGGCTGGATGTGGATGCTACTGGCGTATTCTATCTGGTCAAAGAGGATGCTTCCCGGGTTTGTTTGGCGCTTACAAGTCTTACCGATGAATATGAAATGGGTATTATTGGGAATTACCAGCAGAGGAACCAACGCGTAATATATGATACCAAAAATTCAAGGGTGGGATTTGCCGGAGAGCCTTGCAGTTTCACTTGAACACCTTGCTTTGAGTGTTACTAAAATAATGCATGTCATTAATCAACAAGTGGCAGCAAAATCTTACGGATTGTAGTGTTCGGGCCTCATATAGATGACCATTCTCTTGATATTCATTTGAGTCGCGAGTCGGTTCATGAGTTCAATTAGTCTATAATATTATTTCTTCAGTATAATTTTGTTTAACATTTTATTAAATTATCGATAATGTATAACATTGAATGATACTTTCACATATTTTATATCATCTGAAGTAGAATTAAGTTTAAAATGATTAATTTTTATGTCTTAAATTACATAAAATGACTCATGTAAACCTTCTTTTCAAGCCTTAAAATGACTCATTTTGTACAATTCAAATAAAAGAAAATGAGTCATTTACAAGTAATTGAACTTCAAATAATACATAACATATTAAGGTATCACTTAACATTATAAAGTATTATTTAATTAACAAAATATTAAATAAAATTAGATGATGGACTAATTTGACTCATATTTTATAATATCAAGTGCTACTTAACTCAATTTAAAAGCTAGAAACTAAAATGATCTATAAATATATATTAAAAAAAAAACATACAAGTGTCGTTAATGATTTTTTTTACTACATTTTAAACTTCCACACCGTTTGTAAAACAAAGGAGGTTGGACTGACCTGTGAATTGATTCTATTGAAGTTCTTAAATATATTTGTGGAATTAAAATATACTTTTAGGTGTTTGAATAACATTAAAATTGTAGTACCTTTTAGTTTGTTTGGATGAAGTGTTTTGTATACGAAAATTATAATATTTCTCATTTGCAAGTTACAATTTTGAGCTTTTAAAAAAGCATTGGATCATAAATAAAGCTGTTTAAAATCATTGTTAGATGAAAAAGATTATTACTTGATTTTTATTTGAAAAAAAGAACAAAAATAAGAAAAATGTATAAAAATGAAAATTGAAACAAATTATATTAATAAAAATTACAAAAAAATATTTAATTTTTTTTAATTTTATTTTGTTACAACTGAAAAAGAAGACAAACTAAAAACCAAAATTAGGGTCTTAGTGACCCTACTTTATTCGTAGGAAGCAGTAGTTCCCATCCGTGACTGTGGCTCAGTCCAATAATCCATCCTAAAAATTTTGGGAAAAAAAAAGATCTAGAACTGTACAACCTGCAGAAAATGGGTTGAAATTAACTTCCTCAAATCCGAGCTTGTGCAGTTCAATCTAGAGTTTTTAGTGACTATTTTATAAGCGTGCATCATTTTGATTATTAACTTTTAAAATAAATCAAATTATTTCTTCATATTGAAAAACATGAGTCAAGTTATTTTTACATTTTATTTTTATTTAATACTTTATCAATTAAATTATGATATATAACATTAACTAATATCTTAACATACTATGTATTATTTGAAGTATAATAAAATTTAAAATAACTTATTTTGTGTTTAGACACTAAAATAGGTTATTTTGTATTTAATTATGCTTTAGATGAAATATTAAATACAAGTAAGTTAAGGAACTAACATGACTCACGTTTTATAGTATTAGAAACAAATTTGACTTATTTTAAAAGTTAGAAATTAACATAATTTATAAGTGTCACAAACTAAAATGAACATTAAATATTCAATTTAATATAACCTACATACAGCTTTCTTTCTTAAATAATGCAAATAATGTAATTTTATTATGTCCGCATGCCATTCTTAATTTTCAAAAATTCATATGCCATATATATTGTGAGAGTAAGTTTAATAATAATAATTAAATAAAAAATTTACCAATAAAAATTTTCAATAAAAACAGTTATAACAGCATTTTTTTTTAAAAAAATAGTACTGATAATGTGTATAGTTGTATGCATTTTTCCATTTGTGACATTTTGTTTTCTTTATGTATTGTTTTAGTATTTTATTTGAATTTTTACATAAATATAATTTTAATTCTTAAAGATAAAATGAATTTTTGGTTTAGGCTCTAAAAATTTTTTTGTTTGGTTTCACTCTAGCTATTTCTAAAAGGATTTAGTTTTATTTTTTTATCATTAGATGGTTTATTTTAAATGTTGAATTGACTAATAGATAGTCAAGTTTTTTCATCGTATATGATAATTAACAATTATACATGACAATTATTTTTAAATTTTAATGTATTGACAGTATAAATACTGTTATCTAATCATATATGTTTATTATAAGATTTTTAAAATATTAGATAATCAAGTAAAATATTTTTATTGATATATCGGTTAAATATATGTATAATTTTTTTTCTTTTATGGTTACAATACATATGAATTAAATTCTTTCTTAAAAATCTAATCTTATAAAATAACCATATTTGATTAATGATTCAAACTCTCCACTATTTCCACTTAACTACTTATATATTTTAATTTAAAATATAATTATTAATTAAGATTTTTATTTTATTTTTAGATTAAGAAAATATTTTTTGAGCAATGTTATATTTTAATTGTTTCCTGGTCAAAATTATTGTCAGAATTTATTAATATTTAATGATTTTTTTTTGTAGAATTAATATTTAATGAGATTGGATGAATGAGTCAAAGGAATACAAATTATCCATAAATTCAATCTTTATTTTTTTGGTAAGTATCAAAGCAATCTTTATGAGGCGTAATGCACCTAGTCTGTAAAGCAATAATGCACTGAACAATTTTAAGAAGATTTGTTTTGATTGACAACAATTTTTGGCTAAGAAGATAATATTATAATATTATGTAATTTATTTATTTATTATTGGGGAATGAATAAAGATATTGAAAACGACAAAAGGAGATGGGGTGGGGGAGGCCATTTTAACCTGTCTGGCACCCCGAATCTGTCTGTCACTCTTGTCGTCCTTGGAACGAGAGATCCCACCGTGACTACTCACTCACTACACATACATACGCACACTATTGCTCTTTCCTGTTCCTCCCTCTATTTATTTCTACACTCTCTCTCTCTGTCGCCCCCCCCCTCCCCGGCGGGCGTGTTGTCTGCTGGTAGTGTTATGGCTATGGACATCCTCACACATCCCTTTGCCACCTCCCTTGCTCTCGGTGCTTTCTCTCTCCTCCTGTTCCTCTTCTTACGCAGGCTCGCACGAGGCACCACCAAGCATGCCCACCTCCCAAAAGTACCAGGTACCACTACTCACTCGATCATGCTTTTGTTTAGTTATTTATTTATTTTTAACCATCTATCTGTTTTTATCATTTTCTGTATGATATCAATATGAACAAGCGAGGAAAAAGGAAAAAGAAATAATTAATTAAATTGGGTGAATGGGATTCCTGGGTGCAGTGGTTCCAGGTGTACCAGTGATAGGGAATCTGCTGCAATTGAAGGAGAAGAAACCGTACAAGACGTTCGCGCAGATGGCTGAGAAGCATGGGCCAATATACTCGATCAGAACGGGTGCTTCCACCATAATTGTTCTCAACTCTGCCCATCTTGCTAAGGAGGTAGGTCGGTCAGTCAGTCAGTCAGTCACTAACATATATTATTCACCAACCCCATACTACTAGTACACTTCAATTCTAGTTTCAATTACCAACTTCGCTCAAACCCCCTACGAACTAGTGAGACGAAGGCGAAGAGATTCCTGGAATCCATCATGGCGTTTGCTGGAGAATCAAATGAGAGCATCCCCTTTAATTTGGTCATGAATGAGAGAGAGGGCCACTTGAATCCTTGAGCACGAGACTCAAGTGCTCATAAAGCCCTAATGGGCTTCTTGCTAGCCATTTTCTTTTAGAGGTGTAATATCCATCATGGCAAAACCAAATGGCTTCGGACCAACTTTTCAAAAAGAATTGATTTATAACAAGGATTTAAAAAATAGAAAACAAGGATTTACGATAATAAGTTTTATTTTGTTATGAAGTATTTTAAGTTTTTAAGGACCAAATATATTTTTACTCCTCATAAATAAATGAGTCATTTTGATTTTGGTCCCTTTAAAATTTTTGTTTTGTTTTTAGTCCCTCTTTTTCCTATCTTTTTGTGTTTGGTCTTTTTTGTGTTGATTCATCGTTAAATAGTGATATTTATAAGGATAAAGAGAACATTTTTTAAATATTTAAAGAGCAAAAATAAAATTTTCAATATTTGTAACTACAAATTGCATATGCAAAAAAATTTATTGACACCAAAATTTAGAACAATAGAGACCAAAAACAAAGAAAATGAAAATAAAATGAATAAAATCAAAGCAAAAATTTTAGAGGGATCAAAATTTAAATTAAATTATATTTACAAGTACTAAAAAACATGCACGCAGGCACACACATATACATATATTAGTGTATCGACACAGTGTGAATTTCATTTGTACTTTATTTAACAGTGGATGAGATATCAGTAGGAGTGTATTTAACACAAAACTTCTCCAAATAACATTACTCCAAATTTAACTTCCAAAAAGGTTTATACCTTTGTGAAGGCAATTACATCTACATGCCAAAATTTTTTATGACTTAATACACAAATTTTAAGATGTAACTAACACCCTTGTCGACTGTTGTTTCCTTCTTGTTTAGAATAATAATTTGTACAAGCAGAGGAGAAATTTCTATGATTCTTCATAACTAGATCTCATGTAATTCTTCTTGTTTCCGGTTGATTGGATTTTAGATTTTTATGGCAATTGCAGGCAATGGTTACTAGATATGCATCAATTTCATCAAGGAAGCTATCAAATGCACTAACGATTCTGACTCAGAATAAATGTATGGTTGCTATTAGTGACTACAACGAATTTCACAAAATGGTCAAAAGGCTTATTCTTGCGCACGTTTTGGGAGCCAACGCACAGGTTGGTTTTCTGGTTACATGTTGGTTGTATTTATGCACGTATTATATTTGTTTGAATACACACACACATGTATCTGTATATATATGCATGAGTGTGTACTTTCTTCTTCTTCTTTTTTTTTTTTTGTGGCCTTTGGGATGGTGGGTGGTTCTGAAGTCTACTTATTTCTTTTCAAAATTCAGAAGCGACATCGTCTCCACAGAGAAGAAATGGTGGAAAATATGTCAAGGCAGTTTAATGAACATGTGAAGACCTCCTCTGATTCGCCTGTTAACTTTAGGGATATATTTGCTTCCGAACTTTTTGGACTAGCCATGAAGCAAGTGAGTCTATTTTTCAAATTAGACTGAACTTACATTTTTTCTGCCATGTAATAATAGAATATAGAATAATTCTTACAAGACTGAGTGTGGGGAGTTTGCAGGGTGTCGGAAGTGATCCAGAATCCATTTATGTGGAAGATTTCGGAAGTATAATATCAAGACAGGACATATACCAGATTCTAGTTATTGACATAATGGAGGGTGCAATTGAGGTGGATTGGCGAGATTTCTTTCCATACTTGAGATGGGTTCCAAATAGGACTATGGAGGCAAAGATTCAGAGAATGTGCTTCCGCAGAAATGCTGTCATGAAAGCTTTGATCAGTGAGCAGAAGCAGCGAATTGCTTCGGGAAAGGTAAGAGTTTTCTAGTGTACAACTCAAACTCAATCTGTGCAGAGCCTGAGATAGGGTTACCCTGACTTGATTTTTTGACATGTTACAGGAAGTGAATTGTTATATTGACCACTTATTATCAGAAGCAGAAGAACTAAGTGAAGACCAAATTACCATGCTGCTTTGGGAGACCATTATCGAGACATCAGATACTACATTAGTTACAACGGAATGGGCTATGTATGAACTTGCTAAAGACAAAAAACGTCAGGTTGTTGGCTTTTCTTTGTGTTTGGATAACTAAACTGTAAATTATTCTACTGTTTGGCCTTGGTACATTTACTCTAGTGGTTACCGCCATTCTATCTAATCGACAGTGTCACTGGTTCCCTCCTTGTTTGTATGTATATCAGGATCGTCTGTATGCGGAGCTCCAAGGTGTATGTGGAACTGAAAAGGTTACAGAAGATCATTTATCTAAGTTGCCTTATTTAGGGGCTGTATTCCATGAAACTATAAGGAAGTACAGTCCAGCTCCGATTGTCCCACTAAGACATGTTGATGAAGATACTCAAGTTGGAGGATATCATATTCCTGCTGGAAGCGAGGTCCTTTCTATATTTCTTTCTGAGTTCACTGGTTTATTCTTTGCGTAGTGTAAATATATGAGTCCCAGCGATGACAGGCTCATTTAATTTGAACAGATTGCTATAAACATATATGGGTGTAACATGGACAAGAACTTGTGGGAGAATCCCCAGCAGTGGATGCCGGAGAGGTTTCTTGGTGACAAGTATGACACCATGGATTTGTACAAGACCATGGCCTTTGGAGCAGGGAAGAGGGTGTGTGCTGGCGCTCTGCAGGCCCAGTTGATTGCATGCTCCGCCATTGGCAGATTGGTTCAGGAATTTGAGTGGGAGCTCGGGCAAGGAGAGGAGGAGAATGTGGATACGGTGGGCCTTACCACCCACAGGCTCCACCCCCTGCTAGTAAAAGTCAAGCCCAGAAAGAAAGCAATGAAGGAGATGAACCAGTGCTAAATTTGCTTGCCATATATCTGCTAAGTGTACCTCATAACTCTTACCGTGCTCTCAAGTCTGAATATTGACAAACATTGCGGACGAATTTTGTTTAATAAAATGAAAATGAGTGCGGTTTTTATCATATTTGGTGTCCTTGTATATTATTCTTCTTTATCTCTCAATATAAACCATCGTATCATATGTGGAAAATTAGTAAATTGATTTAATAATAATCATATTCTCATGGCTAGCAGAATAAAAAAGTATCGAGTCCAGTTTAGGCCAAATTAAACATGACTCGCAGCCATAAGCGCAATCTTAGCAGTAGTATATTGTGGTTTTGCTTCACTATATTTTGACAACATGTAACTGTAAGCCACTTCTTATCAAACTGGCAGAATAATAATGCAGGGACCTTCCAGGGCCCGCAATATCTCTTGGACTAACGTATTCTTGAATATGTGTGACAGAGCTTGCTACCCTTAGTTAATATTCTTAGAATAAAAATGTAATTATCGGTTTTTAACGGGAATGCATTCCTGCGTAGGTGCCTGTTTTTCTCAATCTTGTGTCTTCTTTAATTTGGAAAACATAGTGAAAATAAAATGCTAACATATCATGTGCTACCTTTAAATGTTTAATGTTTTGCTATATTTATTTTATTTTCACACGTCAATCACCGTTGCGTACCCATAAACGATCACTCGTAAGAATTTTTCTGTACAAACAGTATATATTTCTTTTTTTTTTTTCGAAAAAATCTTTCATGTTTTCCTTTTCTTATGAACAAAAGGTTGGGTCCGGATTCCTTGGTCCGTCCCCAGTAGGACCAACGTTGGATCCACTAATAAAATTGCAACATTGTCCCTCCTATTGTTTTATAAAAACAGCGTAAGTTGTGTCAATTTACAAAGGGGTCCTTATTGACCTTCACCCTTTTATCTTCAAGCGCTTATTAAGAACAGCATTCTCCCCTTGTTTTATAAAAACAACATAAATTGTTACAACATTCTTGCTTATCTTCAAGCACCTCTGATCCAAACCTAAGATCTCCCAAAAAGCTAGAGCACAAGAAATTGAATTGATAGAATGCAAACAGAAGCTAAGATTGCCACTAATTGCACAGAAAATTAAACTTTTGGAGCAAAATCAAATAGATACACCAAACGCCAAACTGATTTTACTTCAGTTTCCCAGCAATCAAGCACGCACTAAAAATTCCATTTCAGGATCACCATTGCAATAAGTTATTTGTGTGTTTTTATTAGAAAAATCCCACCGAAAAAAGCAAAAAATAATTGCAGCTAAAATTCAAAAACCTAGATTAGACGAGCGGTGATAGAAGAAATGCTCGCATTCAAATAAACTATAATTAAGAGATAAAAGAAATGAGAAATAGAAGAAAGAGAGAAGCTTTGAAGCGTACATTTGGAGAGGATGTGAAAGAGAAGATCAGAGCGGAGAGTGTTGAAAGAGGTCGCAAGCAGTGTTTGGCACTATACTAAGTTTCGTCGGAGTAAATGGCCACTCAGAGAAGCTTTCCTCGTGACTCTCGTATCCTACATAGAAGTATAGAACAAGGGGCACAGGTGCAAATATGACATACAATAGTAACTCTTTAGCAAATTCATTGCAAAACTCAAGTATTTTGAATTGAACCATCAAATAAAAAATTACAGACATCTAATGATTGAAAATCATTTAGAAAGAGGGGACTAACATTGACGCCCAACTTGGGACGAACCAATGAATCTAGTCCCCAGAAGGTTCAAGGTTGGTAAAAGTTTTGATAAACTGGCAAAAGTTGGTCCAGCTTTCTATTCATAGTACACAAAAAAAAATTTCATTTTGATCATAAGAAAAACATAGTATATGTTTGACGAAAAAAAATTAATATCATTGTGAATTTATAAATATAATATTATATCGCTTAAGTTTTCTAAGTTGTTAAATTTAATATAAAGTACATGAAATTACAAAATAATAGGCTAAATAGCCACGTATAAAACTATTATTAATAAATATTAAGAAAAAAAGGGATGGTCAAATGTCAATTGACTACTCACTCAATTTAAGGGCCTGTTTCTTTAATTTCTTAAGAATATTTGTTTTACTTAAAAACATGAAAAAATTAAATAAATAAATAGCAGCAGATACATTTATCTTTAAATTTTGACTAATTTTAAAATACTATTATAATGTGACAAAGTGAAAATCATTAAACAATAAATCTAAAAATTTAATTTATTTTAGAAATGTACTAAATGGTCTCTTTTTCATATAGTTATTGATAATAACGTGTAAAATATAGTTTTGACCTTTGCTAAATAATAATATTGCTTCCCAATCCAAAGTAGAAAAATCTCTAGGTACAAAAAATACCTATAGAAGAACTTACATATACATCAGCTTGAGAAGACAAGTGGGAATTCGAACGATTCATTGACATCGATTGAGTGAAACATACACATTTCTTACATTATCAAATAATATTTTTATTGAACAACTTTTTTTTAATAATAAAATCAAAACAACTTTTTTTAATACACACACCCATAGAGCTTAATTATATATAAAAATTTCTATACTATTCTTACCCAAACCAAACATAAGTGTAATAACTTTCTTTAAAATATATTTTGTTGTTGATCCAATTGTTGAATTACAACTATCTACTATGAAGGTCATTTATCCCAATTTTTATAAAAATTGAACATCAATAAATGAGAATGTAATTATATAGCTTTTATTCTTGCTCATTTTATATATATATATAAAATATGTCATACGATTAAAAATTAGTTTGATATTGTACAGACATGGCCTATAACATGTAACTTTTAAATTTAATGATGGTATCTTGTATAAAAATACACCAATAAAAAAAGTTGTATAAAAATACACTAATAAAATAAAAGTATGTTTCTTCACCATATATATAATGATTAAGTGAGAGCTCTCTCTTAATAGAAACCATAATTCGCTATTTTATTTAGATATTGATATGAAAATTGTTAAACTATTGTATTTGATCGTGTTTAAATGGTTGTAAATACATTTTTTATATTGTTAATTAATTATATATTACCTGTTATTTTTTAATTTTCTTTAAAGCCAAGTATTTTTAATGGTGTATTGATACATAATCGAGGAACAATATAAACAAGAGTGAATATAAGACCCAATTATTTTTATTGATATGACATTATATAATTGGATAATAATAGTATAAAAATATTTTACACTGTCAATATATATAAATTAAATCCTATAAACAATATGCTTAAAACTTGGGACACGACTACAAGAGTAAAATCCTAATATTATGTTAATTGATCAACTTTATGTGTATTATTATTATTATTATTATTTGTTGTAACTAGAACACTCTTTCAATAATTACTACTCCATTATTAAAAATACAAACTTTAGTAATTACTTATCACCATAACTCATTTGTTACTATATATGCTCATCATTTATTAATTACAAATATATTAAAAGGAATTTTGACATATTGTGAATGTCAAATAAAAAAGTATATATTGTGAGTGTAATTTAATTTATCAAACAATTATATCTAAATATGTTGATGATGTAAGTTTACATGATTGGATTTTGCGTAAAATAGTTATAAATTGATGGTGCATAAAAAATTAAGCCCAGATCGATATATGTTTGTAAGATATACAAAAAAATGAAAAATACTTGTTTTTATTAATCTTCTAATTTCCTATAAATATTTCTTTTAAGCTAAAATGATTAGATTGCATTAAAAAACCGCCTGAAATATTTGAGAAATTTAAAAGTTAATAGACCCAGAAGTAACATGAGATGCATTTGAATAGACTTATATATATATATAAGCAGAAGTAGAATGAAAAGTGAAAATAATTTTTCATCTACGCCTTACAAAATTAAGAAATTGATTATTTTTCTTATTATTTTTTTTTAAAAGTTTAATGAAATAGGCTATATAAATTTAAAAGGTATTATAAAAAACGTACATGCAATCGCACTCTAACTTAATTCAACGTTAAAGTAAGTTTCATTTTATTATTGGAAACAAGAAAATTATGAAGCTAAGAGAAAAAACCAAAGATAAAAGCACATGGATTTAAGATGAGTTTTATGGTAGATCTCATATGTTTGGATCATAAATACTCTATTTATTAATCATTGGTCAAACTATTTAATAAAAATTATTTTTATCTAATGATTAATGATAAAAGGTTTATGATAAACTTAAATATATAAGATTCACTCTATAATTTCTTTGGATTCAATTATAATTTTAGCGCTACATAAGCCTACATACACATGGCTACAAAATTATCACAAAAGCAGAAACAGTAAAGACGAAAGCATTGAGGACTACACAAAAACTGTTCACGACGGCAACACAATAAAAACCATCTTTTCTTGCCGGCTATAATATCTTCTCCATCTTTAACGCCTGAACACTCTCCTTAACTCCCAACTGCCCTTCCCTTGATCACATCTTCCTTCATCCCATACAAAATAGAAAACAAATTAACAATATTTAAAAGGAAAACAGAAACTATAGTACTGATCTTTACTGAAAGAGAAGAAGGAAAAAAAAATTGAAACAAGATGTTTTAAAACGAATAATGTCTGGTGAGAAAAATTAAATCTGGTGAACTATACCAAAGTTTGATTCACAAAATATTTTTAAGGCAAATACTTGTAACGTATCTGTGATAGAGACAAATAATTCATTTAAAAATAAATTCGAAAAGCATATATTCATCAAATTAAAAAAAGAAAAAGAAAATTGACCTACTTTTTCACTGTACTGCTCATTTCCATTAATGCCCTTCTTATTCGATGACTTGGTCATATTCATATAACTTCTCCTCCTTCATACCTGTGTGTATGCGTAAGAAGTGCAGTGATCTTCTCTTCTCTCTTGTCAGGAGAACCATTCATTCATTCATTCATGGCTAAGATATCACAGAAAAGCCTCAACAGCAGTGCTGCTGCTAACACCAACAGCGCCACCACCACACCCACCAAGGTGAAGCGGGCACGTAAAAGCATCCCAAGAGACTCTCCCTCACAACGAAGCTCAATTTACCGGGGTGTTACGAGGTTTGCATTGATTTGATTAATTGATTCATCATTTCATTAATTATAGGCATAGCCTCTCTTTCCTTCCTTCATGTTTCCTAAACTCGTCCCTCTCTTTTTCTGTCCCATTTTCATTATTAATTATTAAAAACATATTCAGAGATGCATGCGGGTGATCATGAATATGACTATATGAGTATGTATGTATGCATGATCTGTGGTTGTAGGCATCGATGGACTGGTCGATACGAGGCTCATTTATGGGATAAGAATTGCTGGAATGAATCACAGAGCAAGAAAGGAAGACAAGGTTCTCTCTCTCTCTCACACACACACACACATATATTCTCCAATATTTCTTTCTTTTTCTTTCCCGGTGATTGCTTATATTTATTCGATTTGTTTTCGTCCTTCACATCTTACCTTGCTTGCTGATGGCGATGCAAAACAACTGCTTGCAGTATATCTAGGTATGGTTTTATTATGAGTAGTCTCTCTCTCTCTATATATATACATACTTTTTCACTATTTTCTTATTTAGCATTGGCAACTGAGAGAGAGTTGAGAGTACGAGTGGGAGGGATCAGATTGGGAAGGATTTAATGACTGCAAATTTGGGTTGTTAGGGGCATATGACGATGAAGATGCTGCAGCACGTGCCTATGACTTGGCAGCATTAAAGTACTGGGGCCAACACACCATTCTCAATTTTCCAGTAAATTAAATTGATCTTCACATCCTTCCATTCAATATGTTATGATTTGTACACCAATTTCGATCTGTTCACCATATATGTCAATATATTTTGTTGGTTGCAGTTATCGAATTATGAAGTCGAGCTTAAGGAGATGGAGAATCAATCGAAAGAAGAATATATCGGATCCTTAAGGAGGTTTTTCATTATTTAATGTTTACAGATAAGCTTTTATACCTTATGGAACAGTGTCTGAGGTTCAGAATCTATTTAATTTGCAGAAAAAGTAGTGGGTTCTCTCGGGGAGTCTCAAAATATAGAGGCGTAGCAAGGTACGTTAATATCTCATATATGCTGTATGTAGAGAAAAATGACAAGTTCTGTAAGATTTGAGTCTTTTTCCCACTGTAGATCATAAAGTGAACCAATAAAATCTGTATCTTTTGGTACATAATCTATGATATCTTTGAAACTAGATTGAGAAAAGAAATATTGAAACGATTTGGAAAAAGAGGTGGTAAAGATTAAGCATCGTTTGAAAAGAAAAGCAAAAGGAGGAGAAAAATAGTTTGGGGAGCTTCTCCGACTAATTAGATTATTCCTTTTGAAAATGAAAGGATATGCAGTACACATTAAATTTGTGTGGGTCACATTACGCTAAAAATAAAAAATAAATGTTTAGGTTCCATTTGTGATCAAGAAATCCATATTCTGCAAAGCATTACGTGTTGAATAGGCCTTTCATGAGTGAGTAGGTTCTCTCATGTCTCCGGCTTCCTTCCTATCCACAAGTTCGGCTGTTAATAATGTACATTAATGAAGGTCGCAAATAGAAGGTACTCAATGGATATGACAAGTGACAAACGGGCCATTTGCACCTACTACCATTTCATTCCTATATGCCTTTTTCATATTCGCTTACCTATACCACAGTAAATAACTTAAGTAGAACTTACTTATGGCTATGTATGAAGTGCTCTGATGCTCTTGTTTCTAAATGTGCAGACACCACCACAATGGAAGATGGGAGGCTCGAATTGGCAGAGTCTTCGGCAACAAATATCTATACCTGGGAACTTACGGTAATTTCATTGACTACAATTAAGGTCCATGCATTAATAACTTATTCAGAATCAATAGAATGCAGAGTAATGCAAGTACAAATTGCTAAAAACCCTCGAACATAAACTCTTCCAACAATAGCCTTGTGTCGGTCACTATTGCATTTCAATTTATGCTTCTTCATGAATATATTACATTAAAAGTAAATAATGGCTATATATACGAACAAGGGTTGGATATGGAAATTAAGCAATTTATATTACATATATATTCAAAAAACGTCAATGTTTGAATATTAGAAAATAATTGTTAAAAGAATTCTAATCATAACAATGCCTAAGGAGTTATCTCATAATAAAATAATACCTACATAATACATTAATAAAAAAATTACATTTTTCACAAAATCATCGTAAGGCAAAATTGCAATCTTTATCGTTTTATTTCTAATCGCAAAAGACCCACGTTGAAAACCTAGCAAAAGGGTCCTCAATGCATTTGATATCCAACTCTTGTAAATTTTTCAGACAAAAAGTATTGCTGTTATTTAAATTCACATTTTATGGGATATCATGTCGATACATTTTTATTTATTATTGGATAAGATTTAGGTCTCGAATTTAGTGGAGTCCACGTCTCATTTAATGATAAATAAAAATATATCCACACAATGTCTCATAAATAATTAGTATAAATAATATTTTTCAAAATGAGATGTCATTAGTACTTGGGCACATGTGCTTCATTGATTTGTATATGATAACAATATATATGTTCAAACGTACAAGTCAGCCTTCCAAAAATAATACAGCACAATTTCTTAGTCAGCTTCTGTTTTATTTTATTTTATTTTTTGTAATAAGGAAACAAATTCACTCATGGCAATTAATCAGGGATAAATTAAAACAGGGCATGGCTTTTTGTCGGCGCGAAAAAGCCTGGATTTCTGTTTTTACTTTCTTCCTGTTATAGTTTTAAATTTTTTTAAAAAAATCTATTTAACCAAGAATTTATTATATAGCTGGAATTGTTGTACGGTCGGCTTTGTCCAGGTTTGCTACCAGGGACGTATGACATGTTTCTTAAGAATTTTGTAATCAGTTAGGTAATATCTTTAGGCATTAAATTATTAACTAACGTATATAAAGATTTGATTTATCATAAAGTACATTTTGAACATGGTTTTACATACGTAATACTCCATACATAATATCATCTCCATCGTGCCAACAAAACATATCATAGGTGATAAAAGATCGAAACGTACTTAAAAAAAATATGGGTTCGAATCCTTTCTGTTAGTGTGAGGTTTTTGTTGATGTATAATAACATAAGAATCCTTGTAAATACTCAATTGAGTTCGAGGACTATGCTCGGATCTTAATAGAATGTTCAGGATCTAACTCACCTAAAATTTTGTCAACCATAAAATAAAAAAAATCATCCCCATCATAGGCTGTGCCTAACCGATTGCTACTCCATAAGTCGCAGAGGGGATTCATCTGTGCCTTGAATTTTGGAAATCCATTTGACCGTGGCTCCCTGTCTCAAGTTTCAACGTGACAGATAGTTCCTACTTTATTTAAATATGACCCCATGCCCCATAAGTAGGTCAAATCAGCTGTATTTTAAATGGCTAAAGTAAGCTGTCAAATGTGGTTGGTTGGGATATAGATCACCAAACTTCAACTGCTTCTTAAAGCTTATATTTAATTATGGTCTCATTCGATCTTTCATGATCCTAGCTTTATCTGAACAAATAATATAATAAAAAAAACTTCCTCCAAATTAATTAAATTACAGCATTTTGCGTTGTCGTATGTGCAGCTACACAGGAAGAAGCAGCCACAGCGTATGATATGGCAGCCATAGAGTACCGTGGACTTAACGCAGTTACAAACTTTGACCTTAGTCGTTATGTCAAATGGCTACGTCCTAAAAGCCAAGAACAAGAATCAGACAAGCATAGAAACTCTAGCAGCCCTGATGATGAGTTTGAACTAAGGTTTGTTTCCCATCATCAACTCATCAGGAGCTCAACCACGGGCGATGGCGAGATAACAACAACACAATCCTCCGGCGGTGATGATGGCACGGCGGCCACATCAGCTTCTGCGTTGGGCCTTCTTTTACAATCATCGAAATTCAAAGAAATGCTTGACAGGACTACTTCAGCTGCACAAACGTGCCCTCCACACCCTTCACAGTCAAGTCCTCCTCGCCGTGCATTCCCCGAAGATATTCAAACATTTTTTGAAAGTCACGATTCTGCAAGTTACACGGAGAGTGACGACATTATATTTGGCGACCTGAGCTCGATTATTGCTGCTCCAATTTTTCACTGTGACCTTGATGCTTAATTAGAAGAAAGGATATATCAAGTGCATTCACAATTAATGTTTATTAAGTAATGCGTTGGATTTCAGAAAAGATGACCAATCAAAGAGAGTATGAGAGTAAACAACTTCAAACCTACCAAAAAGAAAAACGAACATTTGCTGTTATTATTGCTTTATTCTTGTATCAATATAATTCTTATAATTTAGAGGGGGTAAAAAAAAAAGAGACGGCACGTAACGGCTGATTTTAACGTCATTTCAACATTTTAATTAACTCTTAGTGTGTCTGAATCGTTTTCCTTGGATTCGTTGTTCACTACGTACCCTTTTTCTTTTGATGCAAAGTAGGAAGAGACGTATAGATCTCTAAACAAACTAACGTTTACAAATAGAAAAGGGTAATGATATTTGAACACCCAAAAAGTGGGTGTCTATTTAGATACCAACTTTATAATTATTGGATGTGATAGATGTTAAAGATAAGTTGGGACATCCATCACATCCAATGGTTATAAAGTGGGTGTCTGAATAGACACCCGTTTTTTGGGTGTTCAAATATCATTTTCCAATAGAAAAAGGTGTTATCCAAAGTATAAACCCAAAAAATTGTGTCTATCCGGATAGCCAGTCATCAACCATTGTATATGATATGATGATGGGGTGTAAGGAATTCACCGTCACATTTAATTATTATTAAATGAATGTCTCAATATATCCAGTTTTTGGTATTATAATAATATTTTTAATAAAAGTATAGGTAGGAAATTTCCTATAATCAAATCTTGTTCTTTTACGTGTAATATTTTATAATTTTACATAGGGTGTTTGGAAATATTTAATTAGATAAAATTGAATTGAATTCCATTCAAAATTAAATTTCATTAGGAAATGAACTGAATTCTTATATTTAAAATAAATCAATAAATTAAAGAATTGAATTCAATTTCTTTATTTGGAATAAGTCTAAAAATAAATTAATTTAATTATTTTTATTATTTTATCCTTCATTAATAAGTTATGAACAAAACATTATATTTAAGTAAAGTTATTTTAGTATTTTTATTTATTAGAATTTAATTTTCACACCAAACCACACACATTTGGGTTCCCATGGTATTTTAATTTCTTCGCTTAAGTTGTTCCAAAACATGGAATTCAATTCAATCTCCTAATATAAATAAATTCCAACGTTTTCAAATGCCCTGTATGTATAATATTCAAATGTTCATATGTTATTTGAATGTCAAGTTCACTCGGTTTAACTTAGTCACTAATCATATTATTATCACTTATTTAGATTTTAAAAATTGATCCGATTAAAAATCACAATGAATTTAAATTTAATCCAACTCAATCCAAACCATCTTTCGTATACCCTGCGACCTGCCGCATGCCACTTTTTCTATAAATTATGTTACATGTACTAATAACTAGAATGTGTAGTAGGGACGTCCGTTGATAGCAATAAAATAAATACAAAATTTTTATGCATAGGATATATTTAATTTAGGTAAAAATGAAAAAAAATGAATTTTATATATAAAATAAAAAATGTAACCAAATATACCTTTAAAGATGAAAATGTAGCTAGATTTCATGCATAAAATTAAGTCACTGCATATATGATTTAATAATTTTTTTTCATTGGACCGATTGGTTCTTAAGTCAAAATAATCTTTCTTTATTGTTCCGTTTTTGGTATTTCATTTAGACAAATGTCCTTGCGAGTGTGCATGTCCTTCCGACGATGCATTCCGTTGCATCAGATCTCTATCTTTTTCTTTTTTTTTTTGTTTTATGTGAGATCTCTAATTAAAGTAGAAGCCTAACGTACACCGACTTAAATTAGTCATTCGAGCTACAACCTATATTTGATTCACTGATGATATAGTCGAACTAGTCTATCTCTATATGAATGCATAACACATTGGTAAAAATATAAAAATGCAACTCAAGTGGTGACCTAGTAGTCAAATAGTTGTGTTCATTAATTATCTCCACTATTCATGTTTGAGTTTTGAGCTGCCAGAGATGAACGAAAATCAAATCTCAGTACAACCCGGGTGACAATGTATAAATTCTAACATAATCTATGGTGTGAATAAGATATTGCCCTTTTATCTTTTCTGTTTGTTTGAATTTTGCTCTTTATAACGTTTTTTATACGGTTCTATAGTTTTTTATTGGACGTTAATTCTTTTATATATTTTGAGTTTTGATCCATTCGAGCCTAACTTTTTCATAAACTAGGATCTTAGCAAGTACAAATTGTATAGGTCAACCCCTAAAGAGAATAAGGATTAATATATGCTGAAGAAAATTAATAATTTGGACTGAACCCAAATGAATAACAAATATAAATATTACAAATAATACCTTAGCGATGCCGATGCATATTGGAACTTAAACACATGAAAATATAGAGGCTCACATTAAAATAAACAAAAATTATAAACATCAAATTTCAAATAAGTAAAATTATCAATACCAAATAGCAAATACTCATTTGAATACACTGATATTCTTACATCAAAGTTTCTGTGTCTTTCTTTTGCATTCTTTTTTCTTTTGAGAAAAAGAAAAACTTATACATTTCCTTTTTCTCCCCTTCTTTTTCTATTAGAGAGTAACAGCGTAAAAATTTCGATATATGAATAACTTTGTCGAAACTCTGTTGAACAAGTAGTGCCAATTTTCTATCAAAAAAAAAAAAAAGTAGTGCCAATTAATGCAACACGTTGATAAAAATGGGGATAAATTATTATTTATAAATATTATTGATGACTACCTTTAAGAAAATGTTAAAGAGAAGACAAAAAGAAGATAACGATATCCAGACATAAAGGAAAGAATGTGAAACAATTTAGAAGTCAGTTAATTTGTGCCAGCTCCACAACGAGCGAGACAACCGCTACCCCTACAAAACCATATTGGGGCAGCCCTCTCTCACCGGCTTGATTACAAATTAGACCATCTAATTGTGACAATATTTTATTTAAAAAAGGTATTGCATTCACACTGAATCCTAAAATATTTTTGTATTATTTCAGTTTCTCAAATTTAACGTTTTTATTTAAATGCGAAAACATTTGAGTACGATTAGATGTGGTACGAAAGCGATTTGAGCCAATCAACCTGTGTTAAAAGAATAACTTTAGAGAGAAATTTTGTAATTTGGTACGTCATACGTGGTTATATGGACACACCTTCAAGCCATGTAGCATTTTCGTTTGTATTTCATGTTTGGCATATTACTATGAATGACACGCCAGCCAACAAATAGATTTTTATAAAAATAAGAAAAACCATTGTACAAGAAAGGAAGAGGCGAAGAGCTTTTGATCGTGCAAGAGAAACCAGTAGATGTGTTTATATATGTGGATCTCATTTTAATGTGTTGTCCTACGGTGGAATCGACCTACATGCTACAATCTTTATACTCGCAGATAAATCATTTAGACAATTTTTATTTTTTTTATTTTTGGTTTATTTCCTACAATAAATGCACCACCGTAGGGACAATGCTGCAGTGGGTTAGAAGTTGGGGGTTGACAGTGAGGTACTACTACCCAAACCAACTAATCCTGTTGAATCAATGACTAACCTAGCAGCTTAATTGGTAATTACCGTGTACCCGACAAATTAAAGCATTCGGGAAGGCCTCGTCTTTTTTATATCCTTAAGTGGTTAGAAAATCTCTTTACTTTTTCTCTTTTGGAATTATATTATGGGCTTTTGATAATTTAATATCTAAATTTCCAGACAAAATTCATTATTTTCACTTTTTTAAACTATCATTTCCAAACACAAAATTGATTATTTTAGTTTGAATTTTTCTAAAATCAACTTAATGGTGTCGAACAAATTCCTCAAAGGGTAAATGTTTGATAAGTGGGTATAATTGGGGTAGAAATTTTCATGCTGAATTTCATAATTTTAAAACACACCGTAAAGGTTAAACCAAATGCAGCTGATGCACCCAATTGACCAAGCAGAAGTCTAGCTGATACGCATGCAACTTAGCTCAGGACTGAAGAAAGCAAAATTTAGTTGCAAATGCAAGGAAGCGATCACAAGAAAGAGCACAGCGATTTATACATCAAGTTTTGGTTGCAAGATTTCATAATTATGCTGAGCTGTGGGACACCAAATACAAGATAAACTCCTCCGAATCTTCTTTTCCTTTAGACAGATGTACTCAAAAGGACACAATCCACAAAACTACTTGCATTTGCCTTTGGCGGCAGTTTCTGGATCGGAGAACGATCTTCAGTTCAGAGGTTGAACTGAGTGTGGTAACTAAAACTTCGCACTACACTGTGCAACAAAGCTTTGCATCAATGGAAGCTAAACATATGCAAAACGCCTGGTAACCCGTCAAAGGAAATCTGCACAACTCGCAGAGGGAAATGTACGAGGGTGTTCATTAATTCAGGCTGTAAAATAATAACAAAAATTTTGAGCTCAATAAAGCTATTGTTTTAGTTGATATAGTACCTGTAGTCCATAACAAATTTTGATTTTCCCACCCTACCTAGCTGTAGTATCGTCTGCTTCCCATTTTCCTAATCACCAGAAACCCAAGTCAGCTAAACGGGCTACACAACTAACCAATTGTGAGAACCCTATTGCCTTTTTACTCAAGGAATACAGTAATGTAAACAATACTCATGCAAATTATGCTGAGAGCAGCAGCAAGATGTTAGTTCTAATACTTGAAAAAGAGTTGTAACATTTTTCATCACCAACAGAAATCCTGTAGCCAAAACACTTTCATCATCATACCTCTAAGGTGAGCTGGAAATTTTTTACCGATCTTTGTATTTTAAGTCCTGCCCTTCCGTTATCTCTAAAGTCAAGCTCAAATTGCTTTGAAATCTGAAGAAAGGCAATAGAAATTAATAAAATCCAGATGCATGCCTCATTGTAAATGACAAAGAAACATCCCCTTAGGCTCCTACCTTGTTGTAAAGTGGAACTCTTGAGAACAGTTGATGGACTCTGTCCAATTTCCCCTCCCAATCCATTGGCAGCCCTTTAATATGTCGTACCTGTAATGAAAGAACTCCATTTCATTAAACTGGAAAATAGAACTTTAAATCTAATCGTAAACAAAGTGATCATGCAGACATAGTAGATGTGATCATGATATTGAAAAATAATTCTGAGATAGAGGATAGTACTATATCTAGAGGTAGAAGAAAACTAAAGTAGAAATAGTTAGAAGGAATTTAAATGTCAATGAGTTAAATATACATATTATATATGATAGAGCACTATGACATCATTTGATCCATGGAGTCAACCCCACTTAATGGGACAAGACTTGATTGTTATTGTTGTTGTTTTATTGGTTATGATAGTGTGGAGGTAACACATTATAGAACTTTTTTTGTTAACCTGGTTCGTGTTCTTCAGTGACATAGATTGATGCTTGGGTATATATGCCCTCATGCTTCTGTGACTTCCACTGCACGTTGCTATTGTAGGCATATACCTGCAAACAGAACCAAATCCAATAATTAGCAGATGACAATGACACCCTGTGGGGATTGAGAAAAATGGAAATGTTGGCTTACGTGACAACAGCTAGAGGTGGTTTTGGTTGTTTAGTATGGGAATTATGACGATATGCCTGATAATCAAACAGATCATGGTTGAAATCAATACTAAAATTTTAACTAGTCACATACTTAAGTGTATCATAGATAGCATAAAAATGGAACCTGATCCCAAATATGGTATTTTGAGCCCATAAGATTAGCAGTCACGGTTCCAAGAAAACTATCATCTGAATTGGACAGTAGACCTGTTACATTGTGCGCTACAGTGAACTGAGACTTCCCATTCCGCCGCCTGTGATGAGCCACAGCTAGTTTCCTGTTCTGCCTTCCCTGTCCTTCCTAAAATATAAGACACCCTGAAGTCAAGGTTTATAAAATATGTACAAGATAATCAATGAAATAGTAACGAAATTGCATATGGACATAAAGTCAGAAGCAACTGTTAGAAAATGTGACCACCGCATGCGATAACAAATAATATTAATCATGTAAGGAACCACATCCAGAATGTAAGTTATGGAGACCTATTTCCTGCTGAATCAAGATCCTCTAAAGCGCACGTTACACTACAGAAACTCGTAAAGCGAACTTCTAAAATGTACTTAATTTTCTCATCACTAGTTATCATCACTTCAGATTATCCAAATCCCTGGCTTTGGGGTCAGATGCAACACTTTGTTTTACGGGACTGCAGATTGGTCATCATAGCTGTCTCTTATAATTCACAGTTCCTGTAATGGGCACAATTTTCTAGCTAATTGTTACCATAGGGAAGGATGCTACACCATGACAAACAGAAGGCTTCTCCCTCCGAGAGGAGTTGAATAAAAGCGAACAGAGTTTCCTATTCATTTGACTTTTGCCAGAAATTAACAGGTGATGAGTTATGAACTTGATGGGTACAAGTACAACACTCTACTCTACTCTACTGTACTCATAATGGTAAAGATAGATATGGGAATGACAATGCATCAAGGTAAGGTAAGGTAACTTAACATGAGAAAGTGCAGAAACCTTACATAGGTATGAAGAGAATAGAAAGTGCCCCCTGCACCTGCAGGTAGTCCTTGTGGAGTTGCTTCCTTCACAATAACACACGTACACCTTCCAATATCTATGGGCAAGGGTCTATAGATCAATGACCTGAACAATAACACACATTGAGCATGGAATGGAAAGGAAACATCGACATTAAACAAACCAAATGTAAATCAAAATTGAGAAAGACAAGATAAAAAATAAATAAAGGGTATAGAGTAGAGACTTATTGGGGAGAGTGGACCAGGAAGAAGCAGGAGCAGCGTCGGAGTCAGAGTAGTGCCAAATATTGGAATTGGAAGAGGTGAATTCAAGAGGATCCCATAACTTGGACCCAAACGTCAGAGTGGTGGTCCTGTCAGGTTCGTTCATTTGCATGCAGAAGTGGAGAGAGGAAGGCTTTAGAATCCTGTCTGTGGTGGACAAAGACTTGGACTTTGGGAAGTGCTTGCTGGGCCTGGGAGGCAGAGAAGAAGCGGAGGAGGAGGAGGAGGAGGAGAGGCCATTGCCATTGATGGGCACCGCATTCTCCTTGCCGAGATGATGGGTTGTTGTTGAAGTGTTGTTGGTGGGGTCCTCAAAGTCCACGCCTTTGGCAGCTAAGCGGCCATAGTCGCTGCAGCTGCGGGTGTGCCTCACCTCCTCAGTCAGGGGATTGAAATAGAGAGAGCTGTAAGGCTGCCCCGAAATTGAGGATTTTTGGCAGCCATTCATCTTGCTTGGATTGAATTGGATTCGACGGATGGATAGGGCAACAATGAAAGAAAGAGACAACTTTTTGCTTTGAGGGTGTGTGTCTGTTTGTGGGAATGAATTGATTGATTCAGCGGCAGAGAATTTCTTCGGTGGGAGCTGGTTGTTGGCTGTTTAGAGCAAGACTTGTCATTATAGTGGTCCGAAGTTGGAAATGGAAATGGAGGAAAGGAAGCGTGACGGTTGACAAAAGAAAAAACAACATGAAGAAGAAGAATTGGGTAAAAACTAGATTTTGATTTTGAAAGAAAGAAAGAAAGAAAGAAAGAGTGTGAGTTGGTAGTTGGTAATGGTACCACATCCACAGCATCACAACAGATGGATTTTAATTTCATTTATTGCTGCGCTGTGCTGCTGCAGGCCTAGCCTGGGTGAGTAAGTTTAGGGTGCACTCTGAGGTTGTGGTGATGGATGGCAATGTGTGTGGGTCCCGTTGGCGTTGGAGGGTTTGATCCAAAGGGAAAGGGACACGATAATTGATGAGCAGAGCACCGCTAGCAAGCAGAGATGGGCCCGCTCACTCGAGCATTCATGCTGCTGCTTAATGTGCGATACATGCAATCATCATGATAATAAAGTACTACTGCTATTCTATGAGCATGTTTGAATTTGAAAAGGCCTTGGGAAAGGTACAAATGTTTTGCGTATTTTTAATGATTTCTGTTTGCTGTTGGGTACGTCGGAGGACTAACGGTAACTTATCCCACGTCTTGTGCTTCCAGCTGGAATCCATGGGTGCATCATAGCTGAGTTACCACAAAAATTAAAATTTTAAAACTTTTTTGTCTTCTTGTGGATGCTTGCGACTGTCCTGAAACTTGTTCCATTGAGTTGGATATAAAAATTTGACATTTTTTTTTTATAAGACTTCAGGCCTTACTTTAAGTTGACGCAGAAGAGAAATAATTATTTTGAAGGTATTCTTTTCATAAATTTTTATAATTTAATAATATATTTTATATAATTTAATATTATTTATATTTTGATATAATTTATTTTAAAATATATTAATACATTTTATTTTTTATTTGTAAAATATCATAATTTTATTATATATAAAATTTAAATTCTCATATATTATTTGAAAATCAGATTGACTCAATTCAATTTAGTTTTCCCACTTATCATGTCATTATAGCATCATTTTTGGATTTCAAAAATTAACCTGGAAAAAAAAAGGGGCCGCAAGGCCAACAAATAACAGTGCTCATATTGGTTTCGTGTTTTAACTGGATTGTTTTACTTTTATGCATATTAATTAATGTTTATCATTTAATGATATTAAGGTTTTATAAATTTTTAAATAAATAATTTGAAGCATAATTAATTGACAGTTTACTTATTTAAATACTTTATTAATATATTAATTGTGAGTCATTATATATTATCAATTATTAATATAATATCAGGGGTATTAATATTATTTTTTGAATAATCCAAGTATTTTCTGTATATAATAATCATATTTTTCAAACAAGAGTGAAAAACTCGTATTTTTGTGAAATTATTGATTATTGATAAAGATTTTTTATTTGGATTACAATTTTTTTCTGAACTGAAGGTTATAACTTTTTTTTATAAGAAATGTAGATGTCAAAAAAGACATATAAATAATATCATCTCTTTTAAAAAAAAATATGGAAGTAATCATCTTAAATTTAATTGGACATTCAACTCGTAAATAACATGATGTCGCAACTGGGATCGCGAGGGGGCGGCGAAAAATATTGAACATCGAGTCGTCACCAAGTATTATTAAGGAAAACTATTGGAAAATCCTTTTGTAAAAAAAGAAATTTTAAACCAGCCTACTAAAACAGAGTTAGATCTAGGAGTCTGTTTATGCACAAAGAAGGATGAAGACTAAACTCTGCAGCATCCCTAATACATCTGTCCTAAAATGGTTACCAAAAGTTAATTGTGCAATCATAATAACTTAAAATCATATAAAATTTACCCAAAAAGATAAACAAATATAATATTTACAAATAAACAAAAAATATCAAATTAAAATATTTACAAGTTGAGGAAATAAGGTAAAAAATAAAAATTAGAGACAAAATTGTGAAGATTTAAAGTTTGGCTTAATAGAGAATTCCTGCTTCTATGTATCCTCTAGTATAATGAGAATATCAAAACCATGTAGTTCTGTATAAAATAATTATGGGTTAATTAATTTTATAAAGAAAATCTTAGAATACCAAACTATCCTAACTTAAATATTCTAAGACAGAGAATTAACAAGCTCAAGAATGATTAATTTAACTTCGAAGGCTATTGATTAATTTAACTTTTTTCCACGTGAAAAATAAAAAGAACCTAGCACCTTAAGATTGCATTTCAAAACCAAACTTTTTTATCTTTTGCCTTTGTTTGTTGGGGGAAGGGGGGCAACCAACTAGCTTTGCTAATGATGATCTTAAGCCCGGGGTGCACTTCTTCAGAGGCAGAGGCTTTAACTATTTGTGCTGGTCTCACGTGCAACCCAAACTTGGTTGAACAAATAAAATGAAGAGAAAAGACATGTAGTAAAAATAACATGACCCAAACTTGGTTGAACAAACCACACGAAGTATCTTTTTGAAAGTTAAAAAGAACAAAAAAAAAAAAACCCCAAATAATATGGCAAGCCCAACAACCCAAAAGATATACTAATCCAAGGGAAAAAGGAAAAGGCCTGTCACGACCCGATTTAGGCACATGACCAGCACGTGAGAAATCCTATTCTCACGTAAGCCTCGTGACCTGAATTTCTCTATATGCGTAGTTAATTATAAAACTTATTCAAACTCATTTTCATTTTCTACATACAAATCACCTGTTTATCAAATCATGCTAGTTTATACTGAAATTTAGCTCAAACTTTACTGTCTATGAATCATAATACAAAACATATCTATGTAAAACTACACTGATTTCAAATATTCATAAATGCTAAACTATTCAATACGACCTCAAATAATATTATAATATGCAAAAATATAAACATACTCTATTGTCTGGATCCTGCCTGTATTTGTACCGGAGCACTCTAGACAGGACTATAAACATTTCACCCAAGTGAAGTTTACCATATGAACTCTAATGCTGATGGAGGATAATAACTGGGAAAATCTGCCACAGTTACACAATCTGTGGAATGGGAGAAAAGAGAGGGGTAAGTTTTGTGCAAAACTCAGTGAGTGAATCCTCACCTGAAACCCCCTTTTATGGGACACGAGAAAGAATATATAATGCACAAAAATCATAATAACATTAATAATATAAGAAAATATCTCACATAACCAAGTATAAATATATTTGTTGAAGTCCTATATCATCATCATGTTATAACTTAAACCAATTTCTCTGAATTTATTTTCATACCTAAAATCATATAACACACAACATAGCAACTCCTAGAGAAACAGTAATCTCTGAATATAAATGTCTAGTCATATCTGGGCGTTATGTATCGTCGCTCCCAATATGACAATAAATCTCTGAATATAAATCTTTAGTCATATTTGGGCGTTATGTATCGCCATCCCCAATGTGATAATAATTTCTCTATTATCTCTGACATAGGCTACTTGGTACCAAGGTTAACGGATTTACTACCGTTAATACACAGTCTGTTTCTCTATAGCTACCTTTTAAACTAGCCAAATAAATCAATTAAAGCTAAAACCTTTAAATCCTTTTAATTCTCTAAGAGCTTTGAATCTGTCTGATTTTAACAGTTTGACTTTAGCATAACTGTGGCTATGAATCATGTCCAAGGGATCACCTTTTGTAGACATTTGTGATTTCATAAACTTACAGAATATGTATCCGCCAACTGTTCTGAATTTGACAAATATTTCAAGCTCTAAAATCCTTTTTATATCTGAGTTTCTAAACCAATTCTCAACAACATTCTTTCTTGAACTTAAAAACTCTAAAATCATAATAACATTTCTTAACATCTCAAAGTTCTTTAGTAACCACTCGTATAATCCATTTTTGACAAAAGATAAGCATTTCAACAATCATAGTTATAATTTCTCTTCTAAAATTGTATCTAGTTATAAAACTATTTCATGTACATAAACCAGTTTCAGAATCAATTGGAAACAATGATGAAAGTATCTAACAATTACATATACCATATCTAGAATCAATTTAACATTCATAAAAGCTTTCTATGATTACAATTATCATCAATTCTATATAAAATCATTATATCAAATATGGTCCCATGAGTTTTCTCAAAATAGGTTTCATGCTCTAAAATCCACAGTTCTAAACATATAATCAACAATAATCTCAATCCTTTTTGCAAAAATCTCTAAAATCAAATATATCTTTATGAAAATAACTCTAATACAAAACATAGAGATAACAAGTGCGAGCCCACTCATCTGGAGGGGTTAGATGCACAGACGCAGCACCAACAAGACTCTTAGAAGTAGAATTGATAGTAATATTTGATATAGAGGCAATAGAAATCTAAATTAACCTCTAAATCATCTAAATATCCAAGAATCCATCTCTAATATACTAGAAGACTTCTTTCCTTGAGAACCATAAGGAATCCCCCTAATAACAAAGAAGGAATGGGGAATAGAGAGAGAAATCAAGAGAATAGCATACCTTAGATCCTTAGAAGGAAGAAAAATGGAGTTCAAATGATGAAATGATGAAGAAATGAGGTGTAGAGGGAAGAATCACGTCTCTCTGCAGAGGAGGAGGTGGAGGGTGTGTTTTGATGCTTTTTGAAGGTTTTGGACCCCGAACAGAGGTTTTTAAGTCATTTGTCGAGCGCTCATCTGAGAGCATATCGCGCACCGCCTTACTGTTTTGTTAAGCACTGCAGTGCTCACTAGAGAACATAAAAATGGTCTGCATGCTTCAATTGACTGCTGCAGCACTCTTTAGCGCTGCAGTGCCCACCAGCAAGGTTTGTCACTCTTCAGGATGGTTTCTTATTGCCCAGGATGGCCTCTATAGTCTCCCACTCTCTAAAGCTCACTTATTACATTTCTTAATTAAAGTTAACCCTATTAACTTTTAAAAATAAATGTAAATAAGGGAATACCCCCTATTTGGATTCAAATAAAATGTTTAAAAAATCAAAATACAAACCAATCAATATCTAAATTTTGGATTTTAGTTCAAATCCGGAAATTTTCATGGTTTTGTAAACTTAGACGTTAGAAACGGGGCGTTTAAAGGTTTTGAAAAATTCTTTAAAAATCACTCTTTAACTCAGTTTTCTCTAAAGAATATTTACCGGGACTTTTGGTTCCAAGAATATGACTCTATTATATGGCCCTCCAAGGACATGTAGGGTCCAGACTTAGAAAAATTTCAAGACCCGGAATGACAGATAATAGTAACTGACACCCTTTTAGCCCGAAAAATATTCCAACTCTTTTATTTAAAATTTGGGATATTACAAAGCCCAAGAGCAATTTCAGCACACATGAAAGAAATGAAAATTCACACATCGAGGCCAGCACAAATGGTAGAACTCTTGCCTCAGTGATATGGTGCACTCGGGTTCGACCCCCACCAAAGGTGGTAGGTGTGCGAACCCACCCTCCCCCCCCCCCCCCGGGAAAAAAATACCCCTTCTCCTGACCAAAAAAAAAGAAGAAAGAAATGAAAATTCAAACATTGAAATATATACTTCATATTCACAAATGATAGAAACTCAAAATGGAAGCTTCTAGAACCAAAAAAGCAAATGGAAGGACAAAACAAGGGAGAGGCACACACATTTGAAGTACAAAATAGAGATGGGGTTAGCGATTGGAAACATCACAGAGTTGCAGGCATCTAGAGGAAGGCGGGGGAACGGAATTGTTGTGGCTGGGGGTTGAGTGGCGTGAGGAAAAAGATGCTGCTGAAATAGAGGGATTATTAGCTTCCTTTCTTTTATTCTGACTCTTTTTTTATTCGGGTAATTTATGTGAGTGGTAGTGTATGGTAGGGATTCTTGTTGATTTTTTGGTTTAAAATGACATGAAGGGAATGCTTATCAATTTGTAGATTTTGGTTATGGGATTCATAGTGTTTCCAATGAAAAGGGTTTGGCTTTTATGGAGGTTCGAAGAAAGGCTCCATTTATTTTTGGCTTGGATTTTAGGAAGAAGGATGAGTAAGATCCGAATCTAGAAGTATGGTCCTGAAATGGTCTATCTATATTGTGAATGTGTGTAAATGGTGATTCCTCCCTTTCCTTGTGCAACACTCCTATTAAATAAACACTCCTTACCCCTTCCTTTATCTACTACCTTGAGCTGTAGGAGGATAAGGCAGCCTTGTCCCCCACCTACCCTTTGCATTGCTTGCATACTAGTGTGTTTTTTTTTTTTTTTATCTGCTAAGCACTAGCTATGCTGCATTGGTTTAAAAAGGAAAAAAGAGACCTGCAACATGAAAGTAGAAGTTGGCTAATACTAGATGTGAGGTGGGAGGGAGGGAGACTAACACTCGTGCCTTCTATTCCCTTATTATTTTTTTATTATTAAATTTTTGGGCAAAGAAATTAAAAGAGGAAAGAAACATTGGCTTAAATGTGCTAAATAACTTCTTTTCTTTTTTGTTATGGGCAAAAATACAAATAAGACGAACCCAAAAAAAGGTTTAAAAGAAATTTGAGTGAAACACATAAAAAGAGCCAAGAAATATATAGGATGATGAGGGAGCAAAGAAACAAAAATTAAATTTTACATTTTTGATAAAATAAAACAAAAAAACCCAAAAAGCAATATATGAGACCACAAGACATAATGTTAACATTGATTAAACATGACATTTAAAATTAAATTAAAAAATAAAATAATTAAATTAAAAGATAAAATAATAAAAAATTCGGAGCTAACACATGAATTACTTGGGAATAAATAGGAAAGTAAACATGTTGGTTCATTTGTGTCAATTTTGTCCCAAGACTTTGAAACTACAATTATGAGTAAAATACATCTCTTTCTTCTTTTTCTTCTTTGTTTAAATGCCGCTAAGGTGCCCAAACAAAACAAAGAGAACTAAATCACTCTAGGTAAAGAAAGCCCATCAATATCCTCTCCAAGAAAGGGATTGATCCAAACCAGAGTGATACAATCATAAAAATAGACACCAATATTCAAGATAGGCCAAGAAATTAGTCACTCGATTTGCCTCCCGATAGATATGCTAGATGAGCACATGCCAAGATCTTTCTAGTAGTAATCGAATTCGAAGAATCAAAGCAAACTGAGGATGCTTTGTATCGCTCAAATGCTGGATCAAGGAGATGGCACTAGAATAATCCATTTCCAAAACATCTCATTGAGGATGACTTAATTGCACTCTATTCACTTCTATTCTTAAAAACATATATTCCTTTATCCTAAAAAATGAAAAATAAGCTATACTCTGATCCATTTTCCCAAGATGTGTGTTTTATTTTAGAAAATAATTTTTAATTTTTATTATGTGTTTCTTATTTTCAAGATTTTATTAAGCAAATAGGGAAAACAAGAAATGAAAACCTAAAAACTAAATTTTATAATTTTCACTATTTCTTTCACATAATTTTGAAAAAAATAGGAAATTAAATGAAAATAGAAAATGATATATTAATTCACATTAATTGCAACTATAAGTTTTTTTTTTCCTCATTTAATTAAGATTCTCTCTTCACAGTTTTTCTCTTTCTCAAATAATATACAAGTGGTATATTAAAAGGTTAAATACTATATTATTTTATGCTAAATTAATATGTTTAATATTAATTTTAAAAAAATTTCAATGATTACATCCCTCACCATTAACAAGGACCTAAACATTTAGAGTACGCCTAAAATACATGGTTATAACCAAAATAATTTTGTATGATTCTTTTGGGGAAAAAAATTTCTCGAAAGCTTTTGAATGGCGTAGGTTGACATAGACTATTTATATGCAGGTCATGCTAGAGAAATAGAATTTTCAATTTTAGGATCGTCCATAACCCAATTGAACCTGAGAATTAGTCTCCATCTTACACTTATTGGATTATTATCACGTTGAGTATAGACTCAAATAAATGATCCAGATAAAAGTTGGTTTGGATTCAAGGTTGATATAGTATAATCCAACTCACTTTTTATACACCTAGGCCTGCCTTACTGGTTTGGTTGGGTAAAAAGAGAAAATGGGGGGGAAATAAAATGGAAAGAAAGAAAATGAATAGAAGAGAAAATAAATAGAAAATTGTATTTTCTCTTTGTGTGTTTGGATAAAAAGAAAATGAGAAGAAAGAAAATTATGATTGTATTTAAATGACATTTATATCCTTATGATATATTTGTTTAACTTTATTTTTAAAGATATATTTATCATGTAATTAATCTCTCCTTTGTCTTATTCTCTCCTTATTTATGAAGAGAAAACCTTTTAAGTGAACCCTATATTTTTTGTTTTCTCTTCTCCCTCTTTTCTTCCAATCGAAGCAAGACATTTTCTCTTCACCTTATTTTCTCTCCGTCCATTTTTTGTAGATCCAAACGATGGGCACGTGATTGAAAAAAAAAAATACATGGAAAGATCCACAGGGGGAAGCCATGGTCCAGTACAATATAAAATATTTAATTTGTGATATATGTTTAGTTTTTCAAAATAAGATATTTTGGTTGATACAATCATACAAATAAGATAGTATATATTTAAGAAAGTAAAAATGAAGAGCATATTTACTTTAACTTATTTGGTGCTAGAATATTTTATAGTTGAAGTTTTGTTTAAAGGTTCTTAAAATATCAGTAATTCCTTTTCCTTTTTTTTTTGTTCCGAAAAAGTCAATCTAATCTGAATATATTTGCAATATCATATAGATTTAGCTTTATAGTTGTGATTTAATAACATACCATAGAGATCCTCAATTGATTATTACCAGTAAAAATGTTTGAAATTTTGACAAAAAAAAAAAAGAACAGAAGAACAATTGAAGCTAAAGAAAGGTGATGCTGAAGCTATTCTAAATTTTTTTCAGTCACCTGCAATTGGCGGATCCAGACTACTTCTATGTGGCAGATGTCAATGAGAGGGGATGCTTGAGGAATTCGTTTTGGGCTGATGCCAAGTCCAAAGTAGCATACTCTTATTTTAGTAATTTGGTTGCAGTTGATACTACATGTTTGGCAAGTGATATGAAGTTCCCCTAGTTCTGTTCCTTGGATTAAACCACCGTAAGCAATTAAAATTTGTTTGGATGTGGATTACTTGCTGGTGGTACCATTGAATCCTATACATGGCTGTCATGAAACTATTTGTTCCATTTTGGGATAAATAGATTCATGACACAGTATCAAAACCTTTACGACTAAATATTTTAGAATCAGATCTTTATTGCCCCCACTTTTAAATTAAAAAAATAAATAAATTTCAATGTAAGATATGGTGCACCTGTGTATTATCCATGTTTCAAGCCCAAAAAGAGGTATTCATACGAGGGGGCGTATTAAATATAAAATTATTAGTGTGTTATAACCCAATAACTTAAACTTTTGAGATAAATGGTTTCATGGATCAAGGCATGGCTTACCTGTTGCTTAGGACGTCCTTCACAAGTTATCATTACCAACCATTGTGGAACCTTGCAAACTGTGGTTGCTGATGTTTTTCCAAGAGCTTCACACTGTCTGTGTCAATTTAATGTCATGCAAAATATTCCAGAGAAACTGAGAGCATTGCCAGAATAATCAATGCCGCTTTGAACAGCGCAGTTTATTCCTCCCTGAAGGCTGATGAATTTGAAGAAACTTGGGAGGGCATGATGAAAAGCATTGAAAATCGAGTCCATAAATGGCTTCAATCATTGTTTGAGGATCGAAAACAGTGGGTTCCGGTTTATCTCAAAGAAACTTTCTTGGCAGGGATGTTTCCGCTTCAACAAAATGATGTTGCATTATTTTTCTTTGACGGGTACCTTAATAAACAAACTTCTCTAAGAGAATTTTCTGGTAAATGTGATCAGGCTTTAAAGACAAAGCGGCAACTTGAGGATTTGGCAGATTTGGACTAAAAAACTTCTAGCTTTATTCCAAAGTCAAGGTCTTACTTTGAGTTGCAGGTTTCAAAGTTATACACCAATGAAATATTCAGAATGTTTGAAAGGGAAGTTGGGGGGATGTGCTCTTGCTTTAGCCCTAGACAGATAAATGTCGATGGACCAGTGATCACATACATTGTCAAGGAACTGGATGAAGTTGAGGGAAATCAAAGAGATGCAAGAAATTATGAGGTATATTACAAGGGAGTTGAAATGGAGGCCAGGTGATTTGCATCTGTGGTTTGTTCAATTTCAGTGGTTACTTGTGTAGACATGCTTTATTTTATCCTAAGCCAAAATAGCATAAAGGAGATCCCACCTCAGTACGTTCTTTCTGGATGGAAAAAAGATATGAAGCGTACCAAGGTTTATGATCACGACTGTAGTGGCATTGATATTAATAACCCAGTTAATAGGCGTTACCATTTATACCGACAAATTGTGAAGGTTGTGGAGGAAGGTAAGAAATCCCATGACGGATACAGGACAACAGTGCAAGCATTGGAGAACTTATTGAACAAACTTCATCTCGTAAATGTTGAGAATCTGTACAAGAATTGATGCCTGTATAACTAGAGCAATTCATTGTATATTTGAGATCTTTTGCTTGTAACATGTAATCATTTGTCACTGAAACATAAAAATTTGTCGTGATTACAGGGATTAACTTAGAAAGGGAAGTTCCTGACTATTTGCTGCTCAAACATTGGATCATCTCCCCATTTGTGAAAGCACTAACAGTAGTAACAATTTGACCAAGTACATGGCGTAGCCACACCAGAATCGAGGTTATCGTCTTATCGTGTTGTTTTATTTGAGATTCACCGAATGCCATTGGCCATATTCATGTACTACTCTTGACGATATGTCTATATCTCTCAACAATAAACAGCAACCCAAGTTGGATCTCGGCTCAGTTTGCACTTAACCCAAAGGTTTAGACCCGAAAAGATACAGCCTTTGACCCCCAAGCTAAGCGCTCTGAGCATATGCTTGCAAACTGGATCGTGGGTCAATTGCTATTACAGCCTTTGTTTCATGTTATGCCCAAGCCCAAGGATGTCGAGATGCATTTGGAAAATTGGAAATAGCCAAAATTAAGTAATTAACCCGTTTCTATGTTTTATGGCTCTGTTAGTGGGCTCCACTCTGTGTATGCGTGTATGTTAGTAGATCCCAGAATAACGATGATTGAAATTGAAATAATATTATCTTTTCAACAAAAAAAAAAATAGTACCTTAAACCATCTAATTAATGATCTTCTGTTTAGGAGTTAACAATACAAAAATAAAAATAAAAACGTAATCGGATAACATCCACCTTTGAATATTCAAAGAACTTTATTAATTGCATGAATATTTGGCCCTACTATGAAAAGTAACTAATTGGGCGGAAAAGTTAAAACTCCCTCACTTGGATCAGAGAATCTTAGATCATAGTTTGTATAGATAAGAATTTCACCAAAAATGTATATCCATCGCAAGTAGAATGAAAGAAAAGAGATCAATTTAGGTGCCAACAAGAAATGATTATTTGCTCTATAGCTGGTATGTATGCACGCACTCAATTAAAATACATGCATGTATGCACGGCGGATGTTTGAAGAGAAGACAAGTAGTAAGCTAATTATAGAGAAGGGCAGTTAAGTATACATTGTCAAAGATGAAACAGGGTTGTAGCAATTTTGAGAAAGGCCCATCATTTGCTCCCGCGTCTGGTTTAGCATCCAAGCAAAGCTCCTCAGAAATTGGCGGAACAAATCAGACCTTGTCTACTTCACTCACGGATCACAACTCAGACAAGCATATATATATATATATACGTATGTCTATGTGAGTGCGTCTCCGATTAATCTCAACCATAAATCAATTATCCATATTCCAAGGGTAAAGAGAAGGGAGGAGCTGAACATGTCTGTGAGTAGTAGTATATTGGCGGTGTCCCTGTTGGCCGTCGTGGTGGTGGCCACCATACCGCCGTCAGTGACGGGGTTCGACATCACAAAGCTGCTGTCGCAGTACCCAGCATTCAGCAGCTTCAGCAACTACCTGACGCAGACGCAACTGGCGGGGGACGTGAACAGCAGACCGGTGACAACGGTGCTGGCGGTGGACAACGCGGGGATGGCGCCCATGTCGGGGAAGGGGATGGACGTCATAAGGAAGGTGCTGAGCCTGCACGTCATCCTCGACTACTTCGATGTGCAGAAGTTCCAGCACCTCGGCAACCAGACCATCACCGTCACCACCCTCTTCCAGACCACCGGCCAAGCCGACGCCATGCAGGGATTCCTCCAGATCACCGACCTCACCACCGGCGCAGTCACCTTTGCCTCCTGCGCCAACCCAACAGGCCCTGGCGTCAACTTGATCAAGGCCATTGTCTCCCAACCCTACAACATCTCCGTCGTCCAAGTCAGCAGCGTCATCATGCCCCCCGCCATCGTTGGTGACGGCACCGGAAATGCCAATGCGCCAACTCCCTCATCATCCTCTAAGCCCCCTTCACCCGCGCAATCTCCTCCTGTTATCCCCATTCCCGTTAAGTCTCCGGTGCCTGTCGTATCACCAGTTCCGGTCAAGTCCCCTGTCCCTGTAGTATCCCCTGTTCCCGTAGTGTCTCCCGTCCCAATAGCCACTCCAGTTCCGGTGAAATCCCCGGTGCCAGTAGTTTCACCAGTTCCCGTAATGTCACCCGTGCCAGTGACGACACCGGTTCCGGCAGCGTCGCCAGTTCCGGTAGCATCGCCTGTGCCAGTAACGACCCCAGTCCCGGTGGTGTCACCTGTCCCAGTAGCAACACCAGTCCCGGTGGTGTCACCTGTCCCAGTAGCAACACCAGTCTCGGTGAAGTCCCCGGTGCCGGTTATATCACCAGTGCCGGTGCCGGTGCCAGTGGTATCTCCTTCAGGTGGAGGTGGAGGTGGAGGCGCAGACGGAGGGGGAGGCGCAAGTGAAGCACCCCGAGATGCAGCAGGTGGCAATTCGGGGTCGGGGGTGGCCGTTTTTGGTGTGAACAGAGCTCTATCTATTGGGCTTACCTTGATTTGCTTTTTTGTCCTCTCCAGTTCCAGTATCGTCCACACGTAATATCCCATCAATCAACATATATTAATATGTTGATTGATAACGGCTCGCCATAGCATAGCAGTTAGGGCAATTTTGAGGATTCTTTTATAATTTGAAATTCCAGAGAAGTCATTAATTAGCATCACTGCATTCCATTGACAATGCTGACCTGTGTGATCCCCCGACTTTATTTTATTCAAAGGGTAGGTTGCAAGGCTCACCAGCACCTCCAAGAGTCACTTCCATGAAAATTTTCAATTTGCTTTTCGTTGATTTGGGTGGCATAGCTACCACTTTCATGAGTTTGACACTACTCTATGCCGTAATGTTTCTTTCGTATGCAGAAGAGTATTTTAGTCCAGGTCCCTATTATTATTTCATAATGATAATCTTCAGTATAATAGAAAATAAAATGCTTAAAAATGGATAGTTCATTCAAGAATTTGATTCTACTATTAGTTTCTACGATGATTTCTGTGTAATACCAACTAATTTAGTAATTTAGTTAATCTAATAGTTTATTAATGTTTTGTTACATGACAGCTTTTCTGCGCTCATAAATGTATGGATATATACATATAATTAATTCTTGGTTAGACACTAACAAGCACTCTATTTAACGTCAAACTTATACAAGATCATGTAACTCACGACCAAAAAATGTAGAAACCACTAAATATATATTTATACAAGTCAACCGATGAGTAAATGGCTTATTTCTAAACATTTCTTGCTTAATAGTTCGCTGAGGATTTTGTTGTTCTTGATGGTTCCCGATAGAGATAATGAAGCCCCTCATCAGACAGTAATATTAATGGATCAATCTTGCATATTCTAGATCGAGAGCTTTGCACAAGAGACAACCACAAGAAGAATGGGCTTCTTATAACCGCTATTGGGTACATCCATTTATCAGAAATTCTCAGAAAATAAAATCATATCTTTATCTTTAATTATGACTTTTACCTCAATAATAAGGATTTGATCAGACAATGACCATTCCTGCGATTGTAAGCAGGAACTCAAAATTTCTATCATCAAGAACATCAAAATCACTGAAGGTCATGTTTTGCAGAAAGTCTCAATCGTAGCATACCTCCTTTCCAGGGGTGCCATAATGTTGACTTAATGTTGGCGTTTTGTGAACTACAAAATACAAATATTAAGTTAATAAATCTTGTAATGTCGACATATTTTAAAATTCTAAGGTACTGAAAGAAGACGAGAGCAAACTGCTGTGTTAAAAAACTTCGATGCTTGTTAAAGTGAAATTTACATGTTCTACTACTGTTAAAGAACCATTGCAGTAGCCATTCCTCAATAGCTCTGGGGTGTGACTTTGGACATAACATTAGCATATTTACATATTAATGTCATACGGTAGTACAGTTTCAGTTGTAAGATAGAATCATGATTGATATAATTCTGTTATGAGAGTGACCTTAACTTAGTCTTAGTAAGCATGTACGTATGAATGTATTATGCGCCTGCAACGCGCGCGCGGCAATGGGAGATAAAAAGATGGTGGCTTGCCAGTTGCAGAACGCAGTGGTACATATATCAATATCAGCAGCAACTTTTATTTGGAAGTAAGCATCACAATTGAGTCTGGTTTTGAAGTGTGCTGTGCGGATTCAGATGAAGCTTCACCATGGTTGGACCATACAAAGATCCTCCAGAAAGGCAGTTGCTTGCGCTTGTTATGGTTGTCCGTAACTTCACTTTCGGTTCTTTGTAGCATGTCCCACATCACTTGTATGTCCTGATATTCACAAGTCTGTACATCATCCTGAAGTTTCAGCAGCCCTGCCCCTGGGATGCACCAAACAACAGCTTCATATTATATTGGTGCACATCATCGTATGTCCAGAAGCACTGTTAATCATATCATATCTGCAGGTGCACGTATGGTGCAGCCTAGCTATTATTATTGGCCATATATCACTAGAATATATATATTTCTTTTTTATTTGCATAAGGTATCAACTCAGTCCATGATGTAACAATCCACAAAGATTGGTGCGTTGCTGTCACTAAACATATATCGGCTGTGGTACAGAGGATTCTTTTAGGACATCGCATTCCGATCCATCTTGATGTTGTAGAAAATCATTATAAATAAATAAAAAAATACAAATAAATAAACGTTGATAGATATTGCTTTCGGGGCAATACTAAAGTCGGGGCGCAGAAAGTTGCGCTGAAAAAGATGTGGATCCTATTATCTCAATCCTCCTCTTTCGGTGCGGTATACGCAAGGGCTGATCAAATTAAAGGTTAGGTTAGTTACCACTTCCTCACCGTCACCGCCACTTGCACGTAAAGAATTTTATATATCCGGGGGAAAAGAAGAGGACAGCGAGGGTACTGGCTGAAATTGTGTTGTTAAATCTCGCGAGTGTGATGTGATTGATGTATGTAGGAGTAGGGCGGAGGGGATGGCTAAGAATGAATAGCTTGGTATTATGTTATGTTATGTTTATGTAGTCATAGATCGAGCTAGGTACAATTTATGTGCTTCGGTTTCATTTGTCTTAAAGTGGCCTGCTTGCTTAGTGGATTCAAATTAAGTAACGGAAAGCAAAATTATAATATACTGTGGGGACACACACAAACATAATACACACACGGGCGGTATCCGTTAATCTATATCCATCCATCCACAATACTTACCAGTGCACGTCCTAGTCACTCTAAAATCAACGCCAAGAAAAGCCAATTTAAAGACAAGTGGAAAGAAATTAAAGGAAGCCAAAGTTCAAAATATTCTTGTTGCTGAATAAAGCACATTTGAGGGCTTGCGTTGAAGGGATAGGGAAGGGAGATAAAACAAGATAATTAATGAATGACTCAAAAGGATACAAGTCCATACTAAGTTCTTGACAAAGTTCTGACATATATATATATATATAGCAATGCAATTTGTTTGAAGCAATACAAAGAGGGGTTTGAAGACAGAAAGTTCTGACATATATATATATATATATATATATATATATAGCAATGCAATTTGTTTGAAGCAATACAAAGAGGGGTTTGAAGACAGAAGTATCGATACAGATAGAGAAAATGGTTTCTAATTGAGAAATTCAAAGAAGAAATTGAGGCGTGGAGGAAAATAAAGTGAGAAATCATCAGGACTAATTAAACTAGATAGCAAAGCATGAGAGAGAGAGAGTGAGAGAGAGAGCTACATAATTGTTTCTAATTACTTGTATTCTATTCAATATGTTATTATATTTCTATAGGATGGAAGTTTAATTGAATAATAATAAAAATTAGTCTTAAATATATATATATATATATATATAGACACACATATGCAGAGCAAAAGTCATGGATTTTCTGGCATAAGGTAAGTAATTGATTGTGAGAGACGGAGAGAGTACAGACAGAAAGAAAAACGAGAAAAGCAGATGATGATGAGGTGATTATTATTATTATTCATTGATATACAAAGAGAAGAAAGGAAAAGAAAGAAGGAAAGTACCGTTTTTGCGAGGCTTGAGGCGAGCAGAGAGAGCAAGCCAGACACGCTTGACGGGAAAAATCACCTTGTGCCAAATATCCATCAGCTCGTCCTTCACTGTTTTTACACTTGCTGTCTTCTTGTGTTTCTTCTTCTTCTGGTTATTGTTGCTGTTGCTGTTGGTCTTCCTTCTCTGCCTTAGAGGCACCGCAATTCTTTTAACCCAGCCAGACCGACCAGAACTCTTGCCTGTCCAAGCTAGCTTAGCTAGCTTGTGCGCTCGTAGGATATATATCTATCTATCACTCTTTCTCTCTCAAAGAACGCCAGCAGGATCCACCGCCATCACCATCCTTTAATTTCCTTTCCCTCCACTTCACTGTCAATTATATTATCTTGCTCAGAATATTCGATCGGGACACAGAGAAAGAGAGTGGACAAAGATGGGAAGGAAAGTGAAGAGAGAGAGAGAGAGGCTTCTTAACCTGCTGGGCGTTATATTTGCTCGCTCGCTACTGCACTGCTCTGCTTTCCTCTGCTTTCAGATTTGTGAGCTATATAAAAACACTAGTCAGATCACCGACACGTCATGTTTAATTATTCGTTTAAAATACTATAACCTCACCATATATGTTCATACAATACAGGGATAATCACTAATATGCTTAACAAAAAAAAAATTAAAAAACTCGTGTATTAACATCTTACATATTCATGTTTTTACAAATTGCGGAATCGTTTGCAGAGTTGCAGCATATGTAATTGTCACGGTTCCCCCAACTCATTAAAATGCAACTGCATGTAATACCAATAATTAAACGCGTTTTTTTTCCTTATTTATATTATTCTGTTTTCTTAGAAATTAATTTCCAATAATGTATCAATGATTTTTTTTTTTTAAAAAAAAGTACTAAAACATGCTCTTCATTCAATCATTTCACCTAGATTAAATACAAAAAATAATTCAACAACAGCGGCACCAATTCTTCATGGCTCCCTTGTCCTTTTATTCAACGATATATTAACTTTTCAGAAGCAGAACTAACGTGTGGTTGAAACTTGAAACTGTCTTGGCCAGTTGATATCCTGTTTGGTTTTGGCTATTTAATCCGGCATATTGTGACCATTTATAGTTATTTTATTCTAATTTTAAAGCAACCAGGAAAAAAAGTACTAAAAGACATTAGTTTCTGACATTTCCTATCTACTTTTTCTGCAAGGGGCGGTTTGAAACTTTGAACTATAATTTTGAGCTTGTCATGGACACATAAAAATAAACGAATTTATCTAACCAAAAGATCTGTTAAGAAATTTTTTAAAAAAATTATATTAAAAACGAATTTTTATGATTTTAAAACATAAGATCCACTAAAAAAATTAAAATTTACTTTTCTTGTATTTTTTATCAATATTTTTTTTAGTATCCTTAAAAAAAAAAACTGAATAAATATAGTGCAGTGCAATAGTGGGCTACACATTTATATGCCTGTAATGCGAGGATGGAGTGGTGTCGGTGAAGCTTGGTCCACGTGTTCAACTATGAAGCATGAGCTGAATTCTTTTTTTTTTTTTAATTTGAGTTAAATGTTTTTTACGGGTAGTAAGTACAATTAGAAGAGTCTATTTTTAGACTGCTTCAAAATAAAATAACTTATTTTTAAATACACTCAGAAAAACCTAACAGAGTTTATAGATAACTAAATATATATTAAAAAAATTATTTTTATTAAGAATATATCTAAATATAATCCGAAAGTTAAACATATATCATATAAACTTTTCTTACTTGAATCATCGAAGTTTCACTTCCAACAGAAACAGTAGTTGGTACTCTGACTCTGTCAGATCTCAATGCCTGATCGAGACAGGGGAAGCTTTTGGTCGTCTGAAATTGATGACTGCATTTTCGCACTTCGTGTAACCAAACCGCCGGTTCCAAGTTTTTTTTTATTTACTAAAAAATATATGTCCTCTCAAAATACATCATCTTACAAATTCTTTTAAAATAAATAGAATAAGTTTTGATCTTTTTTATAATTTAAAAATATGAATTTCATGTACATTTCACTTTATTTAATATAAGAAGATCCGTAGATAATATATTATTATGCTGATTGAAATTGACCAATAGCAATGTTCTTCGAAGTCCACAAATGGACCCCATTTTTTTAAAAAATAAAATAAAGGAAAGGATGATTCCAATTTTCAGATTTCATCCTCTAACTTTAGATTTGAGAATTTCAATTTAGGCCATTCGGTTTGTTTAACTTAGGTATGAATTGATCCTCAGCCATATCCTGAATTTGTTCTAAGGAAATGTGGATTAGAGTATACAGCTACACAAAGGATTGGTGGGTCTAAAGTCTAGAGTGTGGACATTTTCGGATGAAAAGGAAGAGCGAATTTGGTTTTCTAGAAGAATGAACGGAAAATTTGGAGAAAAATAGAAGAAAAGGCATAATTTTTAAAATTAAGAAACATATAATTTTTTTAAATCGAAATACAATCACAAAATGGTTATTTTAACATTTTCTTAAATTAAAGTGTACAGTTTTTGAAAAATGAAAAATTTACCTGTTATTCCTTTTCCTTCCACAACCCTCCCTTCCAAATATGCATTGTATCATTTAAAGTATAAGAAAAATCAAGGAAGAGAAAATCAAATTGGGTATCGAACCGATCAAGGTACTGGTTCAAAGGTTTAGAGGTTTATCCAGTTCAGCCGGAATATTATATATATATATATATATATATATATATATATATATATTATATATATATATATTCATAGGTTTATAAAAATAAACACAATCCATATAAAATTTCTCTAGTCTCAGCCTTACAACATAGTCACAAAAGTATTTGAAAACAATATTTGTTGGTAACCAGTGAGGTTCATGATAAGCAGCCTGCAAATGACAGAGAGAGAAAAAGGATAATCTAACAATCTTTGTTAATGTCCTTTTTTTGTTCCATTTTTTTTTTCATTTTTGTTCTATAACTACCACAAAATATCAATATTTAAGTTTTGAAATACAAAATAAAAAAAATTAAAGCTCCAAACTAGTCCAACCAGTTCAGTTCATCGGTTTTCCCGGTTTTGACTTCCCTTGATTTTTTTAGGTTAACTTCAGCCAGTGATTGGTTCCCAATGAATCCTGCCTGGGTCCAATTTTCTTAGCCATGAGAAAAACAAGTTATATTAAGATAAAAAAACACACACACATATATAGACACATATATTGCTATAAAAATTATTTTGAAATTTTATCATTTAAATAAAAATGAATGTGATATAAATTTAATTTACAGTATTTCATAAAAGTTTTCATGAATATAGTGAATTTCGGTTTTCATCCATATAATTTTTTCTATTAAAATTGTCTAAAAAATTTTATTTTTTTCCTCGAACATGTAAGCCTAGTTGCTTGGTGGTCATATATGTTTTATAAAGATAAAAAATTTAAAATATTTAGTAGAACTAAATTTAAAATTTAGAATATTTATAAATATTAAACACATATTATTAAATATTTATAAGAACCAAAATATAAAATAAGAAGGACCAGACCTAAAATTTAGATAAAAAAAAAATTGAACCAAAACACTAAAAAACAAAAAAGAGTATGTGTAAATCAACTAGTTTTTTTTTTTTTTTAATTTTCTCTTTATGTGTTTTCCTTCTTTTCTTGTTTTAGTAAAACAAACAGAGCAGGATAATACTTTGGATTATTACAATGGGGCCTTCTTAATTCTCATTAGGCCTATGTGTGATTAGGTATGGTAATTGATCAGGGCAAAGTCGGGAAGTATACTCTATCGTTGTCCCAAGTCTCCTTTTTCTTTTCTTTTCTCATCCCCATCCCCAATCCTATGGCAGGAAAAATCCTCCCCCTTTCGCAATCTTCAAAATCACCATCCCCATAGAGATCCATAGAGACCTAAAAACATATTTGCAAAATTAAAATTGTATAGATAGTTAATTAGTCTAGATTCTTTTGTTTTGGAAAGGAAAGAAGACTTAAAAAATAATAAAACAAATTAAAGTTGATATAAGTCTTAGACACTAATTAATCTTCCATAATTATAATTTATAATAATAAATAATAATTTAAATAAAATCTACAATATAAACTTTTAACTATAACACAATATCATCACAACATTATTAAAACACATTTGGGATGAGGAACTCCACAAGACAAAAGACATAATTTTTATTCTCACCTCAAAACTAATTGTTGGGGATTGCTGTCTTTTTCTCAAGGAAGAGAAAACCGGAATGAGTATTGAACCGGTCAAGGTATTGGTTCAAAGGTTTAGGTTCAACTGGAATATAATATATATAAGATTAATTAGAATATAAAAAATATATTAAATCATTAACATTAACATAATCAATACAAAAAAATACATACATTCATAGGTTTATAAAAATAAACATAATACATATAAAATTTCTCTAGTTTCAGCCTCACAACATGGTCACAAAAGTATTTGAAAACAATATTTGTTGGTAACCAGTGAGATTTATGGTGAGCAGCCTGTGAATGACAAAGAGAGAAGAAAGATAATCCAACAATCTTTATTAGTGCTCTTTTTTGGTTCCATTTTTCTCATATTTGCTATATATCTACCACAAAATATCAGTATTTAAGCTTTGAAATTAAAAAAAAATTAAAGTTTTGAATTGGTCTAACCAGTCCGGTTCACTAATTTTCCCGGTTTTGACTTTCCATGGTTTTTTTAGATTAATTAGACAGTCAGGTGACTGGTTCCCGATCGAACCGGTTGGACTAACAGGTTTAGTCTGATTTTCTTAACCATGCTTTTTCTACATCTTTGTAGAAAAAAGAAAAAATAATCTTGAGATCCAAATGTAATGGTTGAACCGATCGAATCGGCTGGTCCAGTCTGATTGTTTTAACCATGCTTTTTCTACATCTTTGTAGAAAAAAAAATCTTGAGATCCAAATGGAAAGATCTCACGTATATCCCACAAACAATTTCTTAATTAATATCCTCATGTAAGCCACTTTTGTCATAGCGTCAAAATCTCTATGTAGTCAAAATCTCTATGTACTAAATAATCTTAATAAATTATGGGTTACCAGCCAATAATAATAATATTAATAAACAATGTTGTTGATTATTATTATATTAATAAATAAATAAAGGCACAATTTGGCTTCAACATGAAATATTGAGCTTGTTTGGAAAAAATTCTTAGAGGAAAAAAGTACCTGAATAATATTATGAGTAATCACTTGTTTGTTAGGCAATTTTGTAGCAATCCAATGTTTTATAAATCTTTCGCAAATATTGTTGGATTACGTAGATAGTAGACATGCCCTTCGGTGTGACATTATCTGATATAATTTTTGTGTTGGATTGCAAATATTGTTGGGTTATGCAGATAATGGACATATCCTTTGGTATGACATTATTTGGCATAATCATTAGATGATAGAGAAAAAAATTTGAATTAAATTCTTTAAGAATTTTATATTATTGTTATTTTTTTCTCTATCACGTTGGAATGTCTTGTATATCGTGATTCGGGACCCTTTAGTGGGATTGCAATGATACAACGACTCTAGTTCAATTAATTGCCTAATTAATTGAACGTGAGAAAACCAAATTAACTTTATGCTCATTATAATATTTTGTTGTATGGTTTTCTCTTTCCCTTGTTGTTTTGTCATTACTGCATTGTGTAAGACCTATATAAACGACATTGCTGAGTCTCTATTATCTCATGATGTTGCTCCCATTAATGTTAAAATTTTGTTATAGTGGGAGTTAGGGACTTCATGTTTTGTTATGTCCTTACTATTGGTTTGTAGGTCTAAGGTACTTCCGTTGACAACTTGCTTTGTGCTCAAATGAGCGTTTGATTATTAGTTGATAATGACAGAAAGGATATATTTGTTGTACAATGTCAATTGGACATTAGTGATCTCCTCGGATCATTTAGATAGAGTATGTTAAATAGTTTTGTGAGATTCTGTTATAAACATAAATAACTCTGCACTCTTGTATCTCTCTATTTTGTACTTTTGTTGCTAGAGAGAATAATGATGAGTCTAAACTTATATTGAGTACTTTAGTATAGAGTTATCATTGATCCCACTACTATTTATTGCACCATTAGAATATTTTGATATTTCATGACCTCTAATAGGAATGTTTATGATGTTTTAATGTATTGGATTAGTGGGAGAAGTGTGCACTATTATTATCCTTATGTTGTTGTCTCGAGATTAATTTGGCAAGAATTGATAAACTATTCTTGAGTTATTGGAGAATGTTTTGTTGTTGATCCCCTAATCAAAGGCTAGCCATTTAAGTTTATTGTTAGTTACATAACCTGTATAGATATATTGAGGTCTCTTTGGTGTTTTGGGTTAGTAGGGGCTAATTTTGTATATTTATTATGACCTCATATATTACTGCCATTTAAGCCCGTGCAACAAAATTATCAATATAGTTGGTATAATAGCAAATTATTGAAATATTTTGAACACATTTTTAATTTGTTGTCATCCTAAGATATTTTATTGAATCTCAGAGAGCATCTTGGCTAGATGCTTATATTGTCATATTTTATTGTTGTTGTTGATGCTGTGTTGTTGTTATTGGTGTTGTGCACACTCTTATCTTAATATAGCACATTATGGGATATTTTAGACCCAGTATCATTTTGTTATTGTGCAAAGATTTGTTAGATCTCATTTAACATCTTGAGCGGATGCTGGGCCATTTGATTAGAAATTGCACTGGAATCACATATTGTTATGCCAATTTTGTTGTGCATCCCATTTACTTGTATACCACATTTTGTTGGGTCACTGGAAATTGAGCATCTTGCATGTATGATGTCAATACTCCTTCGAGTATGATTTTCTATATTGTTGAAATGCTCGTTATCCCATTCTGGACCATTTGATTTGAAGTACTTGTTTAGTTTTGACATCCTGTATGTTACTTCCAAATATTGTAATTTAATTTGGGTATTGTTTTATAATGTTTTGATTTATGTTGTCGAAGTGGGAGATTATTTGAATAATTTTGTGGATAACATAAATCAATGTTGAATTTAATTTAGACCCAAATTAATTTAATGCCAAACAATTAGAGTTTATTATTTAACCCAATAATTTGTGATCATTGTTGCTATAGGGCTAATTATTGTTAAGCGTTGTTTATTGTGGGTATGTTTACGGGTCCTTGTGTATAAGCTTCGTTATGATAGATTGCTTAGCCTAACACTTTACTGACACAAGGAGAAGCCCTCCTCCTAGCTAATATATAGGGTGCTTGGTTGCTCCATTCATATTATGACACAGAAAACCTACTATGGAATATGAGAAGTAAATCTCCTGACTTTCTTTGTTGGATTTCTCTCTGATCCCTTATGTTTGCGTTTTGTATATCAGGTTAGGAGATGTTTATGTCTCTGTTGTCTTTTTCCTCATCCCTTCCAGGTAACTCTAATCCAATCTTCTGATTGTTGTTGAATATGTCATATTCAGGATTAAATTGATCTTTGGGATATAAGGATTTCATCTGTTGTTTTTATCATCTGACATATCTAAAATTCCTTCATAATAATAAATAAAGATTTTTTAATATTACAGCCAAGCATAAATTAAAGTTACTTATAAACATAAATCAACTTTTACTTTTTCAGAAGATCTTAATTAAAAAAATAATCTAAAAAGATCTTTTCTAATAAGCACATTCAAACGAGCTCTATGTTTGTTTGTGTTTTTCAAAAGAAGCGAAAAAAAAAATCACATTTTTCTTTTTTATAGAAGTTGGTAGGGACATGTTTTTGGTAGAAGCAGTAGAAAAGAGAGAATGTTTTTGGTTATTTATTGAAATTAATTAAATTACAAATCTATCTTTACAAGTTTAACGAAAAGATAAAAAATAATCTTCCAATAAATAACTCTCACTACTTGCCCTATTTGAATTAAAAATCATATCTTTAATTATAATTTTACCTTAAAAAATATTTCTATATATATTCCATCCAAACAATTTAACAATTTTTTTATTATAATAAAAAAATACTACTATAATTATATCCAAACTTATACAAATTTTTTACTCCTGTTTCTAATTTTGAAGAAGTACTATCCGATAATTTTATTAACCAAACGAGCCCATTGTCTTTTATTGTTAATCTCACGTGCCGTTACTCACAGAAATCTCGTCCTTTAATTCCAAGTCCTCTTCTATATGCTTTGTCGAATTTCAATCTAGATATTGAGTGGATTTTATACTAAATATTGAATACTGAATAACATATTAACATAATATTTGGGAGTCCTCTAGTACTAATTATTTTTGGCCAACTTTACAAAATAAAATCGGCGCTGCTTTTTTTTTTTTTTTTATAATTTTTAGCGAGGGTAGGGGGGTTGGAGATGCTTCATTAAATCAAAATATCAAGTGCTGCTATGTATAAACGAAAAAAGAAAAAGGTACAAAGCTCAAATATAAAGAACACGCACATTTTGTTTTTTGGTGATTAGCGCATGCACATTATATACATAATACATTGATAACATATCAATAAATCAATTTCTAATAATATATTGTCACCTAGGTTGGAAACAAACAATACGACTAAATGTGTAGTTATTAAATGTTGGAAAGTTATTACTTTAAAATACCAAAAGACTGAATCATGGATTAACAATATGGTCAGTTTCATAATGATACTTACAAGAAGTTTCATGTTACTTCTTAAGAGAATTGATTATTAGTTTTATAAGTTGAGAAATTTCATACGGTCAAATTCAGAGACAGCATAATCGTTGTTATGACTACATGAGGTGGGCTTACGGGATGTTAATGAACTAATTATCTGACAATATATGATCGAGCCCCGTCGCCTCTCTCAGCTCTGTTGAAAAGGACAAGTTCATGCTTTTATTGCCGTTGTTCCATTTCTACTGATTAAAGTTCGAAATAAACGTTAGCATGGATGTTTTGGTCCACTAAATCATCAGTAGGACGAAGAATAGCTAGTGAGGGGATTTATCCATCAGCATTTGCAGAGAGCACTACAGTCACATAAGTTTGCCGGGTCTTTCTTTACCTTTCAATCTTGGGAGGGCAAATAAGATGTGGAGTTGGTAGTAGGTTAAGAATTTTAATTAAGAGCATTATTTTTTCCACGTTGTATTGCATCTTCAAATTTTGCTGATGCATAATGTATTCCTCTTTACTTTTTTTACCAAGGAATTATTATAGGGATAAATCCATAGTACATCAGAATCAGGAAAAAAAAAAAAAGGTTGACAAAACAATACTACTTGGAAATATTTATTGTGAGAGAACCCAGATGTTTCCTTCATCGTATCATTTGAAGGAGAACTGAGATGATTAGAAGCGAAAATTCAATCTTATTTAAAAGGATTGAGCTACTATAATATATGAGAAACAACTCATCATAATAATGCAAATCTCTATGAATACCTAACATATTTTTAATGTCATCATACTTCAGATCAAAATCATTTATCTTCCCGTGCCTTGCACGGGCTATTAAACTAGTAGCATATAGAGAAGCAGCTTTTTTTTTTTTTTTTCAATGAGACCAAAGCATAGAAAGAGCTAACGAAGCATTAAAGCCTGATAAAGAAATAATTTGGGAACAAGCTCAAGTCTCAACTTGGTCATCATATGCGTTTGCTTACCCCCTATTGGGATCATTCTGAGGTTGAATTATGCCGATGAGCGGGGAAATTGTGAAAAAAGGAACATAATCAGATTAAACGTACTAGAAAAGGGCATTATTCTCGCCAAGATGCAAAGTTGGCGTCAATTAAAATATTGTTTTTTCGCTAGCAGGGGATGCCATCCCACCCAATTTTATTGCTCTGAAATGAATGTTTGTATAAGATAAAGGCATGTTTTGTGGAAGCCAGTATCAATTTGTGCATGAGTCAATCCACATTAGGCTTCTTTAATCTCAAGTGCTACTATCAATCTGACATTCGTTTATTCTTCTTTATCACACGACAAATTTCTTTTCTTTTCGCCCAAGCCAATCCGGAAAGTTAAGGACTAGCATTTGTGCTTGTCCTTCTTGTTTTAGAAGTGTGTGGTGGATCAACTAATGTCTATCTTCCACACCACGGCACTAAACATGGCAGAAAAGGGTCAGTAAGATTTATATTTTGGAACTTTTGGAGGATGTAAATTATTGGTTCTTTTAGATGCTTTTGATCCAACTCCAAAGTTACTACCACAAGAAAGTTGAGTTGCTGAGTTGCCACTTTCCAGGTTAACTCAGCATTGGATTCCGATAACGAGTGGGAGACGACTATTTCGGATTATTCTGGGATAAATGTAACTTTCGCTAGTCATTGGCACAAAGTACTTAACAGGCGGATTGGCTATAGATAAGTCAGAATATGTTGACGAGTTTAGATTTTTGAGTAGAGAGAGCTTTGTGGAGTAAAAATTTAGAATTTTACTATACAAACATTTTCTTTTCTTTTGATCCATCTAAAGTATAAACCCACAAACATTAAGGAATCCAAAACGTGTTGGGAATGGTTTTCTAGTTTGTTTGTTTGCATTTGTTTTATTGCTTCTCTTTTTTTTTTTTCCAAAAAAGAAATCGTTTGGATACTATTTTAAAAAAATAAAGTTAAAAAATAATTTGGTTTGTAACTTCTTTTCTGCTTTAAAAAAAAATTAGAAGTCACTTATAACAAAAAGTGCTTTTGGATAAACTCTTATAAAATAAGATATAATTTTTACATACCAATAACATAAATTTTATTTATACAATCATTTAATTATATATTACGATACGAATCTTAATAGTTGATAATACATGACTTAAAAAATTATGTAAATGAAATATGTTAATTGGATTTTTTTTTTGAAAGACTGAGCATACCTATCCTACAACAAGGAGATGGGGAGAGGAAGCAGTTCAAGATTTTGATTGGATGATATCGTGAGTGCATCAAAATCAAACCCTAAAATATTATTTTCAAGATGTTACTCAAAATTAATTTTTCTAAAGTCAATCTTATCATAAGTAACTCTTACATGTTTTCCAAAAAAGTAGAAAATAATTTATTTTTCTATTCTTCTGTTCTAAGAATGCTATCCAAACTGTATACTAAAACTGAGGAATTTCTTTTAAAAATAAAAAATGTACAAAATAAGCCTAAACAATGGTCAAAATTAAATAATTCCAAATAACCCAATTTTAAATTGTAAATAATTTGTTAAAATCATTTTTTGGGAAAGATATATCGAAAGGCATCCATATTCTCTAAGTGAATATCTTTTCTCAGTGGTTAATATTCATGATCAAGACTCGTATAACCACCACAAACAGAGGAAATAGCATCCTCTGCCTGTATATAATATTATTGTTATATACAAGTCTCACTGCGACAGAGCTAGCTTTATGTTTGGTCTGGTCAATTGGGCTCCGTATTCTATTCTATTCAATGGTGTTTAGCAAACATTGATTTTAAAACAGAAATAACTTGAAGAATCTTTGGAATTCATCCCCAGATAAAATTCAAAGTGGTTTGTGTGTGTGTGTGTGTCCGCAATTCCTCTAGAGATTTGCATATATCCGTATTCTGTGGTGGCTGAAGAAGTGCTTTTGTGCCCACCAATGCAATGGTATTGGTATCCTTGTTGGGACTATTGATTTATGTTCGTTGACGCTTGAAGCACTTAATATGTATGGAGACAAGATCAATATTGGCCCCTGTCTACCACCTATGTTGCTCAATACATCATGGGCTGAGGATCCAAATACAAAAATGATTATAACCTTGAAATGTGCCGAGTGCCAGGAAGTGATTCTAGGCTGAGGTAGTTGTGACAAAATATTCAAGCCATACGACTTAAAACAAACTTGAAGTTTGAGGCTTCTGTGAACATATATATATCATGTGGTGGTCATTTACACTAATAGTTCATTAATTTAATACATGAACAAAAGAACAGCTCGTGCCATTTTTTTATGTTCCCTTAAAGGATAATTCATTATTTTGTGACAGTTGCTTTTAACGAGTGCAGATTTAATCTGTGACACTGATAGTGGCAAGATTGCGTTGATATATGTTGGAAATCCTTGCTATCATTCTGCTCAGCTTTTGAGGCAAGCATACTGGGAAGGGCTTATTCATACAGATATGGAATGGAGTCAATGGTTTTATCACCGAATTTGTATTAGCTCGGGGGAAATTACGTTTATATTATGTATAGTATATACTCATTGTTCTGCCATGGTGCAGTTCAAGTTAAAGACCAATCCGTAGATTATAAGTTACAAATAAAATTTCTTATTATTATAAGTAGCCCATCGCGCTCATTATGGATTGGATGATGGGTTGCTCATTGGTAGCCAATTGTGGTTTGCTTCCTTCATAAACCAATACTTAGGATTTGAATAATAAAGAGCACCAATAGGTAAAAATAAAAGAATAATTACATCACATTACAACTTCATGTTGTTCTTGGAATACTATAATGAGCAAATTAAGCACGCAGCGTAAGAAGCCATTGCAGATATAATTACACTATTTTGGACATTAAATTTCATGCATTTCTCTATGTAAATATATCATGATAAATAATGCAAGTTATAAAAAGAGGGAAATTGGTAAAGACCTAGCAGTGCCCTGTTCGGAAGAGGACCTTATCCATGATAGGCAGCAACTTTACAAGGATTTCAAACAGGTCAAGTCAGGTCCGGTCCAGCCATAACTATTGAGGTCTTGCACCAAAGCACCAACATTCTTTACATTAGTCTTCCATATTCTTCATGTATTCCTTTGAAAGTTTAGTCTCCATTATCAACTGCTGTTCTTTGAGCAGAGAATAACCTGACTCAAGTAAAGACTCGACTGTTTGCTATCCAACCAAATACAAAAGCAGTTAGTTTCACTTGCTTTCATTTCACATAAACCAAGACAAGGAATTAAAAAATAAATTACAAGGGAGTCTAAAAGGACGAGAAGGAAAAAAGATAATTAAGATCGTCACTCGGACAAGGCCCTGTATGCTTGTCCAAAAACATTTGCAACTTTATGAAGAATAATTAGTGTCTATGCCAACTTTTAGCTTACAAATGAAATATTGAAATCTAGAAGTATGCGTCAGGAGCAGTATACTTTTAATGAAGCAAAGAATACCCAAATGTAAGCCAGTGAACGAATATATTGATCTAAAGAGTGTCCGCATTTTATTACAGTCACCAAAACATTACGAATGAAAGATCTTGCAAGAGCAAGAGAGATACCTATGGTAAAAATATAATTTTGGATGGAATTGGGAATCCTTGAGGACATGCCAGTGTTCTTTAAACTATTTATTTTGATTTTTTAATTTCTAAACTCAAGCTTTCATTATGATGTTGAAAGCCATAGTTGAAGCCTTCAAGGTTGCAAACATGTAGTTGAAAACCATATTATGACTAATTCAATTAAAAGTACTAGATTTTTTAATCTTCTGTATGTTCAATGCATGGCAAACCACAAACAGTGAACATGCTTGCAAAATAAGAACAATAATTGTCCATATTTCACAGTCATTTTATCTTTTTTAATTTCTTCAAAAACTAGGATAAATCAGTCAAGTCAAATTGAATATCACTAGAACAAAAAATCCATGAACGTAATTTGTTTTGGCTATATTTAGATCTATCATTTCAGGTACGCCAACCATTTTCAACTGATATGCGCTCAAGCAATATTTCATCAAATACTAATCTAATCAACAACTGATTTCCATCAGCTTTCCTAGCAGAAGCAGGACACATGATGAGGCCCAACAAAGAAAAAGGGGCTGATTGATTTACCTCCGGAGGAACAAATACAGGAAGGTCCTGGTCCTTTCTTCTCTTCAGAAATTTGTTTCCAAAATTTTCAACCCCTCCAATATCATCAATCCACTAAAAAGCCACCACAAATTTGTGTCTGTCATTAATACTGATTTTGATGAACAGAAAAATAAACAAATTCAGACATCTTTGAACATGCTCTTCCAGGTCTCTTATATAAGTATGATGATGGCAGTTGCCACTTGTCATTGTTGAGATATCAGCTATTTCATTTATCTGTATTTATTACTATTTGCTGTACATACTTGTGCAAGTTGTACTCCTGAAGTATGGAAAACTATTCCTTTAAGGTATGTTTACGAATATGAATTTTGGAGGGAAATGGAAGGGAGGAGAAGATTTCTAATGTAAAATTATATTATAAGTTCTCCCCTTCCATTTCTTTCTCTTCAAAACCCAAACTCACAAACACATCCTTAGTTGTTAAAATATTAAAATGCCAAGTCTATGACCAAATGTTTAGGACTCCAATCCTTGTTTCTCTTTGCATTGTCATGCTTCAAGCCAAAAAGATTCTCGCATGAGGGGTTCTATTTGAGATATAAACCATTCGTGCATAAAGGCTCTTGTTGTCCTATTAATACAACTATGGATCCAAATGTCAAAACTTCCACTTGGATGGAGGAAGCCAGTATCTAACCCAGGACTGGGCAACCACTGATTAAGTCCTAAGATGTTACAAAAAGCAGGGAATGGGCAAATTTTGCGGTATTAAATTGTCAATGCTAGAAACTTCAACTAATCATTGTCTCGCTACATCTAAACCTACCATAAATATTTAGTGGAATTTATGATTTCGTCACATTGAAATGGAAAGTCAGTATGTTAATGTAAACATTGGCATCTGCCTACCTTTAAAATAGATCTGTCATATGTTCGTGATCTTAAAGCTCCATAAAAGTCCAACGCTGTCAACAATCATATCAATGGGACAAAAAAAAGAAGAAATAATAATGATAATAATAATCTGATACCTCAGTCATTTCATGCCCTCCAAATTCTATCTTCAGTAATGAAGAAGGTAACTTCAGATAAAAAAAAAGTGAAATGAAGAATAATAATTGAATGCAAAGGAAGTTATAAAATGTCACCACAGGACAAGAGCAGCAGATACTAAGCATAGCTAGTACGTGGACAAGCAGCAAATTTAAACCATAACAACCCACTAAAACAGTTTATACTTATAAATATAGGTTATTTTGATTTTTGTCCCTCTCAGAAAGTCCTTCTTATTTCCAATATTATGTTTTTTGGTCATTGAGTTCTAACTATAGGTTCTTATAAGTAGTTTAAAATATGCATTTAGTTCTTAGGAACATTGAAAACTTTATCTTTTCATTATTATAAATACCTTCTTTCTAGGATCCTTAAAAACATCACCACTTAATGGTGTAAACTATAAAGAACCAGAAACATAATATTAGAAAAATAAAAGATCAAAAGCCAAAAAAAAAAACCCTTTAGAAGGACTAAAACTGAAACAATCTATATTTATAGAGACCAAAAACACATTTAAGCCATTTAAAAATTCAGGTGAACATTTTCTTTAGTATTCCTCAGTTTTTAAGATAGTAGTTTTTTTTTTCCCCCTAATTACTCATGTTTAAACAACGCAACAGATATATAAAATTTTTCTGGACCTACATGGCACAGATAAATTTTACCTTGATTAGGAAAAGTGTTCACAATCCTTACAACTTCATCCCTAGATATACCATCTTTTTCGTACATTTGGTGAATGATATTCACAATATCTTCAAGGTTAGGTTGCCTGTTCCACATTTATAGACATCATCTTAGGGAGTTTGACATGGTTAACCAATTTCCGCGTAATCAGATATTTCTAAGGTCATTACAGAAGCAATATGACAGATGATTTAATCAAGCAAAAATATATAGATGTCAATCAAGAAATTTCTACTGGCAAAGCTAACTAAATTTCAACAAAAAGCTTGAATCTCAATATGAACCCTGCAGAAAGCCTAAAACAGACCTTAAATGGAATCCATGAATGATAAGTATAATAATCCTTGAATGAGATGGATGACAATTTACCAGTAAAACTTATCCATCCTTCCATCGCGGATCAGTGGAGCATAAATTGTTGAAAAATCATTCCCTGTTACAATGACTGGAATTCTATTTGTGACATCTGATTCTCGCCAATCTTGGCCAACACTTACTCTTGTAGGATTGTCTGATAAATTCATGAGAGTCCCAACAACAATTTGGTTGTTGACAGTCATTTGAGTATTCCCTGTACGAAAACAAGAAAATTGTCAGTAAGGATTCAGCCAATAACTGCAACGATGCTGGGAGATGCAATACATACACAAAAACCAAAAAGTGTAATGAACAAAAAATGAGATATGGAACAAAATAATGGAGCATTTTGGTTTCTCCCAATCAACTTAGATGGTAGATTACCAAATCTACCAAGGCCAGCATCAATATCATTGATCATCAAACAGCTCATTTTTCCCTGTATTAGGCAGAAAACAATAGCAGAGTACATTAGCAAATTAAGGAATTGAAATAACACTTTTCAACTAATACGTTTTACAGCAAGAGTCTAGAGGTAAAACTCATATAAACAATTTTAAACTATTTTAGCCAACTTGAACGAGAAAATTGGACACATGAGCCTTCCGCATGTCATAGCTTAGCATCTTTTACAAAGCAACAGTCCGACAGATTGAGAAGGATGTTCAACTTTCCCTTCTTTATAATTACATTCCATTGATCATAAATATGAATAACATTAACACATAACAAACATAAGAGATAGATCAAAGAAAGAGCAGGTTAAAGAAGGGTGCCAAGAAAAAAATCCCACAAGCAACCCAAAAAAATAAAAAAAGAAGTGCGCAAATATAGAACTCTATTGCCAAATAAAACTGTAGCGAGTGCAAATATTATTTCTTCAAAACAGATCACATTAGCATTATTTTCTGCATACAGCATAGGAAGAGAGAGTAAAATAAGTTTGATTTGGAAATATCTTTTCTCAATTTTAAACTGTTTTTTAAATTGTATTCATCATAGCAATGATAGCTTAATGCAACAATCCCATAATATCTTCCAAAGAAAATAAAACGACAGATTTAGACTTCTTTTGATACAAGAATGGAATATTATCTTTTCCATAGCCAATGTTGCGTGACTGATCACATAAAGTATAACGTAGTAACATTTTAACATCAAACCCAAGACATACTGAAAACTTTAAAACTCCTAACTTGGTTCTGGACCACTTGAGATGCTGTTCTATAGCGTTCACGAATCAACTTTCCTGGCTCTCCTGTGGAAATGAGTAGGACAGTGAATTCTATCAGTTGTACATGTCTATGCATGTAAATACAGTTGAATCAAAATTAAAAGAAACTGTACAGGTGTGCATAAGTAAACACATTCAGCAAAATGGTAAGAAATCATGGAAAATAAAAATTGAAGACAATTTTCCAGTAGTTCCTCAGTCATTTTGTAGTGTTTGGCATGAGAACTAATTAACTCACTGCAGCCATACTATTATATCATGAAAATAGACATTACCTGGTTTACCTTCTCCATTACTTTTTGATTGCCTAGAAAGAGTTCTACTTGTAAAAGAAAAAACTAACCAGCTCTCTCTGATTCTAGTTCCCCAGCAGACATAATTACAGGTTCGATTCCCATAGCTTGAAATATAAGCTCTGTTTGAAATGATTTCCCTTGCCCTTTTCCTCCCCAAATGCCTGGAAAAATGTGAAAATAAAGGTCAATTTCAAAATAGAATGAGGAAAAAGGCTCCCACAGAGAATTAATGAAGCCTGAATATTTCTTTGTATGCATTTGTTTCACTTTTCTCACCCAGATTAAGTTCAAAGTTATGTAGTATGAACTGATATCGGACTAAAGATAACCAGGGTAGAGCTTTTAAGTGAGAACAGAAATATCACATTCAAGAAGAGAGATAAAGTTTTTATAGATATTACAAGCAGTAGAGACCTCTCAACTACAACTTCGTGAAAAGAAACTATCAAGAATTAAACCCTAGCCATTATTCTGTGTGTTCTATATAAGCTAACTTGAAAATTCATTTGTAGTTGGGGTTATACCTAGAATCAAAGGAACTTTTGTATTGAGGAGATGAACAAGGTAGTTCTTCACAATGTGACATACTGCATTCCCAGAAGAGTGTTACAAATAATGTCCATCGGTTATAAATAGCATTAAAAAATTTGAATGTTAAATAGCAGAGGTCAATTCAGAACTTCTCTCAATGAGGAAAACAATAGATGAATCCACAATATTTTTGGGGCATGATAGACAACACTAGATCATTCATACACAATTCATTGCAGGTGACTTAGTTTTACTTTTAACCTTAGTTTTAACTATAAATACATGAAAGTTATATAATCTTATGTTTTAATCTTGGTCACTATATCATACCAAATAGCCAGCATTTGGTCCTCTCACTCTTACAATTAACCACTCTTCTTATTTGATATGCTTCCTATAAAATATAAACTTTAAAGCAAAACACTAACACAATAAAATAATTTTAAAGAGAACAATTAAAAATTACTTTGTTATGTTGTTCTCTACTCTTTCAATGACTTGAAATGATCAATAATTAAATAATTTTTGGCAATTTCCCTTTCAATATAAATAATCATGCTATTTGCAAAATACTCATTTTCATTGCCCAACTAAAAACGGTTTATTTTTTCTGGAAAAAAAAAAGGCGCTAATGAGCTTGTAAGTTGGAGAATTATTTTTATGTAGAGTAACATGTTCACATTTAAATCAATTTACAAGGCAGTCTTTCTCCATATACCAGTATATGTATAAAAGTTGATCTAATAAAAAAATGGGAGAAGCCATGGCCTCCATTGTCTTAACGAAGACTCAAGAAGTCATGGGCGCAAGCATGCAGTAGCATATTCCTATGAAGTTTGGGAATTTGTTAGATTTTCACAAGAAGATTAAATAGTTACAACTGCATTAGCTACCTACATCGTTTCTGTCAATAGGATAGGGAACAGAATATTCAAGAAGTAATCTATGATGATGTAATTGATGGAGAATGAATTTAGTACAGGATGACGACTATTGCTATTATTAAGTTATAATCGCTTCCACAACAGAGCAAAATAGATCACTTTTACCAAGCTATCCTCACTGCTTCAAACTGACTTACGACAGTTTCTTCACTATTGCCCAATTTCAGAGAACTTACCAACTTTGTCCTGTCAAAAGAAAGTCAAGAGAACCTGAAAAATTAATTAGTATACAAAAAAACAGGAAATCAAGGTGAAATTCACACAATCATAGTATTGGGATAGCTAAAAATTAAAGGAAAACAAGAGAAATGATTGACTGAATATGGATGTAAATGTTGAACAAGCTACTTAAACAGGATCTGTCTTAAGTAACCAAGAAGGCTTGCAAGCTAACCGAATTCCTTAAATGGTAACCTCACCTAATAATAACCAGAATGAAGTAGAGGGAAGTGAGTGCTGCCACGCAAATGAAGAGAAGAGATGAAGGTATTTTCACGTTTATTTCTGTTCAGATAAATAGCTACCCACTCCCTTGGCTTGGCTTAACTTAGCTTGAAAGTCCAAATTAAATTCCTAGTTGTGGGTGGTGTAAGCGTATCAAAAGTACAAAGTGGTAGTAGACTAGTGCTTGAGTGAAGAATTGAAGTAGAAGGAAGGGACATAATTAAACATTTTTAGAAGGCGATAACTAGTTAGCAAGATAGCAATTAGCATACCATGAAGAGTGGGGCGATGTAGTAATCGCCTTGAAGGTATTGGAAGGACCTGGTGACTTTCTGACGATAGTCAAAGACAATGTCGGAGTCCTTGCCGAGAAAGTTGCCGGCGAAAAGGGGGTCGATGACGCCAGCACGCTGCCCAACGGCGATGTTCATGTTGTCGGCTTCTTTGCCAAGCCTGTACAGATAGTCTCTCCCCTCCGCGTCTTTGGCTTCCCACGACGACTGCTGCGACAGCCTCTTGTCTTTCTTCTTCTCGTTCTCATTCCCTTCAGTACTAATCTCATCGCCGATGCATCGAACAGATTGTCGTTTCGGCAGCCATAAAGGAGGTAAGAACTTGCCCATGCCCCTACCCATTCCCATATGGGCAGCAGTACTACTAGTAGCAGCAGCAGCAGCACTCCATGTCCATGTCCATGGCCATGCTATCGGAGCCATATATTATATTGTATTATATTGCAGATACGTACAGTCAGATGCAGATCACATACATGGACGGACGGACGGACCAACACTATTGATCGAGTGACTATTGTCTTCCCCAAGCCAAAAGGACGAAGAGCAACTCTGCTGCCTTCCCTTCTACGCCACGTGGCATCCCATATCCATCTGATCCAAACCCAATCTCTATTATTCATTTATTTGCCTCACTCGTATTTCCCCACAAATTCATATCTCATAAATCATGTAGTCAAAAGATTTTATTTGAGCTGGGGGAAATTTCTTATTCCAATTGTTGTTCATTGGAAATTGAATCTATATCCCTTTTGCCATCTTTATTTGTTTTTATTCTCTTACACTAGTCTCCCCAAGTTAAGTTTGATGATAGGTGAAGCAGAAAATGAATTAAATTCATTTGAAAGTAGGAGAAAACATTAAGAAAGAATTCAAAACAGGGGAGTATATATATATATATATATATGATAATGATATTTTATCATTCAAAAAATTGATATCTAAATGATATTTTAATATCTAAAAAATTGGTATTTGTTTAGATACTTATTTTATAATTATTGAATATAATAAATGTCTCCATTTATCTTTAATATCTATCACATTCAATAATTATAAAGTGAAATACTCAAATATTAAAATATCATTATCCTATATTTAATTAGTTATTCCGTAAATCTAGACTTTCCTCCCTTCCTTTCAATTCCAAATTCGTCTACCAATTACGTCCTTTTGGAATGAGTGCCATGCTTAATCTCCGTAACGCCGATACGTACACAGCCAAAGTAGACCATCAAAGGATATGATTCGACTTTAATCATAGATAGATGCAGTTGTTTTTCTTTTCTTGTTTCATTGAAGGCACAAGTGCACAACACAACGCAAGCGATCCGCTTGCTGTAAAATTACAATTTTAGGTAGTGAACACTGACATAAGTTGTGCTCAGTAGCTAGATACTGTGTATGACAACAATAATAGAGGAATGGCAGTGGCAGGCACAAATAAATTAAAACAGGCAATATAATAATAATAATGATAACTAAGCTCAGCTAAGCTAAGCTAAGCTAAGCTAGAGTCCATCGTCGTAGGGAACGCCAGTGGAGGGAATCCAGGAGTTAGCATCCAAAAGACGGGAGGCGGTGAAAGGGGCTGCTTGAGCCGGGTTAGTGAGGGCTTGGACACCGGGCCAGTTAACTCTGGCGGAAGTGTCGGAGCCAGGCCCAACGTTGTCGAACTCGAGGTAGGTGAGCTTGTCAGTGGGCTGGCCCGGCATCTGCTCCCAGCCCTTGGGGTCCACAATGGAGTCTATGTAGCACTGCAGGATGGCCACTCTCGAGTACGCCCTCCAGGGGCGCCCCAGCGTGGCATGCACCACCCCATTGGGCTGGGAGTCCTCGGGGGACATGGTGAACTTGCATCTCTGGAACGTGAACGCTGTGTTGTCATTCGGGTCCTCTCGTGACTGGGCAGTGAACGTCACGTACTCTCGATACCTCGCGTACACCATGCAGTCCTGGAACACCGCGGCTGCGCCCCCGTAGATGAAGTCCACCGTGCCGTAGATGTCGCAGTTTTTGTAGAACTGCCGCCCCGAGACCGCCCACAAGGTGTCTTGGAATCCTTCGATGGAGCATCTGTAGAATATTGTCCTGTTTGCCTCGTTGCGCACCGCCACTGCGGCGCTTGCCTTTAGCCCCGCTGAGTTCACAAAACCCATGTTTTTTGCCACGAACCCTTCTCCATGGATATCTGACACACACACCCACACACACATGACACACCCCGACCCACCGCAGAACATACATCAATTGCTTTCATCAAAATATCAATCATAACAAGATCACACACACACACAGAGACAGATATATATATGGCTTCTTTAATTTCCGATAATTCATTTGATTCACCATGGATATTGGCTTCATTTACATTATTGAAGTATGACATGCATTTTTATCTCATTTATTATTTTAGAATTATGCACTTAATTTCATGGCAGACACACCGAATATAGCCTGAGCAACCATTTGCGACATAGCACATATTATTCTCACTCTGTCCAAAAAGGTTCCTATTATTTATTGAGGATGTTAAAAAGTGCTGGTCCGCCCTCTTTATACCCACCTCATAAAAAATCCACAAAAAATAGATGGGGCAGGCCATCCTGCAAAATTTAATAGGCTAAAACAATTAGACTAGACTATTTTGGGGTGGTGTGGCAGGTGGTTAGTCAAAAAGATTTTGAAAACTTTTTTTTAAATTGATATATACCTAAATTTTAAGTTCTATAATAAATATACATTAATTGATTATATTAAATCATTTTTATGTAGTATATTATAGTTTATTACATACAGTGTACATGTTTCTTTCTTTTCTTTTAGGGGATCAGAAACATATTAAATTGATTTTGATCCGGTCTCATATATCTTTGGTTTGGTCCTTTAGGGTTGTTGTAAAATAAAGGCCAATAAATAATAAATTTTTATTTTTTTCATAAAATAAAAAGACTTGGCCTGTAAGGTGGGTTAGCGTGTACTGAAATTTTGATGAATTCAAAAATTCAACCCAACCTATTACAATTGACGATTTTGGTAGACTAATCCAACAGGTTGAACCCATTTTGACATCTTCAATATTATCAAGAGCTCTTCTTTACTCTTTATTTTTTTCCTTTTTGTTTTTTCATGACGGAACTTTTTATTCTTTTCTTGGATAATGAATTTGTATAAAAGAGTGCGCACAAATTCATTATCCATGAAATTCATTATCCAAGAATTTTGTATACACACTCTTTAGGGAGGTATACGAATTCATTATCCAAGAATAGAATAAAAAGTCTGGTCATGAAAAAAATAAAAAGGTAAGAATAAAGAGTAAGGAAGACGTCAAGAGAAAAAAATTAAGCAATAAACTGAAAGAAGAAAACGCAGGCGAATATAACTACATTGATTAGCCTTCAATTCGGATGAAAATTATACTCTACAAATGACGTAATTCCGATGACAATGAGGACAGTACACAAGTAATAAAAAAGGGTCAGGACAGTAAACAAGTAATCAAAACGGGTGTTTTCATTGGCAAAGGTCATTGGATCTAGAAGTTGACTACTACAGCAACCACATGCATCTGATACCGATAAGAAGAATTAGGTTACAATTATTTGTGTGGTAGGTTGCCAATTACCCAAATAATTTTTTAAAAAAATATTGTTTGGTTAATTACTAAGTCTTATGTCGTTGTTAATTTGGCGTTGGCTTTGTTTCTACGCCTAGGAGTTTGGAGTAAGTAATCTAACATATTCACCTAATATCCTCTCTTATGTATGATTTCAATATCTATTAAATTTTTTTAAAAAAATAAACAACTCTGCTTCTAACTTTGGCAGGTAAATATTATGCCTCCGCCCTAATTTTCAACTAACAAAGAGTAATGTTAATTATTTTAGATTTATGGTAGACTTCTATGAATAAAAATATTTTGTTTCCAAATGATGTCTCCTTCTTTCTGTTCCTCACTTATTTATTAATATGTGGACGATGCATATTATATATTTTGTAAGTCATAAAATTTTAAATTTGTTTTGATTCATATATTTCTATATGACAATAAATTATTAAGAGACAAGAAAGGGGATATTAAGGTTGTAATTATTATAAATTATTGATTAATATCATGTTACGCATCTAGAGTTTATCATAAATTCGAGTCTATTAACATTCTTTTAACAAAACCTATCTTCTAAAAAAAAAATATTATCTATACTCATCATTTGTTAGATATCGTGTCGACACGCTTCTATCAATTATTGGATGGAATGTGGGCTCTATTTAATTTGAGACTCGCATCTCATCCAATAATAAATAAAAGTGTGATAATTTAATGTCCCACATAGTATGAGTGTAAATAACACTATTCTTATAAAAACGGTATGTCCCAAGAAAATTGAATACTTTCAGATCTCCCTAAAGGTTATATTATTTCAATAAAAAAAGAAAAGGTTGTTAACTCATTGTGGGTAGTTTAGCAGTGACACATTCCCCTTCTCTTTCGAGTTTGAATGTGAAGAGTACCAAGCAAAAAAGAAAAAATGTGTATATGGAATTCCATGATCTTGTCAATCACATGATGTACTGTGATAGAAGCATTGAGGCGCATAAACTGAAAATAGTGAAGACATTACTTTCACCTTCTATATTATCTGAAGACATTGGTTTTTTGCTACCTATAGAAATTAGAAAGGCGCCATGTCCACTAGGTTCTCTTATACTGATTATTAGTAAGCAATATTATGTTTCTTATACTGATTATCATTTTTTGACATGATATGAAATGATCATATTTAGATCATTATCACTATTTAAAGTCTCTTTCTTATATTAAACTTGATAAAAAAAATACGACCCTCTCGTATAAAAAACTAAGTCGAGAGGATCCACTTCCTCAATGAACAACAAAATTAAATTTCACGTTTGTCTTTGCCCTTACTGTGATAATCGCTTATTAGTTCACAAAGACAGAAACTAAAGTATTCTCTTGAATACAAATTAAGAAGAATGGAAACGTACGGAATGGTGAAAGTGTTTTACTCAGCTCGTACTATTAATTATCATGATTAAAAATTAAAAGCGTATCTTAAAAACGTGGGGGAGCTTCACTAATAATTTAAAGAGGTAGTATATTGCAGAAATGAGAAGCTTAAGGGTGATTTATAGCAACAAAGTAGAGCAAGAATGAAGTGCTTCAGTTTAAAAAGTAAACGAGAAAATATGGTAAGTGATAAACGAGACATCAAAAAGATATATCAGCGGAGAGGAATGATGGGCACCTGGTGAACTTTTGCCGGAAAAAAATATTTGAAAGTAAATGTTATTCTACTTAATAAATTTTGAAGTAAGCTTATCTTTGAAATAAGAATGTAAATATCCATTTATTTTTGAATAATTTAATGTATTAGTATTATTACGACGCATTTTATAAAATTAAGAAAATATATATCCTCACTTATCCAGTTTACAGAGATATTTTCCCATCATGATCACAGACAGACAAGGATATAGAGACGAATAATCAAATTAATAATGATGCAACTTAACTGATCAAGAGAAGGTGAACAACCATGAAGCAGCAAGCTAAGCGTACCTATGGTGGAACCTTGGTAGCCAACTATTCTTGTGTGGCGAGGAGTAGGACCATGGCCAACGAGCTTAATATTAGTCTTCTTAGCAGGAATCACGACATACTCTTCGTAAGTACCTGCTCGAACATGAATGGTGAAAGGTTTGTCACTCAGGTCCGGAGCTTTCCTAATAGCTTCACCCACACTTGTGTAGTCTCCACTGCCATCTTTGGATACGATAATAGTACCATGGGAACACAGTACTGATGAAACTGAAACAAAGATCACTAGCAACACTGCACTTGTTGAGTCCATCAAATTAAAGCAAGCATGCAGCTAGCTAGATGTTTCTTCCCTGCAGGAGTGTGTACTTATGTCTATATATATATATGGGGCACTTTGGCGGTTCGATAAATTAATAAAACCACCTTGTACGGACTTGTACTAATGTATACTTCTCCAATTGTTTAATTTGTATCAGCTTCAAAATAGTAACTCTACTTCATCGGGATCCCAAGGGAATGATGGTGGGGAGTTTAGAAGGACTTCGATGTTCAACTATTGACAACGGGTGTAAAAAAAAATATGAAAAGAAAATTAGGTAGAAATTAGATTATAGAAAATTAATTTTTAAAATTGCTGTTTTAGAAATTGAAGAGCTATTCTACCTGTCCAATATTTATTTAAAATCATATAGAACTCTGTACGACTGTGCAAGGATAGATGTAATATGCCACTTATCCATGGAAAGGGCAATTTTTGACGGAAGAACGTAACCACTCTTTATTTTACTATAATTAGAACAGAATCCAATGATATTTCTTTCGGTACTTCTAGTACTAAGAATCCAATAAATTTGCCTTAATTATGTGCTTCGCTGTGGTTTTTTTTGTTTTTTTGGCCAACCATTTTATCTTTTACAAGTTTATGGGCATGGATTTTTTCCGCGATATCAGCTTACTCCAAAAACAGAATATTATTATTGTTGTTAGTTACAACTACCAAACTGCAGACTTAATGAACTCCTCATTCAAGGCGTTAACAACTATCAATGGCATTCCCGTCCAAACTTTGACTTGAAAGCCTCCCTTTCTTTCTTTGTAAAACTCCTTTCTTGTCATTTTGAATTCAAATGTTTGTACACCATTTTACGGTGCAAATTATAAATAAGTCGTTAGTTCCAAATTCAATTATTGTGAGATACCATATTACCGTGTGTATAAGAAGAGAAGAGAAAATCATTAACAAGATTAACATCAGTGCAGAATATCATAGGTCTAACAGAGGCCCAGAATAAGATTGGGCTTCGAGCACGAAGTAGGCCCATTGGCTAATGCCCTCTTAACAAAAACCCAAAACTTGTGGCGACGCAGAGCTGCTCACCCTTAACCAAAGGTTAGGGGTTCGATCCTTATCTTTGGGAATGGAAAGCCTGCTCAAATATCTCACCTTGAGAGTCTGCACAAACTGGCGAAGGGATTAGTTATTGTTGTCGACGGTGAATACCCTTGGGAGACAACAAAAAAAAAAAAAACCCAAAACTATAAAAACACAGAGGAGAAGCAAAGAAGTGATTATTAATTGGGGTGGTGGTGATAGTGAGGTGTGGTAGGTGAAGAAGAGGATGAGGGAGTGTAGGTCCACCGTAACGTGAGTGGGATCAAGGTTCCGTGGTCCTATGGCATCGCGTTAGGTAAAAGCCTTGGGCGCAAGTAAAAGGAGCCCAAACAAAACAAAACAAAAAGAATACTTGAGCCTTGATTGGCCCCACCAATTTATACATCAACTCCCATGCACCACCCAAAACCACTCTCACCAACCTCTGCGGCTACATCGTCAGCCTTTCCCTTTCACCCACCTCTCATTTTAATTAATTTTATATTATTCCCCTCATTTAACAACGAATTTCATTTAATATAATGATGTTTAATCAATAAAAGCTTATTGAAAAAAAGTAATAATATCAAATTGAAAATTAAATTAATAAATATTTTTTTGCAAAACATAATTATAAAAATCTTACTTACCTTTAACTTATTTAAAGAAGTCTAGTAAATGTAACGACTACAATTGACTGTTATTGAATACATTATCTCAGAAGCCATGTTAATTAAATTATCTTATTTAAAACTCTGATAATTCAACAAAAGAATCAATAAGAGAGAGAAAAAGAAAAATACATAAATCAGCATTAAAATATTATGATCAAATAAATTGGTAAAAGAGTTTAATTCTTATTCGTTGAAAATGTAAAATTGTTTTAAATTTTTAACCATTAAAATTTTAAAAAATTACGAAATCATGTAAAGAAATAACACAATATAGTGTAAAATAATGATTTTTTTTTCTTGATAAAATTGCAAAGCAATAATATGTCATGTAGTATTTCTATTCTCTGCAGCACTTCACACTCACTTGTTTGGTTTTTGATGGGTATCCCTGGAACATCCGGTTAATCCCTATTTTGCCCCTTCACCAACCACCACCGCCACCGTAACGAATCCATCCACTAATAATACAAAACAAAGAAGCTGTTGTTGTTTTTTGTTCTTCTCTCTCAGGACACTAGGACAGGACAGAGCTTCCTTCCTTCCTTCCTTCCTTCCTTGCTTTGTATTTGCAACACAACATTGAAAGAAACAGAAAGAGAGAGAGAGTTAAAAGAATAATGGCAATGGAGACGGAACAAGCAAAGGAGGAGTGGATATTCAGGTCAAGGCTTCCGGACATCTACATCCCAAAGCACGTGCCGCTGCACTCCTACTGCTTCGAGAACCTGTCGGAGCACGGGGGGCGGCCCTGCCTCATCAATGCCCCAACAGGGCAGGTCTACACCTACTCCGACGTGGACCTCACCGCTCGGAGGGTTGCCTCCGCCCTCCGCCGACTGGGGGTGGGACAGGGAGACGTGATCATGTTGCTCCTCCCCAACTGCCCCGAATTTGTGTTCGCCTTCCTGGGGGCCTCCCACCGGGGTGCCATCACCACCGCCGCCAACCCCTTCTTCACCCCCTCCGAGATCGCAAAGCAGGCAAAGGCCTCCAGGGCCAAGCTCCTCATCACCCAAGCCTGCTACTCCGACAAGGTCAAGGACTTGCTCTTGGACCTGCAGGATGACCACCTCCTGAAGCTGGTCTTCGTGGACCACTGTCCCCCCGCGCCCACGCCCACGCAGGCTGCAGAGGCAGAGGGAGGGAGCCATCCCTGTGTGCTGCATTTCTCGGAGCTGACGAAGGCATACGACGAGAATGACGATGATGATGAGATGGTGAGCAATAGGCATATCAGTCCGGAGGAGGTGGTTGCGCTGCCGTATTCGTCAGGGACGACGGGGCTGCCGAAAGGGGTGATGCTGACGCACAGAGGGCTGGTGACGAGCATAGCGCAGCAGGTGGACGGGGAGAACCCGAACCTGTACTACTCGAGGGAGGACGTGGTGCTGTGCGTGCTGCCGCTGTTCCACATATACTCGCTGAACTCGGTGCTACTGTGCGGGCTGAGGGCCAAGGCTGCCATACTGCTCATGCCCAAGTTCGAGATCGGGGCCCTCCTCTCTCTCATCCACAAGCACAGGGTCACCATTGCCCCCGTCGTCCCCCCCATCATCCTTGCCATCGCCAACTCCCCTCATCTCGACTCCTATGACCTCTCTTCCATTCGCGTCCTCAAGTCTGGCGGTGCCCCTCTCAGCAAGGAACTCGAACACACTCTCACGGCCAAATTCCCCAACGCCAGATTTGGTCAGGTACGGCTATCTGTCTAATACACTCATTTGGTACTACGTCACGCTCTTCACCTCATCTCATTTTCCTTTCCTATCTAGCTAGCTAGTTTCTTTGACTATTCAATTGCGAGATATATATTCATCCAATAAATATTATTCTAGTTATTAAATATAATAGATGGACAAGAGCAGTAAAAATTATTATTATATTTAATAATAGTAGAATAAATATTATATTTGAACACTTATTTTTAAATATTAAAATAATATTTTTATTATTCATTTGCCTTTTCTTTTACGACGAGCCTACCTTATTTGGCTTTGGGCCACTAAGACAAAGGAAAATGGAAGTAGAATATCAAAAGAATTTATATAAATATATAAATAGTTTTAATTTGATTTTTAATATATTTTAATGTTGTTAGCAAAACATTTAACTCATGTATGAACGTACTGAATACAATTCATTAATCTTTTTGTTTGTTTATAAAATATTGAATTCAATAATTTGATAATACATCATTAAAACAATGCATCTCTTAGCGGATGACTCTAATAACTAATTTTTTATGATAATTTAGTACTTATAATTAATAAATGTAAAAAGTTATATTATTAAAAGGCAAGGGTTTAGATAATTTGACTTTCGCTTAAGTCTAATATATAAATAATACTATTGATAACAATTTATATATTTATTTGTGTTCCTGTTAAATAATTTTTTACTTCAAATTTTTTAATTATTTAATGAGTGCACTAATTTATTACCACTTTTTTTTCGCCTTAAATACTGTCCACAAGATCATATAATAAAATATTGTTCATGCACTGTTGTTCTCTAATAAATTATATAGAAAAATGATGTTTTGATATTCCTTTTCCTGATGCATAAGTAGACACTAAAAAAAAAAAAAAAGTCAGAGAACATTTAGATGGATAATATAGAGACAAATAGTGATCTTGCTCACATTTTTGTAAGCTAAGTGTTGATGATAGGAGGGTTGTTGGTGGGGTTCAAATAGCAAAACTCAATAATAAAACATGTTTTATTCATAGTACCTTGTCATTTTAATCAATTGGGGTCCCTCTTTTACATATAATAATCATGCGAGTATATGTTACACAAGACAAATTATAATCTATTTTCTTTAAAAAACCAGTAGTGCAAACTGCAAACAAAGGATTAACGCTGAATAAACGGGATGATCAACTACAGGGATATGGAATGACTGAGGCAGGGCCAGTGCTGACAATGTCCTTAGCATTGGCTAAGGAACCAATAGGTGTAAAACCAGGTGCATGTGGAACTGTTGTAAGGAATGCAGAGATGAAGATTGTGGATCCTGAAACCGGCAACTCTTTGCCTCGAAATCAACCCGGTGAAGTTTGCATAAGGGGGGACCAGATCATGAAAGGTACTGTATGATAGCCTATGAATATTTCGAGGCTTAGTCCTATACAACAAAAATTAAAGAATTTGCATCCAAAATCATTAAAGTAAAATGTTGCATATTATTAATAATTAGCATTTTCTTGAAAAAGTATAAAACTAGCCATATGATATGAGTAGAGAAATGATGGATGTATACTGTATATGCGAGTTATATGAACAATTGATAAGGATGGAATCAGTAATTAGGGGAACATGTGTGAAGCGAGCTGGTTGATCAATGGGAGCGGGCTTTATAAATACCATTAAATAATTATCCCATCCAAAGGCAAACAGTGCGTGCATTATGGTAAAAAGTCAAAAGGTTCTTTTATGGCCCTCGGGAGCATGTTCATTTCACAGGCTATGGGTCATAGTGGTTTGCTGATTTGTATACGCTCGCTCACCAAACATTGAAAGCGTGTAGTTGGACTTGGACATTGGACATGCATGGTTGATTCATTGTTCTTATCTCAAAGTTATCCAGCCCTTCTTCAACTAAAGTCCCGCTGCTAAACTATTGACTACTGATGAGGAGGAGATCCGTCTTTGTCGGTGGTTAGCCTCGCCGGTCAGCCCAATAAAAAAATCATATCATCTATTCATCTATCTATATCTACATTTGTGACAAAACAAAATTATTAGCTTGTACGGGTCAACCAATCATCATTGATTGTGAACATTTATCCCAACCGACAAATGTTAAAAGAGTAGCGCGCGTAGCCAATATAATCACGCATGGGATTGTACGATGTACAAGTTTTCAATTTTAATCGTGCTGTTTTGTTCTTTTTGAAAGAAAAGAAACAGGGAATGAAAATATTTTATTTAAGAAATAAATTAGAAAAGAAGTGTAGTTAGTAAGTAGATAGATAATTAATTAATTAATTAAAATGGGCATACAATATTGCATTCGATTGCAGGTTACCTAAACGATCTAGAGGCAACGGAGAGAACGATAGACAAAGAGGGGTGGCTGCACACGGGTGACATTGGCTACATCGACCATGATGATGAGTTGTTTATTGTTGATAGGCTTAAGGAGCTCATCAAATACAAAGGATTTCAGGTGGCCCCTGCCGAACTCGAAGCCCTTCTCCTCTCTCATCCCTGCATCTCTGATGCGGCTGTTGTTCCGTAAGTAACCTTCTTCCGTCTTTAATTTACATGTATGTGTGTCTCTTAATTCTATTTTACTCCAGCTTTTTACGCCCAATATATTATTATAAGCCATTAACCAATCAATCAATTAATTATACAGTAAACAAATAAATATAAATACGTTTTTTTCCCCTCCTCTCGATCAGAATGAAGGATGAAGCAGCTGGCGAGGTACCTGTTGCATTTGTGGTGAGATCAAATGGTCACGCCGACGTAACCGAGGATGAAATTAAACAGTTTATCTCCAAACAGGTACTGTTTATTTTTTCTTCTCTCTTCAATTGTTTACTTCTGTTTCAGCACTTATATTATTAATAAACCAGCAATGCTTATTCTCGAATCTTGCTTCGGGAATAAAGAACAGCAGCAAAGGAAATAAGCCCTTGCTGTTTATTATTGGGCATTTGTGATGATTAATTTGATTAGTCCCATTGTTAATGCTCAGTATTTATTAACTTATTGATTGTACTTTTAAATTTACAAATAATGAAGTAAAAGTGCAATGCATTTCACTTTTCGGGAGTGATTTCGTAAAATTCAATTCGTGAATGATAGCACTACTCGTAATAAATATACACTAACTGTTTTATGTTATCAATAAATTAAAATAAATATTCTTTTAGTGTAATTTTCTAAAAGCAATATGGAGTTTTGCATTTTTACATTTCCTCTTACGTAAAAACAAAATAGGGTTTTTCTAAAAGAATTATGAATAATAATTTTTTAAACTTTTCATTGTTTAATATAAAATTTATCAGTTTTCATTCTCAACAAATATTCTTAAAATATTTGTTACAAAAACATTTCATATTTTGGCATTGACATATAGGTATCACTTTAATTAGCCGGAACTACTGACAAAGTCCTATAACGAAGAAAAAAAAAAGTTGTTGCTGAAAAGAATCGTGAGCATATGAACCTAGAATAATTCTATTTTAACATTCACATTGGTGTGGGTTCTATATGGTGTGAGAGGAACTATGAAGTGATAATAAATTAGAAAAAAAAAAAGTAGTGGGATCCATATTATTTATGAGTAGAGTGTTTGAGTGTTTGAGAAAGTTAGGTATTAAAATAGCAAAACCATATAAACCTAACGCCATTGAAAAAGTTAATTAGATTTTTTATTTTATGAACTAAGAGTATCCACCGTCGGAGATAATGACTAATCCCCTTGACATATAGAGCTCACATATGTGGGTCTTGTTTCTGGTTATAAAACCTTCTTCATATATATCGCCAAGAATCGAACTCCTGACTAGATGTTTAAGGAGCCAGCTAAAGTTAACTAGATTTTAATATATTGTGCCCCGCACATTCCACCTAAATATTCTACCTTTTCTCACCTAATTTTGAAGGTTTGACTCTCAAATATAAGTGTGTTTATTACCGGTTAGGTTTATATATGATGTATGGTATAGTATCCTAACATTCTTAATTACAAAATAAATAACTAAGGTGCCTTTTGTAATTGCAGGTGGTGTTTTACAAAAGAATAAACCGAGTATTCTTTATTGATGCAATTCCTAAGTCACCTTCGGGCAAAATCTTACGAAAGGACCTAAGAGCAAGGCTAGCAGCAGGCGTTGCAAATTGAAAATTCCATTTTCAAGATATATGATATTATTAGCAAACAATTATCATAAGATGCCCCGCACAAAACTTCAACAAACTAAAAAGTACAAAGACAGAGGCATGGCTTGGGGCTTGACCGCATTACGTATATTTTAATGCGCAGTTAACCTTATGTATAAGCTACTGTGTGATTTTCTGGTTTTAGAACTATCTTGTGTAAATTTTTTATTTCTTTTTTTTTTTCCAGTCAAGGACTCCCATCTTCTATAATATCAAAACTTATAATTCTTTAGCGAAATTTATTTCATTGGTGTTTTCTTGTTTTGTCTTTTGGGACAACTTAGACCAATTCAAGATGGTTTTGGCATTACTAGCCTGAACAGTGTGCTGGCTGTTTGATTTCCCGTTTGCGAAATATAGCATGCATTTCAAGCTTCATAAATTTATAAACAAATGTTGAATCATCGATCTCTTATAATCCATCGCTATATAATAATGTTTGCCACACATTTCATGCTACTTTCTTCATATGAACATGGCCTAGCTAGCTAGCATGCCATAGATCAAGACTGGAATTTGTGTGAACAGTGTCTGCATTATTACATGAAACTCTTGGCCAAGGAATTGCAAGCAGTTTGACCAGATATATCATACAGCCCGTAATGTGTTCACTTTAGCTTGTCCAATCGTCTAATGAACTCTTGTCATGAATCAAACATTTGTCATCTTCAAAAATCAATTGACAATTTAGTATGCGAGTTAGTTTAGTGACTGTTTCGGAGATATCCCAAAACCATGTTTGAGTTATCCTTAAAGCGTCCAAGTATGAAGAGGAGCTCTTGGCAGAGTGCCCAACTTCGTGAAGGTGAGCCCCCCCTTAGAGCACCCGAGGCAAGCGGAGCACCTTGGAACGATGTTTGAGGAGGAGCACCCCTAGAAGGGATGCCTGAAGAGGGATACTCGAGGAGGGATGACTAGAAGGGACGCCCAAGAGGGACACTTGAGGAAGAACGTCTAGGTGAGACACCCGAGGTGGAGCATCTACGACTTACATCCAAGAGGGACACACGAGAAAAACATTTGAGTAGGAGCGCCCAGTAGGGATGCCCGAGGAGGACGTATGAGGAAGACATGTAGAGAGATGTGCCCTAGGAGAGATGCTAAATTGAGAAAGGACGTTAATAGACTATACCAACACGGGACTAAATGAATATGAGCTTGAATTAAAGAGTTCACATACTAATACAGGCTTAATGGATTTAATCATAGTAAAGGGATGCTTGCTGCAACAAATATGATAAGTGGCCCTAGTTTCTAAAAGCCAAGCCGCTAACCGTTATTTGTGCTAAATATGAAGTATGATTTCTAAGATTAAAGGGTTATAATGATTTGAAGTGGAAACTTGGCTGGTATTCTGAGAGTTGGACTGCTGAAGTAAGGCCATTAACTCTTTGTACTGCTCCACAGTTATCGCAGTTTCTGGAATGTTACACACATCATGTGGTTGTTCCTCTTGACTGCAAGCAGAATTCAACTCAGATTGCATACAATTGGCTGCAGCTACTGCTCTGCTTTCGGATTTTTGAACTTGAATCCTGGTTGAAAACCTTGTTCCTTTATAGCATATGTCCACTGTATGTCCCTTCTTGCAACACAGTGAGTGCAAATCTTTCAATAGTTCGGATTTTGTGACCAGACAATAGCCACCTCTCTGACCTTGCACTGAACTAATTGCAGTTATTTTCTCTTCTTGGTTCTTGCCTTGAACATTGGCAATCAGCTTAGAACTGGTAGGTAGCAGTGGAGAGCTGTTTTTTGCGTGGTGTTGCATCACTCCCGAGCTTCATATGTTATGTTGGATCAACTTCTTCCGGCATTCCATCCAAGAGCTTCATCTTTTTTCTTTCTTGGAAACATGTGCATTGCGCATTGATCTGTTCTATGAGTGCATTACGGAGCACAGTAGAGCCCTCTATGATACCATCACATAATGGTAACCAACAAGAGAAAGAAGATGAACAACAGTAAATTTAGAGAGAGAGGTTGAGAGATTGAAACTGAAAATTGTTTTGTTATTGAAGAACAAATGACAATCGTACAACTTCAGTGACTTATAGTTTATATACATGATTAGGGAAGAGTGCTATGGAAGCTGTGATTAACTAACTACAACTTGTCAGTAACTTTACAACTGTCGATAGCAAATTCGGGGACTAATCTAACTTGCTCATAACTCATAAATTATGTTGGTAATATATTCAACTTTATCACTTGAAAGTGACTAAGTGAGTTAATCTGGTATATAATATCCTGATATCGACAGTTTTCTAGTCATGAACTTCCCATTGCAAAGATTTCCTCGAGTCTCAAATGGCTATAAACTAGACGTTAAACAACTTGACCACTTCTTTAAAATATTCAAATAGGAAGTATGAAAAGAAGTGCACATCGTAACCTTAAAAATCGACGAGTTTGTAATGATCCAAACCCAATTCTAGAAAAGGAAGAAAAAAAAAAGCAGAGAGAACCTTATGTATTTCACTTGTCATCTTCGAATGGCATATGACATAGTTAACGATACACCCAAGGTTGTTGGCACTAAACCAAGCTCTTAGAATAGTCAAAAATTACAGCACCGCCTTTGCGTGTTGCAGAAAGTTCATGAACACATTTGACATGGTCAAAACCAAAGAGATCAAGTCTGCAATTTGAGCACTACCGACCTTACTGACAACAAAATTACAGCTGCACTCGTGTTTCAAATCAATTTGTGGATGAAATCCCTCCGTCAAGTTATAAATGTATTGATCAACTTGTGGATGTGTAGTTACCTCATCAAGCTTCCTTAAAGAGTTAAGATTATTATCTTAAGATAATTATTCATCACGTTTGCTTACAAAACAAATGGCATCTTTATAAATAAACCAAGTTAATGGAATGATACGAGCGTCTGAAAAGAAAAAAAAAATAAAACTTATCTCTCATCATGCTTGCTGCTCGTGTTATGTGAGTGAGTAGAGAAAATTTATTTTGAGAACTATGTTTGTGAACTGCAAGCTGGTGTGTCGAGCGATCCTAGAATGGATTTATGATATCATTAAAGGCGCCATTCGTACACACGAGGATACCATTGAAGCCAGAATCCAAATAAATTGCTTTGCAACGATTGGTAGTTTTCAATCGATTCAATGGAGATCAAGATAAGAGAGCCAACGGGCTACAATATTTCATGATAAATGAATGCCAACTATGGGGGTGAAAATTACGCAGATAACCCATCCTTTCAAAACTCAATATAATACAAGGCTGAAAATATTCAGCATAGGGCAATGCTCGTGATCACTATGGTTTCTCACGCCATGCTCAATGCAGGTTGATATGTTTTTTCTGAACCCATTCAAGCGCACAGCTTGGCCTCCTCCTGAGTATAGGACGTGGAAATGAAAGGCAATATGAACGGCTGCTACACCAACACACGTACGTGTGTTTAGTCATCACCTGTAACAGATTCCACAATAAAACATCAAAACATCATGAAGAATTTCACTTCTTTGTTGGCAAACAGCCTAATATAGAACTAGCAATCAGCTTGTGCAGAGCTTGAACATGATTAGTTAGCATTTGGACCCTTCTGCAATCATCACTCACCATCTGTCTAGCTTTGTGTCATTTGAATAATGACCATCATAAATTAGCAAAAAGGCGTAGTTGATGAACTCAATTATTCTTATTAAGTGAAATGCTTATACTTTTGTTTTTTCGGTACAACGTAATGAACATCATGCTTATTAAGTGAAATGCTTATATATCAATATTCCCTAATTATTTTGAGATAAATGGATTCTTTTTTTAAAAAAAAGGAATTGGAGAAGGTAAACAGAATATATTCCTTATATGGGCTGTCAAGTTGGCATCGGGCAATTTTGAATCCAGATGATTATACAAGTCTACTAGGAATTATGCAGTATATTCTCAGTAAACTCACCACTTTTAGGGTCGACATGTACGAAAAAACTGGCAGCAACTATGAGATAGCATAGAATAAGCATCAACCCTTTAAAATAATTTGAGGTTCCTTCCTGCAATGATAAAAGCAAAATATAACCTAAAGATAATTGACACAAACATGAACACCGCCAAAAAAAAACAGTCACACGCACTTCAGGTTACACATATTGATTACTGAACATTTACCCAAATAATGACACCAGCCTTTAGTAGAATCCTTATTTCCTAATAAAAGCGATTCCAGATTCATAGGGTACTAGCTTGAACAATTATGAAAATAAAGTAGTGCATGTTCATTTAGGATATGTTAGTGAGTTTGGATTTTGGGACGGAAGGAAGGGGAGGGGAGGACTTGTATTATTATTTTACACTACAAGTCCTCCCCTCCCCTCCCTTTCCCTCCAAAATCCAAACTCACAAATATACCCTTAGAGATGAGAGCAAAAGGTATTAACCTATTTGGCTTATTCCTGTCTCTCCTCAAGCAAACTATTTTTTTTCCGCATGTCCATTGCACAAAATTCCGTATTTACAAAACAGAAATAGACCTAGCAGTTACAAATGTTGCCTAATTCTTGAATAGGTTACTAAGCAACCACCCTATGAGAAGCTTCGTCCGTACTTTTTATATCAGATTGATAAGTAATTGAATTAATTCAGAATTTTTCCTTTATTTCTATCCAGTCATATGAACTTTTCACTCTACAATAAATTAGACACTGAATTCTTAACTTGACTAATCACCTTAGAAGAGAACTAGCTTCCAACAGTCCAACTATTAATGGCTTATAAAGATGGGAAACAAACAACAATTCATAGGGGCAAATAAGGAATCACAAACCTGCATCATAAATGCAACCACCAGCACGGTGATAAAAAGTGTGGCAGTCTCAAAGAGTTGAAAATTCAAGTCCATTTCTTTTCCCATGCACCATCCAACCACCACACAGAAGGGGATCTACAAGTTTCAAGAGAATAAAGAATCATCAACTTTTTCCAACGACCATCATCCTGATTTAAGAAGTTGGAAAACTGGAGACAACTTCCCATGACGTGCAACAATCCAAGGTTAATTCAGTTTAATCACATAAAGATAAGTATATCCCAAATAACCATGTAATAACAGTACAAGGCCGTACCAAAAACATAGATATCTGTGTAGATGATCCGACAGCAACTCCAATCGTGATATCCTGCGGGGAGAATGAGTGCATTAGCAGATTAAACAGTCCTGCCTCCATTCCTCATTAATAGTCACTCTTGGGAAACCGTGCAATTTTGGTGCATTGAAAAGTTAATATATCTGGTTACGCACGGTTTCCCAAGACTGACTATTAATATGGAATGGGAGGAGTATGCACAAGATAAAGAGTAGGCTTTAAAAGCCACTTACAAGCTTGTCCTTCATGGCAAACATGATAGCACTTGCATGCTCTGCCGCATTGCCTACAATTGGAAGCAAGATGACACTGATAAAAGCCATCGACATATTTAATGACTCAGATGCTCCCTGAAAGAGACCAGAAACACAACATAATTATGAATCAAGTGATGATGCAGTGGTTGTGCACAAGTATTGGCATATAGAGTTTGTAAGTTAAAGTTCAATGTAAAATGTCAACAAGGACAGGATTGGCACAGCGTTTTTTCACTGAATACAAACTCCAACTACAAAGCAATTGTAGTTCATTTTGTCAAAGTGGAAAAATTAGGTCCAGGCAAAATAATGCTTTGGCAGCACAACATTAATCCAAGCTAATATACAATCCATTCAATCTGGAAACAATTTTTTCTTTTTTCAAAAAAAGAAGTAAAACGGGCAATTTAGTCCAATGACTTTACTCAATTTTTAATCTTATTAAATAGTTAGTTTTTTTATATAATCAATTTTACAGTGTGCCTCTCTTGCCAAAATTGCACTTCATATACTCCGTGCTTTTTTTTTCTTCCAACATGGTCGCTTGCCTTTGAAAGACGAGACCATCTTGAAAACAAAAAATATAGAGGACCAAATTGAAAAAAGAAATAAAAAGGGACTGGATTTCTCTTTGCCTAATAATACAATACTAAGGAGAAAATGCAATCCATACATGAATAAATATGATCGCAATTTTAAGAAACACCAGGTCAACCAATAATACATTCAAGAGTTCAAATGCTATCTTTTGTCCATCAAAAAGCACAAAACAAAATAATCACAAATATTTCTAACAGAATATTAGATTATTCTATGTTAAATAGTATAATTATATAATGTTATGCTGAAGTGTATATGGGTCTTATTGGCACAACTAAGGGTACAAGGTCAGCATCTTAGATTACCATTATTTAAAATTTGAATAGTTGGCATAATATCTCTTTTTCACCTTTCATTTGATTCCTAAAATTTCAACGTAGTACCTAATTGACGGGCACCATCCCTCATGAACTGATTCCATCACCATTTACACGAAATAGCTCCAAAAACATGGAAATCCTTTTATTATCTGTCCTCAATTATGTTCTTACTTCCATTACATTCTCAAGTCATTTTCTTTTGTTAAATAGCATTCTTGTATTAAATTATAGAGTTCAATTATATTGAGCTAAGCTTCTACTACATTTGCAATTGACCAAAATATTAGTAAAAGTGAGTATTTTTCATTTAATCTTTGAACAGGCCAACAAGGTATCTCCATGTACATGGCTACATGAAACTAATCCCTCGAACACTATCACAATTGGTCCCTTATCCGCACTCAATTTTGCCCATAACCTTTTATTTTTCTCAATTTGGTCTGCTATGTACAAGGTAGCTAGGATCGCAAGCAAGATCGTAAAATTGCACGATTCTATGCTCCTAGCAGCCCTTCATGATCCCAATTTTCCTTCTCAACCCAACCCCATTTTAGCATACAACGAGAAGAGGGACGGAATAAGGAAGCAGAAGAAAGAAGACAGAAGTAGCCAAACAATGGCTGGTGGAGGTGAGCAAGCCCAAAACCACAGGCAATCGGCGGTGAACAAGCTAGAACCATGGGAAGCCGACAGTGAAATGGCAAAGACAAATCGACAAAGGGAGAGATCGAGAGAGAAGCGCGCTACTGATGGTCAACAAACCCAAAACCATGGGGGGCCATCGATGGCATAACAGAGCCACTCTTGACAGATCGAGAAAGAGAAAGGGGGAAGAGAGGGGTCGCACATGGTTTTCTTTTCTCAGCTTTTTTGTTTTTTGTCGGTCCTGTCCTTTTTGTCAATATTTTAGATAGATGATTTTTGTGCAAAACCATTATTTTTGGAGTTGATATGGGGTGGGTTTGTTTTTATTATTGGGCTTCTGTCTTTCTTATGTGGGGTTGGGGTTTTGTTTTATTTTAGAGGCTTCATTTGTTTTTATTATTGGGCTTCAAATAAAAATCTCGTAGAGAAAAAGAATTTGGGCTAGAATTGTGTCTTTTTTTCTTTTTATTTTGCTTAATTGTGTCATGTTACATGTACATATAAATTATATGAATGTAATATATATTATTTTGTAGGATCTTATGATCTGTGTTACGATTCAGTGTTTTCAATTATGTATCTTCCTTCCGATTCTAAGTAAAATCTTGATCCTAGCTACCTTGCCTATGTATATTCCTTTTTCATATAATCCCTAAGATTTTTTTTATTTCATTTAGATGGAACCAAGAGTTGCACTTACATGGCTCTCTAGGTTAGACCAAGAACAAGGATGGGTTGTATACTAGTATTATCAAAGGATAAAATAAACAAAATTGGGAAAAATAAAACTAAAAAATACCAATTTCAACATTCAAAGAAAAAGAGAAACTTCAAGGATATAGATAACAGAAGCATAATGATCAAAAAATTCTGAAAGATCTACAGCTATACCTCTATGGCGTCTACAAGGTATTCAGACAATATAGATATGCATGCTGTCAAAATAGCAAGCCAGACTATTGCTTCCCATTGAGTTAATTGAAGTTCTTCCTCCTCGTCTGAATTTTCACTATTATCTCCTTCCTATATCACAAAACATGGAGATTGAGTGTAAAATGGCGATTGAATCCTAGAGAAAAACTGCCTAAGCACAGATTCACTCATAAATTTCCAAATAAAGTATTCTAAACAACTCACAGCCAAAAATGAAAAACATAAATAACAGAGAAAGAATGTTTTTCCCTTCATAATAAATGCTGCAAAAGATAGCAACCCACTCACACTGAAATCAATCAAAATGCAAAGCCAGATACCTTAATCATGCATGTCTTAAAAGATATTCAACAATAACAGTTAGTCATGATAGGTCATTCTATGAAACAAACTAGAACATTGCTGTAGTTATTTTTGGTTGTATATCTGGTTATCTGGTGTATATATATCTTGCTCAGTGCCAATAAAACTCGAGCAATATAGGGGGAAAAAAATCTCCATATTAGGTAAGCCTTTTTCAATTTCTTTCTCAAATGTAGACACTTCTGCCACTTTCTTCACCTTTTAAATATTTTAACATTTCCACCCACTCCTTTGCTAATGCTTAACTTACTAGAATGTTTGAAATGATATAAGGTGATCCAAATAAGTAATAACACATCTTATAAGGCATCCTGACTTATCTACCTCTCCTTTTCTTTTGTATGTGTGTGTGTGTGTGTGTGTGTTTGGGGCAAGGGAGTTCAAAGTAGTTCCTGCACAGAAACCTTTTACATTGCTGAAATACACAAAAACATATATATATCTTCAATTTGCTAACTTTATTCGGCCTTGTATCCTGAAGTCTTCACCTGTAAAGTAAGACCTTACTAGCTAAATGGTGAATAGTAAATGTGTAATACTAGTTATCACAAATGGTAAAATCGAGTGAATGATTAAGTAAATGAACATAATAATAAATATTTTAGGTCTTGTAACTTGTGCCAAATACTTATATTCATCTCCTTAAAATAATGTGAGAAATCCAAACATCTAATGCAGGCCATGCAGCACGAATCTTAAAGGAACAAAGATTTGACAACATAATAGATGACCTTCACCTCAAGTACATCACATGGAGCAAATCAAGGTAATTAATAATTATACACCACTAACCTCAGAGACATAGCAAAAAGCAAAACTAAAATGGCACACAAAACAACAAACCTCATTTGGCAGCTGACTTTTAAGTTGAAAGAAAAGGTAGCTCGCATATGCCAGTAGCATCACACAGCTGCTAAATCTTGATAGAGATAACACTGACTTCCCAAGATGAACCTCAGAGTGAGTAAAGTGAAGCACTGCAGGAAACAGTATTCCCATTACAGCCATCAACAGCAACCCAGAATTGACAACAGCAGCTGCCTGTTGCAAAGGCCAACTACAACGTGAACTCTGTGACATCAGGAGGACACAAACAGGAAAAAACAATTTCATGCAATAATTTCAATCAGGTCATGATATGTACCTTATTAAAAACCTGAACTTTTTTGCGGTGGACAATTCCACCAGTAAAAAATGCACATCCAAGAACTAGAAGCATATTTGACAAGATTGAGCCAAGTAAAGATTGCTGAACAACCCTAATCATATCGTTTTTCAGTGCAAAGATTGATATGATCATTTCAGTTGCATTGCCAAATGTGGCATTGAGCAGACCCCCAACTGCACATACCAACAGATGTCAGTTCAATAGATAGACAATGCGCATGTTGATACAAGCCTCACAGAAAGGGAATTAAATAATAACTACAATAGGATAAATAGGAAAAGAAAAGGCAGAGAAAATAATACGGCATAGCTGTGGACCTACACTATCTCCAATGAAATTCATCTACAATATGCAACCATAGATAATATAACCTCTTGTTGACAGAAGAATGATTTGCACTACGAAAACTACAACCATACCTGTTGGTCCTGTGTAGAATGCCAGTTGCCTGCATCGAAGATTAGTAAATTGGTGTGTTAGTACTAGATATAGATAAATAGCGATGACGAGGAAATGAAGTGTCAAGTCAAGACGTACTCGGTAACATAACCCAGACGTTCTGCCAAAGGAGTAATACCCAATAAGCTGAAGAAGAACACCCATCCCTATCAGATTCGATGTAGCCATTAATACAATATAATAGAATAGAATATAAAGCAAGTTAAGGGGGATTAAGCTACAATGAAGTAACGATTGTTTGTTAGATGAGGGAGGATTTTAGATTTGAGGCAGTTGCACATTGAATTCAACAATTTGCTGCTAATATGTAATGAAATGAAACATGAAAAAAGTGCAGTGCATATGAGAGGAGGGGGATCCATTGAAAAGGGAATTGAAAAGAAAGAGGCAAGTTATGGTGATTAATTAGAAGATTTGAAAGGCGAAAGCAATGATTTAGATAACACATACATGCTTTCCGGTGAGATAGTGTAGGAACACGGCCAAGGGACCAAAAGGGAGCAAGATGTTGATCTTGGCTTTAAATAAGACTGCAGATGCGCTCCTAAATGGTCTGAAGCGCAAAACCTTGAAGAGATAAGAAGAATAAGAGGATGCTGCTGCTGCTGCTTTGGGCAAACCTGCAACAGGAAGATGATGATGAGCGAGCACGCCGCTTGCCTCGAAATTGAAAGTGTGGACTGCTTTCCTGGCAGATGGTGAAGAAGAGGACGAAGAGGTGAAGGGAGTCTCCTCCTCCTCGTCGAAATCCACAGGCCCCATCTTCATCTGCATATATAATAAATAATAATAGAGCAGCAGCAGTTAGGAATGGAATCAAAAATGAAGGAAGGGAGAGTGAGGGAATGAGTGACTAAGATGGATGGATCCGTGTCATCTCATCCCATCCGATAGAAGTGACTAGGCTAGAGTGAGACAAGGTAAGCAGATCGATCTCATCTCATCACATCACATCAATGGTGAGCGAACAAGTGGGCTTGCCTGCGTGCTTGCGTAAGGAATCCTTACGAATCGAATCGAATCGAATCGAATGGAAGATAGATAGAAAGCTAAGGTGTTGAAGCGGAGGAATCCAGCTCTGCCTGCTTCGCTGCACCCAAATTCAACGGTCAAACAAGAGAGATGGGCTGGTCGGAGTCCACACCACAGAAACCAGAAAAGGGTTATCTCTCTCTCCCTGGGTGTGTGGATGGTTGCTCGTGCAGTAGCAGCAGCAGCAGCTAGCTCTGTTCTGTTGTGTTGTGTTGAGTTGAGTTGAGTTGAGTTATTTTGGTGGTTGGTGGTGCTAATTAAGTTTCCCCGATAATTTGGGGGCAACACGGACTCCTGCAAGAAGAAGAAGAAGAAGAAGAAAAAGGAGGAAAAGAAGAAGAAAATGAAAAGATTGGATATATGATACTATTAGTGGTGGTGTGGTGTTCGTTCATTCCCTCCTAACTCCGATTCTTTGTTGGGCTTCGGGGGTTGGCGTTGGATGGCCGGCAGGGGCCAAGTCTCACCTGCGAAGCTTCTGCGAAGCACCCCACCTTCCCCACTCTTTCTTAATTATTACTTAATCCTTTCCCATTCATTCAACCCAATTGCTTATCATTTTTAATTACCAAAATAGTAGTATAGTGTATCCCCACCACTCCACATTTTCCTACAACGTTACATTCGTATATCTTTTCAATTTAATACCCTTCACAGCAAATACCAAATCTATCCCTTTTTTTTATTATTCAATACCGCCTACACAACAGGTCTTTTTTCTAAATTGCTCCCCGTGTCTTTTGCGAGAATGTCATAATAATAATACGGCATATAATGTAATAATTCAATAAAAGGATTTCTTTTTCTTGCCTTTCCTTTTTAAGATTTAATCTTTCAAACATATCATTTTCATTATTTTAACATCTTATTTTATTTAACAATTACTATGTCTATAAATCATAAATTATGAATATAACATTAAAATTGTCATTTGCTTACAAACTGCAAGTTTGGAGATTAAACTGTTCTAACTTTAGATGGACGAGAGATTAATTTGATGAAAACTATATAAATTAACAAAATAAATTGGTATTAATTTTTAAATAAGTTAAATATTGTATATTATTATTGTTATTATTTGACTCATCACTATCAACAATGGATATATATTCTGAGAAACCAATATATATATATATATGTAAAAGAAACGTATCTTATGAGAAAAATAATTTATTATGGAAGTGAGAACAGTGAATCTTAACCGTAAAATCTTATATACATGGTCAATATTAAAAGATAAAGTCGAGTGACTTTTTTAAATGTATATATAAACATTAATTACCATTAATTAACTTTTAATCCTATGTATGATTACACGGTCTAGATTTGCTCATCTCACTTTCAAAATAAACCACCCATGATATGTCCTATATTTGAGGTGATAAGGAGAACTCATTCTTTTCTATATTTAACTTGCAAATTTTTCATTTTCCCCCTTAAATATGGACTATATTACAAGATCTCTTTAATGAGTAATCATAAGATTGAATGAGAATTAAGATAAATGTGCAATGATCTCAGGACACTGTCCATGAACTGGAGTCTGGAGGAGAATAACCCGCTCCTGATTTTCACAAGTTTTATCTTAATACTCCCTAATTATTTGCTTATAAGTGTTATGCCTATTTGTCCATCTAAATTTTCAGCTTTCGAACCGATGCCACATATGTATAAGTCAATAAATCACAATCATCAATAAATCTATTAAAACAGCTACACTTAAGGATCATTGTCTTCTCCTATTTTTCAATTTTAAACAGTACTCCCATATTTTATGATAAATGATGTTTGTTGCACTTGCCCATAACATGCAAATCTTGTAGGAGATGGTAGATAATTATGAAAGGAAAAGAAAATAGTTAAAGTGTACTGGCACCTATTTCTTTTAAATAAGGTCTTATGCTCAAGTCTTGTAATTATATAAAAAACATATCTTATAAGAAAAATAATTTATTGTGAGAGTGAGAGCAGTGAATCTTAACTGTAGGATCTTAGATACATGGTCAATATTAAAAGATAAAGTCGTGTGACTTTTTTAAATATGCATATGAGTATTAATTACCATTAATAAACTTTCAATCCTGTGTATGATTACACGACCTAAATTTACTCATCTCATTATCATAATAAACCACCTGTGATACGCCCTATATTTGAGGTGATAAGGAGAACTCATTCTTTTCTATATTTAACTTGCAAATTTTTCATTTTTCCCCTTAAATATGGATTGTATTACAAGATCTCTTTAATGGGTAATCCTAAGATTGAAGGATAATCAAGATAAATGCGCAATGATCTCGAGACACTGCCCATGAACTGGAGTCTAGAGGAGAATAACCCGCTCTTGATTTTCACAAGTTTTATCCAAATACTCCCTAATTATTTGCTTATAAGTGTCATGCCTGTTTGTCCATCTAAATTTTTGGCTTTCAAACCGATGCCACGTATGTATAAGTCAGTATCTCACAATCATCAATAAATCTATTAGAATAGCTACAATTAAGGATCATTGTCTTTTCTCCTATTTTTCAATTTTAAACAGTACTCCCATATTTTATGATAAATGATGTTTGTTGCACTTGCCCATAACATGCAAATCTTGTAGGATATGGTAGATAATTATGAAAGGAAAAGAAAATAGTTAAAGTATACTGGCACCTATTTCTTTTAAATAAGGTCTTATGCTTAAGTCTTGTAATTAACATATATATATATATATATATATATAAAGACTTACTTTTCTATGAGCCAACTCAACTCAAAGTAGATTAATTGCAATTGACTTCAAATCTATACTAATATTAGTAGTTTTTGGTTTGTGGTTTGTTTAGTAGGAGGGGGCGAATATAAAATAAAAATAAATACTCCTATGTTTGAATATATCTATTTAAAACCAAACACAAATTAAAATGAACAATAATACAATCAATGAACTACTCTAATAATATAATACTTCAATTAAGATAATTAATAATTTGATTAAGGGCACTATTAGGAAAAAAAAACATTAATATTATCATGATATTAGAAATAGACTGAATGATGAAAAATTCATAGATAAATTGAAATGGATGGAGCAATAAGCACGAAATTAAAGTTAGGTAAATTACAAACTTTTATATATACTTAGCACTAATAACAAATTACTTATAATGAAATTACTTGTTAGAAAAGACTAGACTTGACGGGTAACTTTGTTTAACAGCATGTTTGTATTTTTGTTTAGGAGCTTTACAATTAATTCAAGAAAACAAAAAAAAATCAATTTTTGGAGGATGTTAATGTTGTTTGATTTATAAATCTTAGATAGAATTGACTAGGAGAAGTGGGAATTTGTTACTTCCTACCATAATATAATATCTTAGATCTATGTGTCCCTAGTCAAGCCTTAGGGTCCTCAAGACTCACCCATGTTGCTCAAAAAGCCTCGAGACCAACAAGTCATGAAAAATTGCAAAACAAATTAGATGTTGTCAAGCATGCTAGCCAGGCGAGGCCTTCACTCAAGGATTGTTCTCTGAAATTTTGGTAACTCTGCCAGGTGAGGCTTATGAGCTCACCAAGTGAAGCTTGCTTTCCTGGAATGGTTATCGAACTTGATGAGCTTGCCAAGCGAGGCTAGAAGCTCCCTAGGCGAGGTTCCTTGATACTAGAACAATATTAAAATGGCACAGTTTCGATTTTTGATATCCTAACCCTATAAAAATCCCCCTTCCACATGTTTTTGGGTAGAAACACAAAAAGCTTAAGCCCCAAACTCTTCTCCTACCTCCCCACTCTCAACCTTACTCAATCTTACCTTCTAAAAGCTTCAAGGTAAGAGATTTTTGTTAGTTTATGTCATGTTTCTCTATTTCCTTCCATGTTCTTGAGTATGGATTGCTTATATTCTTCATGTTTTCAAGTTTGGGTGTTCCTCCAACGCTATTAGAGTTGGTTTAGAGTTGTTTGGAGGTTGTCATATATTATCTGTAGGTTTTATTGTGGTTATGTCATATATTGGTGCCACCCCTATTCCATGGAGCTCCTTGGTTGTTGACATCACTAGTTCTCCCACTCCATGTGAGCAGGTTTGAGCCTATGACCTATATTTTTTGTCATTAAAGATATTTTATTAGCTTGTTGACATAAATGCATGATTCTAAAGACTATTTCAAAATAAATGAATATGAACCATTGTTAATTTTATCAAATTTATGAATTTTTATGTTTTCAATGGAACATGAAATTATATTATGAAAACTCATGGGACCATTTGTTGCTAAAATGATTTTTATGAATAGCTTGATTATGAATGTGAATATTTAGAGATGGCATGATTACCCTAATGACTTCAAGAGTGGTATATTTATATGATGTGTTTTCAAACTTAGAATAGAGTCTAGTTATCTGATTTTAGAGAAAATATTTAGTTTTTATGATTTAAAGATTAGACAGTAATTATAAAGAAACTTATAGTGAATTAACGGTTGTGAGAGATCATTGACCTTGATTCTAAGTTGTCCTCCAATCTCACCTTCAGTGTATTTAGAGATAGAACCTTGTTAGGCGTCCAAATTCAGGATTTTATGAAGTACCTATAAAGATCAGAGAAATCCAAGAGATCAATGTTGTTTTGCCATGTGTACATGCATAACTAGACATTTTTCTTTCTCCACTAGACTATTGATATTTATTATATTATTTATAGAGGTTGTTTTATTTAATATTATGATGTTATGTATCTTTGTTGATTATGCTATGTAGCGGTTATGGGTGACAGTAGCTGCTGCAGATTCTTCTCAGCCTCCTCCCCAATAGTAGTAGAGATTCCAATTGGATGATCTTTACATTGAAGTGAAGTATCTTTTGCTTTTTGAATAGAGTACTCTAGTATAGTGGGGACAGGGTCTCGGACCTTATATGTTCCTTTTACATTTTGTTTGCTATGATTTAGATTTATTATGAATGTAAAGTGATATAGTTTTCATCGTACTTTTGTACAAAATAACTCTAGACATATTTCATATTATGATCTCAGATTCGGAGATAGTTCATGAACTAGATTATGAATGTTTAACATATATTTTGGAAATACACGTGGGTTTATGTTTTAAAATAGATTCAATGAATTAAAATATGCCTATAGTACTACTTGGCGACCATGGGGCTTACATGTGGGATAGAGAATTCCTCACGTACTGGCCACGTTTCCAAATCAGGTCGTGACACAATCACTTCTAGACGAATATCAAATATAAATCACTTTACTTTAAAACTAATCATAACTAAATCAATTATTCAAATGAAAAACCAAACACATACTAGCTTGTCAAAATTTGTATTTTATGTTGTACATTTTGCATATTACATGCTTTTATTAAAATATTACTTGAAACAATTGTGCTTGTACATCGTGGCAGGAAAAATTAGGGGGTGAACAAGTTGAAATTTAAATCAGGGAAAAAATTAAGGTATTTCTCTTTTTTGACTTTTGAGGTGGGTATAGATTAAAGCCCAAAAAAAATGGGTGAAATGATTTAAAATACTCTTGGACTTATGTTCTAGTTGATTTTTTTCCTCTAATATAAGTTACAAAGTATATATCTACATTTTGGTCCCTGAAAAATATTTTTTTTAATACTTAAGTCCTTAAAAGATTCAATCCATATACACTTTAATCTTCAAAAGTTTTTATCTCAAATACATTAATTCTTATAATAGGAAAATTATACACAAATTAGTTCATGAAATATTGATTTTTAACATATCAATCCTTGTTGTAAGATTCAACCTATAATATATTTATCTTTGGTCCTTAAAAAAAATTGGCTTTTAATATATCAATTTTTTATATACTAACATTTATATTATTATCCTATTAAGAGATTAAGGGCCTGTTTTGCACACTGAATAGGATAAGAGCTGATAGTATAAGATCTAATAGGATAAGACTTGATAGTAAAAAACCTGATAAAGTTTTAATACTATACAGTATTTGGTGTAACACTGTATAAAATATTATATTTTATATTTTATAGTATTATAATTTATTTACAAATAATTCTAATATTTTAATTAAACATAAAATAAAATAAATTTTTTTATTAATGATTTAAATATAATTTTCAAATATCATATTCATGTACATATTTATTAATTAAAATTTGATTACTTTAAATATTATTATTTATTTAAATATTTTATAATGATTTATTATTTCAGTAAACTACATAAATATTAAATAACTCTTTTATATATTTTTAATATTTTCTATTTTTAATTATAATTATTTAAATTTTAATTTAAAAATAAATATTAATTCAAAATATTTTTATTATTGACCCTTACTTTTATATATTACATATTATTTATTATTTATTTTAAAAATTTATTTCTATTTTATATTTATTATTTTATTTTATCTAATATTTATTAATTATAATTATTTTTTTAATGTATATAGCTAGATTGATATCATATATTATTTATTAACAATATTTATTTATTATGAAATAATTTTATTTATAAATATTACTTATTCTTATTTATTTAAAATTATTCTATTTTAATAAAATATTAAAAAAGAAAAGTAACCTTATATATTAAAAGTTAATCAGGTCTAATATGATGTAATATCTTAGGTACACATATCCTTAGACAAATTTAGTGCGGCCTTGGGGTCCCCTAGAACCCACCCGTGTTGTTGGAAGGCCCCACTCATTTTAAAGCCTAAAATTTTAACAAAAACCATTCTAGAGATCATTGCAGTGCTAAAATGAGCATAGCAACGGTGACAAAAGGTAAGACAACAAGGACGAGAAAAAAACAAGCACTCTGGAGAGTGTTGCAGTGCTCAAACTAGTGTTGCAGTGGTCTGGTAGTAATCTGGTGCTCTTCTAGAATGTCATTTATGAGCGCTGCAGCGGTTAAAGTTTTATAAAAACTCCATTTTCGAGTTTCCAAATCCAACAAAACACCACTGTCACCCCTTGAACACAAGAACTCCGCCTCCCTACCATGTTTCTACCCCTAAACTCCGTTTTTCTCCATTTTCTCTCAAATCTAACTTCAATATTTCATTTTCCAAGCTTAAAGTAAGTTGGTTAGTTGATCTTGCTTCAGTTTTCTTCAATCCTTTCTTGTTCTTGGGGTGTTATTAGTGCTCTCTCATGTTATTCAAGAAATGAAGTTCTTCTATTATGTTAGAGATAGATTTGAGTTATATAGGGATTATTAGAGGTTAATCTAGCATACTATAGTTGTTATGGCAGATACCAGTGTCATTTCTACTTCCCAGAGTTTTGTTGGTGCTAGCTAATCTTGTATATTCCAACTCTCCAAGTGAGTGGGTTCAAACATGTGATCTCTATGTTGTCATTAGAGATATTTTCATCAAAACATGGCTTTATGTATGGTTTCAGAGATTGCTACAAAGAGAATGGAAATTTTTGTTGGTATATCATGTTTTGAACTGATGGTTTCAGAGCATGAAATATATTTTTAATAAAACTCATGGGACCATTATTGTTAAATTGATTTTATGTGGGATTGATGGCATGTGTGAATATTAGATCCTTTTTTATGAATGTTAGAATGAATTTTGGAAGTGATTTATGCAAATGACATAGCTTTTATACCCACAAGTAATTATTTGTGTATCTTATTATTACTATCAATTTATGATATATCTAATTTAAGTTTGATGTATTATCAATGTAAAATAATTTTACATTGTCATTTATCATATATATATTGTCACGTTACTAAAAGTGTTTGATTCAATAATTTGCTATTTTTTCACAAATAGAATCATATGATTTAATGATAGCATAATGCTTTTTTACACTAACAATTCATAAAATTAATCTCTATTTAAACTAATTAAATTAATGAACTATATTTATATGTTCCTAACCTTAAACTAATTTTTAAATCTAAATAAGAAAAAAAAAATAAGATTTAAACATTTCAATAAACTTTTACATAGTAGTATCGCAGTTTAAATATCTTATAGAAAATAAATGGCAGATCTAACCCTAATATAATATCGAACATATTACTTTCCATCACAAAAAAGTTGCACCAACCATGCTCATCGTGCTTGCGTATAGAAAGATTAACTCCTCATACACTATTGGTAGGGTTGTCAAATTCTCGAAGACTAAGGTTTGTTCTATGAAAATTAATTTTGGAGGCTGACATGAAGGATTGAATTTTATTTATGGAGTGTAATTCAATAAAGTTTACATGCAATAATCCTGCTCCACAAGCATAAAATAGATCATCTATGTATGTTAAAGAAAGGACCTGATCTGACTCAAGATAGCAGCATATATAGATGATGATGTAGTGATCTACCATTACCAACGACCTGAAGCAATCCATTGGTTATTGTGTGCTAATTCAGGACTCAGGCATCTTCCCTACGTGAATCTCGTCCTTGCAATGTGATTGTGATTCGTGGCCCACATCATCCCAAACTCAATCCCTTGAGCTATGACCGAGAAGGTATCCGAAGTCCAACAAAGTAGACTGCGTGTACATTGCCACTGAATATCAAATGAATATCATCAGAGGCACCCCCTTCCTCAGTCCGCACAACTGTCAACTCCATCTTCACCAAGATTGCATCTGCAATTGCAAGAGGGAGAAAAAGAAAGATGCAAACAAATACCTACCAAAATTTTGGAGGAGTCCTCACTCTCTCTCTCTGCAATAATAAGAATATGGAATAACAACCAACAAATTTTGCAAATAACTTAAAAAAATTAAGATACAAAAAAATAAAAAGTTGCATATTGAAGGTGTTATATCAATAATTATATTTCTCCCAACAGCATCATACACTACAAAGACACGGTCATATTTTATTGATAAAATGTCGTACAAACATGTAATTTGCCAGTACAAACTTGCATGGATTCATTGATTTCTTCAGGTATCAGTATAAGGCCCATGAACGAAGACAGCAGGTGGACCATGTGAATATCTCCATTCTCCACAAGCTAAGCATCTATCGAGCCCAACACTGTTTTCAAGAGTACAAAATTTGCAAGACCAAACTTTAAACTTTGCAATATCTTGCCCCTTCACTGTTCTGCAGGCTTCGCATTGTAGGGCCAACGGCTGCAATGAACCAAATTAACATCATCAGAATCCATTGCTATCGATGGATGGAATTCACCAGACACATGCAAGCTCATGCGATCATAACAGCATCCATGATTTCAAGCAGAAGCGAAAGCCCAAAGTACACTAATAAGATGATATAATGTTACATAAAAATTTATGATTTGAGGATCCTTTTCTAATCCCATAAAAAAGGTCAAACATTTCAAATAAGTCATCTGCGAGAGATAGGTTTAGGTCCAACCGCAGAGAATTAACTTAACCGAAAAAAAATAAAAAACTCTTTATCAATGTGTTTTGGTGAGGGTGGGAGGAAAGACATAACTGAAACTCATCAGCAACTTTTAACAGTTGCATAAATTGATATAAACTGCAGTTAAGACCACAAATATCGTATGCATCCTATCAACTTCGCAATTCGGCATGTGTAACAAATTGTACCTCATTTAACAAAGTGCAAGAATTGCATTGCCATTTTTCTCCACCATCTGCTGTTTCCTTGGCCATTGCTGAGCGAGTAGCTGATGTAGTTGCTGAACTTTGAATAGATCTAACATTCGAACTCCAGGACATCCTTTGCCTCTCAGAAGGTCCAGTAGAACTCATATTGTGCTGTATACAATCGTCATCCTCTGCAGACTTTGATCCACACCACTTGTCATCATGCAGTCGCATTTCAGCAGCCATGGCAGCAGCTTGTATTGGACTCAGAGCAGACTTGATGCTGTCATCACCACCTACACACTGAGGTCCAGAAGGCAGCAAAGCTCCACGACGTGCTCTGCTTTCTACGGCAGCTAATGCAGTCTGGCGAAGTGCTGACAAGGGTGGTTGCCGGGAGAACCCACCGAGGCGTCTACCGGAAAGGTCAAATCCTTTCTCAGTGCCACTAATCCCTTTGGCCATCATTTCTTCACATTCCTACAGCCGAATAGAATCTGAACTAAGTATACACAATTGTCTACAACCAATCCCAAGAAGAATGTGCATATTAAAAAATAACCAGCCAAAACTAATAGCACCCTAATTTAATAGTCTGAGACAGCATATGTGACTGAGGAGTCCACTTGTGATCTAGGCAAGTTACTAGAAATTAGTCTGTCTGATTACAATCTTCTTTGGAAATTGGAGTTTTACTAAAATTTGCAAAGAGAAGGGTACACCTGCCAGAATAACTCCAGTGTGAAGAGTGAAGCTCAACTTTAAGCAATTAGGACTCAAGGTGTAAACGGCCTCACAACCCTCAACTTCCCCCTATTTCTTTTGTTGCTAGTGTGTGTGTGTGTGCACCCTCTGAAAATGTACAAATTTTTGCATCTATATAGACAAGTAAAACCATATTCATGCATCACCAAAAAAGCACATGCAACATGAAGGTCATATCAATTAGAACAATGCTTCATTGTTAAGTATTTAGTTTATAGATGGCGTTATCCCAAGAAGTAACAATAAAAAAGTAGACTTAACAAAAAATAAAAAATGAAAAAGTAGAGACAGAGAAGGAAGCATTACCTTCCTGATTTCATCCAAAAGGTTGTAAAACTGAGCATTATGGGGGCCATGTTCATTATGGCAGAGCTCGTGCAACATAGTATCAAGAATCTGCTCATAGGGGAAGAAATCCCACTCACGATTAGGCCTCCGCAGCCTTAGCTTTACTTCTGCGCCCGGCCCTATATTGAGCCCTAAAAGAGATGAATTGGCAGGGCTGTATTCGATAGGTTTAGTGAGTCGAGCAAGTAATACTAGCACGCAAGTCCAAGTGCATGTGCAAGTGTGTGAGATTAAAACAAGAAATAGAGGAATGCAGATAGACATAGGCACGGACCAGAATTCAGAAAGAACCTTGACTTTCCATTTTCTTTTTCGCATGATTGGTTGCACCTGCTTAGCTACTTTTTCAAGAATCTTCCTGGCTTCATCTTCTCCAATTCTGTTGAGGGGTTTGATTTCCCAGACCTTGTTAAGATCATTGAGATCCATGCTATGCTAATGCTAGTTGGTGACAGTCAAGACAGCGTACAGATTCCTGACGTTGCCCCTATGACAAAATCTTATTATGCAGAAATACAAGTGTTATTATAAATCACAAAATCTGGGCCGGGAGATCTTATTCTCGTCTAGGTTGAAAGGCAGCATGAAAACCCAATTCCCTTTCTATTCTCATATATATAACTAATGTAATTCAGCTCGATCGCAGGTAGAAAGAGATGAAATGGATGGGAATGCTACACAATTATAAACTCGTTTGAAAAATATCCGGAATTAATCCAGAAATTGTGCCATCAAATATGCTTAATTACACGAGTCAATATTTGATTTTAAAAATTGACTAGCGTATAGAATATGCCAAAATCTAAGAAGCAGTTACCGTCTAATTACACGCCACGCCAGAATAGACACGCTTTGCAGTCAACTATGAAGAAGAGGAAGGAAAAAAAAGAAAAAAAATTCCCAGTTAAGTTCACGCAGGAAGCTCACTCCGATCCACAAAATGAAAATTTTGCTTAAGAATTCGCTTGGCAATTACTGAAATGGTCACATACTAATACTATACTAGTGCGCACTGTAGTGTTGTTCCCTGGAGGAATTCTAATGATCATATGATATTCCTATTAGGAAGGGTGGAGAATTGGGAGGGAGAATGAAACTGAGCTGACCTGAATGGGTGAGTGGCTGTGTGCAGTAGATAAGGAAAAGGAAAGGATTGGCGCACGCAAAATGAAAAACTAAGTAATATTTATTTATTTATGATTTATGATTATGATGAAGAAAAATGGGCAATTGAGATCACTGACTTCCTCTTCAAGTTTGTTTCTTTGGACACAAATTCCCGTGGCCTGCCCTTTTGATTTGGCCTTCTTCTTCTTCTTCCCCTTCCTTGCGTTGCTGTTGACTGTTGAGCCGTGTGTGGAATCGAATTGAATGGATGGAGAATTGAAGTGTAACTACACACTGACACTATAGACGACGTCGTAGATCAAAATGGTAATTCATGAATGAATTCGCGGGTCCATCTCGTTGACAAACTAAATTAGGCTGAAAAAATAAAAATAAAAATAAAGGAAAGGAAAAGTACGTACCTATTATTGATGCGGTGCGTTTCGTAGTTAAAATAACATTGTTGAAATAATAAATATACGGTAAACATTGTTGAAATAATAAATATACGGTACGTTGGTTGCTTTCTTTTTTATAGAAAGTAATTTTTTAAGTAAAATCATTTTGATATAAGTTTCTACTCTAAAACCAAAAAAAACAAAAAAATGTTACTTGCTCTACTAACTTTGGTTGGAATGTAATTTTACTTTTTCTGTTTCTAAAGGGGCAGATTTATATCGATTTTTCCATAAAAGAATAGCATCATAGCTCAACTTTTTATTGGCAAATAAATCTTAGTTTCATCACAATGCAAAAATGGTTGGTCATGGTAAAATCCAATCGTGATCTTAGACGAATATTTTACTTGGTATAATATTAGAAATTTAAAACTAATGGCTTGTAAGCACCTGCTTGTTGATTGGCTCATAAGCATTACTTATGGCCAATGATAATCAATGGCCATTGAAGCCAAACTTATATATAATAAGAATAAGAATAATAAAGGTCATCAAAAGGTGAGAGAACAAGAAAACAGAAACACAGAGAAAGCACAAAATCTTTCCACGGCTTGTACCAAAGCCTTATTCATCCCCTCCTCCTCCTCCTCCTCCTCCTCCTCCTCCTCCTCCTCCTCCTCCTCTGCCTCGCAATCTACCACCACAAGATCCTCTCTTGCTTCATTCCATAACGCCAACCCCTTCCTCAGGCTCTCCTCTCGTTCTCGTTCTTGCTCTCAACGTGCGGTGGTCAAGAATGTTTCGAAAGCAGTGGACCCCTCAAAATCCTCCGCGTCGTCAAGCTCCAAGGAATTATGGTCTTGCGGTACAAAACCAACCATCTTGGTGTCGGAGAAACTTGGAGAGGCAGGGCTTCAAGTGCTACGTGGTTTCGGGCACGTGGACTGCGCCTACGACCTCTCACCGGAGGAGTTGTGCGCGAAGATCTCGTCCTGTGATGCGTTGATCGTGAGAAGCGGGACGAAGGTGTCGAGGCAGGTGTTCGAAGCTTCCAAAGGAAGGTTGAAGGTTGTGGGGAGAGCTGGCGTGGGGATTGACAATATGGATCTGCAAGCTGCCACCGAGTTTGGCTGCCTTGTCGTCAATGCTCCCACAGCCAACACCATTGCTGCTGCTGAGCATGGCATCGCTCTCCTTGCTGCCATGGCAAGGAAAGTTGCCCAGGCTGACGCCTCCATCAAAGCTGGTATGCTATGCAATACATAATTGACACTATATACTATACACATGTATACATGTATGTTTCCATGTATCTTTGATTATATATGTAATTATTATTATATACTCGCAACAGGGAAATGGGAAAGAAACAAGTATGTTGGAGTTTCTATGGTTGGGAAGACATTGGCGGTGATGGGGTTTGGAAAAGTTGGATCTGAAGTGGCGAGGCGTGCGAAAGGGTTGGGAATGCATGTGGTTGCACATGATCCCTATGCCCCAGCTGACAGAGCCCGTGCTATTGGTGTGGATTTGGTCTCATTTGATCAGGCCATCGCCACCGCCGACTTCATCTCTCTCCATATGCCCCTCACTCCATCTACTAGAAGGGTCTTCAACGACAACATTTTTGCAAAGATGAAGAAAGGAGTCCGCATCATTAACGTTGCTAGAGGTGGAGTTATTGACGAAGATGCCCTCGTCAATGCCCTTGATACTGGAATCGTTGCTCAGGTTACGTATACGTACTAGCTAGCTATGGTCCATTATATATGATACCGTACATACATACGATGATAGCATCCTTTTTATCACAAATAACGGCTAGTATCAGTAATTGTCGTGTACGGGTAACTGTACATTACGTTCCATATGAAAAGTGCTATTTGAACACCTAAGAGTGGGTGTCTGAAACAGACACCCACTTTTTAATTGTTGGATGTGATGGATGTTAAGAGTAAATGGGGATATCCATCACATCCAATGGTTATAAAGTGGGTGTCTGTTTCATACACTCACTTTTGGATGTTCAAATAGTTTTTCTCCGTTCCATATATAGTACCTTCGTACTGCACGTATATACTTTCAAGCTACGTTTATGCTCATTTTACACAAGTTCCTTTAGTTGCAACACTTTTCAATATCAACTCCTATATATTTCAGCTATTAACTAACTTTGGCCCAAATATCTTTATTCTAGCGATTAGAATTTTCTCTCATTTGTCATTTGATATGCTCTTCAAATATCAAATAATTATATATAAATATGAGCATTGTTATTTTAACACTTAAAATGAGTGTTTAATTGAGACATTTATTCTATTATCATTGAGTGATGATAGGTGTACAATTAAATTATACAATAGATGTACACCACACACTTTATTATCATTGGATTTGATGAATGAATGAGATAAGTGGGGACCACACATCACATTCAATGATGGTAAGATGGTGTGCATTTGTTCTGTAATTTAGTTGCATACCAAACATTATTTATCATCATTAGACTGATGGATTTGTGGAAAAAGAGGAATTATTATCACATCCAATAATAATAGAATAAATGTCAAATTTGAGTATTGAAATAATATTTGCCTATAAATATATCTAAGTAACTGTTATCTATATATATAAAGAGAAAAACTATTTTAACACCAAAAAATGGGTGTCTGAAACAGACACCCACTTTATAATTGTTGAATGTGATGAATGCCCCCACTTATTCTTAACATCTATCACATCTAACAGTTAAAAAATGTGTGTCTATTTCAGACACCCACTTTTGAGTGTTAAGATAGCACTTCTCGTATATAAAAAAAAGGCTGCACTTGATGTGTTCAGTGAGGAGCCCCCACCCAAAGATAGTAAGTTGGTGCAGCACGAGAATGTCACCGTCACGCCTCATCTTGGAGCTAGCACGAAAGAGGCACAGGTCTGTCTGTTTTTCCTACTGCATTTGTTCCCTTCCTTCTTTCTTGCATTAATTCTGTTCTTTGAATATATGAGTATGTATATGTCGAGCGAGAAACATATCATCTAACCAACGTTGAGTTAACAAACAGGAGGGTGTGGCCATTGAAATAGCAGAGGCTGTCGTTGGAGCATTAAAGGGGGAGCTTTCAGCAACTGCCGTCAATGCTCCTATGGTTGCTCCGGAGGTAATTAAACGCAACATTGTGTCATGTCATGCTCATGCTTATGCTCATGCTCATGCATGCATTCCAATAAAAAATAAAGTACCTAGCTATATATATATATATATTTGTGATCTCAGTGCAGGTGCTGTCAGAGCTGGCCCCGTATGTTGTGCTAGCAGAGAAGCTGGGGAGGCTAGCAGTACAGTTGGTGTTCGGAGGAAGTGGAATCAAATCGGTGAAGGTGATTTACCGATCAGCTAGGGGTCCAGATGACCTGGACACTAGACTCCTGCGAGCCATGATCACAAAGGGCATCATAGAACCGATATCGAACACAATTGTGAACCTGGTGAATGCGGATTTCACTGCGAAGGAGAAGGGGCTTCGCATAAGCGAGGAGAGGATAGTAGTTGACTCATCACCAGAGCTGCCGGTGGATTCAATCCAGGTTCAGATATCCAATGTGGAGTCCAAGTTTGCGAGTGCTGTGGTGGGAGGGGGCGGTCACATATGCATAGAGGGAAAGGTGAAGGGTGGGTTACCCCACCTGACGTGTGTGGGCTCTTTCAGCGTGGACGTCAGCTTAGAAGGGAATCTCATTCTGTGCCGCCAGGTAGATCAGCCCGGGATGATTGGTCGTGTTGGGAATATACTGGCCGAGCACAACGTCAATGTCAGTTTTATGAGCGTCGGAAGGACATCGCGGAGGAAGATGGCTATTATGGCTATTGGCGTCGATGAAGAGCCAAACAAGGTCGCTCTTGAAATGATTGGCGCCGTCTCTGCCATCGAAGAGTTTGTCTTTCTCAAACTCTAGTCGTCCTCGTCCCTCTCTGCTCGCTCGAGGTCGCTAAATACTGTACAGTACGTGCTAGCTAGCCAGCTGCGTACGTATGTGTCAAGTCAAACAAATTAGTAATTAACTAATGCCTTCGGAATAATGAGCACTTCCTAGCTGCGTACGCACCTGCCAATGTTATTCCGTGAAGTTTGACAAGATTACAATTGTGGTACGAGGTTCTTTTGCTATTTGTTGGTATTCTAAGCGATCATAACATGAAAACCCTGTAGAAAAAACACACACACACACACACACAAATCCCTGTGGCAGGAAAACGCGGAGGCTAATGGTTTGTTTAGAGGCGGCTTCTCACCTACAGTTGGCAGTCAATGCCTTTGATGTAGTCGAATTTAACCACATTTTATAAATGTGGTTAAATGAAACCATTTATGTGGCAAATCACCCTGTCTCCTTCCTCTATGGACTTCCCCCCGTGTTTGCTGGCTCCTCTACTGCCACCCTCATTCTTGCAACTCTACCACACCAACCTCCTCCGGCGACCCTTGCCACCGCACCATCTCCTCCCTCCTCGCCACCACCATAACCGCCCCTCCTCCCCCCATTCTCTGAAAACCCAAGTTGCAACATCCAAGTTTCAGATGCAATAGATTCAACAAACCACAGTGACAGCAATTGTGGAAAATAATCAAAACCAAAAAAATTCAACAACATGAACCACAACAAGAAACACATACATTCACAAATACAAAAATTAAAAAAAAAAAAAGAAAGAGCAAAGGCAATCAACACAAGCAGAGTGCAGCAATTGAGTAAGCCACAAATAATAATTTTAAAAAATTAAGGGAAAAAAAACCGACCCAAGAAATTCCCATAACAAAAAGATAATATCTTTACACATAAAAAAAACACGAATCCAACACTTTAGGCACTGAATGAGGGCGGGCGGTTCGGCGGCAGAGCAGAGATCTGGGGCTAGCAGAGATGGCGCTAAGGGAGCGGATCTGGTTGGACTTCTCGGCGTCTTTGCTGGTGTTGGTGGCGACTGTGCGCGAGAGTGGTTCCGGCGTGGCTGGAGTGCAGATGGGAGGTTGGACGGCGTGGCAGAGCGCGGCTGTAGGAGCGGCGCAATAGTGAGAAGCGGCGTGAGCGGCCGACGGCGAGGAGCGGGGTGAGCATCCGTGACATTCTAGGTTCTTTGAGCGTGCGATCTTGACTGGTGAGGGCTGAAGCCCAATGGCGTGTGCGTGCTGCACATGGCGCTATCCACGCGCGCCGATAAGTACTACGCCACGACCTCTTCAGCATCAAGCCCCTCATCCAGCTCTTCAAGAACTCCCACCTCGTTCACGCTCGCAACGTTGATGGTTTTGGGTTGGACACCAAGGTTGTGTTCCGCAAGAAAGTGTCGCACCAACAAAATCAGTAACTCGATCATATCTATAAACTATAGTTGTAATTGCTTCTTTCTTTAATTGCCATCTCTCGTCAATATTGGCGGGGTTATCGGAGGATGGGGATGCGGCGGAGGTGGTGGAGTGAGGGGGAAGTATAGGAAGGAGACTGGTAGTGTGGGAATACCATATGAGCATTTAGCCACATAATTATTTTACACGTGTCATGCTCATATACTTACACCTTGACAACTGCAGCCGTAGGTATTGACTGCCAACTGTAGGGTAGTAGGCGCCTTGTTTAGATACATAGAGAAAATGAGAAGCAAAAGAATTTTTTTGAAAAAATAAAGGAAATATAATGTGATCAGGTGTTTACAGCGTAGAATTTCTCTTTTTTTTTTTTTAAATTAGAAGGAGCTAATTTCTCTTTCAAAATATTTTTAGAGATCAAATTGAGAATTTATTCCCATTTGGTGTCCGAAATTAAATGTGGAATTAACAGTAAATTGGAATTGGATGGTGCAATTTCAATTTTTATGTTTGAAGTAACATATCAAATTAAAATTATAAGTCAATTTTATGAAATTAAAAAAAGGTAGACTCTTTTTTAATTCCAATATATATATTATAAGTTGTAAATTCTAAAACTTATTATATATTTCTTCATTAAAGCCTACCTAATTTTTTTTCTCTTTTTTATTTATTTGTTAGCAACCATGTTTCATTCTTTAATAAATTCAAATTAAATTGTAAGATTTTAAATTAATTTTAATTCTAATATCCAAAGTATAGGTATCAGAGATCAGATCTAAAAGAGAATAAGGCTGAAAAGAAAAACGAGAGAACTCAAGAGTATTGAAGAATCGGAATTTCTATTTTTGAATTGCTTAACCTTATGAGTGCTTTACGTGGAGTCTTATATGCAGAGATTGTGTAGCTTATGATACGCAATATACAAGTCTAAATGACAAGATGACTCATAACAGAACTAACAGAAACTAACTTTGGGTTGTTGAGCTGACCAATCTCTTCTAACCGATTGGTTGTTGAGTCTAGTCCTATCCTATCACAAACCAACCAAGTTTTTATCAAAAGTTAGTATTATAGCCCGCGCGATCTACGACCATGAATTATCTTAAAAATTAATGTGAATTTTTTTACTAATATTTTACTATTAAATAAGAGATAATAAAATATATCATATACTAAAAAAAATTATTTGAAAAACATAAACTTTAATATATAATCGTCTAAAAGGATTGAATGAGTGGCTTTATTGTAATGTTCGGTCAAAATACATTATTAACTTACTTTTAGAGCTGTTCGCGGTTTGGTTTGATTATTTTTAAAGAATCGAACCAAACTGTAACACCTAATTTTAAATAAAAATATTATGAACAAATTTTGAATCAGGAAAGATGCCAGTTACTCTTATCTATCGTTTATGGTTCTAAATTTTACTAAGTGTGGATCCTATTCCTTGGAGAGCTATATGATAGAACTACATTGGGATCAAAAGTCCTAATAATTATTTCCAAGAAGAAAATAAATTAAAAAATAATTTTTAATGAATTTTATGAAACTTTTAAACATTTTATTTTTAGCCCACAAGTTTATAAAGTTTTAAAAATTCCTTATTTAAATTTGTGTTTTAAAGTTAATAAAGAGCAAATAAGTTAATAGAGAGAAAATAAATGAGGACACCAACATGTAAATAAATAAGATTTGAAACAATCCAGCCTAATACATATCAATACTTGAATTATTACTCAAGGATCTAAGAAAAACTATTCTGGAGAGCTCTGCAGCACTTAGTGAGCACTACAACTGTTAAGGAACAGTTAGCGCTCAAAAATTTATAAAAGTCCCCTGTTTCGGGGTCCAGACCATACAAACACACTTGTCCACCTCCAAAACTCGAGATATATCGCTCTCTCACCCCTGTGTGACTCTAAACTTCCATTTTCTTCTATTCTTTCAAATCTAACTTCAATATTTCATTCTTAAGACTTTAAGATATGTAGTTCTCTTGATTTTGCTCTCTTTTCTTCAATTCCTCCTTGGCTTTAGGGTGATTTTCATGTCTATTAAGGGAATAGAGTTCTTTCATTGTGTTAGAGTTATATCTATGTGAATAAGGTTTATTAGAGGTTAATCTACAGTTCTACTGCTTTAATGGCAGATATTGGTTTCATTTCTTTTCCCCAGAGTTCTATTGGTATTGTTTCAGCAAATTCCATCCCTCCAAGTGAGTGGGTTCGCATCTGTAATATCTATATTGTTCATTATAGTTTTTTTCATGAAAATATGATTTACTGCTTAATTTTAGAGTTTACTATACAAGAAGATTTGAAATTTACTATTTGTGATTGGTTTGTGATATGTTGATTTGAGAGCATGAAACTTATTTTTAATAAAAACTCATGGGACCATGATTGTTGAACTTATTTTAAGTGTATTTGATGATAATTGCGAATATGGGGAACTTTTATGAATGTTAAATAGAATTCTAGAAATGAGTTATGTATATGAAATAGTTTTGTACCGAGATATGTAGTTTAGATAAGAGAATAGAATTATGATCGCAAACTTTGCTATTTTGAAGCATGACATTAAGTTTCCTAGTTTATGAAAAGCTTGATAGTTTGAGATATGTTTTAGATATTTAGTCAAAATGATTTTAGAGTAGGAATCTTTGTGCAAATTTTGGACAGTTGATGGCTACATACTTTGTGAAGGTATGAAATAACAAATGTCTACAAAAGGGTGATCCCTTGGGCATGATTTTATAGACACAATTATGCTAAGATCAAACTTTTAGAATCAGATAAATTTAGAGCCCACAGAGAATTAAAAAAAGGGTTTTAAATGTTTTTATATTTAGATGGATTTATTTGGTTAATTTAGTTGATAATGATAAAGAAACGTTCAGTGAGTTAATGGTTGGAAAAATAATCGTTAACCACCTTAGTACTAAGTTGCCTGAGGGCAATCTCAAGGGTCAAACATGGGACCCAGTTAGGTGCCTAATTCATGTTCTTAAGAAACCCACAGACCAAACAATATCAGACTAGTCATTTTTATTGTTATACTATTTTAGACTAGATATGTCACTACTCGACTTAGGAACGTGATAGGCACGTGAAGAATCCCCTCCCTACGTAAGTCTTGCGACCTCTAAGTCTCTCTAAATGCTTAGTTTATCATAATATAATATTTAAAATATGATCTCTTCGAAATATTAACATTTTCTCTAGCGAAAAAATAATATTTAATTTCATAAACTGAAAGTATCTAAATGCATAACTTATCAAAATATTCATTCTTAAAACATAGTTTCGTTTGAATCTTTATTCAAATCTTTATCCAAGACTTGATTTCTGAAATCATAAATTTGAAATACTTTAATATACAAAGCTCTAAAGTCCTCTTAATCAATCTCTGAAAATTTGTTTAAAATCTAAAAACTAAATTATTAACGCATCTCTGGTTCATTACATAAATCTTTTATCATAATTCACATTTCAAATTCATACTTAAACTCTAAAAACATACATGAAGATACATGAACTTTGAAAATAACTACAATATCTCAAAATACATGCGTGGCTAGCATCCTGCTTATACATCTACTGGAGTGCTCTACTCTAACATAATCCTACTCAAGGCCTTACTACAAAGTAATACTAACCAAAGTAATAGTAACCATTGGAAACAATTGCGTATACTAAACTGAAGTCTAAACCACCTCTGTACCTGTAACTATGAGAAAGAAGGGAGAGGGGTGACTCAACGGACTCAGTGAGTGATTTCATACCCATCACCTATATGGGACGACTAAGGAATATACAATATAAATTATACATGCGGCAATCATAAACCATTTGATATTGATATGCATAACCACATAGAGAAAAGATATCTCTGTATTTAAAAATTCATAGAAAAGCATTTCTAAATTCTTACTCTAACAAAAAATCATTTTCCATACATATACATAATAGCTCTAAAATCAAATATTCTTTAAAAATGTCAATAATTCCTGTAAACATAATAATAGTACTCTCATAGAGAAATATGGATCTCTAGTTATGCATTGCATAACAATACATTCTTTAGCTATTTATGTCAACCATGGCATAGCAAATTTTCTAATATATAGGATCCATCAAGGATTCAAATCAGACACTTAACTAGGTTCCATCTCTGCTCTATGAAATTGTCTTTAAGGACAACTTGGTACCAAGGTTAACGATCATTTTTCCCAGCCGTTAATTCACTGTTTGTTTCTCTATAGCTACCATCTAGTCTCTAAATCATAAAAACTAATCATTTCTCTAAAACTCTATTATGGGCTCTTCTTTGAGTTTAAAACTCTATCATATACTTACTCTGCTATTGAAGTCATAAAATATATATATAAAATCATAACCATACTCTAGCTCTTTATAAAAACTATTTAAATATGAAAACTCTTGGAAGTTTGAAAGCTCTGGACTCATATAACTCTAACAATCTGACTTTATCATAATTTTGACTGTGAAATCATGCCCAATGGATCACTCGCTTGCAAGCCTTTCAATTTCAAGCCCATAGAATATGTATCTGGCAGTTGTTACAAATCATATTAAATTCCACACTTTTGAGTATCATAAAAACTGAATTTCTAAAATCTTATTTATCAAGCTAACATCTTTTCATAACTTAAAAACTCTAATATCATACTTTGAAACAGAAAGGTTCATAATATTAAAATCCCTGACATCATAATAGCATCTCAGTTCATGAAACTAAGTCATACTCTGTTTGACATTCTAACCAAAATATCTTAACTGATATTCTAAAATCATATTTTGAAATCTCAAGTCTTGAAGCATAAAGATATCATAAACTCTTAAAACATTTTTGATAAAATAACAACGTATTAAATCATATATTCTTGCAATAAATTGCTTAGAGGTACACATAAAACATTTTCATAACATACAATCTATCAATCATGATCCCATGGTGTAATATCTAGTGTACACGTGTCAGTAGATAAGCTTCGTACAGCCTTAGAGTCCCCTGGGACCTATCCGTGTTGTCGGGTCTGGGATTTCGCTAAGTCTGGAGCCCTACACCTCCTTTGAGGGCTATATGCTAAAGTCACATTCTTGGGACCAAAAGTCCCGGTAATTGTTCTCTAAAGGAAAATGAGTTGAAGAACGATTTTTAACGAACTTTTGAAAGCCTCTAGATGTTTCGTTTCTAGCCCTAAGTTTAGAAAATCACCTGAATTCCGAAATTTGAACTAGAACTAAAAAATGAGATTTTGATTGGTTGGAGTTTTGATTTTTGTAGATATTTTATTTGAATCCAAATGGGGGGGTATTTCCTTATTTACATTTATGTGTTAAAGTTAATAGAGAGTAAAATAAATAAGGACATTAACTTAAAATTAATAAATGTAAATAAGTGAGTATAGAGGTAACCAATATGCCATGACAGCAAAAATGTTGCAACTGGATGTTACTGTCCCCGCTATAGCAGTCCAGGATCGTTATAGTGGTCACAGGGATGAGTTTTCATGTTTTCGACATGCTGAGGACCGCTATAGCGGTCGTAAGTGACCCCGATCCCTCTGCACGTGCACATTGATCGCTATAGCGGTTCCTCAAGACCCCAAACAGTACAAAAATGATGTCATTTCATTTTTTGGCCTTTAAAAGGCCATCAGTCTCCTTCCTTTCCCATTTTTCACGAACCAGAAACCCTTCCCATCCCATTTCTCTCTTTTTCTCAATCCTATTCAAGTATTGCTCCCCTAAATTATCAAGGTATGTGTTGGTTAATAGATTTTGATCTCTTTGTCTCCTTCCTTTCATAATCTATGGTTTAGGTTGTTGTTTTCTCTGATTGTTGTCAAGTGAGGTTACTCCCCCAATGTTGTTAGAGCTTGATTATAGTTATTTAGAGGTTAATAGAGTTTGATCTTGAGTTTTATAATTGTTATAGTCGACGTTGATACCCCCTAACTCCCCGGAGCTTAGTTGGAGTTGATGCCATCTCTTCTCCTCCTCCAGGTGAGTGGGTTTGACCTCATAGCCTTAGTTTCATCATTATAATTATGTTTTATGTATGATAATTGTTAAATATGGTATTAGAGATTAAAATATGAATATATATATGACTTTTCAAAGCTATGATTTGAATATATAGCATGAAAATGAAAATTTGAAAACCATGGGACCATAATTGCTATGACGTGTGTGATGAAAATATTTTATATGCTCAAGAAGAGATTTGTTGGAAGAATATATGACTTAGCAAGTTGCTATTTTACCAATTATGCTTTTAAGAATTTATGATATCACCATGATTTTAGGATTTTAGATTTCAGACTATATTTTATATTACCTAGCTATATATATATATATATATATTAGAAGAATGTTTGATAGAATATGATTTAATTTGATGAATAGAAATGTATATTTTGGTTTTAGAGTTTTTATGATTATGAACTCTTTAATTTTGAAGTATAATAACAAAGTTATTAAGTGATAAAAATATGTTAGTTAAGAAATGGATTTAGAACTTTAGTTTTATGGTACCAAGAGGTACGAAATTCAGTATGATTTATAATAACTATCAGATACATATTTTGTGGGCTTGAAATCGAAATGCCTACAAGTGGTGAACCTTTGGGCTCGATTTTCACAGTCAAAGTTATGCTAAAGTCAGATTGTTAAAGTTATATAAGTCTAGAACTCTCAAAGTGCTAAGATTTTAGGTGCCCTTGTTTGCCAGGGATTGAGCACCCACCTTTCCGATTTAAAATGATTTTATTAAAAGACCTATAATATAATTATGACTTGATTTAGAGATTTTATGAATTTCCCAGTAATTCTAAGAGTAAGGTAATTATGTATTATGAAGTTTTATGCTTAGAGAAAAGGCCAGAGCAGAGTTTCTGAGGAAATGACATATTTTATAAATTAGAGACTAGACGATAGCTATAAAGAAACAGATAGTGAGTTAACGGCTAAACCTCGATCGTTAACTTTGGTACCAAGTTGTCCTGAGAGAACAATCTCACAGAGCAAAGAATGGAACCTAGTTAGGTGTCCAAACTGAACCCAGAAGGATCCCAGAGATTAGAGAAATTGTTATGTCATGGTTGACATGCATAACCAGAGAATTTATATTTTGTTATGCGAGGCAATAACCAGAGATCCTTGTTTCTCTAGGAGATTACTGTTCTTTATGTTTTACTAGAGATTTCCAGCTTTATTGCCCTTATGACTATAAATAAATATATTTTCAGAGATTATTTGCGATTTCAGAGAATATTTTATTTAAGAGCTACTATGTTTATATATGGAAGATGATTTGTTTTATCAAACTAAGAATTTAGATATGTTTTCTATGAATTTGTAAATAAAGAGATATCTTGTGTGTGTGTGTGTGTATATATATAGCTATGGATGTAAATATCAAATGGTTTATGATTGCTGCATGTATATTGTATTATGTTCTTGATAGTCCCATGTGGGTGATAGGTAAGAGCTCACTCATTGAGTCTATTGACTCACCCCTCTCCCTTCTTCTCATAGTTGCAGGTTCGAAGATGATTCAAACTCCTGTTCCGCAGACACAGTTATTCTCAGTGGTAAGTCTTACTTTGATGTAAGGCTTAGTTAGAGTTTTGTTAAAGTAGAGTGCTCCAGTAGATGTGCAGGCAGGATCCAGCCATGCATTATTTCAGACTATGTATATCTATTTAGAGACTTAAATGTTTATGTATATGATCTCAGAGTATGAGTATGAAATTTAAATGTAAAATATGGGCAAAGAATTTTGTAAATAGCTAGAGATGTATTGATGACTTAGTTTGCAAGAATTAAACAGATTTTCAGATATTGAATCAAAGGATTCTAAAGCTTTAAATATTAAAGTATTTTAGAGTTTTGATTTCAGAAATTTGATCCCAGATGAGAATTTAATTAAAGATTTAAAGGAAACCATATTTTAAGAATGAACATTTTTATAAATTATGCATTTAGAGAGACACATCACCTAGTAGGCTTACGTTGGGATGGGATTCCTCACATGCCGGTCACGTTCCTAAGTCAGGTCGTGACACATGGTTTTGTAAATTTCATTTTCATGTTACAGTAAAAAATTATAGTATTTACTAGCTTTACCATGACTCATAAAATCATTGTCCATAAATAATCTCATCTCCAACTTCATATCTATAATGAACATAATGCATAAAACATAGTCATATTGGTGAAACTAAAGTCATAAGTTTGAATCCACTCATCATTTAGAGCTAGGATTATGAGGGCACCATCAACTTGACCTTGAGAGTTTGGAATATCACCAGCAACTGCCATAGAGCAACATTGACTCATGATCAAACTCTAATCACCTTTAGATAACTCTAAAACAACTCTAACGACATTGAGAAAGCACCCTCACTTGACAATAATGGAGACAAACAATGATTCATACTCTCGGATATGAAATAAAGAAGAAGGGGATGATGAAAACTAACAAGAATCTCACCTTTGACCTCTTTGAGGAAGAAGGATTAATGAGAGATTGAAAGAGGAAAGGAGGGATGTGTTTGGGAGAAAGGGTTTTTGGTTTTAGGAGCAAAAATCTTGAGCTTGGGGTTTATAAAGGGGTGGAGGGGTTCATTAAGTGAAACAACATCGTTTGACAGTGTTTCTATCCCACTAACACTTATGTTCGCTTTGATACATTTATGACTGCTACAATGGTCCTGGAGCGCTACAGTGGTCCTGGAGTGCTATAGTGGTCCTCAGACCATCAAAACCGCAAAACTCACTCACTGTAACTGCTATAGCGGTGACAATTCACCTAGTTTCTGGATCTTTCTGTCATTTTGATATCTAGGTTATCTCAATATTCACTTATTAATGTCCTCATTTATTTTACTCTCTATTAATTTTACAACATAAATAAATAAGGAAATACTCCCCCATTTGAATTCAAATAAAATATTAAAAAAAATCAAAATTCTAACCAATCAAAATCCAAATTTTGAGTTTTAGTTCAAATATGGGAATAAGATTTTCTGAACTTGTGGGTTAAAAACGAAACACTTAAAGGTTTCATAAAATTCATTAAAAATAATTCTTTAACTTATTTTTCTTTGAGGAACAATTATTGAGACTTTTGATCCCAAGAATGTGGCTCTATCATATAGCCCTCTAAGCATGTGTAGTATCCAAACTTAGTGAAATTAAGGACTCGGCAATAAGGGTGGGTCCCAAGGATCCTGAGACTGTATAAAAAAAAAATCCACTGACACGTGTATCTTGGGTATTGCAAGATATTACTGTTTCTCTAGAAGCTACTACACTATAAGCTCATATGATTTCACGTATAAAGGTAAATTAAGAAAATTATTTTTGAATTTGTAAAATGATGATTTGAATACACACACACACACACACATATATATATGTATGTATGTATACTTGATTATGTATGACTTTTGAGTATTATTGATGTTATTATGATTTTATGCATGACTTTTTTGGTGTCCCATGAAAAGGGGGTTTCAGGTGAGGACTCGCTTACTAAGTTTTTGAATAAAAACTCACCCTCTCCTCTTTTCCTCTATTACAGATATATCAGCTATCGCAGGTTCTTTACAGCCTCCTTCTTCTCAGCAGCAATAGAGTTCAGCTGGTAAATTTCAATTCAGTGAAGCATTCTTATCTTGTTTTAAAAGCTCCAGTACAATACAGGCAGGATCCCGACCATAGAGCATGTTTTGCATTTTGTTTCCTATGACTTATTTGTATCAGTTTTATGGTTGTTTTGAAACATAGCAAACTTATGGTATATATGTTGTTTTATGATATATAGACTTTGAATTTGTCCTATGAGCCACCAGTGATCATTACTTATGGATTTTTAAAGAACAGGCGATTTGTATGTAGAAAAGAGAATTTCTTTTTAAATGGATTTTTATGAGCAGAGTATGCATATAGAAATAGTCAATAGGTCACGAGGCTTACGTGAGAGAATGAATCTGGAGGTGTTTTATTATTATTATTATTTTTTTAGGTAGAAAATTATAATACCTTAGTTTTAAATAAAAATGTTAGAATTTTTTTTTCTTTTTCTCCTAGAAAGAGTGCCGGTTACCCTTATCTGTTGCTCTAGGTCCTAAGTTTCATTAAGTCTGGATCCTACACGTCCTTAAAGGGATATATAATACATCCACATTCTTGGAATCAAAAGTTTTGGTAATTGTTCCCAAAAGAAAAATAAGTTAAAGAACGATTTTTAATGAATTTTATAAAACCTTTAAACATTTCGTTGCTAGTCAACAAATTTATAAAATGTTAAAGATTTCCAAATTTGAACTAAAACCCAAAATTTGGATTCTGATTTGTTAGGATTTTAATTTTTATGATATTTTCTTTGAATTGAAATAAGATGTATTTCCTTATTTATATTTGTGTTTTAATATTAATGAAGAGTAAAATAAATGAGGACATACAGATAAGTGAATATTGAGACAACTCAGATGCCAAAATCACCTTAAGGTTGTCAAATCGTGCGTTTCTATTAGGGAGGGAGAAGGAAGAAAATTTTAAATGGAGGTGCAGTTTAGTAATTCTCTTGAGCCTTTAAAAAACAAAAGGAACCAGAGAGGGGTTGTGGTTTAAAATCCATGAACCCTTCCCTTCCCCTCAATCTCTCACATACTCTCATACTCCCTCTCCCTCTCTGTTCCGTCTACTTCTTCTTTCCCTTCTTCATTTTCATTTTCTTCCCCACTTTCAACCACTCAATCACACAGTTATTAATTTTTATCATCAAAACTTGATACCTTCTAGCTTCCAAGATTTAAGGTAAGTCTTCAATCTCAATCTCATCTATTTTTTTTGTTACTCTAGGGTATATCTTAAGAACTAGTGAGCTCTCAAAAATGGTAGAGAAGTATATGTTTGATATTTTAAGTACAAATTTAGTGAGTTAGAAACTTTAATGTTAATAGGTTGTAATGGGTAATGTCTAGAGTTGATTTTTCTCTAATCCTTAGGAACCCTAGGTTCCATATATTGGGGATTTTGTTTAATGGGCTCTCTAATTGATAAATTGTTTTGAAATAAGTTATTTAAACCCTTCAAAATACTTATATTTACTAGATTCTGTTGACGTGGAGCAAGCTACTCTCTTCGGAGCTGTCAGGGAGAGGCCTAGTTGATTTCGTTGTACTGTGAGTGGCTATTTATATAGTGGCACTATTTTAAATTATTTTTAAGGAGAAACTATATTAATATATTTGATAAAAATTTCATTCTAAGCTACTTGGATTATTTGGTTAGTTTGATGATTGGATGATTTCCTTAAATATAATGATTATTAAATATGACTTGGTGATTTGGTTGAGATTATTAATAGCTCGCTTTGTTGATTTTATTAATGCCATAATTTTTGCTATATATTGTTTCAATGTGCATTGGAAAAATTTAATATATTAATACTTGCAAGTTTGGATTAATATAAAGATTGAATTTTAGATTTCTGAATTATGTCTGATAAAACTTTATTTAAGAAAAACTATGATGGGTTCTAAGATGGAATTACCACTAGTCATAGCAAAGAGAATTAATGGCAATACCGCTTGCCATAGCGAAGACATATAATGACATTACCGCTAGCCATAGCGAAGAGAAGTAATGGCAATATCACTTGCCACAGCGAAGAGATATAATGGCCTATGTGCACATAGTTTCTTTTAGTGAGATAAAGTCTGAAGGAACTTTATGTGAAAAATAATAAATCTTGTGATTGATGTGTTGAGAATACTCCCCAATTAAAATTTATGCTTCTTATGTAACCCTCATAAGAAATTGAGTATTTGATGTTGAAGTTAATTCTTATTTGACAAATGAGCAATTGGCAAGAATATTGAGAAAGTGTATTTAGTAACTATTTTGAGATTTTACTTAGAAATGAAAAATTCAAAAGGTACTTCTGTTAAAACTATAGAAGAAATATGGAAATTGTGAACTATTATTCTTATTCATGAGTTTTAGAAATTTGTATGATTTACAAGCTACTTTGTTTCATTTTAAATGCTCGTGCATTGATTGGTTTCTCCTTCTTGTCCACTTTGTTTATAGTCCTCACTGGGTCTGTTTGACTCACCTCATCCCTTTTCCTCCAGATTTTCAAGTAGGCTGAAAGCTTGAGTCCCGGGATTCTTTGTTGGCCCAAGATATTCTTTTTGGTATGCCTCTGTGGTCAGTTGAGGCTTTTTGATTGTTGACTCTAGTATAGTTTGCAGCTATAGGACCTAGGTGGAGTATTTTGATTATGTGTATGAGCAAGAGCTAAGCATGATTCTTTTGTATAACTGGTCCTTATTATGTCAATAATTGAAAATACTGGAATGTATTAGTTGTTGAAATTGGATTATGATATTACATTGTTTAACAGGTTGAATTTGATTTATGGATTGTTCAGTTTTTAGGGGAGGTGCTGCCGGATTTTCGGTAGCCAAATTAGTTAAGTTTGAAATTTATTTTAGTGAGATCATGTCTTTAGGCTTGCTGGGCTAGGTGAGTTCATCTAGACTGTGCATCGGTCACGGCCTAAGACTGGGTCGTGACAAAGGTACTAAACCAAATTTTTACTGTCACCGCTATAGTGGTCTCCTTGTTGTGCGGTCACCCCAGCTGATGCTCCTTGAACCACTATAGTGGTGCCCCTCGATACTAGAACAGTGCGAAACAATGTAGTTTTCTTTAATGAACTCCCCACCCCCTATATAAACCCTAACTCGGGTTTCACTCCATATTTCCGAAACCTACCCCAAAACATCATCTGCTTTCCTTCTTCTTCCCCTCCACTCATATCCTCCATCAAATTCATTCCTTCCAAGTTTCAATGTGAGTTTGGTTGTTGGTTTATACTTCCTTTTTCTCCCTCTTCCATATTCTAGAGTATGGGCATACTTGTTGCTCTTATTGTTGTCAAGTGGGGGTACTCCCCCAATGTTGCTAGAGTTTTTTTAGAGTTATCTAGATGTGATTAGAGTTTTATCACGAGTCTATGTTACTCTATGACAGTTGTTGGTGTCATTCCAAGCTCTCCAACTCCAGTTGATGGTGCCAACATACTCCTAGCTCCAAACGGTGTGCGGATTCAAACTCACGACCGTATTTTCAGTCATTATAAGTATATTTTATGCATGATGATTGTTAAGCATGAAATTAAAGATAAAGATATGTATGGAGATGGATTTACAAGAAGAGATATGATACAAATGTGATTTTTGCAAACATGCTTAGTTTGAAAGAGTTATGGATCTCTTGGTTTTAGCAAAAAAGAAATGTATGATTTAAAGATGTTTACAAGGATAACGAAAATGTATTATGGATTTATGATATTGCCATGTTTTAAGACTTGGAATTTCAAAAATTGTTTTACTGAAATGTTAAGTTAAATTATGTTAAATAAAGTATGATTTAGCTTTATGAAGAAATATATTGTTATGATTTTAGAGTTATCAAGTGTATGGAAAAATATGTTAGCTTAAGATATGAATTTAGAACTTCAGCTTTATGGTACCAAGAGGTACAAAATTCAAAACAATTTATAGCAACTGCCAGCTACATATTATATGGACTTGAAATCGGAATACCTACAAGCGAGTCATCCCTTGAGCACGATTTTTACAGCCACAATTATACTAAAGTCAGAGTGTTATAGTTATATGTATCCAGAACTCTCAGAATACTAAGAATTTAGGTGCTCTTGTTCACCAGGGACTAAGCACCCACCCTTCAGTTATGGTTTTAGTCAAACTAGTTTTGTTGGTAGAGATAATAAAATAGATAATTAGTTAATGGCTATGATAAGATCATTAACCTTGGTACCAAGTTGTTCGTTAGAGGATGATATCGCCCCCAACATATACAGAAAATGAGACCTAGTTAGGTACCCATAGCTTGTCCGATAGGGACTGTTTTGATTTTCATCAGTAGGTGTTCTTGTCCAACAGGGACTGATCACCACTTTACAGTTCATAATTTTATTGCTTTTGTTATTATATATGTATTTATCATGTTCAGCAAATACTGTTTCTCGATACTCTGTCGCACCCTTAATTAAAATGATTTCATGTTTGATTAGGAATTTACAAATGCTTGTTTATGAACTTATGAATGAAAAGTGTTTTTCCTAACTAGCTATGTAATAAGTGTTAAGTGGTTTATGATTGTTGCATGAATATTATATCATGTATCTTTTTGGTTGTCCAATATGGGTGATGAGTACGTAAGAATTCACTCACGGAGTCTGTTGACTCACCTCTTTCCCTCCCTCTCATAGTTACAGGTGCAGATATCTTCCAGACACTAGTCCAGTAGCTGCAACTATCGTTTAATTTGGTGACCTTTACATTGTTGTAAAGCTTATATTAGGCTTATGTTAGTTTTAGAAGGCTCTAGTAGTTTTGCAAATAAGATCCAAGCCACACATATATTTGGGAGACATTGTAGTTATTTTCAAAAGTTTGTGTATTTCCCTATACGTTTCCAGAATTTAAGTATGGATTTCAATTACTGGTTTTGATTTAGATTATGTAATAGATAAGCTACGTAGTTCTGATTCATTTTTAATGGGTTATACGGGTTTTTAGGTTTAAGATTAATATAACGTGATGAACTAGTTTATGATTTCATGATCAGTGGATTTTGGTTGAAACATTTTCTAAGTTATAGATATTAAATACTTCTAGTTTTATGAATTTAAATATTATATTTTAATTAGAGAAAATGATAATGATTTAGAAGAAAAATCGCATTTTAAGTATGATATTATACTCTTTTATGCATTTAGAGAGACACGTCACCTTATAGACTTACGTGGAGATAAGATTTCTTACATGTTGGTCACGTTCCCAAGTCGGATTGTGAAAAAAATATGAAAGAATATGAGATGGATATGTGGGTTTTGGCTAAATATGAGAGAAAAGAGTTGGTTTTTATTTAAAAAAATAAATGAACTATGCCAATCTACTTAATCCATGGATTAGACGGGTTGAAATCCATTTTTAAATGAGTCAATATTTTGCCAACCCAACCTACAAAAATAGTGGATTAGGCTGGATTGACTTATGGATTACAACTCACTTTAAGAACCCGTTTGGTACGCCTGATAGGATAAGGGCTGATAGTATAAGACCTGATAGAATAAGGGCTGATAGTATAAGGCCTGATAAACTTTTAATACTATACAGTGTTTGGTGTAACATCGCATAAGACATTCGATTTTATGTTCAGTAATATCATATTATTTATTTATAAATAATTCTAATATCTTAATTAAATATTAAATAAAATCAAATAATAATAAAATAGAAATTTTTATTATAATAATTTTTAAATATTATATTTATGTAAATATTTACTAATTATAATTTTAATTTTATTAAATGTTATTATTTATTTCAATATGTTATAATTATTTATTATTTCAATAATATATATATAAATAAATACTATTTTATATATTTTAATATTTATTATTTTAATTATAATTATTTATATATATAAATAAATAAATAATATTACATATTATTTATTATTTATTTATATATTTTAGTAGTTAAATTTATAATTTTATATTATATACTATTTATTATTTATTTAAAACCTTTATTTGTTATTAAATATTTATTATTTTATTTTATTTATTGTTTATCAATTATATTTATTTTTATTTTATTATTGTTTATTTAAGAATTATTTTATTTTAATAATATATTTTAAAAAAACGATCTTATACGTTAAAAGCTAATCAGGCCTAATACGGCCTCTCGATACTGTATTGAGTTATACAACATTTTGACGTATAAGGGAGTTATAACGTATAAGGTTATACAATACATTGTCTGCACCAAACAACGAATAAAGACATGACGTATAGTATTAACTTATTTTATCATACCTAATATGTTGTACCAAACCCCCTAACAGCTCTGTACCATACTAACTAACCTTTTTATCTGATCCTAAAAAGACAAAGCTATGATACTGTGATTAATGAACATGTGGCGGAATGTTTTGGCCGGAAAAATTCCCGTATGTTTGATGATGGGTGATGCGGCACGTGAAAGCACCCATACATCACCATCTCGTCGGGGCTTAAAACATATAACCCGAAAACAAAATCAAATGGTTTTCGGTTTGAAAGTTGAAACCAATCAGAATCACTTTTGAAAACATTAAACAGGGTGCCATATTTGTTTGGGAGGTTCGTATCAAAATCAATCTTGGCCTCAAAAGAGTCCCGTTATATGTACGCACGGGAGCAACGCACAAGACACTGTTGAGGGGGCATTTATCATAGACAAGCAACAGCATGGCACAGGGTGGAATAAAGTGTGAAACAAAATTTTGGAAAAAAAAAAAGGAGGCTGAACGCGTAAAGAAAAGAAAAAGAGGGAAAAGAGAGAGAAACTCTTAGCTCTCACCTCTCACTTCTCACCTCTCTCAGCTCCCAAGTTTCTCTCTCACACTCACTCACTTGCTCATCCATCGTGAGGGAAGGGGCAGGACGGAGCCATCGCAACCGAAGGAACCACAGGGGAGGCAGCAGAAGCAGCGGTTGTCCGTGATTGCAGCTGTGGGTGTCGTCGACGGAGCCTGAAGGAGGTGACGACAGAGGGAAGGCGAAATCGTGACAAGCACTGACGACGCCTCATCCTTTGCCGGCAGAGTGAATTATTAACCAAGCAAGCTTACTGATTTGGTGAGACAAATCTTGTGACTTTGTCACTAATTAAAAATATTCCACCAACAGTGGAAGGAAAATAATTTTTTGCTTGTGATGCTTATTACTTGTTGGCACTAAGAGCTTTAGAATTGCTGTTGGAAGGGGTTTAGTTTAGTGGAAGATGGTTTGGTGTGTCTTATGCTTGGTTGTTTTGGATATGTAATCAGATTCGTAGCATGTTATATAAATGGGTTTGTCTTTGCTGTTGGAATACTGGGAATTGCAAAGAGATGAAGGAAATAAGGAAAAGTTTTCCTTAGCTAGCTAGCTTTGTTGGGATCAATATGTCACTGTTTGTTTTGGCCATAGAGAGAGTTTTGAATTAGTGAGTTGCATTTGAGTTTTCATGGGCTGTTAATTTCTTTTTATGTTAATACATTTTGTAGAAATTATGGATTCTGAGATGAGTAATACTAATGCTTGCATAGCTGTAATTTGAGTAGTAACAATGAATTTTGTTAAATTACACAGATGCATATGCATTATAGACCAATCAATCCTGCAAATTACAACACTATCATCTTTTAACCATTGTCTTCAAATTCTTTTATTATTTATATTTAATTTTGATGTCCTAAATTTATGTTATAACCTAATCATATGATATAGATAATTGCTTCATAACCTGACAAATTACCAGATCGCACTGTGATCTATTGACATGCCCTACTATCATTTGTTATTACTTTCATATTCTCTTTCTTTCATGATCCATTTTCTTTCTTTATATTTCTTCAAAAAATTATAACCACATGTATTGGGCAGTTGAATTCGGGGCAGCCAGTTGGAGTAGTGTAGTACTATTTATTTGAGTTGAATATGAACAATATGTTTTGATATTGTTATTGATACACTTTTATGCATTGTCTCTTCCACACAAGCTTAGTATATTTTATTTTGAAGGTGAACTATATGGAGGAAGGAAACAATCAGAATATAAGTATTGATATTGATGTCACAAACATCAATTCTGAATTCCAAGAGCCAACTATAGGAATGGAATTTCGTACAGAAGCAGAGATCAAGACATTTTATCAAACATATGCTTGTAGAAAAGGCTTTGGATGGAAGATAAGGAATTCAAAAAGAGGGCTTGACGGGGAATTATATTATTTGGTGCTTGCATGCTCACGAGAAGGAACTCGTGTCTCCAAAATACCACCAACATTAAAGACACTTCCAACTTGTGTAGCAAAATGTGATGCAAAGATTACAGCTGGGAAGATAGAAAATGGGCTTTGGAGCATAAAAAAAGTTATTCTCGAACACTCTCATGATCTCAGTCCTTCAAAAGCAAGGAAGTTCAGGATGAACAAGAGCATTAGCATGCATGTGAAGAGAGCAATTAATGTGAATGATGATGCGGGGGTCAGAATTAGTAAGACATTTCAATCTCTTGCCCAAGCTGCAGGTGGGTATGAGAATTTGACATTTGATGAGCGGGATGTCCGGAACTATATTCAGAAGGAAAGACGTGCAATTGGCAAAGAAGGAGATGCCAAAGCCTTGCTAGATTATTTCTATAGAATGAAAGAAAGGAACTGCAACTTTGTGTATGACATAGACGTTGATGATGAGTTCCATGTGAGAAATGTGTTTTGGGCCGATGCGAGAAGTAGGGCTACATATGAATCTTTTGGAGATGTTGTGACATTTGACACAACATATCTCACAAATAAGTACGAAATGCCATTTTCTGCGTTTGTTGGTGTTAATCACCATGGACAAACATGTCTTCTCGGGTGTGGTTTACTCTCTTCAGAAGATACCAAGACTTTTGTGCGGCTTTTTGAGTGTTGGGTGAGATGCATGAATGGAAAGCCACCTAGTGCCATTGTGACAGATCAATGTAGAGCGATGCGAAATGCAATTGAGATAGTTATGCCTAGTACTCGTCATAGATGGTGCTTATGGCATATAATGAAAAAGATCCCCGAGAAGCTTAGCTCATATGGTGCATATGCGAAGATAAAGTATGCAATGAAGGTGGCTATTTATGAAACACTAACAGAAGAAGAATTTGAAGAAAAATGGGGTTCTTTGTTGAAGGAATTTGAGCTGGAAAAAAATGAGTGGCTTAGTGGATTGTACAAGGATCGACATAGATGGATTCCTATTTTCTTGAAGAAGGATTTCTGGGCAGGGATGTTTACAACGCAGCGAAGTGAGAGTATTCATGCCTTTTTTGATGGATATGTCAACTCAAAGACAAGTCTGCAGCAATTTGTCAAACAATATGATAACGCTCTTAGGAGTAGAGCAGAAAAAGAATTTGAGGCTGACTTCCAATCAATGAACACAAGTATACATTGTGGGTCAAATTCAAGCATAGAAAAGCAATTCCAATTGGAGTATACTCATGCAAAGTTTAAGGAGGTGCAGACGGAATTTAGAGAAAAAATGAATTGTGGTGCATGCCTGAATAGTGTGGATGGAGTAGTTGCTACGTATAATGTGTTAGAGGAGATTGTTGTGAATGATCGACCAATGGATGCCATGTACAAGATCACATTCAATCGCGAAAACCATGACATAAACTGTCAATGCTTGCTATTTGAGTTTGGAGGTATAGTTTGTAGGCATTCCTTATGTGTGCTTACACTTGAGAGAGTTAAGGAGTTGCCATCTAAGTATATTTTACCAAGATGGAGCAAAAGGATTAAACGGAAGTATTCTTACATTAAGTGTAGTTATGATGTGGCAGAATTGAAGCCAAGAACGGAAAGATTTGATAAATTGTGCAAGAAATTCTATGAAGTTGCAGAACTTGTTGCTGATTCAGATGATACAACTAATCTCCTTCATGCTACTCTTGATGGGTTTGTATCCAAGTTGCAGTGTATGCCTTCTTTGGCAAGCAATTTGACTCCAACATCCATTGGTGAAGATGTTGCAAACAAGGACATGGACAATTGTCAAAATCGGGTGAGTGAGATTCGAAGTCCTTTGAGTGTAGCGCATAAAGGAAGACCACCTTCAAAGAGAAAAATGTCTCAAGTTGAGAAGATTATACAAAAAAGTAGAAAGAAAACCACAAAAAGACTTCAGAATGAGGTTATTAAGGTTAGTTTATTTTTTGATGTTAAAGTTGCTATGTTTGTAAAAGCGGCATAAATAGAGACAAATGTTGATCGCAACTCAATCTACATTATTGGTTATGCAGGACTCTGTTGCCATAGAGATTGGTGAGGAAGGTGCAAGCAACATACGCATACAGTCATCCTTTGAGGTTGGATGTACTGAAGAGTTGACTAATAAAAGTGTTATGTTATGTTTGCACACAAATTTAATTTTCAATCTGTAATAATGTTCGCCTCTAGCATTTATGGTACATGTTATGTAATCATGTTTGAGACTTTCATGTTCTGTGAGACGTTTTCATTTTTTTCCTTCATGTGTTGCTACTAAGTGAACTGTTTATTAATACTTAATAATTGTTGAGTTTAATTGTTGTTTTATTCTTTTTTGTCAATATCCAGTCTATGGGTGTTTGCCTGCAACAAAATGTTGCAGTTTCCAGTTTGGAAGATAATTTTTTGAATACACAATTAGGCAATGTTCAACAAGACAATATTGCGTCACAGCTTGATTGTGTGGATGATGAAGTAAGTCCATGTATTCAAGCCTGTGATTGCTAAAGTCTTTTCAATTTCACTTGGCTATCCTTGTTAATGAAACTTTTCAATTTCGAGTGCACAGGGTTTCTCATATACAAATCTATTGAATAGCATTGGTCCAATTCTACTCACAACGGATGTTGGAGGACCAAATCCTTCAATTGCACGTTGATGAAAATATAGAAGGTGTGAAATATCTTCATAGCTTAATGGTTTGGCTTATGGTTTTTTTTAATAGAAAGGATGTATGTTGTTTTTTTATTGTGTGATGATATTATGTTTGATGGACCATGACAACGAAATCCGTATTTTTTTTGTAAAGGTATGTTGCTTATGACAATTTACTAATAATGCCTATTTTAGAATTGGCTTCATAATTGATTCAAAATTTACCTTTTTTTCATTTTTTGATTTCACAGGATGATCGTTGCCCTCTTCATTGTATAGCACATAATTTGTACATATTATTTTTTGGGTCCAAATCAACTTCATAATTTTTTTGGAGATATGTTGGACAAAGGAGTATTTCAGCAGGAAACACACTACTAGTAGACATGGAAGACAAAACAGGGGAAAATATTATTTTTCCTATTTTTTGTGTTGTTGGAATATAATAGATGGTTTATTTGATGACACATCGTTGAAAGTAATTATGTATGTAGGTGGTAGAATTCTATGTAAGTTTTGTATACACATGTGCCATCAAATATACTGATATATTTTGTAATACGCTAAGCTTTATGTATAAGAAGGCCACTTTTTGCAATATGAAGAAGTCAATCAGATTTGAAATTTTGATGTATTGATTGAATGTGCTTTTGGTAGGTGCTGCCATAAACTATACTATGTAGTTATAAATTTGTTGGTGACCTATTGGTATTTCAGTTTTAATGAGAAATTGACAGTTAGTATTTCAATGCTGCCAAAACCTGGTGTGCTATCAGTTTTTGAAAGCATTGATGTGGGATTTCAGTTTTCTTGAGAAAGAACCTGTTGGTATTAGTCTAGAGGACTTGGGGCCCTTGGGATTGATTAATTGGTGGTTTACACAACACCAAAGATGTGCCCAATGAAAAAACATTGGATAAGTGTTTTCTGGTATACGTTGGCAACTGATGGAGAAATGTTGGTGATTTGTGTTCAAAATGTTGGTGACTAATTCAGAATAGAGGTATATTTTCAGTTCTGGTGATTGAGGGCTTTGGTTGAGGACTCGGAGGCCCATGGTATTGCTGAATTGGAGGTTAAAAGGACATCCAAGATGTGCAAAATGAGTAAAACTGATCACAATTGGTCTGGTCAATGTTGGTAAGTGGAACATAAATGTTGGTGAGCAATGTACAAAATGTTGATGACAAGTTGAAAATGCTGGTAAATTTTCAGTTTTCACACGACTTAAAAGGAGTTCAATTTTGTTTTAAAATTCAGATTGAGGGCTGTGGTTTGACGACTTCGAGGCCCGTTATATTGATGAATTGGGGGTTAGAAGGGCATGTAACATATGCAAAAGGAGTGAAACGAATAAAAAAATATACTGGTCAATGTTGGTAAGTGGTAGATAAATATTGGTGGCTTGATGTACAAAATGTTGGTGAGTAGTACAAAATGTTGGTAAATTTTCAGTTTTCACAATACTTAAAAGGGGTTCAATTTTGTTGGGAAACTGAGATTGAGGGCTGCGTTTGAGGACTTGGGCGATTATTATATTGATGAATTTGGGGTCACAAGGATATCTAACATGTGAAAAAGGAGTAAAAATGATCAAATTTGATCTGGTCAATGTTGGTAAGTTGTACATAAATGTTGGTGAGCAATATACAAAATGTTGGTGAGCAGTACAGAATGTTGGTATATTTTCAGTTTTTACAGTGCTTAAAAGGGGTTCAATTTTGTTGGGAAACTGAGATTGAGGGCTGCGTTTGAGGACTTGGATGGCCATTATATTGATGAATTTGGGGTCACAAGGATATCTAACATGTGCACAAGGAGTAAAAAGGATCAAATTTGATCTGGTCAATGTTGGTAAGTTGTACATAAATGTTGGTGAGCAATGTACAAAATGTTGGTGAGCAATGTACAAAATGTTGGTGAGTAGTACAGAATGTTGGTATATTTTCAGTTTTTACAGTACTTAAAAGGGGTTCAATTTTGTTGGAAAACTGAGATTGAGGGATGCGTTTAAGGACTTTGAAGGCCATTATATTGATGAATTTGGAGTCACAAAGATATCTAACATGTGCACAAGGAGTAAAAAGGATCAAATTTGATCTGGTCAATGTTGGTAAGTTATACATAAATGTTGGTGAGCAATGTACAAAATGTTGGTGAGTAGTACAAAATGTTGGTATATTTTCAGTTTTTACAGTACTTAAAAGGGGTTCAATTTTGTTGGGAAACTGAGATTGAGGGCTCCGTTTGAGGACTTTGACAGCCATTATATTGATGAATTTGGGGTCACAAGGATATCTAACATGTGCACAAGGAGTAAAAAGGATCAAATTTGATCTGGTCATTGTTGGTAAGTTGTACATAAATGTTGGTGATCATTGTACAAAATGTTGGTGAGTAGTACAGAATGTTGGTATATTTTCAGTTTTTACTGTACTTAAAAGGGGTTCAATTTTGTTGGGAAACTGAGATTGAGGGCTGCGTTTGAGGACTTTGACGGCCATTATATTGATGAATTTGGGGTCACAAGGATATCTAATATGTGCACAAGGAGTAAAAAGGATCAAATTTGATCTGGTCATTGTTGGTAAGTTGTACATAAATGTTGGTGATCATTGTACAAAATGTTGGTGAGTAGTACAGAATGTTGGTATATTTTCAGTTTTTACAGTACTTAAAAGGGGTTCAATTTTGTTGGGAAATTGAGATTGAGGGCTGCGTTTGATTACTTTGACGGCCATTATAATTATTAATTTGGGGTCACAAGGATATCTAACATGTTCACAAGGAGTAAAAAGGATCAAATTTGATCTGGTCAATGTTGGTAAGTTGTACATAAATGTTGGTGAGCAGTGTACAAAATGTTGGTGAGTAGTACAGAATGTTGATAAATTTTCAGTTTTCACAATACTTGAAAGATGTTCAATTATGTTGGGAAATTGAGATTGAGGGCTATGTCTGAGGACTTGGACGACCATTATATTGATGAATTTGGTGTCACAAGGATATCTAACATGTGCAAAAGGAGTAAAAAGGATCAAATTTGATCTGGTTAATGTTGGTAAGTTGCACATAAATGTTGGTGAGCAATGTACACAATGTTGGTGAGTAGTACAGAATGTTGGTATATTTTCAGTTTTTTACAATACTTAAAAGGGGTTTAATTATGTTGGGAAATTGAGATTGATGGCTATGTTTAACGATTTGGAAGGCCATTATACTGATGAATTTGGGGTCAGAAGGACATCCAAGGTGTTCAAAAGGAGTAAAATGATCAAGGATTTTCTAGTCCGTGTTGGTAAGTAGAAAACATCCAATTTGTAGTCAAACATTAAAATTAGAAAAAATATTTTTTTCTATGATACAAAAGTAAAACATATTTCAATGTTACCATATTACTTCAAAAGTAGTACGTATCAAAATATTTACTTCCATTATTGTATAAAAGAATTTTACACTTTCAAAATTTATTCGATTAAGTCCAAAATTTATTGTTGTTTTGTTGTGGAAAAGAAGTTTAATTTTCATTTATTGGTAATATATGCAACATTTTGTTTTTAATCAAATCAGAACCTATGACATTGACAAAGCTGCTGCATAGTTTACATGATTTTCTTAATATAACAGGGATAAAAACTAGTTCATCGAAAGTAAAGGGATACTAACAATGAATGAATACTAAATTTGACCACCTTTTCAGATCAAATGATCTATCAAAACCATTTCATAAGTGAAGGCAACCAAGTCATAAATAAACCTTCACCAATATATCCAACTATGAACATCTACTTGAATGCTAAGATTGATATCAACAACTATAAGAGAGTAGGTGAGGCCCTTGTTAGCTCTTTACCTAAGTTGGACCTTCAAGATGCATTCTTTGATTCTATTTACATTAAAAATAGAATAGGACTTAAAAACACGAAATGCCTATGCAAGATGACCAAAACTTAGAGGACAGCATGGTGCGAAGAACTAGGGAGGAGCGAGGCGTAGTGCACAGACTTAACCAAGAGCAATATCAACCCTTTCTGGTTTTCCCCTTCCAGTCTCGTCGCCAATGAGCTTCAATCCTGATATACACAAAGCAAGAAACTCAGCATACCGGAAGCACATAATAGATCTTGCCCAATCTACCATAACAAATAAACAAGACAATTGTAATCATGGAATATGATGACAAACAAGGTTTGTGTTGGCCACAATTTCCCCCTGTAGTGTGACGAGACAAACTAACACAATCTTAAATGAAAAATCAGTCAGATCAGTTTGTTCAATAACACCTAGTCTTGGGCAAAAACATTTTCAATCTTTGATGTCAAGCTTAACAAGCAGTGCAAAGGAAAATTTTAGTCAGACTTACAAGAAGTCATCGCCAAATGTGTACAATTAATACTCTGGCAGCAGACAAAAATCAAAACCACGTTCCCTGATATCCACAAAGCAAGAAACTCAGCAATGATAAAAACACAACTTCATTCATCACTGGGTCAAAAATTGTATCTAAATATACACTTGTCCATGTCAAGCTTAGATCTGACAAATTACCTCTTGTATGTGGAACCTCATGCACTCAAATATCTACATTTCCTGAAAAAACATAACCATGTTGGCGATGACAGGACTCAAATAAAAAATTAAATATAAATTAATCTTACTTGTTTTTTTCCCAAAGTTTATCCAGAACGGTAACATAAAAAAAGTTATTCATATATATACATTCCTAAACATGCAAGTTGTTGATCAAAAAGCACCTTTAATTACAATTTCAAGGACAATAAATCATAACTAAGAGTTCTGAAAATTAAATCAAGCCTACCATCACTAGTTACTTTCCCTTTTTTTTCTGCTTCACGTGCCGTTCAGTGAAGGGTGTTCGATTGTGGGGCCCTGCCTTGCGCTTCCTTGGCAAAGTTTTTGCGCGGCCAGCAATGGTGGAGGGTGGCTTCTCCTTAGCTGCAACTTCATTATCGAAATCCGAGTGACTACTAGCCCCACCTCTAAGCTTTCTCTTGTATGTTTTCACTTGGTCATCATTGGTGGAGGGTGGATTGTTGGCAGGCTCAACTGTGTGAGCTAGATCTATTAACATCAATCATCAACATTGGTAGTTAGCATTGCCATTTACTAACCAGTAAGATAAATGGTTACATATTTATTTAGCATGTATCTTCAAAGAAAAATGACAAACCTTTGAGGCTATCCTCAATGGAAGCTAAATCCTTGACTTGCTTGTCTCCCACATGTATGGTTGGGGTAGCAATGAACTGGGTGGCATCCCCTTCATGAACACAAGTAGGCAATAAACCATCAACCTTTGCATCTTTCAGTACGTGCACCCTGTATTCATTTCTCTCGTCCAACACCCACTTAAGTAAGAGATCACGACGGAATTTTGCAATTTCGGACTGCATGAATGAGTATTTTTAATTACTTAATTGGTAGAAGTTGAGAAGTATGTGCAAAAGTGAATATTTGGAAATAAGACTTACCCTAGTCCATATAGGCATCGTAAGTCCCCCATCGTATCTAGTGACACCATTCCACATCTCCATAAACTTTATTGTGTAAATCCCACAGTCATTGCTTTATGATTAAGGTAGACACAACCACAAATGTGTAAGAGCAACTAGGGATCTTAAGTTAAAGGTACAACTATATTTCAATAGACAAACCAAGTAGTCCCGTACCTCCCATCTTGCTGTGGCAATGTCTCACGGACTATATCTAACTTCACCTGGTTTGGCGTTAGTGTTTGGTGTAATAATTGCAAGAGCTCCTGAAATCGAATAACCTACAAGGACACGGTACATAACACAAGTTGACAAATATTTCACAAGTTTAATGGACAAATTAAAAAAGTAATTAACATGACTAAATCTAAAAATAATACCGCTAACTCATCGACCAATAATCTATCACCGACATGGGTGTCAATCATGGAATCCAACACAAACAATTTATTGTTGTGTCGATCCACAACATAACACCACCAATGATTATCCATTACCACCGGAGCAAATATCTACAGTAACCATACAAATTGCATTACATGAGACCCAAACCAAGTATAACGAAAAATATTAAATGGTGTTAATATATGAATACCAATTTGCATTTGCCCATGTCGGTAATGTCTGAGACGAGATTGGTCAATTCAGGTTGTATACTTTCCCATGGAGTATGTTGGTCATTCTTGAATTCCTCCAGACCAAATATTATCTTATCCTACATTCACAGGAAAAAAACCACTTTTTAGAGATGAAATAATAACTCAAGTCTTATAGTGAAAGGGAGTTATATAGGTGATTGACATCACCATGAAATAAGTAGACAAGCAATATCGCAATCTCTTCTGTGTCTTTTCCAAATCATTAAATAGTATAGATGCAAATGACACAACCTGATCAATAATAGGGAAACATAGGTCAATAAGCTTAAAACAGCACAAATATTACAATAGTGTTTCAACAAGGTATGGTTGTAGAGGCACTAACTGTATTAAGAAGCCAAGTTCTTGGCCTCAGTGAAGCAGTATCTTTACGGTCCAAAAAATGGCCATTTATATTAACTAACACCCTAAACAAAAAATACATAGTATTAAGTCATTGTATAAATCATTTGCTGAATTGGTTGCACTTTAGTATATGAAGTTCCAGGAAAAAAAATGCACTAAGATTAGAACCATACTCTGCAGCGACAGCAGCATTTCCTCTCGGATCTTTGGTGCAGTAAGTGTACAACTTCTGCTTCATTTTTTCTAATTTAGTCCCTTTTGTGTTGCTTGGCCCAACAGCAGTAAATTTGGCAACTGACTCTATGTGTGCATCCATGAATATTCTTTCAGGCGTTTCTTCATTATCCACTTCTTCATCATTGGCTATGCATCCGCTAGCATTCTCTTCATTGTCGTCATCAGTTCCTGCACCGGATTCATCCTCATTTCCGCTTGGTATTTTTGGCACCAAAGACTTATCATATTTTCCAGCTATAATAGCATCATCCAATTTCTTACACTGCTGCAAATGATGCACCACCAACTCTCGAACAATCTATATATATATGCAGAGTAAATGTCATGTTGGTATTGCAAATGAAAGCTTCAACGAACATAATAGTGTCATTCAAATAGATTGCTAATTGGTTAATGAAATGCTAATGCAAAAGTCTTGTACCTGAGTTTTATAAGTTTTGTTGAGCCATTTCATGTCAACTACCGTGGCTTGATCCTTACTGCGGTAAGATATACCCTATGAAAAAAATAACCACATATTAAATAACAATCACTGTGAACTGAACTTTCTCACTTTCACCATATTAACTTTATTATTTGCCAAATAAATCAAAACCAAACTTCTTTCGTTTGCATTAATCATTTATCTATGTACCTTGATATTTTTTCGTTCAAGCCGAATCCTCATTTGCAATCTCCCATGGTCCCACCATGCAACCAAGGGACTCACCGATGCCGATCCCATCTTCCCAAGTGGTTGCCGATGAAAATACACAATCTGTACAACAACAAATTATTTTACAAGCTCAGGAACCCAGTTTATACAAATGTATAGGCATAAATCAAATTTACACAAAGATGAAGCTTGTATTTACAAGCGCAAGGACCTAGCTTAAAAGGTCTCATACATAGATATGAAGCTCATACAGAAGAAGCTTTTGATTAACTACACAAACATATTCTATTGCATACCATGAGAAAGAACAAGCAACCGCTTATGCTCCTGATCTTGTATTTACTAGTCTTGTATATTCTGATTTGATCTATGAGCCATTCAAAAATGAACTTACTCCAATTATACTTATGCACATGATCAACATCAACAATCGCTCCCATTAACCTTGGACTCGGCCTAAGGTATGATGTAGGGCAAAAAAATCCAAACAATACATATAGGATGAATGCTCGCTTGAATTTGGCATCGGTTGTGCCTTGCTCGATCATCCCCAATAACTGAGAATCATTAACCCCAACAAATTCCTCCAAGAGGGATTCTTGCTCTTTGGTGAGAGATGTTGCAATCTTAAGCCCTAACATTGCATCGAAAATATATGCATCGTTATATTTAAAAAAACAAATTTGTATAATAAAGACTCATAATAAGATGACACCTTCAAAAGAGAGACAAACTAGTTGACATGTCAAATACACTAAGGCATTTTTTCTTACTAATGCAATGGGTCATATGGCAATGTGACGGTTGGTTCAAACTTTATTCAAAGGATCGCACTAGGTGCTTCTGATACAATTCATTGCAAATCGACATAAGTTAGGTTCATGTGCAACTCTTTACTTTCCAAAAAAAGTTTCTCATACCCCAAATACTGCTTCAACAATACACAAAAATTTCTACATAAATTCAATCAAATAGGCAACAATTTGAAGGTTAAAATACCTTTAACCGGTAGATCAAACACCAAACCGATGTCATCATGGCTAATTTGGATCAGTTCACTATTTATGAACATGCACATCCTACTTAGGTCTATAGCATTCACTAGCTCATAGCACAATTTCCGGTCCAACGGAGTTTTTATATGAAATATCGAACCGAACCCCATGGATTTGACAATTTCAACTTGATCTTTGGTCAGCAAATTGCACAATCTATTTAGACGACTTGGGGAACATCTGGTGTCAATTGCAGCCTGCAGTTCATAGAAATTAAAAGGAATACATTCACTCCTTTAACCTCAACATGGACAAAATTCAATTCAATTAAATTCAATGCAAAAAAAAAAGTACATTTTACCTGTCTCCACCTAGATCTCGTACGGTCTTTCTTCCCATGTTTACCACGCTTCTCATGCTGCGTGGTCTTCTCCCTCTGACCAAGAGAAAAGCACATAAGTAACATTACAACTATATTTTAACTTATTTTATTCAACACATACCTCACTCTGATTCTTGTCAATGTACTTCTTTCTGCGTTTATCCACATGTTCAATACTAGGACTTCTTTCATCTGTACCAACCAGTCTTCCATGAGCAGAGTTTATTTTACAACTAAACAACTTCATTATGTCAGCTATTCTATGCGTGTTGACTTCTCTCACAATCCTTAAAATGTATTGGAACATAGTCAGGATCAGGTGTCTTTGTCAATTGAAATAATGTCCACGGTTACCATGGATGCTCAGCTAAATTCAATTACAAAAACATGTTCATGTCTTCTTAACTTTGGCAACTTAATCTCAATATATCAAAATTTATTCAAACAGGACATACCTCCATCATGGCTTCTAGTACTTCCTTTCCTTCGACCCATTTGCTTCACTTATAAATTGATATTATTCTCGTACCCTAAACCTTTACAAGCAACTGTACAAAAATCAGTTACCTCTAATAAATTGTACAAGAAGCACTTTTATGTTCACATTAACATCATACACAAACTAGACATCAACCACACAGTAAAAAAGAGTCATAATGAACACTTCTATTACAAACTACCATTTATGATGGATGAAACATTGGGATTTTTTATACAGGAGCAGTCAAAAAATGTTCTTAACTAGTAATACAGCAAACTTTAGTCTAAAGGCAAATACACCTTCTATTAATTGAACACAAATAATTCAGTTCAACGATACAATCTTGGTTATTAAGGTATCCACCAATTCCAAATCAAACAAATTATATTTCTAATTTCTAAACTGTGCATTTGTACAATATCTTTATCCTGAGTTTTAGCCATCTGATTCTTGAATCATATACCGAGAAAAAAGGAGTAACATAATCAATGGAACTAAAGCTAGGAGCATAATACAAAATTGATCAGAGGGTAACATGAGCATAGTATCTCAAAGGGTAACGTGTGCTACGTCTTTGACACTGATATAAATTAAGCTGCAATTTTTTGCCCTTCAGTTTCGGCAATACCCAATAAGTATCAAACTGTCTTTATTGTTCTCTTCACTTTTCAAATCAGACTGAAATATCCAAAGTCTGTATGCTGTAATTTCATTTTTTTTTTGTCTAAAAAATAAAAATTGTATGATCTATCAGTCCTTTAATACTTTTGTTTTGGTAATCTGCAGTATTGAGTTCTCCTTTTACACTAGATGAAAGTTGCACCTACATTATTTATGATGACTATTGATTTTTCATGCTTTGTGTGGTCTACCTACAGCCTTGCCAATTGGAGTATACACTGCAGTAACTTTTCTTATGTTTTTCGGCCTAAAATCACTACAACATGCTTGGGATCTCCTATTAAATGTGGTTAAGAATGGTAATAACGGTAGCCTTGAACTTGATTAACTTGTGAAATAAAAGGTTCGAATCCTATCTGTAATCTTCAGTCCTGGAGCTTTATTCAGATAAGACTTTCTTGTTAAGCTTTATAATATGTGACTACCCACGAATATATGCAAGTCTTAATTGGTTAGATTATTTTGCCTTCATATATGCAATTTAACTTGTATCCACAACAGCCACCCTTCACTAGTGTCTTTCCATATTTACTTCAGGTGTCAAAACGGCTCTCAAATCCTCTTGACATTATTTGGAAATCATTCAGCCTTGTATTTTTTGCTGTAAGGTTCCTTTTCTCTTATTCTGATATTCAGCAAGAGGGCAGCTTAGTACTTGTAACTGAAAATCATCTCTGTAAAAACAACAAAATCAATTAGTTGGGGAAAAGAATGAAGGTGACTTTTTTATGGAAAAGTTCATTGTGTAATTTTACATATAAAATTCATCTATACAATTGTTATCCCAATCAAATATCAAATATCCTCTCACTACCCAAAAAAAAATATACTATCAAATATCCTCTTGGGGTGTGTTTAGCTAAGCATAAAGGAGGAGAACAAATTTTAATGGATGAGCTTTGAATCATGAAATTTGCATTCCCATTTATTTTCTAAACCAAACACATCTCTAGTACTAGATTTTGATTTGACATTAAAATATCATCACTATTTACATAATATTTTGGAGGCCAGTCAAAAATATTTTAGGCATGACATGGGAACTGACGGATTGATGTTTTACCTTTCAGTAATAGTCTATCTTATCTCCAATTCAGACAATGATATACAACATATAGCCACCACATGGGAATGACAGATGAACATGTGGATGCAAACACAAGTTCAAGTAAAACTCAAAAGGACAGCAAAGAAAAAAAGAAAAAACATGTGGTGACTCTGAGTGAGGGGCATAAAGAGACTGAAAATATCCACCTTAGGAATTGAAAACCGAGAATCTTCTTCCCTGTCAGGCTGTCACAATAATATTTTCCATTTTATGTTATTAAGTTCTCGATCCCCATTGGAGAAATTCACATTCAACATCCACACAAAAATATTGTGAGGAGCACATTTTATGTTGGCACTGCAGACATGGGTGATTTTAGATCATTCACAAGAAACCCAGCTAGAAAAAAATATTGTCACTGAAAATCATCTCCGTAAAAACAACAAAATCAGTTTAGTAGTTCTTTTTGTGTGCACTATGTCACTGATGGCAATACAAGGGAGAACACATTCTTAAACACCAAACGAATATTCATACTTTAAGATTCAAGCTTACCTTCTTAAACCACGGCAGATGGAGATGCAAGCACGAATGGGTCGACGCGGACACCGCGGGGCAATGCTTGACATAGGCGTATGCATGCAGAGCACTGAGAGATGGCGCGCGGGGCATAGCGAAGCGGTCGAGCGGCCACGGCGGACGCCCATCGGTCTCGGAAGCAACGGTGGCCTGTTCCTCAGCTTCTCTCCTCTACAAGACTAGAATTGGAAAGTGGAAAAGGGGGTGGGTTTGTCTTTCCTAATAACCCTAAACTCTATCAGAAAGGTAAAAGGGGTAAAAGAGGAGAGTGTTTCAGGAGGGGTGGGGTTTGGGGGAAGGGCAACTATAGATACAAGGCGGGTTGCACATGGGAAGAGGGGCGAGGTGGGGAAGAGGGAAGAGGGGCGCGGGTGGGGAAGAGGGAAGAGGGAAGGGGACAGTGAGTTTCAGGAGGGGGTGGGGTTTGGGGGGGAAGGGGACAGTGAGTTTCAGGAAGGGGGTGGGGTTTGGGGGAAGAGGCGGTCTGCGGGTTTATTCTGAGGCTTTTTTTTTCAATTTCATTCAGCTTTCCCCACCGTGTGCCTCCCTGCTTGTGTATCTACAATAGAGGCACCCCAGCACAGTACCATATGCGTCCCGTATGCGTCGATTTTGTGCGTTAGACTATCATTTCTCTAAATTTAAATAGTCTACAGTGAAAGGAAAAGGATTTGGCTTGCACTGAGCGGCGTGCAGGGGCTTTGTTTTGAATCTGGTTACAAATCGCAATGAGATTCAGATGTGGAAAGAAGTACAGTGGCGGAAACGCAGAGACAAGTGTGAGTACCGTGGATGATTCAGAAAGAGAGAGGACCTGTCACGCTCGTTTAAAAATAATAATTATATTTATAAAGTGTGATATATTATATAAATTCATATATTATCTATTAATTATTAAATAAGGTATGAATTTTATATAAATAAAATGAAAACTCTACTTAAATAAGGTCTAAATCTCCACTAATAATAAATAAAGTATGAGTTGATATAATATCACACACTTTATCAGTACAAATAATACTACACCCACTTAATATATAGATATTCAATCAAAATTTTCCTATTTCTATACAATTATTATTGAATTAATGATCAATTTAGTCCCTCACATTTGTAATTGTGAGTCATTTTCGTCCTTTCGTCAACATCTTTTAAAAGTGATCCCACATGATAGAGGGACTAAAGTGACTCACAATTATAAATGTGAGGGATCACATTGGCTCATTTTAAAAGTCAGGGACTAAATTGACTCATGCATAAAATGTGAGGGACTAAAGTGAGTATTAACTCAATTATTATTATTATCAACTTTATTATTTTAATACATAATATTCTCAAATATCTAAATACTTTACTTATAAAATATATGAATTTTATTATTTATTTTTTCTATAACTCATTCTCCCACTACTCTTTTTATACTCACATAAACCCATATAAGTATCCATCGCCATGGGAATGTTAAATATAATTACCCTATTATTATACCGGACATGAAGGTGTACGCGGAAATTAAATGTGAACGAATGACGGACGTACGCATGGGTGATAATCTATTCAGATCCGATAGTGCCATTTTATTTTTGTTATTTATTATAGCCGGGCAGACTCACGTAAAAGTCAAACCTCTCTCTGTATCTGTCTGTGTGAAACCGCATAACATTTACTGCAGTTTCTCTCACCCACCCACCCACCCACCGTCTTGACCTCTCTCCTCCTTTCTCCTTCCTTCCTTCCTTCCTCGCGTCCTTCATAGGACACTAACAACCCCACCTTTCTCCAGTACACTGGGCTTCTCCCTTCTTCATTCTTGCACTCTTTTCTAATCTGAAGCTAAGGTTTGGTAAGCCCTTTTTGTTCTCTCTCTCTCTCTCTCTCAGACACTCACTGTGAATTAAAGCAGCTGCTGCTTCTGCTGCCTGCCTGCATGCAACTGTGTTGGGTTTATTCTCTCAATGAGATGAGGCCTCAGCTTCCGCTTCTGTTGGGACTGCTTCTTTTGTTGCATGTTAATATTGCCTCTGCACTCACCTCCGATGGGGTGACTCTGCTGTCACTCTTGAGGCACTGGACATCCGTGCCTCCTTCCATAAACTCCACCTGGAACTGGAATGCATCTCACGGCACTCCATGCTCATGGTTAGGAGTTCAATGCGACCGTGCCCATCACCATGTGCTCTCCCTCAACCTCACCGGTTATGGGATTGCTGGCCGCTTAGGACCTGAAATTGGCAATCTCACTCTGCTACAGGACCTGGACCTTACTGACAACCACCTTAGCGGCCAAATACCCGACACCTTGAAAAGCTTGCATAGGCTAAGGTATATAAGCCTTGCCAGTAATCTGCTCACCGGTGAAATTCCAGGCTCCTTAACTCAAGTCCCCAAACTGCGATATCTTGACCTCTCTTATAACAGTCTAAACGGTTCCATCCCCACAGGTATTGGGAACATGACTGAGCTCTCCGTGTTGTACCTCCACGAAAATCACCTGTCTGGGGCAATTCCCTCATCCATTGGGAACTGCAGCAAGTTCCAAGAATTGTATTTGAATGGGAATCACTTTCAGGGTGTTCTGCCTCACATTCTAAACAATCTCAATCATCTTGCTTATTTTGGTGTCAGCCGCAACAGTCTTAGCGGCACCATTCCATTTCCACTGGGTTCTGCTAGTTGTAAAAGTTTAGTGCTACTGGACCTCTCATACAATGTGTTCAGTGGAGGCATTCCCTCCGGCTTGGGGAACTGCAGTGCTTTACAACAATTTGCTGCTGTGAAGAGTAACTTGGTTGGAAGCATTCCGTCCTCTTTTGGTCTACTGACCTGTCTCTCCATTCTCCGCCTTCCCGAGAACCATTTGTCCGGAAGAATACCTCCTGAATTGGGCAATTGCAAGTCTTTGACAGAGTTACATTTGTATTCCAATCAACTAGAGGGAAGGATTCCGAGTGAACTCGGGAAACTGAGTAACCTAAAGGATCTTGAGTTGTTTACCAATCAACTAGTCGGTGAAATTCCACGGAGCATCTGGAAGATTCATGGTCTTGAGCATCTCCTTGTGTATAACAACAGCCTTTCTGGTGAGCTGCCTTTGGAGATGATAGAGCTCAAGCACCTGCAAAATATCTCCTTGTTCAACAACCAGTTCTCCGGAGTCATACCTCAAAACTTGGGAATCAATAGCAGTTTGGTCCAGCTGGACTTTACAAATAACAAGTTCACTGGCACCATCCCACCAAATATTTGTTTTGGTAAGAAATTGGTTATGCTGAATATGGGCATCAATCAACTTCAAGGTAGCATACCTCCTGGTGTGGGAAGCTGCACAACTCTCAGAAGGATGATTCTTAAACAAAATAATTTTACTGGGCCTCTTCCTGATTTTGAAAGCACCCCTAATCTCACATATATGGATGTCAGCGACAACAAAATCGACGGAGCAATTCCACCAAGTTTGGGTAGCTGCAGCAATCTCGCTGCTCTAATTTTGTCTATGAACAAATTTACAGGGCTTGTACCTCCTGAGCTTGGAAATCTTGCGAATCTTCGGACTTTGGATCTCGCTCACAACAACTTAGAAGGTCCTTTGGCATCTCAGCTGTCAAATTGTAACAAAATGGACAAGTTTGATGTGGGATTCAATTTCCTAAATGGTTCATTGCCATCAAGTTTGCGGAGCTGGACAGAGCTGAGCACATTAATTTTAAGAGAGAATCGTTTTAGTGGGGGCATCCCAGCTTTCGTGTCTGAATTTAAAAAGCTTTCTGAACTACAGCTTGGTGGTAATATGCTTGGGGGCAGAATCCCTGAATCGGTTGGAGCATTGCAGAATTTGATCTACGGGTTGAATCTAAGTTCTAATGGGCTGATAGGTAGTATTCCTGTAGAGCTTGGAAAGCTGAAAAATTTGCAAGTGTTGGATCTGTCCCAAAACAATTTGACAGGAAGCATAGAGGTTCTCGATGAGCTCCCCTCATTAGCGGAAATCAACATTTCATACAATTATTTTCATGGTCCTGTGCCAAAGATGCTAATGAAGTTGCTTAATTCCCCGTCGTCATCATTTTTGGGCAATCCTGGACTATGCGCCAGTTGTTCAACGTCAGATGGCTTGGTTTGCACAGAAAGCAACTACCTAAAACCCTGTGATAACAAATCAACTGATCAGAAAGGCCTCAGTAAGGTTGAAATTGTGGTGATAGCACTTGGATCCTCAATAGTTGTTGTTTTGGCGATGCTGGGATTAGTTTATATGTTTGTTTTTGGCAGAAAATCTAAGCAAGAAGTCAATATATCTGCTGAAGGGGGCTCTTTGTCCCTTCTTAACAAAGTCATGGAGGCTACAGCAAACCTAAATGATCGGTATATTGTTGGCAGAGGGGCCCATGGAGTTGTTTATAAAGCTGTGATAGGTCCTGACAAGGCTTTTGCTGTAAAGAAGCTGGGATTTGCTGGGAGCAAAAGTAAGAACTTGAGCATGGTCAGAGAAATTAAAACCCTTGGAAGAATTAGGCATCGAAATCTGGTCAAACTGGAGGATTTTTGGTTGACAAAACATTATGGTCTAATCTTGTACAGCTACATGCCAAATGGGAGCCTTCATGATGTTTTGCATGAAAAGGATCCACCACCTTCCATAGCGTGGGCTGTCCGGTATAAGATAGCTGTTGGGATTGCTCATGGGTTGGCTTATCTCCACCATGACTGCGATCCTCCCATAGTGCACCGAGACATCAAGCCAAAGAATATACTTCTAGACTCTGATATGGAGCCTCATATCGCCGACTTTGGTATTGCCAGACTGTTGGATCAATCTTCCACTTCAAATCCTTCCACATCTCTTCCGGGTACAATTGGTTATATTGCACCAGGTAAGGTAATTAATTACTCTTGCAGCAAAGTTGTTGTTGATTGGGGTGTATTTATTTCCTTTACAAAATTATTCTCATGTGGTGTTGTCTACGTTGGGTTGTGATGTGACAGAGAATGCTTATACAATAGCGAATAGCAGGGAGTCTGATGTATACAGTTACGGGGTAGTGTTGCTTGAGCTGTTAACCAGAAAGAAGGCAGTGGATCCCTCATTTGTGGATGGCACTGATGTGGCGGGTTGGGTTAGATCTGTGTGGAGGGAAACGGATGGAGAAATTGATCAAATTGTTGACTCAAGCCTTGCAGAGGAATTTCTTGACACCCGTACAATGGAACAAGTGACCAACGTGCTTATGGTGGCCTTGAGATGCACAGAGCAGGATCCCCACAAGAGGCCCACAATGACACATGTTACCAAGCAGTTATCACATGCAGCTGCTGCAACACCACGGGCAACTTGTAGAAAGGGCTAGTGTTGGCTTCTACTGGTGTGATGTATGTGATCATAACAGACATTATGGTAATAAACAGTTTTAGTCTCCATGTATGTGTTATGCATTATAGGAAATTATGTACATTTTTCTGTATCGCCCTCTGTCTCTCTCTCTCTATTATAAGCCTGCCCCTGTCTCTATCTCTATATCTCCCTATTTTCTCATTGATGTTAAATGAATCACACATATAGATACCTTCTCATCTGTCTTTATTCTCGTCTCTTGTTCGCGCTTGTCATCTTCGTCCCTCTCTCTAACAATTACACTCATTGTTATTGTCAATATTCAGTTTTAATTAATTGGTTCAACTAATCGTGCAAATATACCATGTGGAGTTCTAAAGGTGAATGGACGCCTCCCTGCTTCTCTTTTGGCTTTTCACATTACCAAGTGCTTTTCTAATGCTGATTTCGGATTTATTTTGACTTTTACTCTTGTAATTTTCAAATAAACGATGATTTAATCATATAGTTACAATATAGCTTCCTTATATTTGTCGTTGTACTTCTAATTTACAAGGAAAAGCTTTCAGGAGGAACCGAGGATTCCATCTTTGAGAACGCAAAGTTTGATCAAACCACTGATATAAGAGAGATTAGTATTATACAGGGCTTCGGAAGGGAGGTGCGGATGACCTGAATCCGTGTTGGGTTAAGCCATCTGTAGCTGAGATTTGATTTTGAAGACTTGCATTTTGTTGAGGAAGTTAGTTAGTTAGCTAGTTAGTTGTATCAAATAATCGACATTATTACATTTCTTTCCATCCTACACAGTAATTCATATTTTGCATTAACCAGTGGCCCGAAGTCTATCTTTCTCCGGTAACGGATCAGACCATAACATAATGCTTTACTTTACATATTGAAGACTTGAGTATGTATCAGCTATATATTGAGTAGCAACTTTACATATTACTTTACAAACTGATACCATATCACACTCTCAGAATTGAGTAGAAATGAATCTCATCGATTAAATAGGTATAGTATTCAGGATATATACATCAACTCAGGAGCAGCGAATTTTTCTCTACAAATGAGAACATAATATAAAAACTAATCACCTAAATAACTATTCTGGCAGTGCAATTATATTGTACTAGCGTCTTCTTGGACATTGTTGTACCTGTCAAGCTGCATTTTTAATTTTTAGAATATTAAAATAATTAAGAAAAACTATTTGCTCATAAACTGTGCACTTTATTTTATCTTCAAAATTTTAAACATATATGTAAATTGACTTTTCTGCAAATTTTCCATTTTAAACATATACCTTACTAGGAGCTAATAATAAAATAGAAAAAAGAGAAAAGCAAAAGCATTTTCATATAAAAATAAAGAAGAAACCCAAAAACTGATAATAGAATGGCAAAAAGACTGTTTATTTGATTTAAAAACTGTTGTTGGAAGGGGGATATTAACTGTAAAGGTAAAATGGGAAAAAAAAATTGGAAACAAAAAGAAGATTATTCCCTTTATTATTTAGTATAGATTAGAATGATTATTTGCGGCAGTTCCTCAAACATTAGCTATATATATATATATATATTCCTACAATAATGCCCAGTACATCCCTCTCCTACCAAATTAATGGTGCCAAGCCATTATTGCCGATTGTCAGTGAGAAAGGGGAAGTCTATACTATGACATATTCTGGTCACCATCCAGCCCACTACTGATAGTGCGTAAGCTAAGAGTTATAATTGTTCGCTACTCTGTTATTTATGTGCTTCTTTATCAAAGTGCGTCATTCTAAATTCTGAGATTATTTACATACATGAGAAGTGCTGTAGGGTGCAAATTCACTTTGGGTCCAAATGGCGCGAATGACTCAACAACCAATCGAAGGTAAGAGCGTAAATGGTTGAAGACGACACGCAAAACAATCAGGTTGTAATTGTCATTTCGTATACCGTTTCGTAACAAAATAATTCGAGCGATTTAGCATCTTTCTTACATACATTTTCGTTCGTAATTCTCTCGCCTGCTTTCTGCTTTTCTCTGTACAGCTCTCTTCTTTTCTGTTAATGGATCTTATCTGATCACCAAATGTCCCTTTAAATGAATCAATTTTTCATATAGTTATCCTATCCAGTAATCTTTTCTATCGACTGGTGGATCACCTCCATGCGATCTAATCCTATGTAATACTCGAGTTTTAAATAAAAATGTCTGATATATTTATTTTAAACTAAGAAGGGTGTCAGTTACCTGTATTTGTCGTCGTTCCGGATCCTGAATTTCACTAAGTCTGGATCCTACATATTCTTAGAGGGCTATAAGATAGAACCACATTCTTGGAATCAAAAATCCCGATAACTATTCCCAATAGGGAAATAAGTTAAAGAACAATTTTTAATGAATTTTATAAAAACTTTAAACATTTCGCTTTTAACCCACAAGTTAATAAAATCTTAAAAATTCCTGAATTTGAACTAAAACCCAAAATTTGGATTCTAATTTGTTGGAATTTTAATTTTGTGATATTTTATTTGGATCCAAATGGGGTACTTCATTATTTACATTTATGTTTTAAAACTAATGAAGTTAATGAAGAGTAAAATAAATGAGGACATTAACTTATATAAGTGAGTACTGAGACAACCCTGCCCAATATATACCAGCACACACTCGCACACCCTTCATTTTCTTTCTTTTTTTGAAAACAGAAATAGAAAACGTGACCTCATCTCTCTCTCACGCAAACTTCCACTCCTTCCTCGCTTTCTCGGTCTTCTCTCTCCCATGACCACCCTCAGCGCCGGGTCGCCGCTCACGACTCCTTCCTCATCAGACGTGAGCAAAGAGTGTCCCTCCCTATTTTTTGGTGGTTCAAGATTGTTGCTTCAATCTCTTGAGGTGATAGCAACACCCACTCCTCCATCTTCCTTTCCTTAGCCATTAAAGGTATAGTAAAGCTCAATCTCACTTCCAATTTCATGGATTAACTAGGTTATGTTATGGGTATAGGATTAGAACTCTAATCTTTAAAACCTAGGTTATGCAATTGGGGATTTATGGTGTTTAGATTAATACTGCCGAAAATTCAGGTTATAAATGCTAATTAGTGGTTGTTGGATGATGTATGTGGCATCTGATACTATGGAGAGGCATCTTGTCTATTCTACCATGACATAGGCTTGTAGCACCACATTCTTGGATTGTGTTGTGAGTGAATAATGTGTTTATGTTTAATTGATATTTAGTTCTATGTATTTAAATATCTATTTTGCATATTAATTATCTATTTTGCATTAGCAAGTAAAAATGATTTTATTATGGTATTCATGTCTTGAAAGTTGCATTGATTAGTTCAAGTACCCTTGAAATTGTTATCTTTTAAGTAGAATATGGAACGAGATTTAATAATCACTATTGATATTAGGATAAGTACTCGACATGATTTTGATACAATGTTATGTGTTATATTGGAATTAGATTATGAGACAAGTATATTTTTGGAATGCTTATGGTTTTGGATAAAAGCTCTGTGACTTTATTTTCTTAAGCAAGGTTAATTGAAAACCAAACACAGTTTTAATTTATTCTTTTGCACCTAAAGGAGATTGAAAACAATTGCATTTTTCTTTGCTTTATTGAAGTGATTGGTTTCTTAAAAGGAAAGTAGATGGATGAAACTTGAGTTATCGGATGTGAAAAGTTCATTTTTTTTTAAAGGAGGTATCATTGACAGAAACCGTAGCTAATAATGGTGGCGTTAGCCTTGGTGCACTTTGAGAGAGACCTTAGCTAGTGGATGGGTTGTTAGCCTAGTATGTTAGGCCAGCATACTAGTATTATTAGGCACTAGGGATAGGTGTGAGGGCCACCCAAATGCTTTGTAACCACTTTAGGGATGGGTGTGAGAGCTGCCTAGAAGTGAAGTGAACACATTGGGGATGGGTGTGAGGACCGCCCAGTTGTGGGATCGATTTGGACCTTGTTTTGACATAGAGACCCCTTTGAACTTTTTTATTTAATGCATAAATTCCATAATTCTATATCATCACTATAAGGATTTGTATGTTAATTCTATATCACTTAGTTTGGTTAATATCTTATATTATTTATTTTTGACTATCCGCTATTGTTTTGGGACTTGTTCCAATTAAATGTAAACATATTATTGCTCACCGAGTTTCATAACTCACCCGTGGTTATTTCCTCTATTACAGATTTAAGTGCAGCCTTGAGTTCCATTCCTCCCACTCAATAGGATTGACTCACTACCCTTTTGGTGAGCCCAACAATGGTGTATTGGCCATTATTTTGTGGCTTCATGTCTCTTACTTTTATGACAAATCGTATATGCTTAGGTGCTCCATTTGATCATGGGCAGGGACTGGATTAGTAGTGTAAGTTTATGACTATGTTTATAGTTATCTTACATTTTGTATGGATGGATAGTATGTAAACTCCCTAATTATGGACTTGTATATGTATATATGTATAAATACCTATCTATTATCCTGGTTTGGACTGTGATTGTAATATGATACAGGTCTTGTATTTTAGAGAATGTCCAAAAAATAGAGGAAATTATATCCCTTTTTCTATTAAAGTGTGAATGTTTAGGCTTGCGAGGGAGCCTGTTCCCTACGGGCCAGTCATAGCCAGGGTTGGGTCGTGACATCCTCTCAATATATTAATCTACTTATCATCTAGAACTTAACCCTTATGCCTTGTATTGAGGTGAACACTTTTCAAGAGTGAGTGATGAAGAATTTCTTTTCTTTTTTCCTTTTCCCTGTTGATTCTGCTATTTGTGAAATATGTAATTTGTATTTCTTTATTTTCCACTGCTTCTTAACTTGAAGATTTTGTCTTATCCTAATAGTTGCACCCTCCCCAAGATGTAATTCAAATAATTATTTCATATATCCCCTAATTTTGTGGTAATTGTTCAAATAGCTAGGGCATGTGGTGATTGTTGCTAGCTATCTGTAGGCAACACTATGTGATATATTAGCTGGAAACTCGTGCTATGTACACAGATCATACAAAATGAAATTACTTAATGATTCATGATCATATTTTTTAAAAGTAATAACTATAACACTAAGACAAAGAATGGATTTGGTATTCCAGGAAGTACATGGTTTTAGCACAAACTACACAAACATTGATATTTCATGAACTATATACAATCCAGTCCAACAAACAACTTATCAACGAAGATCAAAATATTATCCTATTTGGTACATACTTTCACTAAATAGAATTAATACCATGATTTAACCAAAACAACACAACCACATAAAATAGACTTCGGTAGAAACAAATTTGCACAATACACTGAAAAACTACAGGGGATTGGATCAATGATAGTATAAGGCCTGATAAATTTTTAATATTATACAGTGTTTAGTGTAACACTGCATAAGATATTCGATTTTATGTTCGATAATATCATACTATTTATGTACAAATTCTAATATATTAATTAAATATTAAATAAAATCAAATAATAATTAAATAGAAATTTTTATTACAATAATTTTTTTTATATTTATGTAAATATTTACTCATTAAAATTTTTTTTAATTCATATTAAATTTCATTATTTATTTTAGTGTATTATAGTTATTTATTATTTTAATAATATAAATAAAAATACTATTTTATATATTTTAATATTTTATATTTTTAGTCATAATTATTTAAATTTAAGTTATTTATTCTTACTTTTATATATTGTATATTATTTATTATTTATCTATATATTTTATTATTTAATAATTTATAATATTTAAAATATTTATCTATTATTAAATACTTATTATTTTATTTTATTTATTGTTTATCACTTATATTTATTTTTCTTTTTATTATATATAACTAAACATATATTATATGTATTCATTTTATTATAAAATGATTTTATTGAAAATTATTTTTATTTTTATAATTTTATTTTATTATTATTTATTTAAGAATTATTTTATTTTAATAAAATATTTAAAAAATAATCTTATACATTAAAAGCTAATTAGACCTAATATAACCTCTCCATGCTATATTGAGTTATACAATATTTTAATGTATAAGATGATTATGATGTATAAGATTGTACAATACGTTATTTGCATCAAATAACGGATAAGAGCGTAACATAAAATATTAGCTTATACTATTATGCCTAATATATTCTACTAAACACCCATCAACAAATGATAAAGCAAAAAAAGAAATTAGATAAGGTAAGAAAAAAAAATAGAAACAATTTTCAGAAGACTAAGCATGCTTCACTTTAGTCCCTAAAATTTCAAAATTAACTCTTTGGTCCCTGAAATTTCAAAATTAACTCTTTAGTTTCTGAAATTGCATTCTGTAGCTCACATTAATCCCTGGTCAAACAACCATTAATCAATCATTACATTTTAATGATGTGGCACGTTAAGTGACATGTGGCATTCGATGCCGAGTTGATAACGTGTCATGTTGATCAAAATAGGTTAAATTAGTCTCTGAAACTTTAAATCTGTCAAAATAGTCCCTAGAATTTTCTAAAATGTATCAAAACAGTCCCAAATCCCAAATTTTTCCTCTTTTGTTTCATAAAATATAAATCCTCGATAATTCTTAAATTCACTTTTTTTTTCTCATATTCATACCCTATTTAAATAATCCAAATTTTTAAATATCCTAAACATAATTAAGAGCATGATTAGTCCAAATTATACTCCATGTTTAGCTTACATAATTAATTTATTAACTATTACATTACATTTTTTGAAATAAAATGGGTTTTAAAATATTAAAAATAGGATTTAAGGGAAACATTATATTCTCAAGCGTGGATAGTTTGTCAATGGTCTATTTGGAATATTTTAGTTGCAATTTGGGAAAGAATTTAGTATCAAAAGAGGCTAGCATGACAATGATGAAAAGAGATTCTATCCTCAAGTCAAATGTAATTGTAAATCATTTCAAATATCAGAGTTTAAATTGAGCTCAAGTAAAGAATTGTGTCTCTTATCCACCTCAAAGATAGTGAGTCGTAGGAAATAACCGCCTCTTGGGGATGTTGATGCAAATAGAGCAAACACAATGAAACCGATTTAGAATATGACATTTGTGATTACTTTCCCCCAACATATTCACATCTTTATGAGGGAAGCCACTCCATTTTGGCTAGTGTCACTCACTATTTATTGAATATTTGTTCAATGGTTCTAAAATGCCTCTCTAATATAATGTAATTTTATTTCTAGTTTTATTTATACTTGATACAATTAATATTTTTGTTTCAAATTTTCACATTTTTACCATTTTTATTTTATGAAAAATAAATGTTTTTCTTTTTGGTCAATTTCCTGATGAAATATATTACGTTTATATTTTCACATAATTAACAAATAAATTTAAAAAATTTATTTTTTTAATTTTAAATATAGCTTTCAAATTGATTTTTTTTTTTAAAATAGATAACACACTAATCAAAGAACCCCAAATAAGGGAGTTGAGAAAAGAGCCCAGAGATTATATATAATCAAGTAAAGTAAATAAGCAAAGGAAAGAGTCTTGTAAAGATATGAAAAAATAATAGCCAATTCTCTCACTATTTATCACCTATGCTCATATCATATCATATTTATCACTACCTTATTAATCTAACAATGTATTGAATTAATACCTATACAGTTAATCCAAATAACATGTCATAGCCTCAAAATTAGGAACCACTCGTGTTCAAACTTTAGCCAAGTAAATCTATTGAGAGTCAAAATGAGGAACCACAAAGTACACCTCTCATATATGTTGTATTTTTTATATTATGTGAAAATATAATTTAATAGATTTAATTGAGAAATCAACTAAACATGAACTATCGTATTATAAAAACAAAAATTTTGATTAAATATATTAATTATATTAAGTACCAATAAAATTAGGAATAAGATTCGATTATATTAGAAGGGCCTTTTTGAACAATTGAACAAAAGTTCAATAAATAAGGAGTAGCAATAACCAAAATGAAGTGACAATAGTCACCCCCTTTATGGGGGATTAAATTACTTACCACTCGTCCAACAATAATAACTTGTTGATGATACATTATATTCTTATTGTTATTCTATGTTAAAGGGATTTTTGTTTAAGTTGGGTGTGAAAATAAGAGAGAAATAAGTGGATTTAACAAATATTAAGAATTTAAATTTTATGAAATATAATAAGAGAAATTGGGATTCAGGATTTTTTTGACACATTTTATAAAATTTCAGGGACTATTTTGTCACAACTCAAAAATCATGACGGCACATAAGGGATATTTTCCCTTATGAAAGCCTTTTGGAATTAAATTCATGCAATCATGCATAGTAAATTACTAAATTAATGCTTATAATAAATCATAAAAAATGAATAGATAATTGAATAAATAAATTCCTCAAAATTTCTTGGAAACTTTATTCATAAAATACATAAAATATGTAATTGTTCCAAAATCCATAACTGAATAGGCAATCTTAAATCATGTTCTTGAAAGAAATTACATAAGATAATATAACATTAAAATAACCATGCATGCTAAATGATGTCTAAGGATCTTGCTTGCAAACTAGTAGAGCACTCAATTCTAACATTACTCCTAATTTAAACTTCACTACAAAGTGAAACTCACCAATAGTAGAACAGCTACAAAGCTACTGAGGCTGGGTCTGAATGATAACTGATCTGCAACTGTAACTGTAAGGTAGAGGAAAAGGAGGGGTGAGTTTATCAAAACTCATTGAGCGAGCCTCCAGTCACAACCCACATAGAACAATAACAAAATACATAATATGTACATGCAGTTGCTATAAAACACTTCATATATTTAGGTACATATAACTTAACTGAAAAATAATTTATCTGAAATCATGACAATAACTAGTATAGAAACAGGAATTATTATGTACATAAATACATGAGCTGAATAGCTGAATCTGAGCCAATGGCTAATCTGATGGGTACCTAACTAGGTCTCATAAATGGACATCTCACTATATTCCTGACTGTGGGTGAGCTAGTCCTCTAGCAGACCACTTGATGCGAAGGTTAATGATTGATCATGCAGCCGTTAACTCGCTGTTTTGTTTATCACTAATTACTAAAAAGAAAAATAGTAACTTGCAATTAAACTAAATAAATTTGAAAGCTCTGAATTCATATAATTCTAACAATTTGACTTTTCTATAACTAAGGTTCTAAAATCATGCCCAAGGGATCACTAACTTATAGACATAGTGGTTTCAGAAGCTAACAGAGTATGTATCTGACAATTGTTATATTCTAACAATCTGACTTTAGTATAAATGAGATTCTAAAATCATGCCAAAGGGATCACCAGCTTGTAAACATAGTGATTTCAGAAGCCAACAGAGTATGTATTTGACAATTGTTATGAATCATACTTTATTCAATACTTTCAATAAATCATGTCTGATGTTCTAAAGCCTTTATAAGAAATCCATAGTCTAAAAAATATGGTAATCATTATTTCTGCTATAAACATTAAACTAAGGTCTCATAATTTCATAAACTAAAAAAAAAAAGGTATTCTATAACATGCAAGGTATCAAATATGGTTCCATGCGTTTTCTAAAGTAAGATTTTCATGATAACTATGAAAAATAATAACTTTTCTGAAAAATTTGCATAATCCGTGGAAGCATGTATCTAGTATAAGTTATTCTAGAATTTCATAAACAATTTATATAATGCTGGAAAAAATACTAATAATAACCAATAGTATGGCCATGAGCTTAAACCCATTCATTGTTTGTTGCTGGGAGTGCTTGACCACTGCCTACATGATACTAGGGAATTAGAATGACACTTTCAATTGCCATGGAATTATAGAAACGAATTAGGAATGACTTGGAATTGAAAGAGAAGAGAAAATCATACTGCAATTATCTAAATATTTGCTTAACTCATAACCATATAAAAATAGGGACGAGAGCATCTACTAGAAGAGATTAATCAAAGAGGATTGAGAGAAATTACATCTTTCTCTCTAAGGAAAAATCCTTAGACAGCTAGGGTTCTTAAAAAGAATGTTTACAAGAACTATAATGTGTCAAATATATAGTAAGAGATAAAGGGTATTACTAACAAATTTTATTTTCTTTATTTTATTTCTATTTTTCATTTTTCTCTTTTTTTCTTGTTTTAACCTTTCTTAAGACTTTAGCTTTCGCTGTGGTTAGAATTTGGCCTCAAGGCTAGAAATAACACTTATAGATAATTGAGTTAGATTTCTAATGCTATGAAAATCACGTCACTTGGACGTCTATAACTCAAGATATTTGTAAAATACTAAACCGAGGTCATACTTGACAACACAAGGACAATGTTATGTTAATGATCTTTTATCGATATATCTTAACTAACTGTATGATATAAGCAACAATGAGAAAATGATAATATTTGGATTAAATCTATTAATTTCTTTTGTAATTACTTGGGTAATTTAAATTCAAACTACCCTAATATATCTCTTAATTATCTTTTGTATTACGGATATACTTATATATATATTGAAATGAAAAGCTAATGAGGTTTTTAAAACAAATAACATATATCTTGATATATTCACATTACGTTCTTGTTTCTTATTTTTTGAAACAACAACAACAACAACAACAATAACAATAATAATAATAATATACACGTTGAACAAATTTTGCGCTCAATTCTAATAATTAATAACTTCTTAAAAATATCTAATAATTCTCTATAAAAATATCTAACAAATTATTTTTATAATACATGCTAAATATATATAATATCCAATATCTTCAAGTAAGTATCATTGTAATTCAACAATACTTGAAAAATTGTCTTCAAATCACAATGTCCACGATTTTGGTTAACTGTCAATCATTTTAAGAATCTTTAAATGTCGATTTGTCTGTATTAAAATTTTAATGAACTGATATGCATACATGGAAACATATTTTTCTAACATATTTATTTAATTCTATAAATTTGTATTTTTGAAATTATTTGATCATTTTATAACAACTGTAAAAATTATATCTATTATCAATATAAAATATTTTATGCTAACATTATTATTAAAAAAGTAGTATTCATGACTACTATATATACACACTAATAATTAAATCTTTATAGAACAATTATAATCTCTAATAAAAGGAATGAACCAAGATCAAACTAATACTTTATATATATATATATATATTCTCAAATCCTAATTGATATTTACACCATAAATATAAATGGTGGATATCTAAATAAATCTTAACATAACCTTAGTAATTATACTAAATTCAATTTCTAAAGAACTGTCACGACCCGAGCTGGGCACGTGACCGGCACGTGGGGAATCCCATCCCTATGTAAGTCTCGAGACCTGTGTATAGCTCTACATGCATATTCAAATAAGGAAAATCTATGTAAAACAATATTTCAATTTCAATATATAAATTCCCTGTTTTCTGAAGTCAAGATCTTAATAACTAAAATTCATCATCAACATCAAAAGTATGAAATCATCCATTATCCATACACAAAATATAAATGTACATATTAAACTATTTTTGTCTAGTTTGTCCAGAAACAACCAATTTCATTAAAACAAACCATAATATAATCAAATATGCAAAATGCAAAAAGAGCTCTATATGAATCAGGACTTCTGCCTGCAATAATACTGGAACACTCTATAGAACCAAAAATGCTTCACTCAAGTGAAGCTCACCAGCTAATCCTCTATTGCTGCTGGGAAGTAGGGGGTTGGGAAGAATCTGCAGCAGCTGCTGTATCTGTAAATAGGAGGAAAAGAGAGGGGTGAGTTTTTATACAAAAACTCAGTGAGTGAATCCCCACCTGCAACCCTCTTCATGGGACATCAGTAAAACCATGCAGTATATGTATGAAAATCATTTATAACATAGAGCTTTAAAACATTTAACATAACTATATACACAAAATCAATTAATCATTGGCCTTTAAAATCATTAACAGTATCTAACTAGAGAAACAGAAATCTCTGCTCTATGGTTCTTCAAGAACCAAAATACTCTGCTCTATGATCCATCTGGGATCCAATGTGGACACCAACATAGGTTCCATTCTCTGCTCTATGAGATTGTCTTTTAGGACAACTTGGTACCAAGGTTAACGATCATTCAGCCGTTAACTCGCTGTCTATTTCTCTACAGTTACTGTTTAGTATTAATAGAAATTCAAGTCCTCTCTCTCTATGTTCCACAAGGGCCTCTACCCTAGGGTTCCAAGTTTTCTCATATAACAGTATCCAGTATACCAGGAATTATCAAATCAACATAATAACTTCAAAATGTTCAAGAGTCATAATCAAATATTCACATTTCAATAACAATAGCCCTATGTTTTTCACAAGAATCCATAGTTCATGACATTTGAAAATCATATTCTTATAAGCTTAAATAATCAACAAAAACTTCTAATCTCTTTGTAGAACTCTTTAAAACCATCATATAAAGCATGTTTTTATGCAAATAAGTCTAATACAGAACATAGAAGCCACAGATGAAAACCCACTCACCTAGAGTGGTAGAATAAACAGGAGAGACACCAACAGGACCTTGGGAGGTAGAAACGGCACCACTATCTACCAGTAAAGCAATAAAACTCTAAATCAATCTCAAAAGAACCCTATTCTCACTCCTATCAATATGGAGGAGTATTATGACCATAGAACAAGAGGGAACCTAAGATTAACCCTAAGAACAAGAGAGGAATAGATGAGATAGGAAGGAAATCTAGTAAAATCTCTTACCTTTAAGCCTTGGAAGCGAAAGATTGATGTTAGATTGATGAAATAGAAGAGAGAGAGATTGGGGACGAGAGTTCGCGTTTCCTGGGGGGAAGAAGGGTGTTTTTGCACAAGTGAAGGTTCTGGACCCCGAGATGGGGTTTTTTAAGTCATCTGTCGAGTGCTGCGATGCTCTTAGCGCTGTGGCGCTCTCAGCGTTACGGCACTCATCCAAGAGTATATCGCGCACCGCCTTACTATTCTGTTGAGTCTTGCTAAGAGCCGCAGTTGCTCGGAAATTCACTTCCATCGCTGTTGCTGCAGCGCTCATGAGCACTGCAGCACCCACCGGAATGGATTTTCACCCTCCAGGATAGTTTCTCACTCCTCAGAATAGTCTCTATAGTCTCTTCCTCTCTAAAACTCACTTATTACATTTCTTAATTAAAGTTAAATAGGAAATAAATGATTTAACTTTTAAACATAAATGTAAATAAGGGAATACCCCCTATTTGGATTCAAATAAAATATTAGAAAAATCAAAATCCAAACTAATCAAAATCTAAATTTTGGGTTTTAGTTCAAATCCAGAAAATTTTACGACTTTTAAAACTTGGGGGCTAAAAATGAACTATTTAAAGCTTTCATAAAATTCATTAAAAATCCTCCTTCAACTCATTTTCCTCTTAGGAACCATTACCGGGACTTTTGATCCCAAAATTATGGTTCTATCATATAGCCCTTCAATGACGTGTAGGGTCTCAGACTTAGAAAAATTCAGGACCCAGTTTTATCTACAGACACGTGTGCTGTTCTACACTTTTCTAGGTAACAGTATATCTAAGGTATTACATACTCCCCCCTTAAAAAGATTTGGTCCCCAAATCTTAAAACATACCTGAGGGAGGGAAAAGATGTGGGTACTTGGCCTTCATGGCTTCTTCGGCTTCCCACGTGGCTTCCTCGCTAGAGTGGTTCCTCCAAATGACTTTCATTGAGGCCACATCCTTTGAGTGAAGTTTCTTAATCTGTCTATCCACAACGGCAATTGGCTGAAACATCAAAAGTCTGAAATCATCCATTATCCATACACAAAATATAAATGTACATATTAAACTATTTTTGTCTAGTTTGTCCAGAAACAACCAATTTCATTAAAACAAACCATAATATAATCAAATATGTAAAATGCAAAAAGAGCTCTATATGAATCAGGACTCTTGCCTGCAATAACACTGGAGCACTCTATTATTGAAATTCCATAATTCAAACTCTATTGTCTGTGAATCATAATACAAAACATCTTTGTGTAAAACTACTCTGATTCAAAACATTTATAAATGATCAACTGTTCAATACAACTTCAAATAATGTCAAAACATGCAAAAATTATAACATGCTCTATCATCCGGATCCTGCCTGCATTTATACTGGAGCACTCTAGATAGAACTATAAGCACTTCACCCAAGTGAAGCTCACCATATGAACTCTAATGTTGGTAGAGGGTAATAACTGGAAAAATCTGCCGCAGCTACACAATTTGTGGAATGTGAGAAAAGAGAGGGGTGAGTTTTTATACAAAAACTTAGTGAGTGAATCCCCACCTGCAACCCTCTTCATGGGACATCAGTAAAACCATGCAGTATATGTATGAAAATCATTTATAACATAGAGCTTTAAAACATTTAACATAACTATATACACAAAATCAATTAATCATTGGCCTTTAAAATCATTAACAGTATCTAACTAGAGAAATAGAAATCTCTGCTCTATGGTTCTTCAAGAACCGAAATACTCTGCTCTATGATCCATCTGGGATCCAATGTGGACACCAACATAGGTTCCATTATCTGCTCTATGAGATTGTCCTTTAGGACAACTTGGTACCAAGGTTAACGATCATTCAGCCGTTAACTCACTGTCTGTTTCTCTACAACTATTGCTTAGTATTAACAGAAAATCAAGTCCTCTCTCTCTATGTTCCACAAGGGCCTCTACCCTAGGGTTCCAAGTTTTCTCATATAACAGTATCCAGTATACCAGGAATTATCAAATCAACATAATAACTTCAAAATGTTCAAGAGTCATAATCAAATATTCACATTTCAGTAATAATAGTCCCATGGTTTTCATAAGAATCCATAGTTCATGACATTTGAAAATCATATTCTTATAAGCTTAAATAATCAACAAAAACCTCTAATCTCTTTGTAGAACTCTTTAAAACCATCATATAAAGCATGTTTTTATGCAAATAAGTCTAATACAGAACATAGAAGCCACAGATGAAAACCCACTCACCTGGAGTGGTAGAATAAATAGGAGAGACACCAACAGGACCCTGGGAAGTAGAAACGGCACCACTATCTACCAGTAAAGCAATAAAACTCTAAATCAATCTCAAAAGAACCCTATTCTCACTCCCATCAATATGGAGGAGTATTATGACCATAGAACAAGAGGGAACCCAAGATTAACTCTAAGAACAAGAGAGGAATAGATGAGATAGGAAGGAAATCTAGTAAAATCTCTTACCTTTAAGCCTTGGAAGTGAAAGATTGATGTTAGATTGATGAAATAGAAGAGAGAGAGATTGGGGACGAGAGTTCGCGTTTCCTAGGGGGGGAATAAGGGTGTTTTTGTACAAGTGAAGGTTCTGGACTCCGAGATGGGGTTTTTTAAGTCATCTGTTGAGCGCTGAGAGCGCTGCGGCGCTCACCCGAGAGCATATCGGGCACCGCCTTACTGTTCTGTTGAGCGCTGCAGCCCTCACCAGAGAGCATAGAAATTCACTTCCACTGTTCTGCTGATCGCTACAGCGCTGCAGCGCTCACCAGAATGGATTTTCACCCTCCAGGATAGTTTCTTACTCCTCAGAATTGTCTCTATAGTCTCATCCTCTCTAAAACCCACTTATTACATTTCTTAATTAAAGTTAATAGGAAATAAAAGTTAAAAGGAAATAAAAAATAATTTAACTTTTAAACATAAATGTAAAAAAGGAAATACCCCCTATTTGGATTCAAATAAAATATTAGAAAAATCAAAATCCAAACCAATCAAAATCTAAATTTTGGTTTTTAGTTCAAATCTAAAAATTTTTACGACTTTTAAAACTTGGGGGTTAAAAATGAACTATTTAAAGCTTTCATAAAATTCATTAAAAATCCTCCTTCAACTCATTTTCCTTTTAGGAACCATTACCGGGGGACTTTTGATCCTAAAATTATGGTTATATCATATAGCCCTTCAATGACGTGTAAGGTCTCAGACTTAGAAAAATTCAGGATCCGATTTTATCTACAGACATGTGTGCTGCTCTACACTTTTCTAGGTAACAGTATATCTAAGGTATTACAAGAACATATGTGAAAAGGGAAATATATTATATTTCATCTTTTGTAATTCCAACAAAATATATAATATATAATACTGATACAAATATAAATATTAATGATAATTATAAACAATATTGAATCTAATATATTTGATAAGATAATATTTTCAAAGTTTAAAATAAAATACCATAACACAAACTAAATATCATATTACATAAAAAGATTAAATATCAAATTTAAATAAAAACTGGACATTGAAATGAAAAAGATTAATGCACAACATTATAATAAATTTTATATGTTATTTTCTCCTTTTGGGATTGATATTTTTCTTTTAAAATTTAGATATTACATGGTCTTCTATTTCACATAACTTTAAAATAGAGATTTATATTTATTCATTCTTTTCATTTATTTATTTTATATATAAATTTTTTAAATTTCTTTGTTTTAAAGCATTTAAATATCTTTTAAGCTTTATTCAATCTTCCTGAGTTTAGGCACATCCTTTCTAAAGGTATCTAATTTCGAGATATTATATATTTTGACACATTTTAGAAAACTTCAGAGACTATTTTAATACATTTAAAATTTTAGAGACTAATCTAAACTTATTTTGATCATTGCCACGTGGAATCAACATGACACATTATATCAACATGCCACGTGTCATTTAATGTGCTACGTCAGTAAAATGTAATGGTTGACTGATGGTTATTTGATCAGGGACTAACGTGACATACAGAATGCAATTTCATGGACTAAATAGTTAATTTCAAAATTTTAAGGACTAAAGTGAAATATTCTTATAATTTCAGGACAAAAGTGATACTTTATTCATTTTCAGAATGGATGTACATCCAACATGTGGCATGAATAGTAGAGATGTCGAGGGAAGTCCACCACCATCATGAAGAGTAGGTGTGCTCATCATAAGCTTAGCATGGTGGAGTAAACAATTAGTGTGGTTTCTCAAGTAATGTATCATTCTTTGATGGACGAGCCACGTGGGTAAGCTAGAATAAAGAGCCCTTACATATGAAACTGTTTCATGTATGTAACGCGCGCGGGGTCATTTTTTTCTGTATTGGTTTTGAAGTTATAATATGCCTTTATATGGGTTTAAGAATGAATTTACGCATAGTATGGTGTCAGTGAAATCTCGCCACTTCCAATTTTTCCAAAACTGGTAAAAGAAAAATCTCGCCACTCCCATTTTTTCAAAACCGGAAAAGGAATTCTAAATAAAATCTCGCCATACCCTATATATAATAGTGGTAGTGGCGAGATTTCAGTCTGTTGTTTCTGCAATGTGGGACCCGCTTGAAGAATCTTGCCAGTGGCGAGATTTCAGAGAATCTTGCCAGTGGCGAGATTTCAGACAAAATCTTGCCACATGGTGAGATTTCAAAAATATTAAAATATTAGAATATGTCTATATAAGCCTCTTCCGTCTCCTTCTCGTCTCATTTCATTCAAGATTGGCTTTTAAAATCCGAAAGAGAGTTGTTTGTATTTTTACACAGAGTGTTACAATGTATATGAAAATTGGGTAGCTCCTTCTCTTTTTTCTTCTAATTATTTCAGTTTGCGATTTCAGTTTATATTTTTTATTTGTAGTCTCAAAAGAAATTTTATTTGGGTCAATTGGTCACCCATTTCCTTCTTCTCCACCCAGCTGTTTATGATGTGTTAGTGAGTTTTATGTGTCAATGAGTTCTCCGTGTTGGTAAACAAAGCTACAGTATCTGTGTGTGTCAAAAAAAAAGTGTATGTAAAAAAAAAAAGTGTTCTGTGAGAGGAAAAAATATTAAGAGAGTAGAGTAAGAAAGAGTGGTAAAAATGGATAGTAGTGCAAATATAATAGTATATTTCAATGGGAATATTGTTACAAATACGAGTGAAGGTGTCACATTTGTATGCGAGAATCCAACATGTTTTTTTATTCCTTGCACTATGTCATTTAAGGAGTTAGAGAGTGGTCTTAAGCAAAGTATAGATCCTGAAACTCCAAAAACAGTGGAGAAAATAACATACAGGTGTCCGGTATCAATTTTTGGTGGGTTCACTCAGTATCAAGCAATTTCAATCAGCAATGATGATCACATGCAACAAATGTTTCAAATATACCACCAGCATCGAGCAAAAATATCAGCCATTGAGTTGTATGTTGATTTCAAAGAAACAAGTCCTATCTTTAACCATCAAGTTGACAATGAGGAGGAAGAAGCCCACCCGCACACATTTCCAGAAGAAGAAGCAGAATGGGAAGGAAACAATAGTGAAAGTGATGAGGGGGAATTTGCAGAAGAGTATGAAAATAGTGATAGCGGTGCTGATGATATGGAACTAGATGATGAAGTAGATGATGAGCATGTATCAAATACAGTTGCTATTCAGCATCCGTTTGGGGAGCCATCCTTCATGCGTTCTTTGGATCTTGCAACAAGTGAATGCACCCGAGTTTCGTGAGTATGCTCGGTATGTAGATATTTATGGTGATTCATTATTATAGATTTCTTTAGAAAAAGATTGTAATTGATGCATGTTTATTATTATATTACTATTATATTATTTTCACTTTTTGTAATTCAAGTTATTATTATAGTGTTTTGTTGTGTTTATTAATTTTATATTTGATTGATTTAATTTAATTTAATTTTAATTTGGTGGAATGTTATTTTTTTTTTCATAAAGCTTGTATATTTTTTATTTTATCCAATGTTATATATATTAAATACACATATTGTTCACTGTTTTGTTGTTGTTATTTTATTTCTACTTACTGTTTACTTTTTATTTACTTTCTTTTAACTTATTAGTTGTTCTTTATTTCATATTGTGTTTCGTAGGTGCCCTTCCTATTAGTAATGGTGAATTTTGTATTGGAATGCAATTTAGTGACAGAGAGGCTGTTATACGAGCAATTAAAAAGTATAGTATTTCTGAAGGAGTGGATTATAAAGTGTATGAGTCAGAACCTTTGACGTTTTATGCTAAATGCACTCGTATAAGGTTGTCAATGGCTTGTTAGGGCTAGTTTTAGGAAAAATAAATACTTTTGGGAAATCGTAGAAGTATAATGGCCCACACACATGCATTGGTGAAAGGTTCACCGAGGATCACACAAAATTAGATTCGGATACAATTGCCGAACTTATAAAGCACATGGTGGAATCTGACCCATCTTTCAAGATCAACTGCGGATTGGCAGAGATTAAATCTCGATACTTTGCTACAGTGACATACCAGAAAGCATGGATGGCAAAACAAAAGGCAATTGAAAAAGTTTTTGGCCAATGGGAAGCCTCCTATGAAGCCTTGTCACAGTGGTGTGTAGCAATGTGTGATGATCGTCGAGGACTGGTTCAAATGGATCTTTGTAGAGGTTTTTCGTGGCGATGAACTAGTTCCGTGACGCTCGATTTTTTCGTCAGATGTTTTGGACTTTTCGCTCAGTATTAAAGCATTTAAACCTTTGCAAACCACTTGTTCAAGTTGATGGCACACATTTGTATGGAAAATACAGAGGGACTTTATTAGTTGCTGTTGCTCAAGATGGCAATCAGAATATGTTGCCAGTTACTTTTGCTATTGTCAAGGGTGAGACTACAGATGCTTGGCATTTTTTCTGAATAATCTAAGCAGAAATGTTGTGATCCAAGATGGAGTTGGCATTATTTTTTATCGTCATGAATCAATAAATGCAGCAATAAGGAGGAGCAATGGTCAATGGGAACCTCCAAGAGCAGTTCACATGTATTGCATAAGGCACATTGGTGCCAATTTCTTACGAAGATTTAAGGCACCTTATCTGCACAAATTGGTTGTGAGCATGGGTAATTCACATTTCCGTTTTAATATTTAATTAATAGATATGTGACTGTGAGTTTTAAAACTAATATACCGAGCATATTGTATCTTGCAGGGTACTCGAGAACGGAGCATCAATTCAATATTAATTATGAGCGAGTACTGGAACGTGGAGATAGATATACAACCTGGCTTGATGAAATCGCACGAAAAATGGGTCTTAGCATATGATGGTGGACATCGATGGGGTCATATGACCACTAACTTAGTTGAGTGTGTGAATTCAGATTAAAAGGGGCTCGCAATCTTCCCATTACGGCTTTGGTTAGAGCAACCTACTTTCGATTGGCCGAGTTGTTTACAAGGAAAAGTGAGGAGGCATATGCTCGTAAAAATGCTGGACAAGTTTTCTCTGAAACAGTGATGTCTCGACTTCGAGCAAACGAGCAAAGCTTCTAGACCCCTCTCCGCATCACTCAAGCAAATAGACATCATCAGACTTTCCAAGTTCAAGATCCATCTAGCGGACAAGCATATAGAGTTGATTTGAGGCACAAGAATTGTGATTGTGGTGACTTTCAGATAGATAGATATCCGTGTTGTCATGTAATGGCCTGTTGCTCATACTTGAAAGTTACTTGGCACCCTTACGTCGATAGTATTTATACAATTGACAGAATTTGCAAAGTGTACAAGAAAGAGTTTGGGGTGATAGGGAATGAAAGTACATGGCGCCGATACAGAGGACCAAGAATTTGTCCCAACCCTTCATTGAAACGCATAGGAAAAGGTTTCCCCCAAATCAACCCGCTTCGAATGAAATGGACTCGTGAGATGCGTGGAACTCGACGATGCCGGTCTTTGTCGAGGTGAGGGCCACAGCCGCACTGATGCCCGCATGTTCTCAGGCCTAGTTCATAGTGCTGTTGTAATAGCTTGTCAGCCTACCTCCATGTTTGTTTTTACTTTTTATGATTTCTTAAGTGTCCTATTTGTAATGACTTAGCCTACCTCCATGTTTGGTTCTTTTATGATTTCTTAGGAGTCCTGCTTTGTAATGACTTGTTAGCTTACTTCCATGTTTTCTTTCTTTTTATGATTTACAGTAGTTCTCATTTATAATAATTTATTAGTCTACCTCCATTTTAATCCTTTCGAAATTGGAATTATGTTGATATAGAAATCATATGATCGCCTACATTTCAATTAATTAGTAAGTATGAAATTATGTCACATAGGAAAAAGTAAAATTAGTACTAAGAATATTCAAAGTTTGCCCAAACTCGAATTGGTCATGAATTAATGTAAATCATGCATGCCAACTAGATAAATCAATAAAAAAAAGATACATTATACCTAATAATAATTACATCAATGACTATTTTCCTTTAGGCGACTTTTTCCTGAAGGGACAATCTAATGGGAGCAGTAAATAGTTTTTCAGTAAACTGCATCCCCACCCTCTCATCCAAAGGTGGGAGAGGGCTATTGCTTCTCCACGCCTCTCTCTTCCTCTCTCATCCATTCTACCCTCTTCTCCTTCTCCATCGCCTCCTCGCAACCTCGAGGCCCGCCACATGGCCAGATGTAGATGTTCCCACTAACCCCATCCCTTGCTCGCTTGAACCCATCGCATCATTGGTGTCCATCGATCGAAGATAGTATTGGCCGCTAAGAAATCTCTAAAACAAGCACCGAGTCGGTGATACATCTTCCTCGCACATCCGCCTCTTCATTCAGGTCAAAGAGACATCGAGGTGCGGACTGAGCTTCATCAATGTTGATTTCATAATTTCCCCTAAACAACCCCGAATGAGATGGCCCAGTGGCACTGCTGTCAACAGACCTTCTACCTCGACTCAAAATGCTTCTGGAACCATAACGGCTATCCCTTGCATCTAAGGACATTCGAGGTGGTTCTAAATTATGTCGACTTTGCCGACTGGTCGACTGTACATGTGAGGATCTGTTGATTTAGCCATTGATCAACCTCATCGCTCGAAACATGCAAGGATCAACACCCTCCCGCCGATGAGCGGGTGGCAATGGCACGTGAAATGGTAGGTCTGTGGAAATGGTTGGTATAGTGGGAATGGCGGGTATTGTGGGAATGGATGGTATAGTGGGAATGACGGATCATGATATGGGAATGGTTGCTCATGGGGGAATGGTTGGTGCTCATGGTGTGGTGGCTCATGGTGTGGTGGCTCATGGTGCTGGGGGATTGGCTGGTGCTCGGGGATTACCTGGTGCTGAGGGATTGGTTGCTGTTGTACTTGTGGGGACAACCATAACCAATTTATTGCATATTGTATATACCAATCTCGATATTCATTTGAAGGAACATATTGATTAGTGGGTTGTCTCAAGAATAAACACTAATAACGGGTCTCCACAATATAATCCACTCATGATGCTTCTCCTCCAATCCTTTGGTTTTCTTCCTCGTAAATCTTTATTATGTGATTGCCCTATATTACGAGGTGGGAGAGGAATCACGATCAAACCCAAATTGCCGCATTACTTGCCGGTAAGCATGCCACTCTATGACCTCAAAACATATGAGTGGGCTAATGGTTGACCATATCATACGCCATCATCTTGCACATCATCTGGAATATGGGCATCAATCACTGGGTCCATATATGGTTGCCATACAAACTGCATTAGTAAAAAAATTACATGAGTTGCAAATAATATCTAACTTAATATTAAAAGACATTATTCGATATATTAAAGTTTACCTGATGAAATTCCATTTGATCCAATGCAAGTCTGAGGGTAGGGACATTATTGTATGGTTTATTGCGTAGATATCGCTAAGTTCCTTCCACCTGTGAAATTTTTTATTTAGAAAATACTTTTTTATAACAGATTTATTTAAAGTATTTTTACCTGAGAGCAAGGGGAAAAGCAACTGGCATGCTTGCCAAAGGAGCCAACCATGGGAGCCGCTGCCCATACTTGCATGCCGTATGTTGCCTGCAATATCTCGTGAACTTTACGCGTAGCACGATCTAACCCTTGATAAAGCACAGCGAGGCATGCCGAGCCCCAACTATACAATCTAATTTCATCTAAATTTTGAAGAAGTTGCAAGAACTTCCCCGTGAACCATGCTTGTGCTTTTATTTGGCATTAAGAAATGCCCCAATAGAGCTAATATATAACTACGAACATTATATGCTATTAACTCATTAGAATTTGTTTCAAGTCTATTTATATGATATGAAAGCCATTCAAATTTTATTTCTCCCGCCACAACATCTGTCACATTTGGCCGACCACCAAGCAGTTGTTACGCACATATTCAAGAATTGCGGTTGTGCCATTAGTAAATCCTGTGGATCGTAAACCATCTATACAAGTCCAAGTAAAATGGCAACATCTTCTAGTGTCACCGAGCACTCTAACCGGAAGGTGAAATGTGTGAGTTTCGGTCTCCACCTTTCTACTAAAGCATTTATTAAGGGTCTATCTATCTCTATTTCGTAAATGAGAAACACGATATAGACCAGCTTTGTCAGAATGCTCGTATCTCCACTTTTGGTAATCTTATATATAGGTGACGAGGTCGCAACAACTCTCTTTCCTGCTACAAATAATAAATTTTACACTAATTAATAATAAAGTAGTATTTATATTTTTTCTGAACATAACATAATATAACAGACAGAGCAGGAAAAAATTAAGCATAAAATACAAACAAAAAAGAGACATAAATAAACTCAAAGAAAAAAAATTAATCAATATTTTTATTAAAACTTATACATAACATGCATGCCCAAAAATAACTTAAAACATAAAATACAAATAAAAAAAACATAACAGAAATTGCAAAGAAAAAATAAAATTAAAAAATATTTTTATTAAAACTACACATAAAATGCAGGCAAAAAACTTAAACATAAAATACAAATAAAAAAAGGACATAACAGAAACTGCAAATAAGAAAATAAAATTAAACAATATTTTTATTAAAACTTAAATGTGTGCCCACAAAAAATTAAACATAAAATGCAAATGAAAAAAGGGACATAACAGAAACTGTAAATAAAAAAATAAAATTAAAAAATATTTTTATTAAAATTGAAACATAAAATATGTGCACAAAAAAACCTTAAACATAAAATATAAATAAAAAATGGACGTAATAGAAACTTAAAAAAATTAAATAATATTGTTTAATTTTATTTTTAAAAACGGACATAACAAAAAAAGGACATAAATGCAGCGCAATTAAAAAAATAAAATTAAATAATATTTTTATTAAGACTGATACATAAAATATGTGCCAAAAAAACCTTAAACATAAAATATATATAAAAAATGGACATAACAGAAACTTGAAAAAATTAAATAATATTGTTTAATTTTATTTTTAAAAACGAACATAACGTAAAAAGGACATAAACAGAAACTGCAATTAAAAAAATAAAATTAAATAATATTTTTATTAAGACTGAAACATAAAATATGTGCCAAAAAAACCTTAAACATAAAATATATATAAAGAATGGACGAATAAAACTTGAAAATTTAATAATATTGTTTAATTTTATTTTTAAAAACTAGGACATAATGTAAAAGGGACATAAATGTAAACTGCAATTAAAAAAATAAAATAAAATAATATTTTTATTAAGACTGAAACATAAAATATGTGCCAAAAACCTTAAACATAAAATATATATAAAATGACGAATAGAAACTTAAAAAATTAAATAATATTGTTTAATTTTATTTTTAAAAACAGATATAACGTAAAAAGGACATAAATGCGAATTAACAAAATAAAATTAAATAATATTTTTATTAAAACTTAAACATAAAATGCGTGCCTAAAAAAAATTTAGACATAAAATACTTACAATATTTTGATGAATTTGCACTGATACATGTTCATTCAAAATTACCGTTCTATCAGATGCCATTTTTTTTAACAATATAAGTGAATAAAACTTTCTACTCACACACAAAAATGTCTCACAATATAAACTCTCCTCTCCTTCGAGCACAGAAGCTCTCAATCCAGAAAGAGCCCTTCAAACACACACAAATAACACTTCACTCACTTGCTCTAACCCTCTGACTCTCCTCTTTCTCACTTCTCAATTTATAATATATCATGGTTTCTTAACATGAGGTAAAGGGGTGGCATCAGGTGAGGGACAAGATTTTGCTGCTCACCCCCTTTTGCCACGTGCTTGCAAGGCTGGCTCATGGTTCACGTACCGCTTTTTCTCCATCATCATATCACAGCGAAAACTGTAGAAATCTGGAAATCTCGGTCTACGAGGTTCTCCACCGATCATTATTTTTGACACCAATCTCACAGACGCGACATAACTCCACATAGCCGTAATATCTGCCCAAAACCAATATCAATGATAATAATTCATTCAATATCCATATAAAAAATAAATTCCCACGCGCGTGAGTGGTTTATTTTTAAAGAGCGGAAATTAAAAGTTGAAAATAACCACAGTGCAAGATTGAGCGAGTGAAGCGGTACAAAACTATCCACGTGGAAGATTCAATACTTCTGGTATTTCACCAAGTGTAGCATTCGGTGATACCTGACATCAGCGGAAGCCAACCAGTTGACAAGAGGTTAGTGCTTGGTCGAGAGACGTGTGTAGGGAGGAAATTTTATTTTAATCAATTCCCCGTATTTTAACCTCTGCCGCCTAGCATAGTCAAATGAGTTTTATATTTTCTAATTTGACTTCGCCTTTTCCAAATGATTAATTTACCATAATATTGTTTCTTGTTTTGCTTTCTGTGTTTATTTTGTTCATGTATTGGCCGTATAAATTATTTTTAAATGAAATCCAATCATATATTATTAAATAAATAAAAGTGATTGAATTTAATACTATTGCTTAAAATGTCATGTATAAAATTATAATTGTATTGACATTAAACTCAATAAAAACTTGAAAATAGCTTTTGGAATATATTTTATGTAACTAAAATAGATAGTATTAATTTTATTCTTATTTTTTTTACTATATATTCTTATTATGTATAGTATATGACTTAATAATTGATAAATAAATTTTTATCGTGCCTTTTTAACAAGGCTTTAGGGTTGAGGGAAGGAAAAAGAGTGAAAGTGCACTGCATCACGACTGCTGTATCTTTAAATTCCTTTAAGTGATGATCTGAGTGAATAAAAGAAAAAAAAAAAGTGAGATTGCTGCTATATATGGCGAATGTACAGTAAGTATATTACAAATTCTAGAAAGAAAGCCGAACAATATGGACGAGCTAAGTGATATGTATGCGTGTATTATCACACACGCACACGCACACGGACACACATATCATATGAGGCGTAAGCTAAGTAACTATGAATTGGGTCGAGGGGGGTTGGTGCTCGATGGCGGCGCAAGATGCTCTCTGCTGAGGTAGCTATTGTGCACGAGATTTCCTGAGTCGCTTGAAATACCTTCTGATGGTTCGAGACCATGGTGTTTTGGGAACTGGAATGAGTTTTCCAGCTACTGCGAGCGGCCAGCTGTGTTACAAGTAAAGCATGCACGCAATATCAGCCAGCCAGCTAGCTAGTCGGTCAACACGAAGGAAAGCTAGCTTCTTCATGAATTAACTTGCATGCATTCCCGAATCTCAGAGTTTTTCATATACAAGTTGAGTTACAACAACTACAACTAACTAAATAAAGTTTATTACTTCGTATACTACTATTGCCAAATTAAAACATTTCGAGAGTTACGCTAGAACAACTCAATATATAATCAATGTAATAATAATAGTTATGCTCGTATATATTGTAGAATTAGCAGAGGTCACATCACCAAGGGTGTGACATAAAATAACCGCTAAAAATACTTATAAATTTTTATTGACAATCAGTACATGTCGAAAATATATCTTTTGGATTTTTGGACATGCACTAATTGTTGATAAGAGTTTGTAAGTACTTTCAACGGTCACTTTATGTTAAAAAAAATTTTCTTGACAATATTTTTATTAACAATAATCATTGAAAATGTTATTGAAAATACTCATTTTTCTTGTAGTGTATATATATATATATAAGACAACAGAAGAGTAGTCTGAGTCGACTAACCTGACAAGCCCAATTCCAAGAGAAACAAGCCACAGCTTCCAATCAAGCCTCACCGTTTTGGTGAACTTTCCGAGGAACTCACTCATGATTATCTAACAATTTGAAATTAATGCTTGCAAATTAAATGCTGACAATTAATTATGATGAATGCAAATACTAACATACGAGGAATGCCTATATATAGATATTCGATCACCTGAAGCACCAAGGTCATTCCAATGATTCCCATGAATAGACGGTTCTTAGTCACTCCACGGAAGACATTCATTTCATCTGGTTTTCTAGCATTGAACTCATTAAATATCTGTTAAGTTCAGACGTTACAAAAAGTGCTCATTAAGAATTCCCTAAATTAGACCGCAAGATTGTTGCAATTATATATGGGGGAGAATATACTATTCAATGATTCTGACCCTCCCGGAATAGAGAGGGTTTCAACCCATCAATTGCCACGGACAGTTTCCAATTTTCATTTTTTTCCAATTACCCGAGAATAATACAAGAAAAAAAAGCCAAGAAAAAAGTTGCTCCACTCACTTACAGACCAACCAGATATATATCCCATATATATTTTCATTGTAAATATTTACTTACTTGGCATAGGACGAATGCATTGAATATTAAAGTGTTCTTCACTTGTAAGGTGCGAGTCTTAGAGTCTTCTTGATTTTGCAGAATACTCTCACCACCGAAGTTGAGAACGAGAAGAACGGTGACTTGATACAGAGCCTGCAATGGCAAATTAAATTCAACATCATAAAGTGAGAGGATCGAAAGAGCCATATGTTTCCAATTCAATGATGATCGCACGTAACAAGTCTCTCCATACTATGATAATTCTACTTTACCTACCTGCACGAGCAAGTTCCTCCACATGACATTCGTTATAAGAGGTTCCCTGAAATGAAAGCCGAATATAAGATCATGGTGAAAGCGTGCATCGCAAGGCTAATTCACAGCCCAAATCAACTATATATATATATGTATGTATGTATGTATGTATGTATGCGTGCATGCCTGGTTATAAAGAATATGCAACCTTAGATTCTGTTAGGTCTACCTTTTTGCTTTGAAAACGAACAAATTTATCATATATACACTAGGGCCAAACATAAAAGCAGAGATATTTGAAGATTTAGATTGAGAATGTGAGAAAATAGATTGCAATTCGGACAAAATTAAATTAAAGACGAAGACGCGAGTGCACAATTAATTAATAGGAGTATAATGTAAACATTAAGCTAGCTAGCCAGTGAGAAATCCAATCAATATACAAACCTTCGGCCAACTGGTGATCTGTGCATAAGTCGCTCGGTTGGTGGTTCGGTAGCAAGTGCAAGGGCCCCAAGTGTATCCATGATTAGGTTGACCCATAAAAGCTGTACCAAAAGCATTGCATGTGCATCGATCAGTAACCTAAATGAAAGAGAGGGGCTGACGCAGTGACCCATCCAAAAAATTTTGATAATGGGGATAAATATTATATATCAGTATAAAAAGAAATAGATTATACTATATTTTATTATTTTATTTTATTTAAAATTAATGTGGGTCAAGCTTAATAATATTATAGGGTCAAAAATCTATATAAGTATCTAATTATTAAAAAAAATCATAATTGTTCCGGTGCATAAGCCTCCACCTCCAATAAGGTGCATCCGCCCCTGGCTGGCCGGGTTGCCACGTTAATTGATTCGTAATTTCAGTCATACTTACAACCCACAAATAATGATATAAAGAACAAATTAATTAGCGGATAGAAAGGAGGGAGGGGAAGTACCTGTACTGCATTTAAAGGAACTTGACCTGAAGATATTGCGGCCACAACATTTATTACAAGGGCAGCAACGTTAACAGTGAGCTGGAACTGAATAAATTTCTGAATATTTGCATATACAGACCGGCCCCAGCGAGCAACCTACAGAAAGAGTGAACTTAACATCTTAATTAGGAAAAATTTGGCATAATTTTAAGAATCTGTTTTTAGATATATTAACCAAAAAAAAAAGTTTGTGAAACTTATAAATAAGTATTTGTTGAATAAAGTTGATGAAACTCATTTTTACTGTGAATGTGTTTGTATTAGATTTGTTCCCATGCAAAAATCTCTGCTTTAAGTAGACATCTTACATATTGGACCAATCCTCTGCAGACTTGTGTCTCCGTGAAGTATAATAAATATCTTCCCAAACGGCTTGAAAGTTGGCATATTTCTTGGGTTAAAATAAAAAACCGCGGGTGATACGATGAAGGTTAAATTACTTATAGGTTCATTGAATTGCTTTTTTTTTTTTTCTGAAAAAGCAAACAGTTTTCATAATTTTAAAAATTTTATTTGGATCTTTAAATTTTTTCACATAAATATATTTTTTGGGATGTATTTGATTAAAAAGTAAAAATGAGAGTAAAAATTCTATGAATACTTCATGTGTAATTTTACATTTGAAGTTTATTTATGAAATCCTCATTTTTCTCTCCTTAACTAAATACATTGAAAATTTTTAATATTTTTAATTCCAAGTCAATTTGATCTTAAACAAATTTGTTACCTCAGTTTAATCTTAACAATATATATGTATTAAATCTTTATAAAAAATAACTCTTCAACACATGTAACAACAATACAAAATGACCTGCGAATGATGTTAAAGATACATTAACTCAGTTTCTTTTTGGGCGGGGTTGGGGGGGGGGGGTGGTTTAAGAACATTAACTAAGTTTAAATTTGAATGACATTTTACTTGAGCATGAAATCATTACCGAAGCAAAGACAAAGAAAAACAACGCGCATGTGATACGTGCTGAAGTGAACATATAACACTTTTACCTTTACTACCGATGCAAAATTATCATCCAGAATTATAATATCTGAGCTTTCTTTTGCAACTTCAGTTCCTTGGATGCCCATAGAAAGACCAATATCTGCCTAAAATGAAAATATAGTAAAACACGATATCAACTAAGCAAAGGAAAAAATTATAATTTTTAGATTCTAATTTAGTCTAGATAATGAAGTTTCATTAGACTTTTATGAGCATGTAGAAATTTCGTAGGCCAATGTTGTGGGCCACACAGCAGGTTATCAAATGGTGAGGATTTGAGGGTGTCATCCTTATAAAAACATTCAAAATAGTAATAACCTTCATAGTATTTATTTTCAGCTTCAACAGTAGACTATACATCCAAGAAGTATACAGACCTCATGAAGCGCAGGGGCATCATTTGTACCATCTCCTGTGACAGCAACAACTTCACCGAGTTTACGCAGCGCTTGCACGAGCAAAAGCTTGTCGTTAGGAGAAGACCTCCCCATGACCTACATACATGCATAGACATAAATATAATATTATGCAAATAAAAATAAAAATAAAAATATAAGGGTGGACAAGTGCAACATCTCATTATGGATGTCAGATGATTAAGACTAGTTGTAGTGCTGGTGGATTATTTTTAGGAACATTATACTCTCGAATCCTTTTCAGCTAATGAATATAACAAGAAATGAAATCGCTCGTGATGAAAGAACCGCACCGTTATTCTCTTAGCAACATGTTCCCTTTCTTTTTCAGATAGTTCACGGAATGTTTTTCCTTCAATGATATTTGGCTCAATAGCATCCTCAATAGAAGTCAGTATTCCGCACTCCAAAGCTATTGCCTTTGCTGTTTGGAGATTGTCGCCCGTAACCATGCGTACCTAGGATCTCACAAACATACAACTTGTGTTGGATTCCTTTGATTTGACAATGGTATGATAAACACTTAACGCAAGTTATCAAGTCAGAAACTGCATTCCAACACTGTCATTAAATGGTTTCACATGAAAATTAATTATACTCATCAAACATATAAAATGAAATATGATAATGAGTACCTTAACGCCAGCTTCAGCGCATGTTTTCACAGCTTCTCTGACTCCAGGGCGACAAGGATCCTGAACATTCAGACTAATGCCAGTTAGAATTTTAGATGAAGGACCGTACAGAGTAAAATGGAAAGCAAGCAAAAGGACTAATTAGTAAACAACTATTACTCCTCTATTCAGGATGTATGAACATACTATTAGAGTGTTAATGAGAGAAAACTGAGATGAGATTTCATTGATCACAAGACTGAATATATACATGAAGTGAGTGGTTTGTTACATCTCTAACTAACTATAACGGACATTAATAAAGACTTAACTAACTAACATGTGACCAACTTACTAACAATGATTACATTATTAATCTCTAATACATACCAAAAAACAAACTCACTCTTGCATTTTACCTTTATACCAACAATAGCAAGCAAAACAAGCTCGTGTTCTGGTAAGGACCACTGGTCTAAATCTACCCCGTTGGACGGAACTTTGTCCAATTCATATGGTCTGTAAGCAATGGCAACACAGCGCAAGCTCTGAACAGCCATGTCTTCAATAGCATCCTTGAAGAATACCTGCAAAGATTTTTTTTTTGTAATTATTAAAAAAACATGGGGTGAGATTTTAAATGAATATTACATGGCTAGTAAAAATGCTCAAAATATTATCAACTGCCCTCAGTTGCTATTTTTTGGAAAAAGGAACAATTCCAGTATCACCCAATATCAATATATAGTAGCATAACTTGGCATCAGAGTAACTCAAACAACAGTATCACTACAAATGAGAATAAAGTGATTTGATAGTAGTTCCATATATACTATTTTTCTGGAATCAATCTCAAAGTAATAGGCATGCAAACTCATCAGGAGATGTGCAAGAAGAGAAGCCCAAGAAGCACCTTCATGAAAGAAATTGGGCCTAAATTCATGAAGCCCATTAACTAGTGATTGAGAGCCAATAGAACTGCACCACGTCAGCCCTAATAGTAGAGAATAACATTGAAACGGAAAATACCAATTTATTTCTACAATTTTGTTTATAGAGAGCAAGTGAGGCCAGTCATATAAGACAGGTCGTTATAGAGAAAAAAACTTATTGATTCTAGAAAAGGCAAAGAGAAAACACTTGTTGTAATCAAAAGGAGAATCATTAGTATAAAGAGGAATTTTAGTCAATATTCTTGTCAAGTTCGTATTATATTTTATTATTTAATCTTGATTGGTTTGTTTTGTTTATCTCTTTGATGTTTAAAGAGCCTATTCTAAAACAACTGTGAAGCATATACACAGAAATACAGACATGGAATATGATAAGAACAAACATATTGAGATATACTAAACTCACAAAATTAGAGAACATGGATACCATATACATAATTAAAAAGTTAAGATGACAAGTCATAATTCATAATAGTGCATATATTCATATATGATGTCAAGATTTACATTAATTTTAAATATTTATAGATAGTAAACTATCAATCATTTTCATCACTTTCTAAAATCCTTCCAAAAAATATGAAGCATTCTTGATATATGATATTTACACTTTCTAATTCTACGCCCTTATAATTTTTTTCCTGAATTTTTTTCTTTTTTTAATTGCTTTTTATCAAATTAAATTTAGGTTCAATTGAACTTGATGTTTCTTAAATTGGTCTATCAAAGAAATGAAAACAAAAATCCAAAAAAGGCAAAAATAAAAATATGTTTGGCCATGTCCACTGTGCATTCGAACCGTGTTCATGATGCATTTGAGCCTTGTCTATCTATGTCCATCACTTGTCAGAGTTGAAAAAAATAGTTTTTTAAAATTAGACACTAATATACTCATGTTGGACACATGTTATACACATATCTCCTAATATATGTGTTGAACACATGAACACACCATTAAATTAGTCTTATATTCTTTACAATGATATTATTTGAGTATCTAAAAATGAGTGTGCTATTATTAGATAGGATGAATGAGAGAGGTAAATGGAAACTATCATCTCATCCAATAATAATAAGTTGAGTGTTCAAATAAAGCACCTTTTGAATTATCAAATAACATTAATATATTTATTATGTTGAATTTTATGTATAAAGAAAATATATTGAAACGATTTCATATTAATTTAAAATTTTGTAGAGATGATCCATAATATATATAAACTTTCAACTCAATAGTGGGTGCTGTAAAAAGAATTCTTCAATAAAAAGTCATCCGAAGTGTAAGATATGTATCAAATCTTATGTTGGTGTCCTTGAATCTTTTAGGGTCTAGGGTGTAAGAGAGTGAGGGGTTTATTAAAGAGTAAGAGGGCAAATATAAGCTATATAATCATATATGAATTATCAAGATTAAAAATTAATTAATAATAATTAATGGTCACATGATCATTTAAAAAGTCTCTTAACTTTATATTTTAATCTTGATTATTTATGAAAGATCTAACGACTGAGATTAACTTCTCTCACTTTCATAATAAATTACCCATATATATATAACTTCTGTTAGCTATCAAAAAGAAAAGGTTTTCCTTATCTCCAATTGATTTGATTCCACTAGAAAAATTTCTAGGACTTGAAGCTGCTGTTCCAACCTTCTCTTTCTCAATAGATTGCAAGTGACCATTTGAATCCAGATATTGATTACATGCTCCTAGAACTATCTCTGCAGCTCCTTTCCAATGTATATGCACCCCAGATTCCGCCTGCCAGGAAAATTGCAATCAATATTTCATATTTGCGTATGAAGGTTGATGGAAATAACGTAACATACGCTTGATAATATGATTCCATATAAGTAAAGGGGAGGGACTATTTGTCTGTTGTAACTATGTCTTTATTTTAATATTTCTAAAATATCATCATTTAAAAATATCATTACTTAAAAATTATGTTAAACTCTTATTTATTATCACGGTTATATTTAATAATTATATACTAATTATTTTTAAACAAAGAAATTAATGATTTTGAATAAAATCAACTTATTATAATAAGCCCATATTGTACTTATTTTCTTTTTTACAAATTACACTGAAGCTTTTTTTTTTTTGTTTTTTGTAAACATAGGTTTTGTCTATTCGAGTACTATTTCACACTAAAATGTTATTTATTCAAGTTTTACCAAAAAATAGTTATTATAATTAAATTAGATGCTGTGGTACATGAAAAGTACTCTTAAGTCGTTTTCACGATAATTAATGACTATTACTTTTATTTTCTATTCACCTTTTTGTTGCAGCCATAATTCATTAGAAATGATGGGCTACTATATTCTTTCATGTTGGTGCTTTGAAAATTGGCTTGATGAGGGTAAATGTTTATATGAGATTATTTATTATATATTAATAAAATGTAAACATAATAAAATTTAAAAGTATTATACTTGCACAAGTATGATATGAAGATAATGCTATATATTTGTTTTGTCAAACAAAAAATTATTTAAATTTTATTTTATTATAATTTCTAGTTCAAGTTAAATATTATATGTGTTTAAATTGAGAGTTTTTTGGGGGCAAAGTTAGGGATATAATTATAGTTTTTTAATTAATAATTAGGTTGATAGTTAAATTTAATTTTGGAATATGAAGAGAATAATAATAGAAAATGTTTTAAATAACTTTGTATCTGAAAAAATTAAAAAAATTAAAAAAATTAAAAAAGTTCTTGAAATTTAAAATATATATAAAAAACCTCTAAGAAATTTTGAAAATAAACTTATCAAACTTTTAGGAGATGTAGCACACAATTTGCTTTTGTCAAAGAGTAAATGGAACTTTCCTTTCTTTTTTCATCCATAATGTTAAAACACTTATAGGATGATAGATTAATTTTACTTTAAAATTAATAAATTATAAATAGTTAATTTTTATATTTAATATTAACTATTATAATTATTGAATATAATTTAAAATGTGAAAGTTTAAATAAATAAGAGTACTTTTTAATTAATGATACTTTAAGGATATTAAAGTCAAGCCATTAAAAAATGAGTGATAATAGATAAATGTGAGTAGCAATAAAATAAAAGGATGGGCATTTATATCTAATAATAGTTATAAACTGCCAAAAAAAAAGAAAGAAAGGGATGAATGAGTAAATAATTTTATCAAATGATTACCAGCTTCACAGCAACACCACCTCGTTTTTTCTCTGAATTGAAGGGGAAGACATGGAGAATCGTCGAACTTGATCTGGTGAGATCGAAATTCATCCCCACCTGCCATGTCTCAAAAAGTTCAGCTTCAGAATCAATACATTAGTAAAGTAAGGCCACCCACCCACCACCCAAAAAAAAAAAAGGGTACCTTGACGGCCCAAGAGAGAATTGCCTTCTCTGTTGGAGATCCTGACACTTCCGTCTCTCCACCATCCTACCAAAGGAAATCCACGCAGTCGCAGAATGTAATGCAATTCATAAATATAGATTCTTGAAATAGGAACCACAGATGTATTAAGTGTGCAAGTACTGGACCTTTAATCAGATTAATTGTATGTTTCTAAAGTCTAAACTTAATTCAGTACCACCAATAAATATCACAAGAAGAAAGGGAATCCTATTCCTACAGGCAGTTACGATGTTGAAATCAAGTAGAAAGGCAAACCTTGGGCACATAAACATTGCCGGTTGTATTCTGTGCAACGCCCTCATTTATCAGAGATAAAACTTCTGGATGCAAATTTGATGAGTCATCAGGTGGATTTAGTTTCTTCTTCCCAACATACGCCTCAACTACAGTCATCTATAACTCCAAAAAAGCAAGTTACTATGAAATCCTTTATTAAATAAAATGAAGAACATGCTGCAGTGCAGCAGATAGAATAGTTTGTAAACCCATTACAAAGACTATGCTTAAATTACACTAGTATGGATATGGACACATATATAATTGCCAGCGAGTTAAATTTTTAGCTCAATTAGCATAGATCGTCCAAGTAGGAAGGTTAATTCCGTCCTAATTAGGCCGCCTTTCCCCTCACCTACCCAGGTGCTTGCACCTCTAATTTAACAAAAACTGAAAAATAAATAAATAAAATAGATGGACACATTGTACGTGCAAGGATGTACCAACCAAACAATTCAAGATATTTATTGAACTCATGATCCGTTATGTGAGTTCCTTAAGGTCTTTAGACAACGGGTCCAACCGACCATTCAACTACGGAACCCACCTGATTTAAGGTCAAAGTTCCAGTCTTATCGCTGCATATTGTCGTAGCAGAGCCCATGGTTTCGCATGCTGACAGCCTTCGTACCTGCACAATATAATTGCGGTTGTTAGAAAAAAAAGAAATGTGTTATTAAAACTAACAAAAATGGGATGACAAAATAAATATATAGTTGCAAATTAATTACAATTCACAATTATATGGTGGTAATTGTTGGGGAATAAAAAGATAGTTAGTTACCAAGGCTTTGTCTGCCATCATTTTCCGCATTGAGTAGGCCAGGCTATCATGAGAGTGACCGATCGAGGAATTAAGAAAATTAAGCAGATTACAACAAATTAAAACATCAGACGGCTATATATGTCTCTTAGTGTTGCAGTGCAGGTGCAGGTGCAGTACAATATATATAATGAAGTGAAGTCAAATATTATTTACTTACGTTAAGGTAACAGCTAAAGGTAGACCTTCAGGCACTGCAACAACCACAATTGTAACCTGCACCGTTCTAGGTTTAGTTGAAAAACTATTACAAACGAACGATAATTAAATTAGTAAAGAAGAACAAAAAATCGGTGTACTAAATTTAATTGAGAATTAATTAGCACTTACTGCGATGGTAAAAATTTTGATGACCCCATCAACGGCATCACCAGCACTAGTCGTTCCGGCAACAAATTGCACGTTTCCGTCTAAATCTTTGGTATGGCCAGAGAAGTATCTACAATTCCAAAATCATGCATGGGAGAGATGTCAATAGCTAGCTAGCTACTCCCTCCATTCCATAATAGTCATTCTTGAGAAATTGTGCAATCTTAGTACAATGAAAAGTGAATATCTGGTTACATATGGCAATCAAATATCACTTTTCATTGTATCAAAATTGCACGATTTTTTAAGGACACCTATTAATACAGGACAGAGGAACGTACATGTTCCTACTACTTACAATACAAAACTATTGATGTCTGTTTAATTTGTTACCTTCCCAAGAGGACTGCAAGCACAGAAACGGCTACGGTAAGCCCAACTATGCCAATAAAAGTTGCCACTCCATTCAGTCGTACCTATTAATTAGGTGTGTGTCACCAAAAATTAGTTAAAAAGTTCCAAAACTTATTAGAACTTGTCATGCATTACTCCCTCAATTCTATATTATATTGATAGTTACTCTTGAAAAATTATACAATTTTAATATATTGAAAAGGGAATATGTCTGACTACATTAGATTAGATAGATATATACCTGCAACGGAGTCTCTTCTCCATTATCGTCTGAGATACTTGCCATCAACAATCCCCACTCAGTGTTAATGCCAACACCAGTTACCTACAGAAATGGTAGTATAAAACTGCGTCAGGGCGTGATTGAAACGTTTTGTTTCATGTGCTTAAATTAATAACTCTAGCTTGACATCGAGATAAGAGAGCTAATTCCTTCTGCATATCCGTTAAGGACCATTGACAACAAAATGTGAAAACCAATTTCTGAAAGTAGTCACTGAAATATGAAATAATCAAATTCATTGCATTAGAAAGACACATGCAAACTAATGTTTCAGGTAGTGATTAAAACAATAAAAATGTTCCAGGAGACAATCAAACAAATGAAAAATAAATTTCAACCGAAAAAATAAAGGGATTTTAATTCCCCAAATTTTTCACTTATTAATGTAATCATATCATGACATATAGAAAATATTAGCATCCACAGTACCGCCTAAACGCAGAACAGCTAACATCATAACCCATAAACATTTTGCATTGGAATATTTTAAAGTGTTTAATTTTAAAATTCTAAGTGTGTAGAAAACTTTTATACTCGTCCAATCATGTATCACACTTTCATCATAGTTAACTCCAATTTATCCTTTTCTTTTATCAGCATAGAAATTGCTCATCTAATAACAATAAAACTAACATAAAAGGATATATTATCATATTGTACCAGCATAGTACCAACTCCATCTGCTACTTTGCAACCGGACATAAAAAATGGTGCTTTCTGATCCTTGTGAATCTGCACAACACTCAGAACTTAATATTCAAAAGAATAGAAAAATTACTAATTAGGTCAGCAGAAGGAATATACAACATACAATCTTGCTTTCACCAGTCATACTGGATTCATCAATGGCAAGTGAGTGACCAGTGATTAAAACTCCGTCAGCAGGAACCTGAGTACACTCATATATAGAGTGATTAATGTAGAAAAGAAGACTATTCGATTTCAAGAGAAACAAACTGATATATTATGCACACTCACCTGATCACCTATTTTAAGGGGCACTACATCCCCAACAACAATATCAAAAATGGACAATTTTATTGTTCTACCGCCTCTAATGACCTGTAACGAGTTAACGATTACATGATCAGTTAAACTTCCACATGAGTTATTTGTCAATCCTCATACTATTATAATCTTACACACCTCCAATTGTATATTTTGTTTTTCTGCGTTCAAGTTCTTAAACTGGAGAGATTGCCGATAATCACTGACAGCTGCAAAACAAAAATGCTAAATAACAACATGAAGTTACAGTTTCATTATTTGTGTACAAAATTACATGATCAGTTTCCGTTATTTAGCCGTCAATAATCACATGTCCATTTTTGTGGCCATGCAATACATAAAACAAAAACATCTCTCTTATGTTAAATGAATAGATTGAGGATCTTCGTACAAGTACCCTTTGTCACGTTATTAAAATTACTTAGGGCATGCATTGCTTAATTAATAAACTACATTAATCTTTTTAGGTAATTTGGTGTAATCAATGCATTTTTATTGCGTAACTATTAAAATTTATTTATACATTAAAATAAGGATTCAATTTTTATACGTAGATAGTGTAAAATATTTTATACTGTCATGTAAACATGTATTGTCATGTCGGTCAATTGTCTCCCATATTCACTATTGGAATGATTTGATTGAATCAAGGTATAAATTTTTTTTTAATGTATAGTGTCAATTGATTAAAACTACACTTTAAAATGAATTGACAAGTTAATTAAGTTTAATGAGAAAGGATTAGGATTTATTAGATTATGATATACAAGGTCTTTTTGCATTTTTTATTTTTTATATTTTATTGAAATAATTAATTATTGATAAACTAAATATAATGATAATTATGATGAATTGCAATTATCTTTGATATTTAGTGCAATTAATTACACCGAACACTCCTTAATTTACAAAATTAACACTACAGATCCTAGAAATTTGGTAAAACGTACACGGACTTCCTTATAATTACTAATCCACTAATTTAAGTGATAAAATATACAACATGTGATATGTACATAACCATTAAAGAAAAATCATGATATTTGAACAATATTTGATATGTAGATTCACCTAAATATCCTTTTAAATTATAAGTTCATTCTCACATGATAAAAAAGTATTTTAATCAATATAATTTTAAATATAATTAAAATATTATAATTTTATTATTTCATATCACACATATTTTTTTATCATTTAAATTAACAAATTAGTAAATGCAAGAGTAACCATGTAAGTTATAGTAAATATCAGAAATTTTTAGTAACAATTTTACATATAGAAGAGTGACAGATATATATACACTAAATCTCATGGGAGATTAGTAATTTATTCTGAAATTATATTAAAAATCAAATAATAAATTTTAAAAATTAATAAATAAATATTTTACAATAAATGATATACAATATAAAAATAACTATTCAAAATAATATGAAATGTATAAATAAATAACAAATAATTATATAATATTAAATAAAAGAAAATATTTAATCCAATACCTGTAACCGTAATAACAAGCAAAACTGCGAAAGCAATGCTTCCACCATCATGCCATCCTTCTTCCAAACCCTAACGATTGCAAATAAAGGAAATGGATAAACCTTGATGAATAATAATTTGAACAAAACCAAAGAAATATTCCAATGATAAGAATAAAGTGATTCTTTTGAATATCTTAATTTTAAAGGATTCATTTAACCATGTTAATTTTGAATATTTTAATACATTGAACATTTAAAAATCTTATTTTTCAATAACTGAAAAATTACCACTTCTGATGTCATAACCAGTATCTTTACAGCACAATTAGCAAACCCTAATTTTAAAAAGATATTGGCATATTTTAATTAATAGTTAGTAGATAATATATATTTAATCATATGTTCCATACATTTAAAATGTAAAGTGTAGAATTAATTTTCAAACATTATATGTTAAGTTCATAAGAATTTTGATAAAAAATTAGTCACTAAATAATAAAAAGTGCGAGTTCCTCTCCAAAAAGAGCAAGGATATTAGAAAAACCTCCCAATAGCAATAAGTGATACAGAACCAAACATGAAGAAACTTGCATATAATCAGAGACGGCAGGGATCCCGAAATAAACGCACAAAGTAAACAAGTAAAATACAGTAATCACGAAAAGCAAACTAAAAGTAAAGTGGATATATCTATTATTGTGAATGGAATAAAATGTGATAATTTCATTTGTATGCGATGGCCGAGTGTGGCTAACATACAATAGTGATGCTGGCCAATAACATTTTTGAGACAGAGATTATAAGAATATCGGAAATTACAACTAGCATCGCATACTTATAATTATGGCTACTAACTGGATGGGTTAATTATTAAAAAAAAAGGGACTGGATGAGTTGATGCATACAAGTTTTGCATCACAACCCACAATAACGGTTTCTTCCTGTAAGGGATACTTAAAATGCTTTATATTCCTATGATCAAATATATGACAACATATACTTTGACAAGGAGCTTCGATTTCAATTAAGCTGCGCAGTTTGTTGTGATTAGATGAGTTACTTGTAATTCATATACCTGGAGCTTAGTTTCTTACTGCGCTCTATATCTCACTTTTCTGGATTTTTACAACAATGTACTCATGAAAGTTGTTTGATAAAGCCTATTTTTCCTTTAAATCGATCCCCTCACAGGACAGGGCAAAAGACTCACACAGCATAAGCGTAGAATGCATGTGCATGCTACCTAATTGCTCATGTTGGTTTATGGATCATAAATGTGATGATAAACATGTGTGTGAATGTAATAATGTGTTTGCTTAACTGTTTTAGTGTATTGTATTTAAAATTAAGTAAAGGACACAGAATGTCTCCAACTCAGTTTGGGGACTTTGAGACCATTAGCACTGAGCAATTTGAAGAGCAAATTATATATTGAAGTGGCAGCTACACATTGGATGAAGAATGATCATAATTCAAAACAAAATATTTAAAGAATGTTTCATTTTTGGCGAAGAATGAAGGACAATGGCAGCTTACAAATTTCTAGAAGAAAGAGAAAAGGCAAAGAGATAAGGAGAAGTGGCACAAGGAAAAAAAGTCTCTATGGTATAGATATTGCCACCACACAAGGTAAGGACAAGGGCTAGCTAGCCACGCCTCATGGTCTGCAATGGTCATAATATGTTCCCAATTTAAGGAAACAATAGGCCTAAAATCATCTCAAGAAAGGAGCACAAACATTGATACACTATTATGAAAATGCCTTTGCTTGATTTATCTTTTATTCCTTTTCTTCTCTCACAACTACCCCTAGCTAGATACATTTTGTTTGTGAGACTATTTATTGTATTAAGCAAAGCATATTCCTTTATGAGAGGAAACAAAAAGTTCAAAAAAGGCTAAGCTAAGTTTGTGAGACATCCTTTGAGAAAAAGCCTTGAGTGAATGTTGTTTTTCTGCTACTTTGGGTGAAAATCCTCTTGTAAGAGAAATAGAAAGTTATTGTAAAAGGCATTTGATTGTGAGGCTTTTGTGAGTCATAAAAGTAATTTTTGTTTGTGAGCTTGGAGAGGCTCTTGTCAAAGAATACTTTTGGTATGAGTTTGGAAAAACTCTTGGAAAGATTACTCTATGTGAGATTGGAGAAACTCTTGTAAAAAACTACTCTTAGGGTGAGCTTAGAGAAACTCTTGTCAAAACTACTCTTTGTTGGTGTTTGCACTTGAGATTTGTGTGAAGCACTGTTTGTGGCTATTTGGCTTGAAAACTCTTTGATATAGTGAAACTCTCACTTGAAGAGTGAGAATTAGATGTAGGCTCAAAGTTTAGGAGTCGAACTAGTATAAAAAGATTGTTTGCAAGCTTCTTTTCCCTTACTCTTTAGTTTGTGCTCAAACTTGATTTTCCTAAACATTTCACTCTTTCCTCTGAATCAAACTTCCAAACTGTATTAACAAGTGACATTATCTAAAAGATATATTTATTGAAGCTTCCAATCACTTCTTAAAAGTTTTTCTTTTATTTGAAAGATTTTTGCTTACAAAACTCCTGTTACAGCAGGAGACTTTACTAAGATTACTAAGCAATTTTTTGGGTGTGTAGGAACTTTTTGAATTAGTAGTAATTGATTCAACCCCCTTCTTAATCACTGTAACATTATCAATTGATATCAGAGCCTAGTTTCTAGGGGTCAAGGTTAATCGCTTGGGAAAAAGATCAAACACTTGTGATGGCAAATATGGTTCCATACACACTAAGAAAAGGACAATCAACCACACACCCACCTTTTTTCAATGGAGAAAACTACTCCTATTGGAAGGAAAGGATGAGGATATTTATATAGTCCACTGATTACGATTTGTGGAAAATCATGACTATAGGGTTTGAAATTCCTATGACTACAAATCAAGAAGGGGAAAGAGTTCCTAAGAATGAAGAATGGGCACCCGGGAAAAAGAAGAAGGTTGAGATGAATGCTACAACTGTTAACCTTATGCACTGTGCAATTAGTTTGGAAGAATATAGAAAAGTGTCATGATGCAAGAGTGCTAAAGAGATCTAGGACAAGCTGCAATACACTCATGAAGGAACAAGGCAAATCAAGCAAACAAGATCTGACATGCTCATGAGAGGCTATGAGCTTTTTAACATGAAACATGATGAAAATATAGATCAAACTACTATAATAATTGATCTTGGCATGTCAAGAAATGAGTTGTTGGTTAGAAAAATACTGAGAAGTCTTACTTCACCTTGGTTGTCCAAAATCATACCCAAACAAGAAAGAAAAGACATAAGTGCCTTAACTTATGATGAGTTGAGAAGAAATTTAATTGTATTTGAGACAACACATCAAAAGAGTGATAAAAAGAAGAAAGAATTGTCTTTCAAGTAAAAAAATTTTGGAAGAATAATCTGATTCTGAAGAAGAATTAAACGAACAAGAAGAGTTCAGCCTCTTTACACAAAAAATGATGAATCTTTGGAAAAAGAGAAGCAAGGGCAGAAAATGCTTACTAAAGAAAGACAAGCCTGAGTCCAGCAAAAGAGAAGGATCATGTCACAATTGTAAACAACTTGGACAAATTAAGAATGAATGTCCATTGCTGAACAAGGAGGAAGAACCCAAGAAATCAAAGAGAAGAAAAGACTACTAACCACTTGGGAAGACATATACAGTGAATCTTCTAGTAGTAATGAGGACGATGGTCCCTATGCTCCTATGTGTTTCATGGCTGATCATGATAATGAGGTAGCTATCCTTGATTTATCTCATAATGAGTTAATTGATATTATTGATGATCTTTTGATCAACTCCAACAATATTCTTTCAAAGTATGGTTATATAAAGAAAGAAAAAGATATAGTTGAAGTTGAAAATTCTTTTCTCAAATTTGAAGTTGAAGGTCTAAAAGAATGCCATGAAAATTCATATGATAGCAACCCCAAAACTGAAAATGATTTGCTGAAAAAGAAGGTTGAAATATTCATTTATGACTTTTCTAAGTTTGTCTAAGGAACTAAAAACCTACAAAATTTACTAGGACAGCAAAGATGTGCTATTAACAAAGCAGGCTTAGGTTACTATGCATATGATCAAAACCGTTTATATGAAAATCTTTTTGAAAGGAAAAGTACTGCATCATCTAGTTATGTTCCTCCTAGAAGAACAACTTACAAGAATCATTTCGTTAGAACTTCAAAACAAGAAAATAAATTTCAACATCCAAAAGTATGTCACAATTGCAACCAAAAAAGACATTCAGCCAATGACTGGTTCATGAGGTGGCAAATGAACAAAAATAGATTGCATCTTGTGGTTTTAGATAAAAATGTTGCGGGTGAATGTAGAACTCATAAGCAAAAGCCACTAAAACAACATGGGTGTGCAAAAGAACAAATGTTGTTGCCTCAAAATCCATCTAAACAAAGCAAGAGAAGCAATGTCATATGGTACCTTGATAGTTGATGCTTAAGACATATGACTAGAGTGACAACTATGCTTAAGAACCTCAAAAAGCAAAGGAAAAGAAGTGTTGCCTTTGGAGACAACACAAAAAGGGCAAGATCATTGGCATAAGCAGAACCTAAGAATCTAAGTTCTTATCACAAAAAAGATCTCATATCTCAGTAGGAGACATTCAAACTGCTGAACTAGAAAATGAAGCAAATATGCAACAGAAAGCTGCAAAGAAGAACATACCTCTAAAAAGAAGATACCCCATTATCAATCTACATGAATTCTTAAAGCATATTACTAGAAGTGAAGCCATGTTCTTATATCTCAAGAACCAAAATGGTGGAAATATTGAGCTTTTCAAACAATGGAAAAAGGTTGGATCATTGGTTGAGAAATGTTGAAAATGTTGATCAATAGCAAAGGCAAATGTAGACCTGAATCTAAAAGGCAAAAGGCATGCAAGGGATGAGTATATCTCTTTGTTACTCAAAATATTCATTATATATTGTAGAGTTTTGATATTTACTTATGTCACATATTTATTGACTATATTTCAGAAAAACCAATATAAGTCCTTTGAAAATATGAAATTGTATTGTATGAAAGCAATCACAAGTCATTTAATGGTCTACTTGATTGTTTGACTGTATGAACTTGTGTGAACTTCACTTGTGTGCTGTATGGTTTTATTCATATGCATATGCAAATGGCCTAAACAAGGTTCTCATAAATGCTTTGATGCTTTGGATGAGTTTATATTGAAATACATCAGGTATCCAAAGTTTGAGTCACCAAGACATCTTTATTTGTATAATACATGATTGCTTAAAATGCCTATTACATAACAATCCCTCATGTGCTTGTATTCATGGTTGGAATGCTTAAGCAAGTCTATTTTAAATGCTTTTGATTATCTAAACTGGTTTAAAATAGATAAAATTTTCTATCCAACATTTGAGCTTTTAAAACCTCCTCTTATGCTCAATTCAAGTATGTTCAACACATTTGTTGCACAAGATATTTTAAACTTCTCATATTCATGATTTGATCATCTTAGCAAACATCATTTTAGCATATTTCTCTTTTCTGATTTGGGTTGCAATGGTCAAAGAAATTATGTATAATTTTACCTCTAAAAGGCCCCTTGTCCATAGTGTGTGGTATGATTGTTGCCAAAACATATGCATAATGATTATATCAATGTACTAGGGATCCAAATAGGTCATTCTTTTTAATTTGATATTTTCGAATTTGGAATAAATGAATTGTATTGTTTTTTCAAAACCTTATGTGATATCAAACACTTTATTGTGCCATAAATCATAAATGCGTGGTGCTTGATGCATATTATCAAAATGTGCACTTGTATGTTCTTAATATCTATGCAAAATCATTTTAGGTCCTTTTAATGCTATAAACTATTTTAATTGAAGTTAGATATACATTGCAAATACTCAAAACCCCTTCAAATATGATGATTGGTTACATGACATAAGCTATCATATTGAGATGGTTGCTACTCTAACTTTTGTTTGGTGAAAGAGCTATCATTTCTATTGGAGCTACAAGTCAAGTATTTTCCTGAAGGAATGCACATGTGTTAGAAAAATATATTTGGAATTGGATTGGCAAAACCAATGGGTACATCCTTACTTTCTTCCATCAAAATAGAAAAGGAATCATATGGTAAGAGTATTAGTGAGCAAATTAAAAGTACAAAGGTATGATTAAAGTGCTCACATTTATCAAATTGTCAGTTTATGCTCTAACTTGTATGAAGCCAAAATGATTTTTACGTGGATCTCAAACACTTGAATTATGATATTCCCAAACTAATATGCTTGATTTAGTGGGATCTTGTTATGTAGACCATGCAAGTGATAAAGTAAAGCAACAGTGGCTACTGTACGTATCTTGGACAATCTTTGATCTTATGGACTAACAAAAGACAAAGCATGGTTGCATTTAAGACACAATAGATGACTACATCAAGTTTGTTACTCTCAACGTCTTTGGATAAAGCATCAAATGGTATATTCAAATCATGTTGTGATCACATTGCTTTACCTTATGATGACATGAGCACTATCAACTGAAAATCCAATGTAACACTCTAGCACTAAGTACATAGAGATATATGAGACATGATCTTATTTGAACACTTTCAAAATAAGGACATTGAATTATGCTCTATAAGTTCTGAAAATCCTATTGCAAATATGTTAATCATTTTTTTTTTTACAAAGTTTTTTGAAAGAGCAGAAATATTGATGATTTGCTCAACTTGCTTAAAATGAGTGCTTTGTGAGCTTTCGGTTTGTTCAATCCCACTGTGCTAAAATTAGAATTGATTTTTGTTATCTAAATTGTTGAGAACAAACTTTCATAAGCCAAGTATTGAATATTTGCACATTAGACACGATAGAAAGAAATTACATGTAGCAGATTGAATATTGATTATCTTGATTTGGAATTTCTAGAAATACATCATTGGCTTCATAAAAAAATCATATTGTTCTTAATATGCATTTGGTGATCATTTTGAAACTCAAATCCTCTCTATTGCCTAAATAGAATGTGCAAAATGAAGGTCAAATATGGATTTTCTTTTCTGGTATCATACTTAAAAAATGATGTATTCTAAGTTGTCTTTCTCAATGAGTTTCTTATTTCCATGACTCTAGTAGCTCTTGATTTTTTTTAATCTCATCACCTTGGAGCTTAGGCTCATCCTATTCAAACTTTAGTGGATAAACTATTTATTCTCTCTATTTCACATTTACACACTTGAGGTTATTGATTTGTTTATATTTGTACTTCATTTCATACTTGACAATATGGGAAAATTCCTTTTTGTGCTATGTTAAGGTGTTTATAAATAAAATATGTTGTGTTGTCAAATGGGGAGAATTTCTATCTTTAGATGCGAATACAAGAAGAGAAAGAATTCCAATGGACATTGCTTTTCCTTTGACATTTTATCTCGTCAATTTTATTGCATTCCTAGTGCTATGTTGAGAACATGCAAATAAATTGTCCATTTGATGTGTACTGACACGTGGCTTAATATATGATGTTGTTACATGCTTATAATTGTTGTGATAATTGACATATTAATTGAATGCAATTGTTCGAAGATTTTAAGCATGATTTAAGATTTACGTAACTAAGTTTCACCACAAAATCCTCTTTAAAAATCATTCCTATACAAGTTCTAGCTTTGCAAATCGAATGTCTCCTGCAAAACTAGGAGACATTTCGAGGACTCTCTCTATTGGCAGAATGTGTTATTGTTTGACTGTGCAATCATACTTTCTAGTTGCACTCTCTTGTATTTGTGTACACTTTGATACCATTATCTAAATATATGCTAAGAGTATGTGTCACTACTGCTATGTATAGAAAATCATAATTTTCTTTATACACTTAAATTATTTTGCAATATATTTGCCTTGATGATAGTATTCTATTATATATTGCATGAAGATTGTTCATGGATCATTACGTGTTGTACGTGCTTGATTGAAATGTTTGGATCTATGATAAATCTTATTATGTGTTGTGCACTATATCTTAAGATATATGTGTATGTTCAAAAGGCCACAATGTATCACTCTTTCTTTTGAATGAAGGAGATCAATCTTGGGCAACATTCCAATATAAATGTTCATCAATCTTTCAAATGAAAGAATTAGAATCTAAATCACAACAAAATCCTCTGCTAAAAATTGTCTTCCAAGAAATAGAAATACAAAGAATTGTAATTAAAAACACATGCTCAAATTAAGGGGGAGTTCATACTAAGGGGGACCACATTATCTTGGAAAGATTTGTGTTTAGGAATGTATGCTTTTATCATTTCTCCCTTTATCAACTTTTTACATGTTTGTCATCAAAGGAAAGATTGTTGATTTATGGATCATAAATGAGATGATAAACATTTGTGTGAACATATTAATGTGTTTGCTTAATTGTTTCAGTGTATTGTATCTAAAATTAAGCAAACGACATAGAATGTCTCCAACTTAGGGAGGAGACATTAAGACTATTAGCGCTGAGCAATCTGAAGAGCAAATTATATGCTGAAGTGACAGCTGCACATTGGATGAAAAATGGTCATAATTCAAAAAGAAAATATTTGAAAAATGTTTCATTTTTCGTTGAGAATGAAGGATAATGATTCACAAACTTCAGGGACAAAAAGTCTCTATGGTGTAAATGCTGCTACCACACAAAGCAAGGACAAGGGCTAGTTGGCCCCTCTTCATGGTCTGCAACGGTCATAATAAGTTCCCAATTTAGGGAAACACCAGGTCTAAAATCATGAAGGAGCACAACATTGATACACTATTATGAAAATACCTTTGCTTGAGTAATCTTTTATTCCTTTTCTTTTCTCACAGTTACCACTAGATACATATTGTTTGTGAGATTATTTAGCACATTCCCTTCTGAGAGGAAACAGAAAGTTCAAAAAAGGCTGAGCTAAGTTTGTGGGATATCCTTTGAGAGAAAGCCTTGAGTGAATGTTGTTTTTCTACTACTTTGAGTGGAAATCCTCATGTAACAGAAATAGAAAAGTATTGTAAAAGGCATTTGATTGTGAGGCTTTTGTAAGTGATAAAACTCAATTTTGTTTGTGAGTTTGGAGAGGTTCTTGTCAAAGAATACTCTTTGTGTGAGCTTGGAGAGGTTCTTGTCAAAGAATAATCTTGGTGTGATCTTGAAGAGACTCTTGTAAAAGACTATTTTTTGTTGGTGTTTGGAGAGACTATTGTCAAAAACTACTGTGTTGGTGCTTGCATTTGGGATTTGTGTGAAACACTGTTTGTGATTGTTTGTCTTGTAAACTCTTTGATATAGTGAAACTCTCACCTGAAGGGTGGACTGGATATAGGCTCAACATTTAGGAGCAGAACTAGTATAAAAAGATTGTTTGCAAACTTCTTTTCCCTTACTCTTTAATTTGTGCTCAAACTTGATTTTTCTAAACATTTGACTCTTCTTTGAATCAAACTTCTAAACTGTATTAATAAGTGACATTATCTAAAAGATATATTCATTGAAGCTTCCAATCACTTATGAAAGTTTTTCTTTTATTTAAAAGATTTTCACTTACAAAATCTCCTGTTATATCAAGAGACTTTATTGAGATTACTAAACAATTTTGTGAGTGCACAGGAACTTTTTGAATTAATAGTGATTGATTCAATCCCCCCCCCCCTCCCCTTCTCAATCATGTAACACTATCAGTTCACATTATAATCATGCTGCATATCCTTCCACAAAGCCAGGAACCTATTAATAACGATTCTCAAATTACTGTTGAGGATTGGCAATAAGAGTGTTAATCACACCTGTGTTTTTATTCCAAGTGCCAATGACACCGTTGCTGCTATAATCAATATTATAAGGGTCAGATCTTGCCAAGATTCCCATAGAAACCTCTGTGAAACAACCACAAAGAATTAATCTCATTAGGTCCAACATAGCAACTAATTCATCAATTGCATTTTTTCTTTCCTTTTTTTTCACTTTGAAAAAAAAAATAAACGAAGAATAGAAGATAGAAGATAGCATCATAAAGAATGTACCCAGAAACTTTTGCCCTTTTTCCGAGGATATGTATTCGTTCCAAATGCATTTTTCCTTTTCATTAGATCAACGTCATCTCCATTGATACCTTTCTCCGGATTTGATTTTAGTAAATTTGATAAGCCTTTAACCTGAATAAGATTTCCCTAGATTATATTAGCAAAGCACATGGCTTCAACACAAGGTCAGGCCACAGAAAAAACTTAATTTGTTGAGGTAGACTTGCCCCTCCATATTGCTGCAAAACATGACTATTCTGATCCTTAGACATTGAAACTAGTTGTTCAAGCCCAACTTCATAGTCACCAACTGGAGTTGGGGATGCCACTGCTGTACTGGTCACTGGACGATTCAAAGCATATAACAATTGAAAGATGGTAATAATAATAATATTAAGTAATTCAAAACGTTGATAATTACAGCTCAAGATTATTCACAAGCTTTAGCGGCATGCCGTATTATATATGCTAATTTTAACCTATTATAATAAACAACAGAATGAATGGAAGTTGTACGTAGTTATAAGAAATTAATTAAAGTAGGTTACCTAGTTCGTGTTCACCAGCCAATCTGAAAAGCAAAGCTGCCTAATAGAACAAGTAATCATTGATTAGAAATTAAAAGAGAGAGCATATATTTATAAATAATATGCAGATGCAGTGGGAAATTAAAGGTGTTTGTTGGCTTGATTAGGCATCAATTGAGGAGGGAGGAACATTACTCTTATGACTTGTGCATGGGCTCTAATCATGCTTTTCTTCTCCTCTTTCGCTTCTTCCTTTTTCAAGTCCAAAGTATATCTAAAGCGCCTTGAAGCATTGAGCACGAATGCTGCTTGCTGCATGCAAATAAAATAAGGAGTCACACACACATACACACACGAATATATATATATATATCAGGCAACGATGCACGTTGGTTGGTTCAGGTGATCGAAAATGTTAAAAAAGAAACATATAGTGTAGTCTGTGTAAAAGAGAAGGAAGAAGAAGGGTGTTGGAAGGAGGATTGGTTGCTTACTCTCCAACGCTTGAGAGTCTCGGGCGGGGCGTTCTTGGTGTGCGTAATGTCAAAAGGATCGTCGGGATCGACGAGCAAGTCGTCGTCCTCTTCGTCATTGGCGTTGTCGGATGCGGTGTCGACATGGTCATGGTGCTGGCCGGCGACGGTGACGGGGAGAAGCCCATTGGAGGAGGAGTTGGAACCACGCGAGGTAGAGGCCATGTTTGCCATGCTCATGGATCGGTCCGATTTATATTATATACAACACATGTATATATATATATGTGTGTGTGCGTATCACTATCAATAATGTGTATAATTTATTTATATTCGAATGGTCACTTCACTTCACACCTAAGGTAATTGAAAGATGAGAGGTGGAGGTGGCCGGAGCAGCAGATAGATCGATAGAGCAATCAAAATCAAAGTCAAAATAGAAATCAAAGACAGAATATTAATTGATATGGCCGGATCGGATCGGAGTGGACATAACAGAACAGAAGAAATCAATTAATTGATCAATTCAGAATGGCAGGCATTCGAGTGCTATGCTAGGCTAAGCTAAGGCCTAAGGGGGCCGGGGAGTACCACCATCATGAGCTCCAATCCATGCCCTGCCACAATGCAATTCCCTTTGCTTTCGCTGTGTTATTGCCTATTGTCGGCCAATGCTATTGCGGGACACTCTCCAATCACTAACCAACCAACCATCATCCCACTCCCATTCTCTTTTCCCTCCCTTAATTCTATTTTTACACCATCCAAATCCATCAACATTAAGCCACACGCTTGTTTCCAAACGTTTATTTTGAATTATTTATTTGATATTTTTACTACTATCTATTTTTTTGTTTATTAAGAAAATAAAATAAATTTGGCAACGAAAAATTCAATATTGCATGATAACTTTATGAAAAATTTGAGTTGAACCGACATATGAATCACGATTGTAATTATCTCTAACCAAAAGTAAGTAATAATGAAAATAATATAAATAAAAATATAAAAAGTCATGAACTTAAGACCTGCATGCAATAGTAAATCGAATGAAGTTTATATATGCAAGAATAAAATTTAATTTTAGCATTAACAACCCTTAATAAACAATGTCAGTAGTACTTATATTAGCATCAATTCCACTTCTTGAAAAAAAAAAATCATACATAACGTGAAGGATGTAAAAGAAGGGTTTACACTTTAGAATGTGCTAGCATTTTGATCCAATTCTTCAATTACTGTCGCATTTGAAGCCAAGTAGGATGTTATTCTATTATTAGTCTATCACTTACAATGAGAGTGAACCTCCTAATTTCTTTTGCTTCCAACTCATGCACGCCACCAAATTATACTTTGTCAGTTTGTTGTTTATGTTGGGATTTAACTCAAAGTCCCACATTGAGAAAAAGTTAAGTTTTGCAAGAGTGTTGACCTATAAATATAGCTTTTGGGTGTTGGATTTAAATATCATCCAAGAGTAGGAGTGATGAATTGTATGGGTAGTTTGGTTTGCAACTTTAACCGTTCAAAAATTGCAAATAGTTAAAGATTTTGGATTGATTTGTGAAGTCGCAGATATAAGTAATGAAAACTGAACCACTTTAAATTTTGTAAGTTTGTTTTTTGTATTTATTTTGCTTTTGTTGCCCAACAATTGATGAGGTGTAGATCCACACCATACATATCTTCACCTCTAGTGCGTAGGTTCTAGGGTTCGCCGCTAAGGAGCGAAGAAGAAACACGGTAGGATCAGGGAAACGAGGTGGCAAATAGAGTAACGAATTGTGCTAAAAACGATGAATCGGATTCAAAGAGAGAATCGATTTCAGAATAAGAAGGGAAAAGGGTCTCCGAAGCAGGCACAAAGTTTGGAATTTTCAAGGAAGTTGAGGATTTGCTCTAATGCATAGTTATTTTAGTCACCAAATCAAAGAACATTGAAGAGATGAAAAAAAAAAAAAGAGAGTGAGCAGTACAACCTATAATTAGGGGTTACGGATCAGGAGAAAGGTTAAGGGTGAGGGTGAGGGTGATATAATCATTTTAGATTTTTTTTTTTAAATGTAGAATTTAAGGTGAAGGGAAATTATTGTGATAGAATTAAATAAATTAAAAGCATTCTATGTCTATTTAAAATCAAAGAGGATCTAATTATAATATTAATGAACCTTGAGAAGACGTGTAATTTGTCGTAGACAAAATACAAGTTAATTAAAAGGGTGTTGACAATATTTATAGACATGCAAGAATGACTATAACTATTCTCCACGTGGGTCTGGTACCCATGCTTATTTTTCTTTTAACTATCGGTACGCTTTTTGTTAAATATTTATTGCTGAATATATATTTAATAACATTGTAGACATTTATTGTGGAATTAACCGTTAATAAATATTCAAAAGTTTAGCTTGAGCGAGTACCACATGAGTATCATAAGGACTCCCTTCTAAAGAAAAAAGAGAGAGAGACCGGGATCACTCCAGAATTCAAGACTAGTAATCCCGTAGAGTTGCTAGCCCAAAGACTATATACTAACCAACGAAGTGAACATACATATAGGGACCAAAACTACTGGCGTTCAAGTAACTTATTAATAAATGAAGTTAATCAAGTTACTATAGTCTATACGAACATTTTTCCAAATATGATGAATTGTTTTCCACTCGTCAGATACAACAGCAAAAGTCGCATGACCAGTTTGTCATAACATCAGTTTTCATCATCATCAAATGTAATTAATGGCAAAGAAAATGCAAAGCAAAGGTGATTGTTATATTACGGAATTTACAACAACAAACATCTCCCATGAAGGGTTCTTGAAGATTCCACTTTTTTCTTTGAACTCGACCAAACAACATTGATTCAAAGAGCACTTTTCTAGTTGAATCAAGTTTCCCGTAAAGGCAATAAGATAAAGAATCAAAATAAGATCACACAGGGCACTGGGGACAAACCACGCCCTCGGGGCTGTGCGCTTTGAATTGGAGCCCGACGAGCCATATTAACGGGACAACACCCTGAAGACCAATGTGATGGACGCGATACACAAATGTGAAAGGGACCATGGAGACAAGCCGCAAATGCAACAAATTCAAGGTGACTCTGCAGAAGAAGCATCCTACAGTTAGACGAGTGATACTAGGGCCCATATGACAGTTATGATATGCAATGAAAAGATTTTCCCAGAGCTATATGAGCAAAAAAAAAAAAAAAAACAAATAAACATTGGAATGCAAATTATAGAGCATATACTCTTGGATTATGTGAAAAATCCAGCCAAAGTGTACATGATTTGGTAGAGATTCATTGCAGTGCATGATTGACAACCGACACTAGCATTTTAATTATGAAATTAGACAGAGACAAATAGAAAGCATGGACCAATTACCTTTCAAACATTGCCATACAACATACTAGTAAATTAATAGGCACTTGCATTGCTATCAATCCACATTTTTCATTTTGAGTATTTATTTTAAATTTACATTTTGATGTTAGAATTTGTTTAACTTCCGTGAACTTTTCGTATAGATATATTAAGTGGTACTCCAAATATCTTATTTCAATGAGATTATCTCCCGTTAGTGAATAGTGATGGTGCCCTTGGCAGTTTACTAAGCGATATCATCAAGAACAAGCCAAATATCATTACTGAGAATGTCACATAAGCATATAACTATTTCATTAAAACAAAAGTAACAGGAATTCTACTTCAAATCCATGATCTCACAGCAAATGTACGCTAACACATGGGTAGAAACTAGAAAATCCAATTATGTTTTTATGATTCTTGAAGTACATTTTATGAAGCCAAGAATTGCTCAGGTAAGAAGACAATATTAAGATTAAAATGTGCTAGGAACTTTTTGGTTGAGCTATCAATTGGGTATTTTAGGAAATATGAAATTTGGATCCCAAAAGGTAGTTAAACGAGGCAATCCCCTTTATATGTATTATTATTATTATTATTATTATTATATATGTAGTTTAGATATATAGGTCCATACTCCATGCTAGTACAATAATATGGGATTAATGAATTTCAGCTAGTTTTAAACAAAACACGAAAAAAAAAAAGAAGGAAGAGCAGAAACTGCAATGAGAAAAGACGGGATATGCATTTACCAATCAGTAAAGGCCCAACATCCTTAGTTCTGTCACATGGCTGGGATCAAGTTCAGGCACATTCTTTACATGTTCTCGATCTTCTACCACATATTCCTGGCATTCAAAAGGACCAGAACAAAGTAAAGAGTTAAATAACTGCAAGTTTCTGCAAAATAAAAACGAAAAAATCCTTATATGGAACAGAATAATTTAAAGTCCTTAATTAAGTGATATGTGAGTCAATATATAAATGACAATGATAAGTTTCCTGGAAATTGTATATCTTAAGACCAACAGATTGCCATCATATTACTAATTTTAAATAAAACTTTGGTTTTCTGGAGAAACCATGCAGTTTCATAGCATCCAACTTCAAAAATAAAAATTAGTGTTAGATGCTTTAAGCATGTAACTCAAATTGACATGAATTAAAAAATTAAATAGCAGACCTTTGTCAATTCTTGTTTGGCAAGTACATGATAGTGGCGTTCGTTGATTCTTTGGCCGCATATTATGGCTATGAAGAAGCCATAGAGCAAGCCCACCAAAACAATGGCAAGAACTGCAGAACAGAGCAACATAATGAACTTTCCATTGCATATAATAAAGATGGTGGATTAAGACAATCATAATCTAAGGAAAAAGCTTCAAACATTGGCCATGAAATTTCTAGAGGAGAAGCAATAGGTATACCAGCCATTGTATAAAATCCATATGGATGTTCTTCATAACCAAACATTTCCCTCAGTTCATCTCCATAAAATTTGTACACAAGCACCCCCAAGAAAGCAACAACCTGTTGAAGTCAGAAAGAACTTCAGACTTTCTGTCAAGTAGGTATTTCAAAATGCATTTACAAATTACAATGCAAATCTGATCAGATGATCTCCGTTTGGGATGGCATGAATCTTCAAAGTCTACATTTAAATCAACTGTAAACAAGAACCATGCAATCAACAAACTCTTAAAAATTAAAGTTGGAGAAGACTTTTACTTTTTGCTATGACACTTCACCCACAGTACACTGTCATGAAGAAAAACAACTTATGATGTTATTGAAATTAGGAGATATTTCAGTTACTCATGTATTATCAAACTGTAGCGCCTTTGAAACCAACTACAGCCTTTTGTTAGGTTACAGATTTTAAGCCTTTACACCATGTACCATTAACAGTCATATATTGCCAATAACTAAGTTGGCTTTTCCTTCAAATTAGGAAGCACAAAGCTCTTGTTGGCTTTATTTGTTCATTATTACCTTTAGAATTCGATGGACTTAATATCCCAACACATGATGCTTGCAATGGGTGCAATTCCTTGAGCTAGATGCAGTTTTGAAAAACTTTAAGAAGATAAAGTCACATCTTTACTTTACCATTAAATATAGCTTTGGGCTCGTTGGTAAGCGCATAATCCAACTTGCTGTCAATTAATCTTGTCAAATAATCCTATCAAAAGGAGCTACCCCTTTGAATGTTGAACTTATCAGTGTAAGTTTCTTGAAGACAAGCTAAAATATTCTCTAAATCTATCCCAGTACCAGGTTTTTTTGCCCCCTTCCCCTTACCGGACAGCAACACTATAAATCAAGAAAACTAATTGAAGTGAGTTTCCATAAAATATTTTATTCCATCAGAGAGGAACACTAACAACTGAGATGTCTTCTGAGAATCGGGTTTATTTGCAATGTTATACACACTCCTAGGAAAGCCATAGCAATGGCCAAGACTCAAGAATGGTAGACAGGGATATGGTGTATGCAAATAGGACAGCTCATATTAACCACCAGAAAACAAAAGAGAAAAGAAAGGGCAAAAGTAATGTCTTCAACATCAGTAAAGTATCAATTTCAACAGAGATAATCAAATCCCATACCAGTTGAACAATTATGAATATGAATGCATGATCTCTGGCAACAAGGAACTGAAACTTTAATCTCAACCACCACCGATCTGGTGGAACATTTGCACGTAATATGAAGACAGCTCTGCACTCTGTACAGTGAGAAAAAGCAAAGCCCTCCTAGTACAACAGAAGAAAGTCCATAAGTAAGCACCCCAGCAACAAATATACTGGTAGTCCTCACTCAGGATTATGTAAAAGACATAAATATGTACTAGATCTCCAATAGCATATAGACGGTTCTAGCGCATTTGAATAAGAAATCAGTATTAGGGTTATGCTTTGTAGTTTCACACTTTTGCAAATAATCCCACTCTATGGTTTTTTTTTCCAACCATGGTTTTAGTTGAAATCTTTTTTATGGAAAGAAAACGTTAGGGTCTATTTGGTTTCAAAAAACTATTTCTAGTTTTCACTTCCTGTTAACCAATTCGCTGTTTTTAGAATTTTGTAAATGAAATAGTGAAAAACATATATGAAAATTGAAAATTGAAATTTATAGTTTTTATTTTTTTTTTATAAAATCATGAAAATCAAGAAAGTAATTGAAAACTGAAAATGAAGACTATTTTTTAAAACCAATCAGACCGTAACTTTTCGGTTAACTTTAACTAGAGTTGCAGGTTATTTTGCACATTCTCAACCTAGCTCCCTAAAATTCATTATTTAATTTTTTTTTTACACCAATTCTCCTACACTTTAGGAGTATAATTCGAGAAAGTGTGAGGTTACCATTAAAAGTAATGAAAAAGGTTACGTTGTTGAAATTGTGGGTTAGAAAGCGAAGATAAGGAAGAATAGAGATTCTCAATAACATGAAAGTATATTGATGTATTGTGATGTAACGTGAAGTAAAATACAAACAACCAAATGAAATAAAGAAACAAATCATCAAATATATGGAAATATGAAATCTAATCCTAGGAGATTATCTAAGATATGATATGAAAGATTGTACAATATTATAAGATATAACAGATATATTACTAAAAATGTCCTTATTTCCAATATTTGTTTTCAAATGAAATTAAACTTGAGGGGGTTTAGCAACACAAAAAAGGTAAAGGACGGTTATTAGAAAAAGTGTGAAACTATATGGGGACAAAATGTAGTCTACATTTGGTATAATTATGAGCAAGATGAGCAACACCAAGACAGAAAAGGAACTTACCTTTGTAGACCTCCAATTATCCAGACATGATCTGTGAACATACTTTTGGGTACCTTTGCAATGACAAGGAGCTATCAAATCTTCTCCTAAAAGAAATTCAATTAATGCTTAATAAGTCATCAACTTTGAAATAAATATAAGCTACACGTTGGTTGTAAGCTCTCAAATCATATATGGAATGCATCTGAAATTAATTTCATCTCGTAAAATAATTGAGTAAATTCGGAGGAAGGATATCAATAGTTATGAAAAACATGAGAGGTGATATACACCTCCAATATCAAGGCATATCCGGCATTGTGGCTGATCCGTGTTCACCAGATGACAAGTCTCATCAACATGAACATGATGTAAATCATCACTGCCAGCAGCAATAATTTCACAGGAAAATGAAGACTCTCCAGATGCTTGCAAATTTAGATGCTGCTGATTCAAGATGGGTTCAGTTTCTGAACATTGTTCCTTGTCACCATTTGATGCTAATTGCATTTCGCGAAATGTATAATGAGGATTAAACAATGAGATTCATTGGAAGAGCTATAATTACCACAGACCATTTCAACAGAAGCAAGGAACCTGCGATGCAAAAACAACTCATGAAGACAAATTTATTATAAGAGAGAAGGAGTAGACTAGCGTAGAATGAATGAAGGGGAAAGAAACGGAGATATTATGCAAAATCGTAACGAGTTAGTGGTGTGAGGAGGATTAGGAGTAGGAAAGGAAAAATAATATTAAATAGCAACTAAGTCTCTCCAGGGTGCGGATGCCCTGCGTTGATGAGGCAGGGGACAACAACGACATCATCGTATTCTCATTCTCAACAACAAACAAACAAACGCATCGAGAGAAAGAGACCAGAAGAAGCAAGATCCAAGAAGCAGAATATTTCAAGTTTTTGGATGATGTCGTCATCTGTATGTATGGATGGATAGGGCAGCTTTGCAGATTAAAGAAAACAAAATAACGGAGGGAGGAGGTGGAGCTGAAATTGAATTGATCGAATCGAATTGAATTGAATTGAATTGATTTGATTTGATCTGATTGCAAAGAGACTTAGTTGCCTCCTTACCTAAATGATGATAACGACGACAGAGAAATGCCTGCAACAGCTTCTGCAAGCAAACCCCAATTTTGATCTCAATCTCATTGATTATTGAATTCAAGTTTCAACAGGGAACCAACGTCAACAACAACGACTCCACTCCCCAAGTTCGTTCGTTCTTCTCTCTTCTGTTATTCTAAATTTTGGAGTTTGGACCTTTTTCACGGATTTCAAGCCCACCTTCTAGTCGTTTCGGCCCAAAATTACGTGGACTGAAGGTCCACACATCTCAATCACTCACTTCTGTTCCTTTTTTTTTTCAGATCAAAACAAAATCCCTCACTTTTCTTTTTACCAAAAAATGTATTAGGACAAAAAGAAAGAAAATACTTTTATTTAAGCCTTTTTCAATGAGATATGTTAAATGTTAATTATATTTTGTATGCATACATCTGGTATTATTAACAAAAGGAGATGGTCTTAGTAGCTCCCAAAAGAAAAATACCTTTGCCATATACTAAATATTTAATATATTATCCTTTGGGCAATTGCTGTCATTTTCATTTTAATTTTTTTAATACAATAGCTATCATGTCAATTAATGAACATATAGAGCAAAATCTTTCTTTAGATGCATTTAAGAATTTCTCTAAAAGGAAAGGGCATTGAGTTTGACTTCATGCATTTGTTTTAGGTCATAACAATCATATTTGTTTATAGTATTTTTATGAATTTGGATGTTAGAAAAAAAGGGAGGAGGAGGGGCAATAAAAAATTTATAGTTTAAGATTTTAAAATTTAAGTTTACAAACATACCATTGATGATCACATTTTCTTTTTTTTTTTTCTATGTCTTCCAATTGTTTGCCATTATTTAGAGGTGTATTCCATTAGACTATTCCAACGAAGGTTAAAAGGGGATTAGGATAATGTGAAGCATAGACTTTGGAAATCACTGAACCGATTAGTCATTTTTTAATACCTTAAAGGGCATTGTGAATATTTTATTTATTGAATATATCTACGTATACACAGATAATATTCATTCTCTCTGTTTCGCTAAACAAGCATATATATTTAAAATATTTTCGAGATAAATCTTCCCCCTAATCCGCCTCATTGTGACTGTTCCTAGCAAGCATGCAAAGAAACTTTTAAATGGCGTTTGATATATTGCCTAACAAGATCATTAGCAAAATTACAATGCCGTGTTTGGAATACGCAAGTAATCTAAATGGCAAATTACATAACATTGTCTGGAATATTAAAAGGATTACTATGTAATATGTCTTTAATAATAATAATAGTGATACTAATAATAATAATAATAAAAATAGTATTGCCAAATATTATAATAATACTAATTAGTAGTAATATTAATTAATAATAATAAGTTATTATCTTTAATATTTTTAATATTTATTTTTGGTTATTGTTTATTATAATAAGAGTTTAAATTAACAAAAATAATATTAAAAAATAATTAATAATAATGATGATGAAGAAGAAGAAGAAAGAATTACCACCTAAATGATAATCCAGACACCTCATGGGGACAATTCAGATTACCATTGAATAGATAACATAGATTATTTGACGATCTGGATTATTAGTAATGTGGCCTAACTAAAACAATGTTATGTACTCAAATAACTTAAAGTGACATCACTAGAAATCTAAATAAATTACCCGTCTCTAGAACAAATATAGCACTGCAAGGTCGGTATATACATATAGCGCGCGTGGACCCCAAGGGAAAAAAGACCAGTTCTACGAAATGGGTGCTTCGATTGTTGGATTTAATACGAAGGTTCCCCCCCTAAGATTCCTAAACGAAGGACACAATTCAGATTTGCATTACATAGTGTTAGCAAAATGAAACTTTTAAATATAATAGATACATATACCTCGCAACAATGCGATTTCCAGTGAGAGGCACTGGTTGTATCAAGCACAAATTTATTTTAAAAAGACGCCCATCTCATGTTACTGCCAATTTAGTTGTCCTGCAAACGTAAATTTTTCCAAAAGCTCACTGCTAAAACGCTGGATCCACTCACGAAACACATGTATAGATAGTCCATGTTCTGACCAAGTTCATCCATGAACCCACATGCCCAAAGGAGTTTCAGTTTCTAAAATGAACTTATTCGCCTAAATACGTACAGAAAGAACATGATTTATCTCATTCTCGAGAAATATAACTGAGCGAATGGCCGGAACGCATGATTATAGCTACTCAAGCAACTAGATCAAAAGACAAACAAGCACGGCGACGGGAAAGTGGTGAGATAAGAATGAACCTAACAGAGACTCATGCATAACCCAAATGAGAGAAACCTCAGGTGACTGCCTCCTACAATTCCGTTAATCCTATACTTGTGCATGCTTGCAATCTCCAATCATCGAGTTTCATCCTCAAGGTTGCGGAAACCATTGGTCAGGTCCTCATGTAGCTTCTTAAATTTGGCAACCAAAGCAGCTTCACCTTCTGCTGGACCCTCAAATTTCTGAGACCTGCAATGTCAGCAGATTGACAGTATAACAGCCACTTTTCATGTAAAATAGTTCACAATTTCCAATGTAAAATTAGATCTACTTACACTAAACGATAGAAGAGATCTCCCAAACAATGCTTGATGAGACTGTAAGTAATCTTCTGGCCATCTGTACCAGCTCCCCTCTCTACGGCCTGCACATTTAGACACACCCATGTGAAAGATCCGCAATTGGAATGCAAACCATCTTAACTAAATTGATTTTTCAAGCACAAGTAACAAAAATTTGGCTGAGCTATAAGCAACAAACAACTAACAGAAATGAACAATTTCTGGTCTTAGAATATGTTAACAATGGGGGTAGAGAAGTGAATGGGCTTGAACCCAAATGCCCATCATGTACATGGTACTTATACACAATCAATGATTACCAAAGACAAATACATGCATGGTTCCTTTTTCAGAGTTTATTCTGAAGTGAGAACATTAAACCACTGCCTGACTGCCATACCTGATTTGCCAAATTGTAGAAATGGATAATGTTTCGCATCATCTAAACAGACTTGTAGAAGGGGCAGACTTTGTCATATCTATCACAGCCATGCAAAGAACACCACTATTAGACAGGAATCAAATAAAAATAATAGGAGCTGCATTGATATAGTGAAAAACAAGGGCACCCACGGTGTAAAAGCATTTTGAGCAAGATAGTCCTCTCTCAAAAGCTTTGCAGTTTCCAAGGTGATCTTGTCAGCTTCAGCTAGGGCATCCTTGCATACAAGCTGGAAAAATTCACAAGGTCATTATATTAGATGTAAATGATCCAGTTTGACTTGCTCCTTATCAAAGTTGTTAATAGTGTCAAATGGTGGCCCTATAACCACATGATGGAGTGGCCAGAGCACGCAACAGCAGCCTCTTCTCGTTGCATTTCAGCATAGCAGTCAGTGCTGCCTCAAATTGGGAGAATCACGGCTGCTATTTCTATCAGGCAAAAAATTCCAACAATGTCCCTCCCCCTACTGTTGTTTCTCTATCATCTTTAGGCATTCTCTGGAGATTTTGCTTCAGGTAAACAGAAAGCATTCTAGGGCTAGAATGACCCACCTCTCATAGTCATACAGCCCTCTCTTCTCGTCTTCACCGAAAGCATAAGTTTTCCAGCAAGCCACCATTTTGTTCCAGCCAAACCCACTTAGGCAACCCAGAGATTCCAGCCACTCCCTGATGTTCTCTTCTCCCTCCCTTGTTGCAGGTTTGAGCCAAGCTGCTCTCTCTCTGTCTCTCTCTCACACACACACACACATTTTGGTTCCTCTGCTAATTTCCAGTCTCATATTTTCCACTACTCTGGTCGCAATGACATTGAGACACCTTTCTAACTCCACTTTCACTCTAATTCCCCCTCTTTTCTCACTTTCATTCCTCCACTTGCTGAACTTTGTAGTTCCAGCTTATGGCACTCAACTTTTGTTGTATTGAGTATTGACTTGTTAATACTATGCAGCAGATTAATGAAAATTGTGTGTTAGAATCTAGACAGACTTTTGATTATCATTGATGAATCTGTGTAGTTGTATGCATTTTTTTGTTCTCGAGTATCTAAATGTGCATAGCATCAATTTCATTGTTCTCATGCTTTGGTAGCGGCTATCTTACTACCAGCCATTCTTCTACAGCATTTTTGGAGTTCGCCACTTTGTTCAGTGCCAAAACTATTTGGAATTGACAACTATGCTACTTCCAAGAAATGAACAGAAATCCTGATAAAGTTTATCCAAACCATAAAACAAGGCCATATTTTTGGAGAGAACTGAGTTTGTTCCAAGGACCTCCGTCAGTTTCTTCTTACTAAATTCAGAGGCTTTGGGAACCATAAAGAAGCTAAAATTATGTGCCGTTGTTCAGCGTTTACTTTTCGACAGTGTCATCAGCTAGAAAGGAATGCAAGAATTTTCAAAGGGACTTCTTTATCTTTGGGACAGAGTTACCTTCTTAGCTTCTATTTGGTGTTTTGCAAATGGTTTTTTTTTTAGAGGTGTTTCTTTGATAGATATGCAGAGAGATTGCCATGCCTTGTTACATGGCTCAATCTTGTAGTACTGACATGTTTTCTTTCTATTACTATATCCTTCTCGTGAAGATACCTTATCCTTTCTCTATTTACTCTCCTCTCTCCCTGTAATGAGTTTCTTTTTCCATATAAAAAAGAAAGCTCCGCTGTTTATCAACCTAATTGCCTTAGCTTTAGTTTATAACCCAGGTTTGACATACTCTGCTACTTACTAAGTTCAAAGGTTTTGGATCGTGCAAAGAAGCGAAGATTCTGTGGAAGTCCTCACCTTTTGCAGTTATTAGGTGCAATTGGTTGGAAAGGAATTCTAGAGTTTTTAATGATTCCTTTTCAACTGTTGATGCTTCTCTGGCTGATATTCAGAGGGATTGGCATTCTTTGATACATGGTTTATCCCTTTAGGTCTTAGCTATTACATTTGTACTTATGTTAGGATTTCTTATCCTCTTTTGTACTCTTTCCCCTCTTCTAATAAAACTCCTTTTTTCTATTTTTTTCCTAAAAAAGTAATACTCAGCTACTTAACAGTCAGTCCTCATGTTATGATACATCCTCTTCACAAATCTGAAGCTCAACAATTCTCAATCCCTTGCTAGGAAAGCGTGTGATGACATTTCATCAACCAACATTAAAGCCGAGAAATCAAATTAAGAAAACAAACCTGGACTATTTCATTCAGGTCATCTTCTCTTTGTAGCACTTCCCGAGCCTTTGTCCTAATGTTTATAAAATCTGGATCAAATTGCTCATAAAAGGATTCCGGTTCCCAAAAATGTAAAAATATGTATAAATCAACAGAAGGAACTATACAAATACAAATGAGAAAGCTGAAGAGAGTGTGTATGAATTACAAGGTAGCATTTAGAACATACCGACAAGTACTTTGAATAAGAGATAAGCCAGTTCACAGAAGGAAAATGCTTCCTCTGAGCAAGTTTTTTGTCCAAACCCCAGAAAACCTGCCAAGTAGCAATAATTTACTCACAACATATGATAGAAGAATTAGGCAGAATAAGGAATAAACACAAGAATACTCGTCTTTTGACAACCAAAATAGGGTTTTGGAATTTATAGGCATCAATCAGGACCCCCCCTGACAGTTGCTAAGTTTTAATAACCACATTTGAAATTATAGTTTACCTGCACTATGCTGAGGGTTGCAGAAGTCACAGGATCTGAGAAGTCTCCTGCAGGTGAAGAAACAGCACCAACAATTGTGACACTACCGGTACGTTCAGGACCTCCAAGGCATTTTACTTTCCCAGCACGTTCATAAAATAGGCTAAACGCACATCAAGGTATGCAGGATATCCACTATCTGCAGGCATTTCTGCCTGTGCAAACAAGAAATGGCACCCGAGTTAAGAAAGCTATGCAGATTGAAGCAACATTATACATGATTTCTCATATCAGGATATTGATCAATGTGCATGTTTTCCCATACGTTTCATGCCTCATGATTTGTGTAAATTGCCTAATTTCTGTCACTCAAAACAATCCAACATCATCAGTTAAGGTGCAAAATCATAAGTTATTGAGGCAGAAAAGGAAAAAATAAAAATAAAAACTATTTCAAAGGTAATTCCATTGAACATAATTTACTGCAATGCTCACCAGCCATCCAGAGATTTCACACAATGCTTCTCCATCTAGATGTTGAATCTGCCATCATGCTGACATTGCAACCCATGTCTCTAAAATACTCTGCTAACGTGATACCTGATATATTCCAAAACAACACATACACAGTCAAGAGGTGACTCCCATAATATGTGATTGCTTAGGTGGTGACAATGAGTTTATCACCGTCATGGTGCCGAAATCTCAACCGTTCAATCCTAAATCCAATAGTCAATATGTTAGATACCTAAATAATTAGAGATTGGGGAGTTAATTGTAATTGGTGAGTGTGTGAGATGAGAGAGGTGAAGTGGGTGCCAATGTGGGAAATGTGAATTTTGTAACTAACTTGCTGAGTTGGCACAGAGAGAGAATTGAGAATTGTGGGGGAAATTCTGTTATAGAGAGGAAAGCTTATAAAAGAGAGGAGGTATCATGAGGGAGGGCACCACATAGGTCAGGATTGGGCTTGGGAGAGTAGCTAGGTCTTTCTAATACCTAGCAACCATTGTTTTCTTTCAGTTTGTTCTTAATATACATGTAATACACACCCTTTTTCTACTGTGAATGGCTCGGTACCTATCAAATGGTATCAGAGCTCCCGGTCTTGGGAGCCCTGTGCCAGAACCCATGCCATTCTTGCCGCTTGCCATGGAGTCAGAGACGAAGATGAAGCAGATGCGGAGGATAAAACAAAATCTGAAGCAAATTCAAAATCTCGTCAGAGGCAGGTACCATCGGCGACATCGTCTACCTGTCTGGGAGGGAGATGAAGATTGGTGGTGGAGGAGACGAAAGACATCCACCATGGCTGATTGGCCTCCCAATGTTCGTGAGTTTTTCAAAATTATGCAAGATGAAGCTGGGGAAGAGGATGCAGAGGTTGAAGCCGAGCCCGTTCACCATTTTTCATGCTCTAATCAGGGTGCGATGGAAGAAACAGTGGCAGATGCACCTGAACCTGAAGGAGAAATGGAGCTAGAGGCAGCAAACGAAGAGAAACGGTTGAAGGAGGTCACACCGATGACAAATTTCACAATGACCACCATTGCAAAGAACAAAGGGCAGATCGAATCAGTAGGAGAAGCTCTGGGAGTGACATTTGCTTCGAAGGAAGATGCTCAGATCGGAGAGGGCATACAGTGGAGCTCCACATGTGAGCAGCAGAAGGGAGACGATCGCAAGGCCACTGAAGAGCCGCCAGTGCCGCCGAAACCACCAAATCTAATGGCGACGGAGTCCGGCGAGGTAGTTGCAGAGGTTTCAAGGATGGCGGCCAAGCTTCTATCACTAGGAACTCGAGATCCCAAGGCCAAGCCAACCATGACGGCGGAAGCACGACCAGAACCGGCAGCCAGGCAAACTGCCACAAGCAGCGACATGAGAGCGAAGAAGAGAGAGGAGAACGCAACAGTAGACGAGCACGAACTCCCACCGCCGAAACCTCCTGAGCAGGACTCGTGTGCGGTGACCGGCAAGCCGCCGCCGGAACCACCCAAACCGCCGGATCCAGCGGCAACGTCGACTGCTACAGCGGCGGAGACTGCCGACGCTAGAAGGAAGAAGCAGAACGGAGAGGAGTACCTGTCCGCGGCGAAGCTTTGGGGTTCCAGAAGCTCGGGGGACCCATGACAGCCGCCAAAACCGCCGGATTCAGTAACAGCGGTGACCGTCGTAGCTGAGGCTGGGAGATCCTCAGTTTTCAAGGGCGTCATAGGGGAGAAGGGAAAAGAGGCAGCATGTAGGGTAAGTCAAGTGTTGGATCAAGGCTTTGATCAAATGGGCCAGGCCCAAATCATTAAGAAGAGAGCAGATTCAATTTGGAAGGAGGCCCAGAAGAAGGGTGTTGCACCAACAGAGGTTCATAACAAAAACCAAGCAAACGTGGCATGGCAGAAGTTGGGTCGCATGCGAGGCCCAATGGTTGAAGCCCAAATATGGGAGGCTGGAATTGCGAAGGACTCATCTATAGTTGTTAGCCATGCATCATGGAGTCCAGGTAGGAAGTTATTGGTGTGGCTTTCACAAAACATTTGATTCATTTATATGCTTTTCAAGCTCTTAATGATCTACAACAGCATTTGGAGATTGATGCTCATGGTAGTAGTTTAAACGACTTGGCATTTGCTTACCCAAACAAACAGCTATGCATTGTAACTTGTGGAGATGACAAGTTGGTAAAGGTGTGGGATTTGATTGGACGAAAACTCTTCTAACTTTGAAGGTCATGGGGCACCTGTTTATTTTGCTTGTCCTCTCTACAAGGAAAACATCCACTTTATATTTTCTATTGCTGTTGATGGTAAAATAAAGGCCTGGTTGCATGATAACAGTGGCTCCAGGGTGAACTATGATGCACCTGGGCAGTGGTGCACCTCAATGCCCTATAGTGGTGATGGAAGTAGATTGTTCTCTTGTAGGACATGGATGGATGGAGATTCTTTCCTAGTTGAGTGGAATGAAAGTGAAGGATCATTAAAGAGAACATATTTTGGGTTTGAAGAAAAAGGAGTTGTGGAAGATTGTAGGGGTGAAGATTCAAGAAAAAAGTTGGCAGGAAGAGTCAAACTTAGCAATTGCATGGGTTGTTTTGATCCTGAAGTCTTGGAGGAAAGCAATCAACATTCAAAGTGGCAGGGTCGTATATGGGTTGTTATTGCCCAAATAGACAATGCTCACTTAGCTGCAACTCAACTAAAGAAGTTAATGAACATTGCTAATCTTGAGACATCCTCAAGTGAAAGGGGACAGAATACTAGCACAGAGACAAAGCAGAAGCGAAGCATGCCAGAAGCAAAAGGAACCTGCAAATGTGAAGAACTGGGTAAACACATTGCTGTTGTGCTAATTGAGTTACCAGCAGAAATTCAAGGAGTAGTTGTTCAAAGGCTGAATGATGTTGTTAAACCAAAATTCAGGGAGAAGTCTTTAGAAGGAGCCATGAGTGAGATAGGGATGTCATTGTGTTCCCAGTCTACCATAGTCCTTACCACCCACTCAAAGGAAAACTCCATGTTCAAGCCGGCAGCCAGAGGAGTTGTGAGTCTAATTGCTGTAAAGGGAGCTATGATTCAGGAAATTGCTGTCAATCAAGGCATAAGGCCTCTCTGGCTGATCTCAAGTCCACCATTGCTCCTTCCATCAAACAGATCTTTCGGGCCCATGTCACTTGTGAATCTGTTTGGGCGCAAGCCAAGACTCTCTTCATCAATGACACTCAACGTCTCTATCGTGTTTGTCAGGATCTCATGGGTATCATTGCTCCTTGCCAACTTGATGGTTCTATGTCCTCTTATTTGGGTAAAATTCATGGTGCTCTTCATGATTTCAATGAACTCTTGCCCCCTGCTGATACCCCGGAGAAGGAGTTGGAGCAACGTAGCTCCTTTTTTATGCTCTTGGCCCTTTATGGTTTGCCTCCAGAGTACTCTGCTACTCGTGATCAACTTCTGGGATCCCCGACTGTACCTACTCTCTCCATGGTGTCTGCCTCTCTTCTTCGGGTTCCCGCCAAACCACTGGCTGAGTTGCTCCTTCCTCTGACCTCGGTTGATACCTCTGCCCTAGTCACCCAGAGCACTAGTCGTGGTCGTTCTCGGAAGTCCCGCCCTAAGTGTGATCACTGTCATCGGGGCTGGGCCACACCATTGATCGTTGTTACTCTTTGCATCCTCATCTACGCCCTACTGCTAATGTTGCCCAGACTGGTGTTCCGGCTCCCTCCGATTCCCCTGCTCCACATCCACCGTCTCCAGCTAACTATGATGACTTTCTGAAGTGGTTTGAGCAACGTCAGAACTCTGGTTCCACTGCCTCTGTTGCACACTCTGGTAATTCTTTTGCTTGTCTCTCTCAGTCGGCCTCATTGGGTCCTTGGGTTCTTGATTCCGCCGCCACTGACCATATCTCTGGTAATAAAGCTTTGTTTTCCACACTTTCTACTTCTGGTTGTTTACCTACTGTCACTTTAGCCAACGGTTCTCACACACAGTCTCACGGGGTGGGCACTGCCCATCCCCTACCTTCTATGTCAGTTGATTCAGTCCTTTATGTTCCTGGTTCTCCATTCAACCTACTCTCTGTTCATCGGTTAACTAAAGCCCTTAATTGCATCATTTCATTCACTGAAAATTCTGTTTCCTTGCAGGACCGGAGCACGGGACGGATGATTGGCACCGGATGTGAGTCTCGTGGCCTTTACTGGCTCCGCCCCCCGTCAAGTGTTTGCTCCCTCACCACCGACCCTCTCACCCTCCACGCCCAGTTAGGTCATCCCAGCCTTGCTAACTTGCAGCGCATGGTGCCTAGCCTGTCCAAATTATCCAGTTTGCCTTGTGAATCGTGTCAACTTGGGAAACACACGCGGAGTCATTTTCCTGATAGTGTTAGTAGTCGAGCTACGTCTCCTTTTACTTTAGTTCATACAGATATTTGGGGTCCTAGTCGCACAGTGTCTAGTTTAGGATTTCGTTATTTTGTTACATTTATTGATGACTACTCTCGTTGTACTTGGTTATTTTTATTAAAGCATAGGCCTGAGTTGTTTTCTATTTTTACCAAATTTTATCAAGAAATAAAAACCCAATTTGGTGTTCCTATTCACGCTTTACGTAGTGATAATGCAAAAGAATATTTGTCTCATGATTTTCAAAAATTTTTAGCTTCTCATGGCATTCTTCACCAGACGTCTTGTGCTCATACCCCACAACAAAATGGGGTGGCTGAGCGCAAGAACCGTCATCTCATTGAAACCACCCGTACTCTTCTTCTTCATAATCATATACCTTATCATTTTTGGGGGGATGCCGTTTTAACTGCATGTTATTTAATTAATCGCATGCCCTCTTCTGTTTTGAACTACCACGTTCCCCACTCCATCTTATTTCCCCATGACCTCTTGCACTCCCTTTCCCTGCACGTGTTTGGGTCCACTTGCTTTGTTCATAACTTAGCTCCTGGTCTTGACAAACTTTCTGCACGTTCACTTAAATGTGTTTTTCTTGGTTACCCTCGGTCTCAAAAAGGTTTTCGGTGTTTTTCTCCTACTCTGCGTCGTTATCTGGTCTCCGCGGATGTTACCTTTTTTGACACTATTCCTTTCTTTGAGCCATCTAATCATTCCACCTCTCCTGCTTCTGAGGAACTCCCACTTCCTGTGATCCCTATGCCTTTACCACCCCTTCTACCTACACCCACACCTCGGCCCCTTCAGGTCTACCATCGTCGAGCCCGTCCACTAGCCGAACCTGTCCCACCCATTGCACCTAACCCACAGCCACTGCCTCCTCCTGCTTCTTCCTCCGAGCCTGTCTTGGCTGATGTGGACTCTCCTCCGGTGCCTGATCCTCCGTCGCCTTCGGTCTTGCCGGTTTCACCTGATCTTCCCATTGCCCTTCGTAAAGGTACTCGTTCCACTCGTAACCCATCTCCTCACTATACTGCCTTGAGTTATCACCGTTTGTCTTCTCTACATTATGCTTGTTTGTCTTCTTTGTCTTCTGTGTCTATTCCTAAGACTGCAGGTGAGGCTCTCTCCCACCCTGGGTGGAGGCAAGCTATGATTACTGAGATGTGTGCACTTCAGGACAGTGGTACTTGGGAACTGGTGTCTCTCCCTCCGGGTAAATCTGTGGTTGGTTGTCGTTGGATTTGTACGGTTAAGGTGGGGCATTATGGCCAAATTGATCGTCTTAAGGCTAGTCTTGTTGCCAAAGGGTACACTCAGATCTTTGGTTTGGATTATGGTGATACATTCTCCCCTGTTGCTAAGATGGCTTCTGTTCGTCTGTTTCTCTCTATGGCTGCTATGCGTCATTGGCCTCTTCATCAGTTGGATATTAAGAATGCCTTCCTCCATGGTGATCTTGAGGAAGAGGTTTATATGGAGCAACCTCCTGGGTTTGTTGCTCAGGGGGAGTCTTCTGGCCTTGTTTGTCGCCTTCGAAAATCATTGTATGGTCTTAAGCAGTCTCCTCGAGCTTGGTTTGGAAGATTCTCCACTGTGGTTCAGCAATTTGGTATGACTCGGAGTGAAGCAGACCACTCCGTGTTTTATCGTCATTCTCGTGAGAGGTTGCATCTACCTAGTTGTGTATGTTGATGACATTGTCATTACAGGAGCGACACTAGGTATATAGCAGATCAAACAACACCTATGCAAGCATTTGCAAACCAAACACCTTGGCAAACTCAGATACTTCTGGGTATCAAGTAGCATGATCTAAAGATGGCATAGTTCTCTCTCAAAGAAAATATCTTTGTTGACATTCTAGAGGAAACAGGTTTACTTGCTGCAAAACCTGTTGATACTCCTATGGATCCTAATGTCAAGCTCCTACCAAATCAGGGGGAGCCACTATCTGACCCTAGGAGATATAGAAGATTGGTTGGGAAATTGAACTATCTCACAGTTACTCGTCCAGACATTTCTTTTGCAGTAAGTGTGGTTAGTCAATTCCTAAACTCACCATGTGAAGCTCATTGGGATGCTGTTATCCGTATTTTGAAGTATGTCAAAGGAGCACCAGGAAAGGGCCTTATTTATGAAAATAAGGGGCATATTGATATAGTTGGGTATTCTGATGCAGACTGGGCGGGATCTCCTTCTGATAGGCGTTCCACTTCAGGTTATTGTATACTTATCGGAGGCAATCTCATATCCTGGAAGAGCAAGAAGCAAACCGTAGTGGCTCGATCTAGTCTTTGAGGCGATGCAGTGCAATGGCTTCACCACATGTGAGCTTATCTGGCTCAAGCAACTCCTCAAAGAACTTCAATTTGGGGAAGCCAAACAAATGACACTTGTTTGTGACAATCAAGCCACTTTACACATTGCCTCAAATCCAGTTTTTCATGAAAGGACCAAACACATTGAAGTTGATTGTCACTTTATTAGAGAGAAGATTTTATCTGGAGACATCACCACAAGCTTCGTCAATTCAAATGACCAATTGGCAGATGTTCTCACCAAATTATTGAGAGGTCCTAGAATAAGTTACCTATGTAACAAGCTAGGTGCATATGATCTATATGCCCCAGCTTGAGGGGGAGTGTTAGAATATATGAATATCTTGTGAATATCTTGTGAATATCTTTTGTTATCTGTAAATAGGGATAATATATCTTTGTAATTATTGTGTATTTATTGCACATTTTCTATATATATTCACTCCGTTGTGTAGTTCAACACACGGATTCATTCTATGATTTTCTCTCTTTCTCTCTTTCTCTGTTTCTCAACAAAATTCATGGGACCCAGGAGGGCAACTCAACAATGCAAGCTCACTTTCTTTCTTTTTCAAGATATGTGATCCAGGAGAAGTCTTCCTTCAGCACTATGGTTTTTCCTTTCCACACATCACCTTGAGGACAAGGTGATTCTTTTAGGGGGAGAGTATTGTTAGATACCTAAACAATTAGAGATTGGGGAGTTAATTGTAATTGGTGAGTGTGTGAGATGAGAGGGGTGAAGTGGGTGCCAATGTGGGAAATGTGAATTTTGTAACTAACTTGCTGAGTTGACATAGAGAGAGAATTGAGAATTGTGGGGGAAATTCTGTTATAGAGAGGAAAGCTTATAAAAGAAAGGAGGTATCATGAGGGAGGGCACCACATAAGTCAGGATTGGGTTTGGGAGAGTAGCTAGGTTTCTCTAATACCTAGCAACCATTGTTTTCTTTCAGTTTGTTCTTAATATACACGTAATACACACCCTTTTTCTGCTGTGAATGGCTTGGTACCTATCACAATATAAATTAAAATTAAATCTACATTTTTATTTTTGCATTTGAAAAAAATAATTTTATACTTATTATCTTCTTCCCATACTTCCCCTTTCCTTCCCTCACTTTGACACCACCGCCTGCTACTGAATTCGCCACTGATCATCGTCGGCCCCACCCTGACTCCCCCTCCTTCAACAAAAACCTATCACAGAAAAAACACAGAGTTCCAAGATTTTCCAATTCCACCATTTTCTTACCTCAATTCTACACTTGAAACCTCAGGGTGTACAAGATGAATTCGGCTTCAAGGATTCCAAAACCTGCTCTGAACAAGACATTGAGGATGTAGTGCCTCCTGGGAGCGACCCTAGAGACCGCCCAAGCTACAGCCCAGGACCAAATAGCAGCAACCAGCAGGTTAACGGCCAAGACCTTGTTGTCATCGATCTAACAATGGATGAAAATGGAAACGCATGGATGGTTGAGAGATGTTGGTAATGGCCTCATCGATGCAAGCTGAGAAAGGAAGATGGAGGCGGCGGATGCCATCCCAAGATGTCGTTTTGGCACCTAGGTTCAGAGTCCAAGGCAAAGTGGTGCATGAATCCACAATCGTGGAGGAGGAGTTGGGTTGCATTCTTGATGAGTTTGCATTCCTAGTGTCAATGACTGCAGTTTGGAAGCATTGGGGGGGAACACAGTTGAAGGGGGAACTTGAGAGGTTGATGGATTGATTGGGAATGGAAAGGAAGTGGCTTGATGGGCAGGTTTTGTAGGGTGGTTGTTGGTGTGGGTTTGGGTTTGGGTTTTTTTTTTCAATTATGTGGTCTAGTGATGGGTTACGAGGGTAGAGGAGAATGGACGAAGTGTTTGGCTTGTAACTAAGCATGGAGAAGGACATGTTGATGGAGATGAGGGAGTGAGGAGTGGCTGTTGGAGTGCTTTGCCACTAGTGTTCATGTTGTTTGGTTGACACAGAGGGGGAAGATGGTTAGGGGAGAAATAACATAAAGTATAGAAAAGTAAATTTATTTTAGTTTTTAAAATATAATATTATCCTGGTCCACATGGTGACAAACTTGGTGGCACCACTTAAGAAACCTACCCCATAATAAATTCTTTCTCATCCAAATAACAGCATCACCATCGTGGGTTAAATTAATTCAGAAAACATCTCTTCCAAGGCAATCAACACAATTCAATTTTCAGGTAGCATTCAAAAATTGAGAATTTTCTGTACTTTCCTGACTGAACAGCCACCCCAAGAGCAGTAACTAGTAACACAGTCATGTAAAGTTGTAAATGTAAACCAGTACATAATTAGATTTTTAATATTTGACAAATTAAAAAAAAAAAAAAAAACTTGAAGCAGAATAACTCTGAAGAAGTTTGGACCAAATTATACATAATAGCCCTTGAAAGTATGTATATGAATTAGCCTCAAATTGTAAAATCTCCTTATTATTTGAATGTTCAATATAATAAGGATCGGTTCATGAGAAATACAGCGATATAGACAGAATAGCACATGAATGTGGAGAATATGGATAATCCCCACTTTTCCCACTGTAAGCACAGATCAACCATGAAGTTTACTCCTAACAGAGAGCTGCTAAAAAAACAACTGATTGCAGTGCTAAACAACTTTTACATGCCAAACGTCATTATAACAGTATAACAAGAAAGAATGAGGAAAAATGTTTATCTCCAATATACATGTGTGTGTGTGTGTGTGTTTTTTTTTTTTTTTTTTTAGAATTTAAGATATGAGAAGTAACCTGTATAAATTGAAGCTTCACGAGCAGCCACTGGCATGTTTGAAGTGTTAGCCACTAATGTTGTACGCTTCATGACGGATTCTTCACGACCATCAGGCAATGTCATTGTAAGTTGTGGAAAGTCCATCAGAACCTGAATAATCACTAAATTGGTTTGACCGACTGCAAAGTAAACCATGCAAATATTTAATAGAAGTAACTATACAGGAAAAATACCTCTGCCATTTCATTCCCACGTTTCCCACAGCCAACATAAACGACAGCATAAGAGTTTGAATACTGCCAAAAAGAAAAAAGGACAAATAAAAAATCTTGACGAATTAGTGAAAGCACTGATAATACAAAATCAATATGGTTTGTTGGTGAGTGAGGTTCACCTTAGACAGAGCCTGACTAATGACTGTTTTTCCACAACCAAAAGCTCCAGGTATGGCACAAGTCCCACCAAGAACCGATGGGAATGGAGCATCAAGCACCCGCTGTCCAAAAAACAAGTTGTCAGGCGTGACAGATATCAAAACAAGTTCATAGATGAGACAACAAAATGACCAATAACAATTAAGTTTGCCTGACCAGTAAGAAGAGGAGTATCTGCTGCAAGCTTTGAGGCAACAGGCCTTGGTGCACGTACCAGCCAGGTCTACAAGCAGGTAATTGCATGCAAGCTAAGTTGTGATGTAGAATAACATACAAGAATCCGTAAGTTTGAAAAAAGCAAGAACCCGAAGCATGGTGAAGTTTTTTTTTTGAAACCTTGAAACTCAAGTTCCAACACAATATCCTGAAAATATATAGAATGAATATAATCAGCAAATATGGGAAGCTCCTAAATAAATTAAAAATGAAGATTATAAACAAGTATACAGCTTGGCTATCCTTTTGCCAAAGTCATGAACCATCTATCCTAAAAGCTTAAGTTGTTGGGTAGTGATACATTAAGGTAGTGTTTGGTTATTGTCCCTGGGATAGAAATATGGAGGCACTAGAGACACAAACTTGTTTAATGGTGGAAACAGGAACAGAAGATAGAAAAATTTTCTATCCCCGGACAAAAAATACATAATGTTTTTGTATCTCCAAAATGTGAGATAGTGGAACCAGGATAAGAAGACAGAAATTTAATATTTTTTTTCCAATAATACCCCAATACGTATTTAATATTTCCCTATGTGTCCTCACAACCATGGGTGGTGTAGGAGTGGTCTAGCGGCGATTCAGCGGTCCGGTGGGAGTACATAATATCTTTTATCATGTATTTGTTATCTTGTCTCAGTATTTTCAAACAGGATATGAAAACAACTATCATGTCTTGTACTCCACACCCAAACACAAGATGGAATCTGTGGTGGGGCAATTAGAGTTAGTGACCATATTGGTCACTTCCAAGGGCTAAAATTAAAATTTTTCATTATGAGAAAATAATTCTAAAATAAAATATATTGATATTTTAATATTTATTTAAACTATGTTACCCATTTTACCCCTGTTTTATCTCTTCCTCCAAAAACCATGTAGTGCATGAAACCTTCCCAGTCCCCGACAATGCCATCGCCAACACCGACCTCTCCATCATTGCTGCCAAGCTTCTTGACTCCGTCACCCACAGCCTCTGGCTTTTTCTCAAGAAGGCCAAGGCCTCCGCCATGCCGCTGGCTTCCGGCAACTCTAGGAAGGCTGCCATAACGTCAGTTGCAAAGGACTCCTCCGATGAGATAGTTAGGAGGAGATCTCCATTCAGATGTGATCAACTTGTTTTATGGCTCCTGGGCAGCTCTCACCTCCGAGAAGAATAGATGGCCTACTAAGCTAGGGCCACAAGTTCCAGAATGCCCCATTTTTAATCCAAGTGAAAAAAAAAAAAACTAGGTGCCATGTGTTGCTGTTATGATAAATTGTTGAATAACCTCATCGAATCAAGTTTGTGGGATAACCATTGTAAGAAGGAAGTGTAGACCAAGAAAGGAGGACAAGTTTACTGGCAAGAACATTACTCATTGACATTTTTTTTTCTTTTTAATTTTTAAGTACTCTTTTTCACTGAAGCTTTTCTATTTCTCTAAACTGGTAATCTGACCTTTGCCAACTAACTTCACTTGCCATTTACCTTGGGACAATGCTCATTCATTCTGTTTGAATAATTTTGCATACTAAACAAACAATACAGCAGTAAAATTCAGCAAAGAAAGAGAGAGAGGGGGGGTGGGGAGAGGAGGTTGTCAAGAGAAATAAATTAATGAAGGTGAAAAAAGTCATTTTATCCATATTTTTCATTATAAAACTCCTAGTGACCAAATTGGTCACTAACACATGAATGACCACCATAGAATTCGCCTCAAACCCGATACAGAGACAATGTTTTTTATATCTCCGTCTCTACTGTCTCTATTGTCTCTGTCTCCACTATCCTGGGACAAATACCAAATACTATCTAATGGTTTTATATCTAATATGCCTCTTTACGTAAATGTCTCTTTTGGACTTGAAGCTAGAACAATGCACAGACACACCTTATGCTGAAATTTAATCATGTTCTTTTTGTTCAGAAGAATGAGGGATAACAATGATTGAACTCCAAAGCACTTGCTCATAGAAACAGTGATACTACGTCAAGAACCATTTCTTCTACAAGCTTAAGTTGTTGCGTAGTGACACATAAATGGTTTTATATTTAATAGCTACCACAAAATCATGAGCAAGAGATGCTACAAATAGCCTCCCTAAAACAACTCAAAAACGATCTTTCTACATAAAGTGAGATGGAGATAAAATCTAATAAGTTCAGAAGACAAACCTTCAAGGAATATTGACCAGGGGGTGCAATGTAAGTAACTTTTCCCATGGCATCAGGAGGAAGTGCAATATGGTGTTGCATTCAACTGTTCTGATAGACGGTCTTCAATGGAAATAATGTACACAGTGCTTTAGAAAAGAAATCCAATAAACAGAAATAGGAGCACTGTACTAGTTAATCTAACTGACTAAAGAAAATATACAGCATATAGATCTCCACCAGTCAAAGAGTCTCCTTCACCTGTCACCAGTGGATAATATAAAATATCAAAGGGAAAAAAGGGCAACAATCAATCAATTTTATGTCTAGCATTTAACAATAATAGCAGCAATATTTTCTCTAGTTACAAATATTTTAGGCTGAAACTCCCACAGTGTATCTTTGTCAAGTGCTGGTACGGATACACCACAAGGAATATAGACATCACCAGATCTTTTAGCAATAGTTTTCAAAGGTCTCTGTTTTGATAAAAAATGTTAAACTTTGAAAAAAAGATGAAAATAAGAATGACTTTACCAACTGATTAGTAATCAATAAAACAAATAATAAAATATTCCTTTCAAGCAAAAGGAAAACCTGAATGCCGTCAAAAATGTACCCCAATATTCCGGGCCCCAACTCCACAGAGAGAGGCTGTTTCAAAATGCTGCTTATCAGCAAATGCAGGTAACAAGAATTGAAACAATAAAAAAAAAAATGATATAATATCTAACCTTGTGTGTTCGTAAGACAGGATCATTTACCATTAAACCAGCTGTTTCCTCACAAACTGAAATTACAGATAAACAGTAAGTTTCTTGCTAAAATATAACAAGGACATGGAAATGAAAGGGGAAAAAAAAAAAGGACATATCTCATATCATATATGCAGTCATATCATGGAGGGTTGGGGCAATCTAAAAGCGAAAGAACTTGGATAGTAGCAGAATCCCCTTCGAAATGAATAATTTCACCAATGAGGTTGTCACGACCAACACGTACTAGTTCATACATAGCAGCCCCGGCCATGCCATCAGCAACCACAACCGGTCCTGAAACCTGTTTTAGTTGAGAAAAGCATAATGATACAATTTTAGCATCAATGGCCATAGCATTCAAGTTACTGGCTAAATAATTTCAAAGAGGAGAATGGGGCATGATTGAAATATGGGATATTACTGCCAAAAACAACTTAAAAAATTATCACATCGTCGTTAAAACAAAAGTAAATTTGTACCAAGAGCATTGCAATAAGGTAATAACTACATGAAAGACAGCAAACACCCAAATGGTGTATTCTGGCCAGTGGCCATGTTATACAAGAAAGCAGACAATGAAGCAGACACGAAAATAAGGACAAGAATAAAAGATCAAGACACTCGGAAACGGCTAGTGCAGTAACTTCACAATAAACACAAATCCGGATGCATTTGGAGTTAAGTACGGATTAACAGACTCGACTCAAGAGCTCAACTTAAAAATTTCAAATGCACAAAAGATAGCATGTTTGAGTGCAATGATCGACCGCCAAAGGAAAAGGAACTCAAAATCACCGATCAAACGGGCATGATTCGATTCGTTTCTTCTTTTGTTCTTTATGAGAAAAACAGCCGGCATCTTAAACTCCAACTGAATCAAATGAATCATCTTCGAAGTGAGCAAGGAATGGTGAGCACACCTTACGAACGTAACCGTATTCACTCTCCTTGTCGGAGTCTTCGAAGGTGGTCAAGCGAGCTCCGTAAACCGCTGGCATTTTGAGGCGGAGATCAGATCGGACAAGTGTTGCTGATCTGAGTTTGAGGAAAATGAAACGACCAAAACCCTAAGGCGACGGGTTTCGATCGAATTATGCAAAACACCCAACACGAGCTCTGAGAGAGCCGGATTAGTTAGAGAGAAAGAGAGAGAGAGTGGGTGCAGTGGAGGGAGAACAACGTGAATCATCTGATTGCCAAATCTAACCCGACATGTGGTCGTGACGGAAGCTATGATCCTGTGCGGATACATCCATGCCAGACTCCGCTGAGCACCTTCTGTCTCATCTCTCTCTACCAATTCATAATTGCCACGTTAGCCTTTTATTTTGCATTGCAATATGCATAACTCTATCATTAGATTTGGAGCTCTCGCGCATTTTTAAGGTCTCATTGTATGAGCTTATCTAACTTCCGAATATTTCAAATTTAATTCAGGGATTTATAAATTGTTATGTCTCATTTGAATTAAAAATAGAGTAATTCACACTCTATGTTGCATCCGTTTTCCAATCATTTCTTCACTTATTTAAACTAGAAATTGTTTTTCTCAACAGCTCCTATTTTCTTGGAAATTGTTAGAGACTCGGTGAAAACTCATGTATTCATGTTCCTGAAGCTTGTTCTCCTTCAACCAACGTTCATTAATGGTTTGTGTGGTAAAGAGTCATGAGGATAAGGTGTCAATATACAGAGAGCACAAAATGGTGGAATACAAAACTTTCATTTCCCATTAAATAAACTGAATTATATCAACAAAATGTTTTGCAAAATTGAACGTAGCGAAATAGTTTTTCGTGAGCATATGCTCACTCCAACCTGCTTTATAATTAAGAACCGTAAAATCTTCCCATTTGTGGAACGGGTGAGAAAATATATACACTTCTGTTTTACAAATTTACAGCGTGGCATAAAAAAATGCCTAGTCTCGTCTATCTACAACACTAGTGTCGGGCTGTCGACTGCCATGAAGGGACTATATACTACATTCAGTGCCATTATCGGTTGAACAATGGAAGGCGCATGTTTTTCAGCTAAGCAAACTATTCCATCGCTCTTTAAGGGCCTGATGAGCCTTAGGACAAGGAGTAGCCAACAATCCGTGCTTTCCATCAATACGAGTTTCAGTTGCCAGGCTCAACCTTAATAATGTATTGAGTGCCTTGTCAATTGGCATTTCAACCTGCCAATTTTATTGTCAAAGAATGCAAATTATGTAATCATTATAGTCAGCAGTCGGCACTATCATGTAAGAGGCTAAAGTATTAACTCCAGAGAGCATTCATATATCACCTTTACTTTAAACACGTCATACATGAATCTCTCACATTTCTCTCCAACACTTTGTCGAGAGGTGACCTGCAGTCAAGAGTGTTTCACATATGATTTATGTTTCAATTAGAAAGCTTTCTCATATGATTGATTTGCGGACAAGTATCCTACCACATTACATGAAAATACATTAGAAGAATTCACGGTAGCATAACTTAATTAACAAACCTGACCCTTTTCTGCTTTGACCAGGACGGCATAAGCCAAAATAGCTTCCTTATACTGCATACATGAAGTTTTGGGAGATGAAGTTAATGAAGGTCAGAGCACATAACAAAGATGAGGTTGGAAATAAGTCACCCTATTTTTTCAGAGCAGTCCCCCATTTTGCAAGACAATCCAAATATCGTGCATAATATTATCTACTACTTTGACCGGGCTTCTATTCAGACATTTAATTTCGTGACATAAACCACGTGGAACCGATTCATGATCGTTGATTTTCACTAAAATTAAATCACTTAGTGTAACATTATCTGATTTTCAGTTTAGCAAATTCACCATCTAGCATCAACTTGATTACGTGATTCTAAAAATATTTTCAATTATATGATTCAATAGTTTAGAAATAAACCATTTTAAAAAAGATAGAAAAAAAAATGAATAAACTACAAAGTAATAGACAAAAGTAGAAAACATGGATGGATAGAAAGAATAAGAGATGAAGTTTCTCACTTGTTGCTGTTCAGAAGCATCTAGAAGAAAATGTACAGAGCCGAAGCCACTTGCTAATGTTTTTTCATAAAGTGTCCTGTTGACTAATAGCTGCAATATAACATTCTTCACACTTCAGATGATATCCTTTCCATAGAATGCGGAAGAAAGGATATTTTCATAATCTTATAGCATAATAACCTTCAATAGCACAAGAAAATATTATGGTAATTACCTGATACCGATCCCATGTTTGTTTGTAGCCTAGAACCACACGACTTCCATATATTATAAGAGCACTTATGGCGACTACATCAAGTAATATTGCTGATCTGAGATAAAAATCAAGGCAAAATATTTGTTAACAATGGCTAAAGCAATTTCTCAAAAGATGTAACTTCTTGTCAGGATAGTTACTGGTGTAAGGTAGATATGAGGTGTTTCCTACTAGACCATCAAGAACAATTTTTTCATAGCAACTAGCACCAGCCTAAAGATAAAAGAGCGAATAACAGAAGATGAAGAATAATACAAGAAATGTACGAGAGTCATGGTACATTTCTGTATGTTGTAGTGTGGCTCAGATAAATAACAATGCACACTCTATCAGGGCTTGAAGGAAAAGAAAATGGCAGTACAGAAATGTGAGCGAGTGTATAAGTGCATAAGAGGAAAATGGAAGTGGATGGCACTTCAAGAGGCCAATTCTCTCCCAATCCTGACCCACAATGATCCTACCCCCATCAACTCAGTCCACCTCACACCTGCAAATACCCCTTCAGATCTGTCTCTCTCTCTCTCTCTCGTCCAGTGCCACCTCAGCAGGTTAGTTACAAGTTCCTATCCCCTATCTGCTGATGCCATGCTAGTCCCCCCTTTTTCTTCTTTCTCTGCTAAACTAAACCACTAGCTTCTCGGGCCTAGGTGACGGACTGAGGGTTGGGGTACCCTAACATCTTCAAATGTTCATGTATTGTGTAGCCTAGCTCAGTATATGATAGAATATACGGCTCATTTGCTTTGGGCGTAACCAGCCTAATATTGCTGACATGTTTATTAGCTCCACATGCTCAACGTACTCATGATCTAGAAACTTAAAATCAAAATATTTCCAAGGCCCTATAACAAATACAAGAATCTGTTTAAATGTTGGAACTGAAATTATTATGTGGAATTTTAATTTCAATTTTATTTCTAAAAAATTTAGACTTGATTTAGAATCTTAAATTTTATGTTTGGTTTACTAAAGAATTGTAACATTATTATTGGAAAATAAATGAAAAAGAGAAAGAATTTTATAGACTTTAACAAAGAGAGATATATTTGACAAATTTTGGAATTGATAATTCATTGGGCATATGCTAGGATTAAGAATGGTCCGTGCTAATTTGTTTTTAGTTCCATGAAATTGGATTGTGGAATTATAATTTCAATTCTATGTGTTATTTCAAACAGAAAAATTGGACCCCAATTCCAATTCCAAACTTCAATTTCATGCTCAATTCAAAAAGTATTGAATACATGAACAATCAATTTTAAAATAATGGTATATAGGAGAATGATAGTTCATGATGCTCAGTTCAACACATTTCCTAGAGATGTAAACTACCATTCTCGATAAAATTCTTTAAAACCACACCTTGAAAAGAAGCAAAACATATACAAGATTAGGGAGATACCCACTTCATAAGCAAAATGCCATTCTAGCATAAGAGACAGTTTAGTCTAGCTATGATGAGCTTAGAAGTTAGAAGCATATCTAAAATCCATTTAACTAGATGTTGGAAAATCTTTCAGGGATATTATCATATGAAACTGAGATGTACATACGGGGATGATAAGACATTCTCAAATTTGTAGTTGATGAAGTATGCCAAAAGTCCCAAAATTGTTGCAATATCCAAGCGCACCTGCAAGTTCACAGTTGACAGTCACACAACTAAACAAATGAGAATAAAGATACCTCTAAAATATATTCAAATTATCTTATCATTATAGCCCTAGTGGACAAAAGCTTTGTTGTTGTTGTTGTTGCTGTAGTGTCTTGTCATTATATTTTATTGAATTTTGTTAGAACTGGTACCAGATAACACAGGAAAACGGAATAACCTCTTTGGATTGATATGGAAACTTGAATTTCAGTGTGAAATCCAGCCTCAGGTAGAAGAATAACAGTGTGCAATCAGTATGAAAGAAAACAAAGTGAAATGACGGTAACAGCCTGGGCATAAAGGAGCCCTTCACCCTCCAAGTCCTAGCCTCACAATGTCAATGAACGACCTCACTCCCTCAACACACAGCTATAAAAAGCTCTCAGCTAACAGATCACGTGGAAAACACTCCTTTTTGTCTCCTATTCGGCTAACAAACTCCTATTTGTTTGTTCTCTCCCCATTGGGCCTTGTTGGGCCCCACTCCTATTCTTCTTTGATGTTCAGTGTTTTCCAACCATGAAAAACAACAATGGGAAAATGAAAAGTTCCTCCGCATGAAGGAGCCGTTCAGCCTCTACTGTCCTCTCACTAATTTCCAGGATGATTCCTAGGACCATTCCTAATCAGGTGTGGCCACACCCAGCAGCAGTACAATTACCAAACCCTACAATAGTACAGTTCTGCTCCACTCATTCTCTCTTACTGCTCAGCATAACAACCTTAATGTCCCTCATAATCGAATGAACTTGCAGAGTGCAGACCCTCTCCATTCAGCTCAATTCGCCTAATCCTCTTCCTAGAATAATATTTACCATACCTGGGGTGTGCTCAGTGAATAATGTTTTCCAACCGTGAGGTCTCTAAAAAATTTATTATAGGAAAGTGTGGCAGTGTACTAATCTCAATTAAAGAGACACCAATGAACACTAGCTTCCGTTACATGAAATTTTTGCTAATCATATTTATCATTCCTCTTAGTTATATAAAGAAAAGACTGAATTACCTAGACACTTATTGCCTTGTCAAACTAGGGCAGGCTCTGATTAATTAATGTTTGTTCAGAGAAAATTTTACCAAACAAAGGGAGTATAAGACGCTGAAATTATATCATGATTTCTCATAGATACAGGATAGCAATATAGAAACACCACTATACACAGCATGAAACTTCAAATAAATTTAATACTAGAAATCTAAAACAAGCGACAAGAGCTTTAGGCTTTAGCAGATTTCATACTGTGTCTATAATGCGGAATGATAGCTTTTTGTGAGGAAAAATTACCTGCAAATAAATTGAATATCATAAGAGGAATTGTACAAAGAAATGCAAAATTACATCCGAAACAGCACTAGAAAAATATTCTCATCTGATAGCTCCTCCGTGGCAAAAATATTACCGGTAAATCTGGAATAGGAATTCTCTCATAGATCTTTAACTGTAATGATGGAACCTCAGCTTTATCTTTAGAATTACTTTCACCAACTTTCTTGGTATAAAGTAGAATTAATTCTTCAAATGCTGGCTCCTATTTTCAGAACGTATAAGATTTGATCAATTTTTCCAGCATAATTATATCATTATAACCAAGAGAGAAAACATCATTGCCAGTCAAGAACTCTATTAGCTATTACAACTGGGAACATAGACTCAATATCTTCTTTTCAACTAAGAATTGAAATACCATGTCAATCAACAGGAAAACTATGACACTATTATATCTACGAGTAATAGATGTAATCTATCTTCAACCCTTTGAGCACAATGCTACCAAAAGAAAGAAATCCCAGATACACACATCAAGGTCAACACTCACAGACATGAGGCTTGTCTTCAAGTGACATATAAAGGAATACCTATCCAAAATACATATTTATGCAGCTCTGAAACAGGGTTCAATAAAATTATAGATAATGGATAATACCTGCAGGACTGACTGTGAGAAAAGTATGGAAATGGAAGTTTTCAACATTTTCCAAGGATCATTTCTGCAGTATTTTGTTGTTGCTGGTCTCCATATGTCACTTAGCGATATCCTTGATAAAAAGGTAGGTCTGGACAGAGAATTCTACTAATTAGTCATGTCATGTCATGTCAAGAGATGATGGTTCAGCCAAATACACCCTAAAACTAGCAAAATAAACATGACATTGACAGATAACTTTTTTGCAAATATTCAATCACTCCAAGTCCCTATTATCTATTTCCATGCTTCAGTCTAATGTATGATTCGAAAAAATCAGTTCCCCAGTGAAACCAATAAACAACCGATTATAAAGAGGGAGTTAATGTATAAACAATGCAACGAGCTTGTAGCTCAATCGGCACTGAATATCAAGGTTCAATCATCCACTAGGCATACTGCTCTCCCTTATACAGGTGCTTGCACCTCCAGTGCCCCGAATTTAAATGCATAAACAATAAAGCAATCAGCTTTGGATATTAATCAAAGGGAAGTACATAGCAGAGATAACTGAAAGTAACACGAGATGTTTTGCGGAGCAAACCTTAAGTAAGGTTCAGGAGTGTTACTATCATTGTCAACTTCGAAAGGTGCTTCTGGTGTGGGGGGAATAAGTCCAATCCAAGAAAGCAATCTCCTCAAAAGCCTTTCACGGGGACCAACTGGTGATAAAATCCCTTCATATCGAGCTACTGCCCTCTGAGCTGCCAGCCAAATAGGAAGTTCCCCACTTCGTACATGGTTTATACCTATTTGCTCATCTGAAGCATGCTCATTGTAAAGCAACGATTTCTGAAATAAGGATAGTTCTTTTAGCCAAAGCCTCAATCTTTCTGTCCAACTTTTTACTTTTTGTCTCTGACTGGAATTTTCATGAATCTGCAAAAGAGAACAAAACCTTTTATACCTGATATTTTAATAGTTGAAAGATAATTTTGACAAATTAGACATAACAATGATATCATGCATTACCCGTAAACTTGACATTACCAAACCTGAGATATTATTATAGTGACCATAAGTCAGGCTCTTATAGATTGACTGCTCATATTAAGTTGAGTAAACAAAGTTTACAGATTAACCATATGAAAAGATTTATATTTGTTGCAAGTAAGAAAAAATAAAAAAGGCAACTCAATGCAGGAGGCTTGCACTTGATGGGGTCAAAGGAGGCTTCCATCTGAACCCATGCTCTCGTGGTCACAAGGAAGCAACCTCTTACTAGTGCGTTAAGGCTCACTCTCACAAGTAAGAAAATATATGGAAGGAAAATCATTTGAGATTAAATCCGATGCACTATTAGTGAAAAATGTCATCCCATTATTCATTGTTATATTAGAAACTTTTGATGTTGTTGAGGCGTGAGTCAACTATTTTTTTTTTTTATGTCACAATATATGGTTGGATAATAGTGTGACAGTGCATCAAAATTAATCTTAAACTATGTATGGTTCTCATTTTAAGAAAATGTGACAATTAGGGGTGCAAAATGATCCAAAGAGGCATTCCCCATGATCCATCATGATCCACCGAAATTGAAAGAAAAAATGCAAAAGGCAATTCTTTTAAATACAATAAATTTTAAATCAATGGGTCCAATACCTACCTATAAAAAATGATTAATAATTGGGTTGGATATTATTTAGTAAATGGGTCACGGATGGATTGAATTCTTTTAATACTTGTTTATTGGATCATAAATAGATCATGGTCCATCCATTTTGATCTAATCAAAATCTCTCCAACTTATCCATTTTCCAACCCTAGGGTATGTTTGGCTTGAGAGTAAAAATGGGATGTAAATTTTCATGGACGAACTCTATATGTAAAATTATATATGAACCTCATTCATGGAAAATTTACCTCTATTTTTATTCTCCGACCAAACATACCTCTAGGTATAGTCAATTTTGGAAAATGCAAGAACATTTATAAGGAATGCATTAGGCATTGCATGATGATACGTGGGAAATGAATGTACCGCATGTTGAAAGCTATAATATCTATTATGTACAAGGTTGCTAATTTTGAAAGTTATATGGAGAATGAATGTACCACACATTGAAAGCTATATTTATGCTTGAAGATGTATTTAAAGGATTTTTCTCCTTTCCATGCCTGAAAAATGGCATGATTCTTTGGAAATAGAAACACATTAAATGATGGAACTACCATAAAATAATGACCTCACTTATCCAGGTACCAAGTTTCCCCAGTGGTTTTGATATAACAGAGAAGATTCTTCGTAGAAGCTTAGACTGTAAGTAATCCAGTTTTTCAACAATTAGTAGGCCCTTCTGCTTCTCAGTTGCATAACCCCGCCTAAAATAGAAAAAGACAACATGTTACTCTCAGATAAACAGAAGAAATATGCTAGAATATATTTTTCATATTGCTTGAGCCACTTCCTCAATTTGAAAAGTATATTCATTAGGAAGTTTAGGGCTGTTTGCTTTCAGTTTTCATTTTCAATTTTCCAATTTTCCAGATTTTGTGAAGGAAATACTGAAAATTCTGAAAACTACAAATTCCAGTTTTCAATTTTTTCAGTTTTTCCTTCACAATTTCCTGAAAACTTACCAAAAGGTTAGAACAAGTATATTGGTTTATAGACTTGAAGGTAGTATCAATGAAGAAATAACCAGAAAAACCAAAACAAAATAATGACAGTGCCAGAAAGTTTCAAACAACCATCATAATTCCCAATTGTAACAAGCGAAAATAAGTGCATTGATAAACCATTGCTAAAAAGGAGTGGGATCCTAAAGAAGATAAAAGATAGTATTCCCTCTGTTTTAGAATAAGTGTCAAAAATCAAACAATAAGCATACTAAGAAAAATAAAAAACATCTTGGTAAATGTAGAAAATTATATGGATTGACAAAACTATCCTTGTATAGTTATTAATAATCATTATTGTAAATGCGTTGATTACTCAACTAACATATTTATACTAAGGGTATAAATGGAAGCAAAAATTAATGCTACCTAGATATTGTAAATGGATAGATATTCTGAAGCATGAAAATGTAAAAAAATGACAGGTATTCTAAAACGAAGGGAGTGCTAACTATGCAATTAAGAGAAAAGAATGTAAGTAAATTATTTCACCAATCACTAATCAACCACAGAATGAAACTCACTCAATTGTTTGAAGTGGTGATATTGAAGCTACCACTCAAAATACCTAACATGTCATGGCAACATTCCACAATCTCATACACGTGCACATGCGTGCACACACACATATGCGTATCAAGAATTAAAGACTAATTTCTGGAACTTGATTTAAGATCATGAATTAAGGAAAGTAGATACGATGTATATGGAATTACCTAAATATTATGGCATTAGACTCGTATGCTCTCTTCCAATCAACATATATAGGCAAGGTAAGGAGATAGTCTGTGTTCAATGCAGATGTTAGCATCAGATCCCTAGCTGATAATTCTTCAAATTGCGCATCAGAAAGAAGCTTCATGAAAGCATGTTGAAAACGAGTAGCCACATTAACTCTGCCAGAAAATTTGGAATAACAAGTCAATCAAATCATCATTTTGAACAAAATGGAAACAAAGCTACAAATAAAAAAATTGTAAAGATGAAAAGAAAAATACTCAAGTGGACATCTTTTTGTTTTAAACATAAGCATCCATATCATCTATTACAGTGTTATTAGGAAAAGGTTCCATCTTACTTACACTGGCCTAAAGTTTACCTACTCCAACTAGTTCAATACATAAAAAGAAAAGGTTAAAAAATACTTCTACTCTTTTCAAGGTCACAGTTGTCCTCCTGATTTTTGAATTTTCTGATTTGGTCTGGCGCAAGCAGTTGAACTCTTCTTTCAAGGGAAGGCTCAAAAAGGGATATAATGGCACCTTATTTCAAATTAGACAAATCCAGATTATAAAATAAAAATTTTATGACTAGAGAGATGAAAATGATTACTTTGAGAAACACCTTGTTTGGTTTGCTGTTTTCAGTTTTCAATTTCCAGTTTTTGTGAAGGAAAAACTGAAAAAACTGAAAATTGAAAACTGAAAACAGCAAACCAAACAGACCCTAAGTATTTAGTCCTCTAATTTTGATTCTCTTTCCAACTTGTGATCCTCCTAATTTGAATTGCTTGCAATTTGATGAAGAAGGAGAGGCATATTAATGATTAGGGTGACATCTTTAATCTTAAACTATATTGACTGGAGCTCCCATAAGAGTTTTTCTTGCTAACTTTATCCCCAGGGAACAGTTGAATAATATCAATTGCAATGCTTTCTCCATCAGATATTAGTCAAAAAGGTGTGTGTTTGTGACGAACCTGGAACCGCCACCATAATCTTTCTTGCTATTTCTGTCCAGAGAACGTAAAAGGCACCTCAGCCTCAGGTCCCAACCGTGGTTGGAAAGCACAGGCTCTTCCTGTTGAGCCGGCATATCCTCCCGATAGAGCTCCCTGTCCTCAATTCCAAGAATGTCATTGGTGGGCTCCGTTGAGTCCTTCCCATTCGGCACAATATGCGTCTCTGAATCAGCTGAATTCTCCGCAACCGAGCCCTCAGTTGCAACTGAATAGGTGTGGTAATAGTCGGAACGCATCTCCTCTAAGATACTTTTGTGCTCAGCGTGAAGTATAGAGTCTAAGCATCTGTTGTTGCGGTAATAATGTCAAAAAAAGAGACACAGAAGATGAAACCTATTTGTTGAGATTATAGTTATTTACAGTTGAGGATTGTGACTTGTGAGATGCTTATAGTAAAATAAGATAATAATTAATGTAATAAACTGCTTGGTTTGATCCGTCTAAAAACAATTAGTTAGGTAACACACAGCATCTACATCTACTAGTTCGTACGCAGAGCAGAGCAAGACTGTAAGAGTGAAATGAAGAATTAAGGCAGAATTAGAGAGAGTACTGACGAGGTGAGAAGGCGAAAGTGATGGGCATCATCACGATCTTGGGGTAGGTTAAACATGGTGGAGAGGATGGCATCCAGAAGTTGGGACTTGGAGACAGGGATGTGTTTCTGTCTGGGCACTTGTATCTTAGAAATGCCCACCTCTTCTTCTTCTTCTTCTTCTTCTTCTTCTTCGTCACCATCATCAGTGATAGTATCACTGGTGGTGTGGTCGTAGGCGGAGGAGCTCAATCTCATAGTCTCCTTCTTCTCCTGTGATTCCTCATCCCCTGGCTCTGCTTCTGCTTCTGGTTCTGGGGGGTGTGGTTCGATGACAGACAATTCCTGGAGCTGTGTCCTCGCTGTTGCTGTACAAGAAGCCCTGAGGAGGAGGACGAAGCCAGTGCCAGTCCGTGAAGAGTGGGTAGGGTAAGAATGGAAGAGTGAAGAATGCTGTGATTGTGCAACTCCTGAAAGAGACTTGCTCCCCGTCCCGGATGATGAAGCAGCCTGCCAGTGCCAGTGCAAACAACAAGCTGACATCTCCACTCCACTCCACTTTCAAACGCAAGCATTCGCAGCTACTACCAGGCCACTTAGTAACCAGGTAAGCAGAGTAATTGGAATTTTGGAATCATCAATCAATTCATTTATCAAACCACAGCCACCAACAACCAACCCCCTGCGCCTGCCTCTCCTTCCCTCTAGTCTTTCCATTTATTTATTTTATGCTTCAATTTCAATTCTTCGTTGATAATGATGAATAAATGCATCGTATCGTGTGGTTGCCAACACTACACAGGATTGCATTAAATTTATTCAATTTTTCCATTAAATTAAATCAATAAATAAAAACTTGTATCTTTTATTTAATTTTATTTTATTGGAGGTGAGTGAGCCTAATTTATTATTTGTGGCCATAAAAAATTGACTCATCCATTTATCTGTCTTTTTATTTATTTATTACGTGCACCTGCAATTCCAATTCCAATTCCAAATACAAATACGCGAGCAAGCGGGTGGCGGCTGCAGCACAGTTCCTTCCTCCTTCCCTCCCTCCCTCCATCAATCAGTTCACTATCAATAATGAACATGCTGCATCCTTATAATCATCATCATGTTTATTTTCAGCTGAGGAAGAAGGACAAGAGTAGTCCTTGTGTATCACTGTTGAGAACGAGATGCAAATCCTCATCAGAGCGGTCGCCATCGCCGTGGTCAAGAAGAGAAAGAGGAGGAGGAGTGGCAGCCCGAGACAGAATAATATCATTCGGGAAATACAAAGGGAAGATGCTAGGAAGCGTTCCGTCGAGGTACCTGAAGTGGGTGTCGAGGAATCTACGAGCAGGGGAGTTGGAGGAGTGGGCAAGGCTGGCAGACCAGGTCCTTGAGGACCCATTCTACAGAGACCGCATCGAGTGGGAGTTGGCTCTCAGTGTCTTGACCGGCGACAATCTCCGCACATCCTCATCCTCCACGGCGCCCGCAGTCTCTCTGCTGCTCGACATTAGCGACAGGTTTGGCTGGGATAACCATGACAAGCTTGCTTGGAGCAAAGTCGATTTTGACCTTCTCGGCACTTCTCAAGGCGGTAGAATTCCAAGGAGACCACTAGTCACTCACACTCACGCTACTACTAGTACTATGTGATGACCGAAAAAAAAAAAAAGTAAGGACCACCGTGCACCTTAAGTGGTATAGACCACCATAGGTTTTTCTCTTTTCTTTTAATTCTCTTCCCCTCCTCCCGTATGATTCCAGACCCCTTCATCCCTTTCTTCTCTTCTTCTCTTCTTTTCTTTCTTCCTTCCCCGTGGCTTCTCTTCTCCTTTCCTCTAATTCTTTTTCAATTTTTTTTTGCTTCCTTCTTCAAGAAATAACACCAGCTCCTCCATCATCATCATCTCCTCCTCCTCTGCATCACTTTCTCTCTCTTTCCCTCTCCTGTATCTCACTTTCTCTCTCTAACCTCCATTGTAGAGAGTTGAAGATTTAGAAGGCTTTGGGAGTGATTTTCTTCACTAATTTTACTCTCAGTGGTAAGTAAAACTTCACTACGCTCCATTTAAATTATTGAAATTTCTAAATTTTTAGAGGTATAGTTAGGTTTCCTAAACCCTTGAATTTGGGGTTTTTAGTGAATTAAGCGTAAATTGATGTTAATTGATAGTGTAGTTAGCAATGAAATATTCATATTGTCTTATTCCTAAGCGATAGAGCAATCGGACGACAATACTTGAGTTGAGTGGCATCAAAGGCGTTGTTCTTGGTTCTTTGAACCAGGTATTTGTGAGTAGATAGTGTATCGTAGGTTCTTTATCGTGATAAACAATATAAAATTATATGAAGAGCTGAAAGTATATTGACGTAGAAGAAAATAATTATTTAGTGAAAATGAGGCTTTATGTTTAAAATGAAAAATCTGTATTTGGATGCCATAATATGATTATTATGCTTATTTAAATACTTTTAGTTGAATTGCAACAAAATTCATATTTTTAGAGCATATTATGTTAATTACTAAAATTGAGTTATTTTATGTCTATTATGCATATTATACATGAGGATGGTTTTTATGTTGTAAAATATCGTAGAAGTGGAATATGCATGATTTAGAGTAATTTGGGAAATTCCATAGTTAGAACACAGTAGTTAGCAGGGACGTTAGCCTCGGTGTAGTGAGAAATCCCGATTAGCGTGAGTGGTGCTAACCCACACATAGTCTGCGGTATGTCCGGACTTGTATATGGCTGGGCCAACTCAGGTTAGCGGTGAGGTGCTAACCCGCACATGACTTTTGTGGGTAATGCGGACTTGTATGGCTGGGCCAACTCAGGTTAGCGGTGTGGTGCTTAACCCGCATGACCTTGAGTCATGTCTGGACTTGTTATTGTTCTACTTAGGATAATCTCCCATTATACTTGGAATTATGTGATTATGTAAAGTTATGTTTTCAAGATATCTCATGTTATAGCTATATATATATGTTTTATGAGTATATATGCATTATTATGTTTATATTATTTTAAGATTGTATTTAGTAAGCTACGGATATCCTATCTACCATTGAGTTCTGAAAACTCACCTGTTGTTATCCATTTTTTCAGATAGTCTTTGGTCTTTGGTTCTAGTTCTATTCCTCAAATTTCCATAAGTGCGTTTCAAGTTGGTGAGCCTTCTTGAGAAGGCCTTTATGTTAGAGTTTTATGTTGTCTAGTTTATTAGTTGCTCCATATGTCACAGGCAGGGTTCTTGGACTTGTATTATGATATGATTGAGAATTAATGATTTAGCCATATAGATTATGTTATGTAAATGATTTGTAAACTTAAATTGATATTATGTTTTGAACTACGTTAAATGTTGTTATATCTTTGGAAGAGCGCGTTACGAGAATGCTTGATCTTGCATTCTTTGGAATTTTAATTGAAAATGTTGCGAGGTTATATTGTATTTGGGAATGTTCGAAAAGCAGAGGAGGCTCTGTCCGTTTTTCTATAAAATATTGTGTGTTAAAAATTTAGAGAAAATGTTCTACATCTTTGGAGTCATGCTTTAGGTTGGGTCGTGACAAAGTTGGTATCAGAGCTTTAGGTTTCCCTGTGTATTGTGGAGCAAGTGTCCTTTAGTAGAGTCTCGATTGTGTAAATGGTTAGGCCCATTTTCACAAAGCGTGACCCTACAAGAGGCCTTTAGGAATGTCTTCTTGAGTATTGTCTTCAGTTATGCAGTCTTATGTATTCTCTTTTCAAACTTTACATGTATCTGATCCTTAGTTCAACTATTCAGGTACAATGCCTCCTAAAAAAACGCCAACGCAATGTAAGGCTAGTAGATTATGATACATATGGTGCGGAATCTAACCAAGCTCCTTCTCTTCCACCTAGACAGCGAGGCCAAGGCCAGGTTAGAGGCCGTAGAAGTCAAGGCCAGGTTGGAGGCCGTAGAGGTCAAGGCCAAAGTCTTTGGACCCAATTGGTAGTGGCTGGGGTGCAAGTCGCAGAAGGACTACCAGACCTGAACCAGAACCAGAACCTGAACCAGAACCAGAACCAGAACCTGAACCAGAAGCGGGTGATGCAAGAGCCCACAAGGGCAACCGATTGATCTTGATGCAAGAATGTTGGGTATGCAACAATCCATTGACAATTTGGTGGCACTTTAACCCAACAGCAAGGGATAGGGCTCAACCACAAGTGAACACCGCTGTCACTCAAAGAAATGCCCACCTTTTGGACATGAGCAAGTGACTATTGAAGCATATCTCCGGCTAAACCCACCTACTTTCACAGGGGACTCTATAGATGAAGATCCGCAAGAGTTTTTGGATAGATCAAAAAGAGCCCTTAGGGTCCTTAGATGTGAAGGTGCAGGCGGTGGATTTTGTATCATATAATCTTCAAGGTATCGCAAAGACACCGGTATGAATCTTTGTTAGAAGAATGTACGGTGATAGGAGACCGCCCCAGTATGGGAAGAATTTTCTCAAGCCTTTAAGGATAGATTCTTTCCAGACAATAGAAAAGAGAAACTTGCTAGTGAATTTGAGAATTTGAAACAAACTACGGAAATGTCAGTAACAGAATATTCTGTCAAGTTCACCAGACTATCTAGATTTGCACCACATTTAACTGTGAATGAAGTAATGAAAGTACGGAGATTCATCAAAGGGTTGAGAGAACCACTATGCACTAACTTGCTTCCTGAAGTAGGAAGGATGTCTTTTCCTAAAGTGGTAGATGTCGCATGTGCTATGGAGACTACAAGAGAAGAAAATAGAGCTACAAGGGAAATGATTAAGAAACCTAAGGTGAAAGGAACTTTCTTTGGAGGTTCTAGCTCAGGAGGAGGCTACACGACTCCAAAGCAACATCAGGAGCACTCAGGTAGGGCCACCTCTTATGGGCCTACTCCTGTGAGTGCATCGGGCTCCAGAGCTTATTCGGTTAGCCAGACTCAAGGGAATATGCAGGGATCCGGGCAATCAGGCCCTATGAGGCCACTATGCAGAACATGCGGGAAGCATCATTTTGGAGTTTGTCATGAGAACAGAAGGGCATGCTATGGGTGTGGACAAATAGGCCACTTCTTGAGAGATTGCCCACGCTCAAAGGAATTCCAAAGTCAGAATTCAACTTATCAGGCTGTGCCAACATCATCTCATTCAGCCCATTCTCAAGAGAGTTTCTTTGGTCCAGGTGGTAGAGCAACAGGTGGTAGAGGCCCACATGGCCGAGGGATAGGTCAAAGAGGCAGAAGTCAGGCTCGTGTATTTGCTATGACACGACAGGATGCTCAGGCATCTAATGCAGTGGTTATAGGAATACTCAAAGTTTGCTCTTTTGATGCACATGTTTTAATTGATTCAGGTTCTACACATTCATATGTATCTCCGTATTTTGCATCTCGCTTTGGCGAACAACCTGGGTTGTTGGAAAATCCATTTTGGGTTAGTACTCCAACGGGTGAATTTTTGTGGATCCAATTGGTATTCCGATCTTGTGTCGTTAGTGTGAATGGTGTAGATACCTTAGCTGATCTGAAACTACTGGAGATGGTTGACTTTGATGTTATTTTAGGCATGGATTGGTTATCTCCTTATCATGCCAATGTCGATTGTTATTCCAAGGTAGTGAGGTTTAATATTCCAGATGGCCCATATTTTGTGTTTAAAGGAAATAATTATCTTACTCCAAATTGCATTGATCTCATCCATGAGTGCTTTACACTTGATGAATAAAGGCAATCAAGCATTTCTTGCGGTGGTTAAGGATGTTGAGGCTGAAGTGCCTAACATTGATCAAGTCTCTGTGGTCAGAGAGTTCCCAGATGTATTTCCTGATGAATTACAGGATTGCCTCTGAAGAGAGATAGAATTTAGTATAGACTTGGTTCCGGAAGTTCAACCCGTATCCATTCCTCCTTACCGCTTGGCCCTTGCGTAATTAAAGGAGTTAAAGGATCAATTACAAGATATGTTAGAGAAAGGTTTCATCCGTCCGAGCACATCCCCGTGGGGAGCTCCGGTACTTTTCGTGAAGAAGAAAGATGGTTCAATGCGACTATGTGTGGACTATCTAACTCAATAAACTCACTGTGCGTAATAAGTACCCATTACCACGAATTGATGATTTGTTCGATCAACTTCAAGGAGCTTCTTATTTTTCTAAAATTGATCTCCGTTCTGGGTATCATCAATTGAGAGTCAAAGATGAGGATATTCCTAAGACAGCCTTTCGTACCCGCTATGGGCATTATGAATTTTTGGTGATGTCCTTCGGGTTGACGAATGCTCCAGCTGCTTTCATGGACTTGATGAACCGTGTGTTTAAACCCTTCCTGGATCACTTTGTGATTGTCTTTATAGATGATATCTTGGTATATTCCAAGGGTATGGAAGAGCATGAGTGCCATCTAAGAATTGTGCTACAAACTTTGAGGGATCACAAGCTTTATGCCAAGTTCTCTAAATGTGAATTTTGGCTTGATCAAGTGGCTTTTCTTGGTCACGTTGTATCCAAAGATGGGATTATGGTGGATCCGAAAAAGATTGAAGCTATCCAACGATGGCCACGACCTACTTCAGTTACAGAGATTCGAAGTTTTCTAGGATTGGCAGGTTACTACCGTCGGTTTGTTAAAGATTTCTCGAGAATTTCTGCGCCATTGACTAAGTTGACTCAAAAGAATGTGAAGTTTCAATGGTCAGATGCATGTGAGGAAAGCTTCCAAAAACTCAAGGACTGTCTAACCTCAGCACCTGTGCTTGTCTTACCTTCTAGTTCTGGAGGTTTCTCAGTCTATTGTGATGCTTCTCGAATAGGACTTGGTTGTGTTTTGATGCAACACGACCGAGTCATTGCTTATGCTTCTGCTGACTTAAGAAGCATGAACAAAACTATCCCACTCATGATCTAGAGATGGCGTGAGTAATTTTTGCTTTGAAGATTTGGAGGCACTATCTTTATGGTGAAACATGTGAGATTTACACCGACCATAAAAGTCTAAAGTACATATTCCAACAAAGGGACTTAAATCTGAGGCAACGAAGGTGGATGGAGTTGCTTAAGGATTATGATTGCACTATCTTGTACCATCCTGGAAAAGCTAATGTTGTGGCAGATGCCTTGAGTAGGAAGTCTATGGGTAGTTTGGCTCATATTGCTCCTGTAAGGAGACCATTAGTGGATGAAGTTCATAAGCTTGAGGCGAATGGTATTGATTTGATATGGGGAGTCTGGGATACTCTTGGCTCATATAAGAGCCACCATCCCTCATGGAGCAAATTAAGAAGCTTGAGCGAAGATCCTCGATTACTCAAGCTACAGGATGATGTTAGAAGTGGGGCAACCGCTGAGTTTGTGATGGATCAAGAAGGAGTGCTTCGATTTGGAAATCGGTTGTGTGTACCTGATGTTGGAAATCTTAGAAAGACCATTTTGGAGGAAGCCCATAATTCTCGATACTCTATACATCCTGGCTCAGCTAAGATGTATCAGGATCTGCGGCAATTATATTGGTGGGAAGGCATGAAAAGAGATATTGGTGATTTTGTGTCCCGTTGTTTGGTGTGTCGACAAGTTAAAGTGAACATCAAAGACTGCAGATTGCTTCAACAGATAGAAATACCTGAATGGAAGTGGGAACGGATCACTATGGACTTTGTGACAGGGTTACCTCGCACCATAAAAGGGTTTGACTCTATATGGGTCGTAGTGGACCGTATGACCAAATCAGCTCATTTTCTTCCAGTGAAGACCACCTATCGGGCTCCTCAGTATGCTCAGTTGTATATTGATGAAATTGTCAAACTCCATGGAATTCCGATTTCCATTATATCTGATCGTGGGGCCCAATTTACGGCTCGATTCTGGAGAGCTTTTCAAGAAACTTTAGGAACTCGACTTGATCTTAGATGACTTTTCATCCTCAAACGGATGGACAATCTGAAAGAACCATCCAGATTTTGGAGGATATGCTCCGATCATGTGTATTAGACTTTGGTGGAAATTGGAGTAGTTATCTACCTCTTATAGAGTTTTCATATAACAATAGCTATCAAGCCAGTATTCAGATGGCACCTTTTGAGGCCTGTATGGGAGGCGTTGTAGATCTCCCATAGGTTGGTTTGAAGTTGGCGACAAAGATGCTAGGTCGACCTTGTACAAGAGTCTCTTGATAAGGTTCGCTTTGATCCGAGAGCGACTCTTAACTGCTCAGAGTAGGCAGAAATCCTATGCGGATCATAGAAGGCGTGCCTTAGAGTTCTCTGTGGGAGAACATGTCTTTCTTCGAGTTTCCCCTATGAAAGGAGTTATAAGATTTGGCAAGCGAGGAAAGCTCAACCCTCGTTTCATCGGCCCTTTTGAAGTTTTGGATAGGGTTGGTGCAGTGGCATACCATCTAGCATTACCCCCTGAATTATCCCTGGTTCATCCAGTGTTTCATGTCTCTATGCTTCGAAAGTATATTCCTGATTCGTCTCATGTAATCTCTCCTCAAGTGATCCAACTTGATGAGAAATTGTCCTATGAGGAGGAGCCAGTGGCTATTGTTGACCGCCAGGTGAAAAAGCTTAGATCTAAGGAGGTGGTGTCAGTGAAGGTGGTTTGGAATAACCATTCTAAAGAGGAAGCGACTTGGGAAGCGGAAGAGGCTATGCGGGTTAGATATCTGCATTTGTTTAATTCTTGAGATATGTGTTTTATTTTCGAATTATTGGAAATTCGGGGACCGAATTTCTTAAGGGGGGAAGATTGTGATGACCGAAAAAAAAAAAAAAAAAAAAGTAAGGACCACCGTGCACCTTAAGTGGTATAGACCACCATAGGTTTCTCTCTTTTCTTTTAATTCTCTTCCCCTCCTCCCGTATGATTCCAAACCCCCTTCATCCCTTTCTTCTCTTCTTCTCTTCTTTTCTTTCTTCCTTCCCCGTGGCTTCTCTTCTCCTTTCCTCTAATTCTTTTTCAATTTTTTTTTGCTTCCTTCTTCAAGAAATAACACCACCTCCTCCATCATCATCATCTCCTCCTCCTCTCCATCACTTTCTCTCTCTTTCCCTCTCCTCTATCTCACTTTCTCTCTCTAACCTCCATTAGAGAGTTGAAGATTTTAGAAGCTTTGGGAGTGATTTTCTTCACTAATTTTACTCTCCAAGTGGTAAGTAAGCTTCTACCATGCTCCATTTAAATTATTGAAATTTCTAAATTTTTAGAGGTATTGTTAGGTTTCCTAAACCCTTGAATTTGGGGTTTTTAGTGAATTAGCGTAAATTGATGTTAATTGATAGTGTAGTTAGCTCACAAATATTCATATTGTCTTATTCCTAGAGCGATAGAGCAATCGGACGACAATACTTGAGTTGGTGGCATCAAAGGCGTTGTTCTTCGGTTCTTTGAACCAGTATTTGTGAGTAGATAGTGTATCAGAGTTCTTTATGCATGATAAACAATATAAAATTATATGAAGAGCTGAAAGTATATTGACATAGAAGAAAATAATTATTTAGTGAAAATGAGGCTTTATGTTTAAAATGAAAAATCTGTATTTGGATGCCATAATATGATTATTATGCTTATTTAAATACTTTTAGTTGAATTGCAACAAAATTCATATTTTTAGAGCATATTATGTTAATTACTAAAATTGAGTTATTTTATGTCTATTATGCATATTATACATGAGGATGGTTTTTATGTTGTAAAATATCGTAGAAGTGGAATATGCATGATTTAGAGTAATTTGGGGAAATTCCATAGTTAGAACATGTAGTTAGCAGCGGGGACGTTAGCCTCGGTGCACCGTGAGAAATCCCAGTTAGCAGGAGTGGTGCTAACCCACACATAGTCTGCAGCTATGTCTGGACTTGTATATGGCTACGGGCCAACTCCGATTAGCGGTGAGGTGCTAACCCGCACATGACTTTTGTCGTATGCGGACTTGTATGGCTACGGGCCAACTCAGGTTAGCGGTGTGGTGCTAACCCGCACATGACCTTGAGTCATGCGGACTTGTTATTGTTCTACTTAGGATAATCTCCCATTATACTTGGAATTATGTGATTATGTAAAGTTATGTTTTCAAGATATCTCATGTTATAGCTATATATATATGTTTTATGAGTATATGTACATTATTATGTTTATATTATTTTAAGATTGTATTTAGTAAACTACGGATATCCTATCTCTCGCTGAGTTGCAAAACTCACCCTGTTGTTATCCATTTTTTTCAGATACAGTCTTGGTCTTTGGTTCTAGTTCTATTCCTCCGGCTCAGCCATAAGTGCGTTTCAAGTTGGTGAGCCTTCTTGAGAAGGCCTTTATGTTAGAGTTTTATGTTGTCTAGTTTATTAGTTGCTCCATATGTCACAGGCAGGGTTCTTGGACTTGTATTATGATATGATTGAGAATTAATGATTTAGCCATATAGATTATGTTATGTAAATGATTTGTAAACTTAAATTGATATTATGTTTTGAACTACGTTAAATGTTGTTATATCTTTGGAAGGCGATTCTCGAGAACGCTTGATGCCCATTCTTTGGAATTTTAATTGAAAATGTTGCAGGTTATATTGTATTTGGGAATGTTCAAAACAGAGGAGACTACATCCGCTTTTCTATAAAATATTGTGTGTTAAGGCTGGCTAGAGAAAATGTTCTCTATGCGCCGGTCATGGCCTAGGTTGGGTCGTGACATACTACTCACGCCCCCCTCCAACATAAACAACCTCACCCTCACCCTCACCCTCCCACCTCCACCCCAGTGCCAGTACTCAACAACAGCATCAAGTCAGGCACAGGCACAAGGAGGATGCAGAGAAGAGAGAGACAGAAGACAATGAGATTGAGGACACAACCACGACCACTACCATTACAGCCGCAGCAGCAGAATGATGATGGTGATGGTGATTGCGAGATGGTGCGGCACAATCATAATCATAGTCAGAATCCCATTGCCAATCCATTCCCTGGGCGTCAGGCCCTTCTCGCAAACTTGCACCGCCCTCGCGCACAACCATAAGAACCAGATTTGACGCTGCTGCTTCTCTTCTCACTATATATGGGGAGTTTCTGTCTCCTTGTGTATGTTGACACAGCTTTTGCCAACCATACATATTAGTAATTACTCACCTCTGCCTGCATTCACTGAAATAGGATAACTAACCGAATTACATAGATAGATAGACAGATGGTGATGGTATGGATGATTTGGACTGTTGATCAAGACTGTTGAATTGTTGATTATATTAATTTATTCTTGTCATCTCCAACGCTTCATTCCTGCACTGCACTCCATTGTAAGGCTGTCCGTTATTGAACTGCATTCCTTCTTTTTTGCTTTGGGCTACCTTCCCTTGTCTTGAAGGCCAAGAGCAAAACCAACACTGCCACTGCGAGGTTTGATTTCAGTTATCACACACACACGTGACTTGCCATGCCATCCTATGATGCTATGATATATTTACACTGAATCATCTAAATCTGATACAATGTATGTGTGTGTCACGACCCAATCTCAGGCCGTGACCGGCGCACAGGCTAGATGAATCCACCTAGCCCAGCAAGCCTAAAGACATGATCTCATTAAAATAAATCTTAAACTTAACTAATTTGGCTCCCGAAAATTCGGCAGCACCTCCCCTAAAAACTGAACAATCCATAAATCAAATTTAACCTGTTAAGCAATGTAATATCATAAATCAATATCAACCCAAGACATTCCGGTATTTTCGATTATTGACATAGTAAGGACGATTATACAAAAGAATCAAGCTTAGCGCTTGCTCATACACATAACCAAAATACCTAACCTAGGTCCTATAGCTGCAAAATATACTAGAGTCAATGATCAAAAAGCCTCAACTGATCATAGAGGCCTACCAAAAAGAATATCCTGGGCCAATAGCAATCCCAGGACCTGCTACTCAGCTACCTGAAAATCTGGAGGAAAAACGAGGGGTGAGTCAAACAGACCCAGTGAGGGCTATAAACAAAGTGGACAAGGAGGAGAAACCAATCAACGCACGAGCATTAAAAATGAAATGAAGTAGCTTGTAAACCATGCAAATTTGTAAAACTCATGAATAAGAATAATAGTTCACAATTTTCATATTTCTTCTATAATTTTGACAGAAGTATCTTTTGAATTTTTCATTTCTAAGTAAAGTCTCAAAATAGTTACTTAATACACTTTCTCATTATTCTTGCCTATTGCTTATTTGTCAAATAAGAATTAACTTCAACATCAAATACTCAATTTCTCATGAGGGTTACATAAGAAGCATAAATTTTAATTGGGGAGTATTCTCAACCCGTTAATCATAAGATTTGTTATTTCTCAAATATCTTACTAAGAAAATCTATGTGCACATAAGCCGTTACATCTCTTCGCTATGGCAAGCGGTAAAGCCATTATATCTCTTCGCTATGGCAAGCGGTATGGCCATTATATCTCTTCGCTATGGCGAGCGGTAATGCCATTACTTCTCTTCGCTATGGCAAGCGGTATTGCCATAAATTCTCTTCGCTATGGCTAGCGGTAATTCCATCTTAGAACCCATCATGGTTTTTCTTAAATAAAGTTTTATCAAACATAATTTAAAAATCTAAAATTCAACCCTCATATTAATTCAATCTTGTAAGTATCAACACAATAAATTTCTCCAATGCACATTGAAACAATATACATATATAGCAAAAATTTTGGCATTAATAAAATCAGCAAAGAAAGCTAGTAATAATCTCAATCAAGTCATCAAGTCATATTTGATAACCATTATATCAAAGAAAATCAATCAATCAAGCTTACCAAATAATTCAAGTAGCTTAGAATGGATATATATTTTTTTTTCTTTTATCAATATAACAATATAGTTTCTCCAATAAATAATTTAAAACAGTGCCACTATGTAAATAGCCACTCACAATACAACTGAATCAACTGGGCCTCTCCCTGACAGCTTCGGAGGGAGTAGCTCGCTCCACGTCAACAGAATCTAGCAAATATAAGCATTTTGAAGGGTTTAAATAATTTATTTCAAAACAATTTATCAATTAGAGAGCTTATTGAACAAAATCCCCAATTTATGGAACCTAGGGTTCCTAAGAATTAGAGAAAAATCATCTCTTGACACTACCCACTGCAACCTATTAATATTAGAGCCTCTAACTCACTAGATTCATACTTAAAATATCAAACATATATTCACCTATCATTTTTGAGAGCTCACTAGTTTTATGATATACCCTAGAGTAACAAAGAAAAGAAATGAGATTGAGATTAGAGACTTACCTTGAATCTTGGGAGCTAGAGGGTATCAAGTTTTGATGATAAAAATTAACAACTATGTGATTTGGTGGTTGAAAGTGGAAGAAAGAAAAAAAAAATTGAAAAACAAAAGAAGAAGGAAGAAGAAGAAGAAGAACGCAGACAGAGAGAGAAAGAGAGCGTGAGAGATTTAGAAGGAAGGGAGGGTTCTGTGGTTTTAAACCACGTTCCCTTCCCTTTCCTTTTTTTTTTTTAAAAAAAAAAAAACCTAACAAGATTACTAAAATGCCCCCCACTTAAAAAAATTTCTTCCTTCCCCCTCCCTAAAAGAAAAAAACACGTCCTCACAGTGTGACACTTGATTACTGAATTGAATAATGAATAGATCAATATATTGTGGATTTGTGGTAACAAAAATATTATGGGGACAATAAATTTGCACAACAAATGCACACCACCCACCTTATCACCATTGGATGTACAATTTTATTGTTTTCATAACATTACTCTTTGCGGTAAAAAAAAACTAATATGAAAATTCAAACTAGAGAAAAATTGATACTTGTATATATTTCTGTTCTTATGTTTTTTTTTTTTTTTTCAGTGTAGTATAACATCCGCATGCCATTTACTTTTGATTTTGGTTGCATGTTTTACTACATGACATAGTATAACCAATGGGACATATTGAAGTATAGAACATTGAGAAACATCCAACTCTAGAAAAGAAAGATTTTCAATTGTTAGATTATGCAGGTAGCTAGAGACATGATGGTATGGCAGATCGGCGCCATCAAGCTTGAACACTGAATAAACACTATGAAGGTTTAAGAGAATCGAATTATAGGAACATAAGGAGTGTTATTGATTCTTTATTTGGTATCTTTTAAGTAGTGATCACGTTATACACAGTGCTTTAGCTTCAGGACAATACTAGATGGAGAACTAGCAAACTGCATCCAAAAAATCAAAAACCCAGTGTTGCTTCTTAAAAGATGGCAAAATTTTCAATCTATTCCAACTTAAAATTTTAATTTACTTTTATGGTGTAATAGGTGAAATATATCCCATAAATAAAGCATGATTCGTCATATTAACACCCAAAAAGATAAAAAATTAATATATAGTGCAAGTTCAAATCCCAGAAAATTTAAACAATGCTCTTGAAAATTGCAAGTTTGAAGCAGAGTTACTTGGATAGTCCATTTTGTCGAGCAACTTTAGAGATTCTTCAAATAGTTAATTGGATCTATTCCACAGTTCCACGCTAATTTTCACTTTATGTAAAATTTTTAATCCATAATATCTGTTATTCGCACATATTAATTAATGAAGTATTTGTAGTTAACTTTCTAATTCCACCTTTTATGATATTTTAAATATACTGATAATTGAAAAAGATAGTGATATTAATTAAAAAATTAATTAGAAGTTAAAAATTAATAGTATTGTGATAAACATATTTTACAAAGCGTATCAATAATTCATCGGGAAAAGAAAGGAAAGATGAGGAGGCATTTGGTTTGATTGTTTTTCATTTCAATTTTAGTTGAAAAAGAAAATAGATATAAAAAACACGTTTGATTAGATCTTGATGAAAATATTTCTCAAAAGGGGTATAATAAGATATTTTGACTGGAAAAAACACCATTTCTCAACAGGGGTATAATATGAAAAGCACCATTTCCTTTGGTTTAGTCAGGTTTCATTCCATAATGAACGAGGAGAATAAAATATTCTATAACTTGGGAATTATAATTATTTAGAAAAAATATTAAAATACTCCTTAATTATTTCATTTTTTACCACAATAATAAAATATGTTAGGAATATTTTAAAAATTATAACATATTTTTAGGAATATATATTATAAAATAGATCAATTTTAAATTTATTTATAAGAATTTCAGCAAACAACCCTATTAATATTCAATGCTAAATAAACAGTTTTTTTAAAAAAATACTTAGAAATAACATATTGCATTCCCATAAATGTGATTCCTCGTCACCAATTCAAATATGGAAGCAAATGCTCCTTGAAGCCAAGCCTAACACCACACTCTTGTGTATACCACGCTGCTCAATCTTTCCACTGTTTTTGTTTAATTTAATATTTCTATGTCTTTAACTTTTATTGTTTATTATTATTTATGATAATAGATTCGTATGTAAAAAATCTCTCAAGGTTGATAAATTCGCTCCTGTCGCTCATAATATTTCCTTTTATGTGAATATATATATATATTGTTTCGTTTACATGCAAATAAAATGTGAAGGGCATAGAGAAAATTTAAGGGAGAGAATATTGCCACTCTTATTTGGCTATTGTCACTCTTAATTAATTATTTTTAGGGGTAATTACGACAACCTCTCCTGAGATTTGTTGATATTACACTCATCCCCTCCTAAATTTAAAAATTACACTTATCCCCTCTTAAATAAATAATATTAATATTTATCAAATTAGTACTTTAAAATCCCTAAATTACCTCCTTAACACCCGTCTTCCTCATCTCCAATTCACATCTGCTTGGAATGAAAGAGGAGTTAGCAGTGACGACAACGCGGCCAAGCTCGATGGAGGTGCAATGGTGGTTCGAGCTCCCAGCAATGAGGCACAACGGATAATGGAGGTGGTCCGTTCTGAGGTTCGTATGATGAAGGAACGTGGGGGCTGTTGTGGTCATGGTGGATGGCGGCAGCGTTGAGCGATGATAAGGAAGAGGCTGAGTGGCAGCGACAGCGGAAACAGCAAGGTGCTGCGCAATGGTGGAGTTGAGGCCGCACTAAGAGGGGTGGGGCATATATGATGGATTGCCATCCGCCATTGAATCCAAATGCTCCTCTAGGCAGCAATGGACACGAACCACCCCCCCTCGGAGGGCGAGGATTTCATCCACATCGAGGATTTGGAGATGGAGAGCATGGTTCGCGTCGACAACGAGCTATCTCCTGTTATTGATTTGCCTGCTCTTATCGACGCCCTGCTGGCAGGTCCCTGTTGTGCGAGTCCTCCCCCAAGGTTGGCATTTGTGAAGTTTACCTTGTGGGCACCGCTCATGTCTCAAAAGTAATCAATAGTTCAATCTGGAAATAGTTTTGAGTTTTGTTGTGTTGAATATTGTCACAATCTTCGTCTGGAATGTGAGATTAAAGTTTTGTTATTGGGGTAATTAGATTCAAATGGAGTTCGGTTGATGTTATTATCTGATTCCTTTGCAAAAGAAAGAAAAGGAAGATTAAGTAAGGGTGACGGTGGGTGGGGGAGCTTTTAAATACAAAAGTAGTAGGTGTAATGAATTGAAGAAAAATCGAAGGTAGTGAGTGGGAGATTGGTCTTAAGCTTGTGAATGGCATTGCACATAAATTGAAGAAAGACTTGCGGGTACAAAAGTCAATTTGTATTTTTTTTATTTTTTAAAATTAACTTTTACATTATTATTAATTGTCTATTATTAATAAGTGATGTCTTTGTAATAAATTTTAAAAAGTGAAGGTAAGTAGGTGTAATGTTAAAATTTAAAAAGGGGGGTAAGTGTAATATCAACCAACCTCAATGGAAGTTGTTGTAATTACCCCTTATTTTTATGGTGCTTACTTAGATGCCAATGTGAGTCAATGCCTATGTTGTCTAACGTGAAGTGTTCAATTGTGCACTTGACATGTGTGATGGTGTGAAGCAGTGCAAGGCCGAGTTAGATTAATGCTATGCAGTGCAACGCAAGACATTTATAGTAATTCTTTTTTTCCTTTTTATTACAAAATATTCGGCTTATCCGAATTCTTAACAATGTACCGTGTCTTAATTTAATACCTTTTTTTTTTCTTTTTTTCTTTAACAAGAATTGAGTTTTGTTGTATTCTTCACAATGCACGGTCCTATTTTTAAAGGTTTTTTTTTTCCAAAATTTGGCGTGTCCGCAATATTAAAAAAAAGAGTTCTATTTATTTTTCCCTGTTGTACACTTCGGGTTGCCTGAATTGTGCAGGATGCATAGTCGATTTTTTTTTAAATAATTCTTCTTTCTTTTCTTTTTTTTCCAGAAATTAGTCTTGTCCAATTTCTTAACACTATCCCTTTAGAAATTGTAATAACAAGTTGTAGTATTGAATGATTATAATATTTTGTTCTTTAATAATTATAATATTTTATTTTATTTCTTATAATAAATAATTAATAAGTAAATTAGAAATTAAGTTAAAAAAATCTTTACACATCACTTGAAGCCCTAGGTGTGCGTTTAGATAGAGTATTTCCAAAATACAAGAGAATATAACATACTATGAAATTAAAATGCATAAATTAAATTTTCTTTAATTTTTAAATTTTTGTTTGGATAGATAACTACATTTCCTTCATTTGTACACTACTTTATTTAGATAAGGTAATTACATTAACTTCATTTTAATATATTTTATTTAAAAAACATAATTTTTTTAAAATACGAATATTTTTAAATAATCAAAAACCTAAAATTATGCCTGTGGGAATTGCGATATACATTTTTAAGAATTCGGACAAGCTAAATTTTTTGTAATAAAAAAAAATATTAAAAATGTCTTGCGTTGCACTGTAGGTGTTGCACTGTCTTGCATTAATCTAATCCAGCTTTACACTGCTTCACACCATCACACATGTCAAGTGCACAATTGAACACATCACGTTAAGACCGTAGGCGCCGATTCACATCGGCATCTGAGTAAGCACCTATTTTTATTGGTAGCATTCCTAAAATGACCCTGTAATCAAAACTTGTTTTATACTATTTTACCTATTTTTGGAAAATTAAATGTTGTGTGGTATAATTTCAATTATTTATATTGTTACTTCTTTTTATTGCTTTTATTTGTCACATGTCTATATGGATTTTGTTAAAAACTATAATACCCACACACACAAAAAAGGTTAGGCACCAGCAGTGCACCTATAACCATAGTGAACCCATGGTGCACCCTTTATAACTTAAATCCCGTATGACAGCCACTAACTCATGTTCTTCTTCTTCTTCCATTCTTTTTTTTCCCCTTTCTCCTTATGCACTCTCTCTCTCTCTCTCTCTCTCTCTCTCTCTCTCTCTCTCTCTCTCTCTCTCTCTCTCTCTCGTCTCCCTTTTTGTTGTCACGTCCAGCCATGGCCGTGCCTGTAATACCTTAGATATACTATTACTTAGAAAAGTGTAGAGCAGCACATGTGTCTGTAGATAAAATCGGGTCCTGAATTTTTCTAAGTCTGAGACCCTACACGCCATTGGAGGGCTATATGATAGAACTATAATTTTGGGATCAAAAGTCCCGGTAATGGTTCCTAAGAGGAAAATGAGTTGAAGGAGGATTTTTAATGAATTTTATGAAAGCTTTAAATAGTTCGTTTTTAGCCCCCAAGTTTTAAAAATCGTAAAAATATCCAGATTTGAACTAAAACCCAAAATTTAGATTTTGATTTTCTAGATATTTTATTTGAATCCAAATGGGGGGTAATCTTTATTTACATTTATGTTTAAAAGTTAATAGGAAATAAAGAAATGATGTAAATAAGTGAGTTCTGGGAAGAGAGAGACCATCCTGGAGAATAGGAGACCATCCTGGAGAGTGACAACCCTTGCTGGTGAGCGCTGCAGCGGTCAACAGAAGTGCGAAGACCATCTTTTGTGCTCTCTGGTGAGCGCTGCATCTGTCTAGCGCCACACCCTTGCTGGTGAGCGCTGCAGCGATCAACAGAAGGGCGAAGACCATCTTTTGTGCTCTCTCGGTGGCTGCATGCACATCTGTATTTGTGGCTCGACAGATGACTTAAAAACCCCATCTCGGGGTCCAGAAGCTTCATTTGTGCAAAAACACCATCCACCCCCCTGAGAAACACGAAACTCTCGTCCCCAACCTCTCTCTCTCCCATTTCATCAATCTAACATTAATCTTTCACTTCCACGGCTTAAAGGTAAGAGATTTTACTATATTTCCTTCCTATCTCATCTATTCTTCTCTTATTCTTAGAGTTAATCTTGGGTTCCCTCTTGTTCTATGGTCATAATACTCCTCCATATTGATGGGAGTGAGAATATGGTCCTCCTGAGATTGATTTAGAGTTTTATTACTTTTCTGCCAGATAGTGGTGCCGTTTCCACCTCCCAGGGTCCTGTTGGTGTCTCTCCTGTTCATTCAACCACTCCAGGTGAGTGGGTTTTCATCTGTGGCTTCTATGTTTTGCATTAGACTTATTTGCATAAAAATATGCTTTATATAATGGTTTTAGAGAGTTCTACAAAGAGATTAGAGGTTTTTGTTGATTATTCAAGCTTATAAGAATATGATTTTCAAATGTCATGAACTATAGATTCTTATGAAAACCATGGGACTATTGTTACTGAAATGTGAATATTGATTATGACTCTTGAACATTTCAAAGTTATTATGTTGATTTGATAATTCTTGGTATGCTGGATACTGTTACATGAGAAAGCTTTGAACCCTAGGGTAGAAGCCCTTGTGGATCATAGAGAGAGGATTTGGTTTTCTGTTGATACTGAACAGTAGCTATAGAGAAACAGACAGCGAGTTAACGGCTGAATAATCATTAACCTTGGTACCAAGTTGTCCTAAAGGACAATCTCATAGAGTAGAGAGTGGAACCTATGTTGGTGTCCACATTGGATCCCAAATGAATCATAGAGCAGAGTATTTCGGTTCTTGAATAACCATAGAGCAGAGGTTTCTGTTTCTCTAGTTAGATACTGTTAATGATTTTAAAGGCCAATGATTAATTGATTTTGTGTATATAGTTTTGTTAAATGTTTTAAAGCTCTATGTTATAAATAATTTTCATACATATACTGCATGGTTTTACTGATATCCCATGAAGGGGGTTACAGGTGGGGATTCACTCACTGAGTTTTTGTATAAAAACTCACCCATCTCCTTTCCTCCTATTTACAGATACAGCAGCTGCTGCGGATCCTTCCCAGCAGCAATAGAGGATTAGCTGGTGAGCTTCACTTGAGTAAAGCATTCCTTTTGTTCTATAGAGTGCTCCAGTGTTATTGCAGGCAGGAGTCCCAATTCATATAGAGCTCATTTTGCATTGTGTATATTTGATTATACTATGGTTTGTATTTAATGAAACTGGTTGTTTCTGGACAAACTGGACAAAAGTAATTGATATGTATATTTGTATTTTGAGTATGGATAATGGATGATTTCAAACTTTTGATGTTGATGATGATATTTTAGTTATCAAGATCTCGATTTCAGAAAACTGGAAATCTATAGATTTAAACTGAGATATTGTTTACATGGATTTTCCTATTTTAATATGCATGTAGAGCTTTACACAGGTCTTGAGGCTTACGTGGGGATGAGACTCCCCACGTGCCGGTCACGTGCCCAGATCGGGTCGTGACAGTGCCTGCACTGGCCATCATAGCCGTGTCAGTGCTGGCACCGCACAATCGCTACTCATCCCGTCCTCTTCCCTTTCAGGCAGCTGCGATATCTTCCTTCCCTTGCTCCATTGTTCTTAGTTTCTCTCCCTAATAGAGGAACCAATTGGAGCCATAAGTTTTGGGTTTCTCCATCCTCCTAATCTTATTCCTAGAGTAGTGGGTAAGTATCAAGCTTGTCCTATTTATCAATTCTGAGTTCTATATGGTTATCAACTGTAGAATTGGGGGGTTTAGGAACCCTAGTTCTTTAAATTTTGGATTTTCTATCAATTGAAGCTAATTGATGCAAATTGATGGTATTGTTAACTCTCTAAAATTTCGTTTGTCTTATTGCTAGAGCTTTGGAGGAAATGGATGCCAACTAGAGATTTTCGATAGCTCGAGGAGTATTCTACGGTTCCTTGGGAACCATTGTAGTGAGTAGATAGTATATCTATAATTTACTTTGTGCGTAGTAAATTTTAATTATACAGATGCCGTTAAAGTGTTTTATATTTACTTAGTGGATCTTATTCATAAATAATCATGAAGTTAGTTGAGAAATTATGAATTTGAATCGAAAATCATTTATGAAATAAAGTGTGAAGGTTTCGATGTTCTAGTGTTTCGATAGTTTGATTTGTTGATTTTCTTAAATGTGATGATTATTAAATATGTGTAATACCTTATGTATATATCAGTAGACAATTTCTATACGACCTCAAGGTCCCCTGGGACACTCATGTTGTCGGGTCTGGGATTTTGCTAAGTCTAGAGCCTACACCTCCTTGGAGGGCTATATGATAGAGCCAGATTCTTGGGATCAAAAGTTTCGGTAATTGTTCCCTAGAGAAAAACAAGTTAAAGAGTGAATTTTAATGAATTTTAGGAAACATGTAAATGTTTCATTTTTAGCCTACAAGATTTTAAAATCGCAAAGTTTTCCGAATTTGAACTAAAACCCAAAAAATGGATTTTTGATTAGTTGTGATTTTGGTTTTTTTTTTTTATATTTTATTTGAATCCAAATTGGGGGTATTTTCTTATTTACATTTATGTTTTAAAGTTAATAAAGAGTAAAATAAATGAAGACATTAAATAAGTGAGTGTTGAGGTAACACATATGCCCAATGATTGTAAAAATGCAGAACTGGACCGCTATAACGGTGACAAGAATGCAAATTCACATTTTGGGATAAGTGCACAATCAGGAGGACGGGAAATGGCTAGATCGCTATAGCGGTCATAAGTGACCAAATTTGTGGAGTGTCATCTCCCTTACTGTTATAACGATCCCCCTTAGTGTCAACAGTACCCGAAAAACAACACCGTTTCATTTTTTGCCTTCTTTAAAACCTCATTAGGTTCCCCCCCCCCCCCAAATTTATGAAAATCTTCACCCTCAAACACATTTTCTTTCTTCCTCTCTCAATCCAACATCAAATCCTCTTCCTTCAATATCCAAGATAAGTGATTGTTATTAGTTTATGGTTATTTCTTACATTTTCTTCCTCACCCATGTTATGGGTATTGTTATTTCTCTCATTATTGTCATGTGGGGGTGCTCCCCCAATATTGTTAGAATTATATTAGAGCTCTCTATAGATTTTTAGAGTTTAATCTAGAGTCTATTTTACTCTATGGCAGTGGTTGGTATCATTCCAAGCTCTCAAGATTAAGTTGGTGGTGCCCACATACTCCTGGCTCCAAACGGTGAGTGGATTCAAAATCATGACCTTAATTTCATCATTATAACTATGTTTTATGCATGATAATTGTTAAATATAATATTAGAGATGGAAATATGAATATATATGATTTTGTAAAGCTATGATTTTGAATATATAGCATGAAAATGAAATTTATAAAATCATGAGATCATGATTGATAGATTGTATGTGTATGGAAATGTTTTATGTGCAACTCTAAGAGATTTATTGCAAGAATATATGATTTAATAAGTTATTATTGTGTCAAACATATTTTAAGAGTTTATGATATTTTTATGCTTCAAGACTGGAGATTTCAAAAATATAATTTTAAAGTATCAGTTAATATATTTATATGTGAACAAGAGTATGACTCAGCTTTACGAATAAACATGTTGATGATTTCTAAGTTTATGACTACGAATCCTAGTGTTTAAACTATGATATTAGAGATTTCAAAAATATGAAAAGATATGTTAGCTTAAGAAATGGATTTAGAACTTCAGTTTATGGTACCAAGAGGTACGGAATTCAGTATGATTCTTAGCAATTGCCAGATACATACTCCGTGGGCTTGAAATCGAAATGCCTACAAGTAGGTGATCCCTTGGGCATGATTTCATAGCCACGGTTATACTAAAGTTAGATTATTAGAGTTATGTGAATCCAGAACTCTATGAGTACTAAGATTTAGGGGCTTGCGTATGGAGTACCCACCCTTTAGTTATGAAATTTCAGTATTGTTATTTTTATTTACTTCAGTTGAGTTATATACCAATAGTATTAAACAGCCATGGAGGCAAACACAATTAATAGCCACGATGGAATATACAGAAAATGGAACTTGTTTAGGTGTCCACATTAGATCCCCAGTAAGGCTCGTGTTTGGCACTGGTGAAGCATAGTAGATGCGTTCAATGTGATAAGGCCCGTGTCTGGCACCCATTAGAACAAAACCGAGATCCCTAGTGAGGCCCATGTCTGGCACTGATGAAACATAGTAGACGCGTTAAGTGTGGTGAGGCCTGTGTCTAGTACCCACTGGAACAAAACCTTGAGTTCTCCAGTAAGGTCCATGTCTAGCACTAGTGGAGCATAAAGGACAATCTTGTTTCTCTATTAGAATACCATTATGTATGTTTTCAAGATTATTTATGATTTCAGAGAATAATTGATTTAAGAGCTAGTATGTATGTGCATAGAAAACGATTCTTGCTAGAGTAAGAAATCATATATGCTTTTTCTATGAATTTATAAGTATAGAGATATCTTTTATATATAGCTATGCATATTAATATCAGATGGTTTATGATTATTGCATGTATAGTATATTATATTTCTTGGTTTTTCGATGTAGGTGATAGATGAGAGCTCACTCATTGAGTCCGTTGACTCACCTTTCTCCCTTCTTTTCATAGTTGCAGGTACATTTTCAGTTTCAGCCCAAATTGGCAGATACTGCTCTTCCCACCAATGAGTCTTATTTTGGAGTAAGGCTTAGTATAAGTTCATGTTAGTATTAGAGCACTCCAGTAGATGTACAGGAAGGATCCAAGCCATGCTTTATTTGCAGATTATGTATTTAGTTTCAGTATTGGAACAATTATGTATATGTTTTTAGTTCATAAATATGGATTTAAAAATTGTAGAGTTTGATTAGATTTTATGTAACAATCCATAGATGAATTCGCAATTCAATTTTTCATTGTTAAGTGGATTTTTTCAGAGTTTGAACATTAAATACTTTCAGTTTATAAAATTAAATAATATTTTAATTAAAGAAAATGCTAAAGAATTCGAAGAGATCATACTTTAAATTATTATATTATGATATATTATACATTCAGAGAGCCACGTCACCTAGAAGACTTATGTGGAGATGGGATTCTTCATGTGCTGGTCATATTCCCAAGTCAGGTCGTGACAATATGACTTGATGATTTGAGTGAAATTATTGCTAGTTTTCTTCATTGATTTTATAATGCCATGAGTTTTATATATGCTATTTCAATGTGTATTGGATAAGTTTATGATATTTGATACTTGAAATGTTAGGTTAATATGAAAATTGAATTTTACAATTGTAAATTGTGTTTGATAAAAATTTATTTGAGAAAACCATGATGGGTTCTAAGATGGAATTACCGCTTGGCATAGTGAAGAGAAGTAATGGCAATACCACTAGTCGTTGTGAAGAGATATAACGATATTACCGTTTGCAGTAGTGGAGAGATATGATGCTATTATCGCTTAAGGTAGCGAAGAGATGTAACGACCTATGTGCACATAGTTTCTCTTAGTGAAATAACGTTTGAAATAATCTTATTTGAGAAATAATAAACCTTGTAACTGATGGGTTGTGACTACTCCCCAAATAAGATTTATGTTTCATATGTAACCGTCATGAGTAAGTGAGTATTTTATGCTAAAGTTGAATATGGTGAAAAAGTGTATTGAGTAACTATTTTTGAGATTGTATATAGAAATCTCATGTTATGGTTAAAACCATATTCTTATAAGTACATATATGTTATTATGTTTATACTGTTTGATGTTTGCATCTAGTAAACTACGGATATCTTATCTCTCAATGAGTTACAAAACTTATCCCATTATCCTTCATTTTCTATTTTTTTCATATACAGATGCTAATACCACTTTTAATCCTCCGGCTTAGCTGTTAATTGATGCTAAAATGATGAGTTTTATTGAGAAGGCATTCTTTTATCATCGAGATCTCTTTTAAAATAGTACTTTTAGTATGTTAGCTGCTCCATATATCACAGGCAGAATCAGCTTATGTTTAGATTTTATTAATTAATTATATGGATTATGTATAGAAAGAATTTATAAACTTAAATTGGTTTTATGCTTGAGCTATATGTGGTAGAAAACTAAACTAGATTATGGTTAATATATATTGGTCTATATTGAAATATTGTTATATTCTCGAAAGACGCATTCTGAGAATACTTAATGCCTAAGTGCTGTGATTTTTTTGTGTGGGGATATTGTAGGTTGAATTCTTGTTTGGGAAATATTCGAGAAATAGAGGAAACTCTATCCATTTTCCTAGGAAATTGTGTGTTTTAAGGCTTACTGGGAAAGTTGTTCCTTATACGCCGATCACGACCTAAGTTGGGTCATGACAAAAACTTGTTTTATATTTGAGTTATATTGCTAGTCTAATATTTTAAATTTATACTTAATAATTATACTACTTAATATCAAACACCAAAATTAATTATGATTAAACTTAAAACATACCACGAAAAAAAAAAAACCTAACTTAAATATGATGATGAACTTGAATAAAAAAGTGTAATGAAATAAAATTTACATAACTTATCAAATTTGATCAAATTTAAAATATAACACTATTTTTACTACATTGTGCTTGAGCAAATATAATACAATCAAATTTTATAAGAATTTAACAGCGCACCTAGACACCAAAACAAATCATTGCGTTACGTTGGTGGTGGTGATTTAGTTGCTGCTTTTGGTTTTCTTTGTTGTTGTCACTGCGCAAAGCCATGGACTTGGGATCTTACATGGATATTGAAGAAAGATAGTTTGGTATAAATGGAAGGATATTTTAGGGAAGTTATAAATGGAAGCATTTATTAAATATTGATAATAGATAAATGGGAGTGGTTTTGGATAAGTGGATGGAAAATATTATATAACACTTGCATTAGGCAAAATATTTATATTTAAATTTAAAACTTCCAATAAAAAAAATTAAATTCGATGGAGTGATGGGTTGAAGTACAATAATGATCATAGATAAAAATAATACTGATGATTTTTTTCAATTATGTCTTTTTTATTGTGCGTACAATTTACTAAAAATCAAGTATTTCCAGACAAATCCTACCACAGTGATTTTATTAGCAGTTTTTTTATTTTATAAAACATTTTATTTTAAAATTATTTTTGGTGGATAAATCAAATTTGCAAACCAAATAATATATATAATTTTCATTGTTTAATAACAAATAATTTCATAATTTTAAATTTGATTTGAAATTCTCATTTAGAAAACAAATCAAGTATATTTTCATTATTTTCTCTGTTAAAAACCAGATTTATTTTATAAACCCAACACATATAATTTGAAAAAATGAAAATAGAAATCATTTTCAGAAAACGAAAAGAGGATATTTTCGTAAATCAGACACACACTAAATTGTTTGGGGTCATCAGTGATTCTACTATGAACAAAATTTCCTGCATTTACACCAATGTGCCGCCATATATATACAAACAGCTATTATTCTTCATTTGGCCAACATCCATTGGAACAGGTGGAATCACAAGTTGCCAGTGATCTTATTATGAACCAAGTCCACTCACCATTAGATCGTTAATGGGAGAGCACCAGCCATGAGCTGCCAAAATCCTTCATCAAAGAAAATATTTGTTCTTCCTACTCCTCCGCTGATTGATCTGGTCTCACAGAAAGTGTCTCAAATTCAGGGAAAAAGGGATTACAACAAACACATTATCAGATTTTATTTGCAATGTTAAACATGGACTTAATAGCAAAAATAACAAGCCTAATAGATGTTTTTCAGAATTTTTTCTCGTGAGTTTTCATTTTCATTGTCCAACAATCATCTGCATACTCTCTTCCGATTTCTTTTAACATTATTCTTTTATAGCTGCTTTAGATTTTTTGTTCATTTTTATATTTGGAATAACAAAATAAAGTCAAAAAGACAAAATGTTCCTTGCATCTTAACCTCTAATATCTAAAATCCACTGAAATCCAACCAAAGATATGCCACGTTGTATATGCATTTATACACACAAAACAACGCGCGCCACGTTGTATTTGCATTTATACAATAGATACACCCATCCCTGACAACACGCCAGCATTTTTAAACCATATCAACAACCACCCCTCCCCCCAACGCGTGCGCGCGGGTGGGGGCGCGACTACAGGACACCATGGAGCTGGGAAGTTTTCTTGTTCCTTTCTTAGAAGGGTTCCAATACTCATGTGTTTTTAATGATTGTGATTTAATCACATGTTTGATAGTTTGCTTAGTGGCACATGTGGCTAAAAATTACCAATAACAACTACTCTGTGATGCATTGGGTCCACATGTCCTTAGACAAGTCCAGTGCGTCTTTAGGATTGCCTGGGACCCAGCCGGGAAGGCCCCAGATGCATGAAAGACCAAAATATGCAGAGATTGGTTCTGCTGACACTGCTATAGCGATCAGGGGTGTGGGTTGGCAGATTTTGGATCTCTGCTAACCACTATAGCAATCGTGTGTTTCCCAGGGAGGGGTGCTAAGGCATCTTGATTGCTATAGCAATGCCTTTCGACGTTAGAACAGTGTAAAACGATGCAGTTTTGATTAATGATCCCCTAGCTCTATAAATATCCCCTCCTACTCGGGAAACACCCTAGAAACCCGAATCCCTAGTTCCCAAATCTCTCTTCCACCTTCTCACTCTCAACCCCACTCAAATATACTTTTCCCAAGTTTCAGGGTATATGTTTGTTGTTGGTTTCTGTTATTTATCTCTTCCTTCCTCCACCCTTATGTTGTGAGCGTTGTTATTTCTCAGTTGTTGTTAACTAGGGGTGCTCCCCCAATGTTGTTAGAGTTGACTTAGAATTGTTCTACAGTTATTAGAGAGATTATTCATGTGTCTATGTTGCTCTATGGTGGGTGTCATTCCAAGTTTTCAAAGTCAAGTTGGTGGTACCCACATACTCTTGGCCCCAAACAATGAGTGGATTTAAACTCATGACCCTTTTTTTAGTCATTATGAGTATGTTTATGCATTATGATTGTTAAACATGAAATTAGAAATGAAAATAGGTATAGATATGGATTTGCAAGTGATGTCGAGCTAGAAAAACCATGGGACCATGATTATTATGTTGTATGCTATGGTAATGTCTTATATGCTCAAGAAAGGATTTATTTGGTCAATATGTATTTTAGCAATGTTGCCAAATTGTCAAACATGCTTTTATGAATTTTCAACATCACTATGTTTTTCAAGATTTGAGAATTCAGAAAGCTCTTAGAATATCAAGTTGAGTTATAGCAGATAAAGGTAGAGCAAAGTATGATTTATCTTCGTGAATAAATGTGTTATTATGATTTCAAAGTTATCATGATTATGAACCACGTTGTCAAAATGTGATATTAAAGTTATCAAGTCTATGAAAGTGTTTCAACTAGAGATATGGTCTTGGAATTTCAGTTTTATGATATTAAAAAGTATGGAATTTAATATGATTCATAACAACTGTTAGATACATATTCTGTGAGCTTTTAAAATCGTGACAGCTACGAGCTGGTGATCCATTGGGTATGATTTCATAGTCACAGTTATGCTAAAGTCAGATTGTTAGAGTTATATAAATCCAGAGCTTTCATAGTTTTAAGATTTTTAAGGGTTTTAAGGATTTTTCAGAGCATTAAGGGTTTTTAAGAGTTTTCAGATCTATTTGATTCATGTACAAACTAGTTTAGACAGTAACTATAAAGAAATAGACAGTGAGTTAATGGTTGAGGGATCGTTGGCCTTGGTACCAAATTGTCTGCTAGATGACAATCTCGCCCCCAGAGTATTCAAAAAATGGAACCTAATTAGGTGTGCAAATTCAGGACCTTGTGAGGTACCCATAGAGATCAAAGAAATTTAGAGATAATTATTATTATTATACTATATATAAATATAGCCAAAGATTACTGTTTCTCAAAGAGTTACTGTACCACAAGTTCAAATGAATTTGTGCAAGAAAATAAATTTAGAAATGTTTGTTTATGAATCTATGGAATGAAAAGTGTTTTTCAAGCAAGCTATGCACGTAAATATCAAATGATTTATGTTTGTTGCATGTATATTGTATTATGTATATTTCTTGGACATCCCATGTGGATTGTGGGTAAGAATTCATTTACTGAATCCGTTGACTCTCCCTCTCCCCTCTTGCTTACAACCACAGGTCCCATTGTTGCATAGCCACCAATACAGTAGTCCGCAGCTATCCAGCGGTGAGCTTTACGTTGTAGTAAGGCTTAGCTAGATTATGTTAGAGTTAGACTGCTCCAACAGATATGTAGACAAGATCCAAAGCATGCACCCTATTTTGAAATATTATAATTATTTTCAAAGTTTATGTATCTCCCTATATATTTTTAGAATTTAAATATGAATTAGAAATGTAGATTATGGTTAAAGATTTATGTAGCTATCCAAACATGAACTTATGATTCAGTTTCAAGTGTTAAGCTAATTTTCAGAGTAAGATTAAGATGTTTTCAAAGCTTTGTATATTAAAACATTTCAGACTTATGAATTTGGATATAAGGTTTTGGATAAAGATTTTAACGAAACTATGCCTTTTAGAATGAAAATTGTTATTTCATTCATTAAAAGTGATACGTTACCCAGAAGACTTATGTGGGAATGAGATTCCTCATGTGCTGGTTATGTTCCCAAATAGAGTCATGACATACTCCCTCCGTTTCAGAATAATTGTCATTTTTTTACTTTTTCATATTTCAGAATATCTGTCCATTTACAATATCTAGGTAATATTTTTTTCTTCCATTTTATACCCTTAGTATAAATATGTTAATTAAGTAATCAACACATTTATCAAGAATGAGTGATAATAACTATATAAGGATAGTTTTGTCAATTTATATAGTTTTCTGCATTTACCAAGTTGATTTTTTGTTTTTCTCAGTGTGTATTGTTTAATTTTTGTAGTTATTCTGAAACAGAGGGAGTATAGGTACTCTTGCCATTTATAGTGGTTCCAGAACAATCACCTTAAAAAATATTCTTTAGTTTTACATTTAAGAAGATAGTTGAGAATCACATAATTAAACAATGACAGAAATATCAGCAAAACTGGAGGCAATAATACTACCTGAGTAAAGCTAGTAAAGAAAATCTTGAGAGACAATATATATGTTACCAAGGCTCCAGACAATATTCTTCTCATGGCATCATCAAAGAAAAGATGCATCATAGAAATTAGTAATCACAGTGAAGGAAATTTACCCTTTCTTGTCTTGGGTGGTTTCATACTCCCATGGGCAACAGATGATGAAAAACGCCTTTTTGCAGATACTTTTGACAGTTTCTCATCCTTCTTTGTGGATATCAAAGATGAGTAAAGAATAGCATCAACAGCTTTACGCTGCTGTTTCCTTTTTGAAATTTCAGAAACTCTACTTTGAGGAGGACCTCTACCTTGATCATCTGCATCTTTCTGTTCGCAACAGCCTTCCACTGAGGAAGCAGAAACTTCTTTAAAACTACTTGTATCCCATCCAGAACACATACTAAGTCTTTCCAACTCTGAAAGTTTTAATGCCTCGTGCCTGCCACCTGTCTCTTCCTCTACATGGTCTACGTTGTTCCTTGAATTCTGAAATTTTGACTGCCTCTTACCCAATATCGTCCTTCCCCTGTTAATCTCTATTTTGTCTTTGCCTTCTCTTCCACTTTCACAAACCTGCTGATCTATGGAATTAAACATATCCTTCTTAATGGAATTGTGTTCATTTTGGGAACTCCTTTCCTTACATAAAACATCTTTTTCCAAAGCTGAAAAAGCATCCTCACCCCTTTTACCCTTATTCTTATCCTTAACTTCTGAAGCAATATATTTCTTTTTCCTCTCGAAGGCATCCTTGCCATTGACCAATTTTGATACGTTCCGACCATTATCCTTAATATTTTTCTCATGCTTCAGTTGTCTTGGGTCATTATCAGAATTCTCCAAAATGCATTTATTTTTAGAAGCGGTTTTGAATATTGAATGATATGGCATTTTTGCAGTCACGATCAAGTTTCTTTCTTCAGCATCCTTCACAAGAGCAGCCCAGTTATGGTTTGTCTGTAAAGTCCTTGCATTACCAAAAATCCAAAGAGACAACTTGGCCCTTGTTAAGGCAACATTCATCCGTCTTACATCCGCAACAAATCCAATAGAGCTTGAGCTGATTTCAGATGTAGCAGTGCTCAAATGAACTGCTCTTACAGTAGAAAGTACCAATATATCCATCTCTCGGCCTTGGAAACCATCGACAGTGTTAAATTCAATTTCAGCTATGCTTGAAGATCCGAATGCATTAAGAAAACGAGATCGCAGAAGAGAAAGTTGAGACTTGTATGGAGTGATAATGCCAATTCTTCCACCAATAAATTCAGTTGGGTACCTTAGGAGGTATTCATAGAGTTTTGTAAGTCCTCAATCGAAAAAAGGAAAGAGAGAATCAGACATTAAATTTGTACCTTTTCTTAAAAAACCTTAGCACTTCAACTGCAGCATCAGCCTCATGTTCATTACAAAGTGACATTGCACCAGTGTTTTTCCCACGAACCTCCCTACCATCAGCAACATCATAGAATACATACGGTCCAAGACCATTGGTTTGATGAAATGGTGCTGATTGGCAAGACATTTGGCTTCCATTTAGTAACTTATTGTCATAGAAATGCATTGAAGGGAACTTGCATATCTCTGGATGCATTCTATACTGCCATTGACAGAAAAGTCATCAAGGTGGGGATTCAGCTTTCAATCATAAAACAGGACAATGTAAAATATAACCCACCTTGCCTAACAAAATTACGATATAAATTTACAATGAGAGGCTTAGGAAACATGATATGTAAAATACAAGCTGTTAAGTGTAAAGGAAATTGATTATCATATACAATAACAAAGCATGGTTGACCAAATGGCCTATAGTTCAATCCTTACTATCTCCGGTGATTGAATTCAGTAAAGAGTAGCATTGGGTTTTGATTAATGGAAATTCCTACAACAACCCCCAAGATGCGTGGGCACAAGAAGACCAGGAAACAGCACCGTGACAACAAAAAAAAAATGGAGCCTCGGAAAGGAAAAACAAAGGCACATAGCCAAGAACTCTTGATGCCTCTTGGCTCTCTTAGGTGACTAGTCAAAAGGCACATAGCCAAGAAGTGTGGGGTGAAGGACGCATCTCAAGCTGCAAGAAAGCACAATGTCCCCCACTAGTTGGAACTATGCTTAGTGAACAGGAAGAACTTTAGGTAAGGGAACACTCACTAAGGCTGCAATATCTTAGAAAAAGGTTCACATTGAGACGACGGGATAAGGAAATTTGAGCTTCCCATGAAGACCACATACAATTCCTCTCACCACCGACTGGCTATAGCCCCCTATCATACTCTCAGCTCTAGAACAAGGAAACCTTCATCATGGCAAGCCTTCTAACCAAAGTAGCTTCACTTGATCATGCATTAACATCATGGCCACACACACGTATGTATATATATATATATATATGTTAAGATATGAAGTCATTCATTTGTCTTATTCCAACAACTTTTGCTTTTGAGAAAGATGATTGACATTGCATTAGAGCCTCTATGTCGAAGTGGTCTAGAGTTCAAGTGCAAAGGACATCTGCATTCCATGCTTCAAGTCCAAAGGGCTCTCATGTGAGGCGGCCGGCTTTTTGTTTTTTGGGTTTTGTTTCCTTTTTTTTTTTTTTATGTTAAGCTATAAAGTCATTCGTTTACCTCTACCCAACATCCTAAACTTTTGAAAGAGAGTGTCTTTGAGAATATTTAGGGGGTGACTCAGGTGAGAAGAATAATTTATTATGAGAGTGAAAAGAGTAAGTTTGGGCTGTATAGTTATACATGGATAGTTAAGATTAAAAGTTATTTAATAATAGCATGATCAGTTAAAATAGTCACATGTCTTTATGTTTTAATCTTGACTATTCATGTAAGATCCAACAGTCAAGATTTACTTCTCTCACTTAAGTCACTCCCAATATATACATATATTGAAAGTTAGAGGAAACAATATCTTCTTTAACCAATAATAGTAAGTAAAAGGAAAACGTGAGTTCTCTATTCCCTTTGCTTACAGACTAACATCTTATTATGATAGATCACTCCAGTCCCCTTGCACATCCATCCACGTAACTCCCGAAGGAAAAGCATAAGCAGTTAACGAGTAAAGTAAAGAGCTGACAAGCAAATTTGAAGATTGAAATTTCCCCTTCAAAATTCCAGGATTTATTTCAGCCAAATACTAGAAAAACAACTAATTGCTTTCTTCAAAGTTTCTGCAACCGAAGAAAAAAAAAAGGATCCAAATTCCAAATTCAGGACACTCCCAAGTGATTAATTACTTTTTGCATTGGAAACATTAAATTTCTTAGGAAATAGCTAACCATTAATTACCTTTACTTGAAAACATACATGTATTCTGTTAGAATTTGGGAATATCTATAATTAGGAAAAATATATATTTGTAATTATAGTGTATTTATTGCACAGTATCTATATATACTTTCTCCGTTGTGTAGTTGAAAAACACGGATTCCTTATGACTTTCTCTCTTTCTTTGTTTCTCAACATGGTATCCAGAGCCTAAGTGAGAAAAAAAACCCTAATCTGCGCTATCAGGGGGACTTACTGTCCTTCGGTGAAATTTTTTTTGGCCATTGTGTCCTCTTTCCGTTTGCTGGCTCCTTTTTTGTTTCCCTCCCTACTGTGTCCTTACTTCCAGCCGCTTCCGCCACAGTCCACTGTTCCTATTCACACTAGCGAGTTTTTCCGGCGACGATTCCACCCTCTAACCCCACCCCCAGCATCTCCCCTCCTTGCGTGGCCAAACCATAGTGGTCCGGTCCCAATCTGACTGTCGATGCGCCGCCACTTGCCTCTGCTGCCCTGCACGGCATTGGTCACCCGCATCCCTCTCCACCGCATTTGTAGGCGCGTCTAGTGACTTTCTGGCCGCTTCCACCGCCACCGAACTAGCAACGCCCTCCCCCATCTAGATCTACCCACCTTTTTGCCATCCGTGCACTTTGTAGAAGTCGTATTTTAAAAATACCGCTTCCACCCCTGTACTCTTGGGACCCATGGCTACTAGCAACTCTTCCTCTGAAAATAAGGATGTTCCAAAGACTGAGTCTCCAGCATTCGCTAGTTATGTTAGTGTGCCTCTTTCCACCAACAAACTTGACGGCAACAACCATGAGACTTGGGCATCTGACATCAAACTTTGGTTGACGAGACAGGAGTATGCCGACCACCTCACCACGAAGGTTGTAGACATCACGGTGGCTAAGCGCCCCCGCTGGGTTAAGATTGATGCCCAGCTGTGTAGCATTCTCAAGTCCACCATTGCTTCTTCCATCAAACAGATCTTTCGGACTCATGTCACTTGTGAATCTGTTTGGGCACAGGCAAAGACCCTCTTCACCAATGACACTCAACGTACCGTGTTTGTCAGGATCTCATGCGTATCATTGCTCCTCGCCAGCTTGATGGTTCTATGTCCTCTTATTTGGATAAGATTCACAGTGCTCTCCATGACTTCAATGAACTCTTGCCCCCTGCTGATACCCCGGAGAAGGAATTGGAGCAACGTAGCTCTTTCTTTATGCTCATGGCCTTTTATGGTTTACCTCCCGAGTACTCTGCTACCCGTGATCAGCTTCTGAAATCATCGACAATGCCTGCTCTCTCCATGGTGTCTACCTTTCTCCTTCGAATTCCTGCCAAACCACCCATTGAGTTGCTCTTTCCTCTGGCTTTAGTTGATAACTTTGCACTTGTCACACAGAGTGCCAACCGTGACCGTTCTCGGAGGTACCGCCGCAAATGTGATCACTGTCATAAGCTAGGCCACACCATTGATCACTGTTACACTTTGCATCCTCACTTGCGCCCTACTGTTAATGTTGCCTAGGCCAGTGTCCCTGCTCTCTTGGATTCACCTACTCCACATCAACCGTCTCCAGTTAACTATGCTGATTTTCTGAAGTGGTTTTAGCAACGTCAGAACTCTGGTTCCCCTACCTCTGTTGGACACTGTGGTAATTCTTTTGCTTATCTCTCTCTGTCGGCTTCATCGGGTCCTTGGGTTCTTAATTCCGCCGCCACTGATCATATCTTCGGTAACAAAGCTTTATTTTCCACACTTTCTACTTCTGGATATTTACCTATTGTCACTTTAGCTAATGGTTCCCACATACAGTCTCGTGGGGTGGGCACTGCCCATCCCCTACCTTCTATGCCAATTGATTCTGTCATTTATGTTCCTGGTTTTCCATTCAACCCACTCTCTATTTATCGGTTAACTAAAGCCCTTAAGTGTATTATTTCATTCACTAAAGATTCTGTTTACTTGCAAGACCGAAGCACGCGATGGGCGATTGGCACTGGATGTGAGTCTTGTAGCCTTTACTAGCTCTGCCCCCCCTCAAGTGTTTGCTCCCACACCACCGATTCTCTCACCCTCCACGCCCAGTTAGGTCATCCCAGCCTTGCCAACTTGCAGCGCATGGTGCCTAACCTGTCCAAACTATCCAGTTTGCCTTGTGAATCGTGTCAACTTGGGAAACATACGCGCAGACATTTTCCTAGTAGTGTTAGTAATCAAGCTGCGTCTCTCTTTACTTTAGTTCATTCAGATATTTGGGGCCCTAGTCGCACGGTGCCTAGTTTAGGATTTCATTATTTTATTACTTTTATTGATGATTATTCTCGTTGTACTAGGTTATTTTTACTAAAACATGGGTCTGAATTGTTTTCTGTTTTTAACAATTTTTATCAAGAAATAAAAACCCATTTTGGTGTTCCTATTCGTACTTTATGTAGTGATAATGCAAAAGAATATTTGTCTCATGATTTTCAACAATTTTTAGCTTCGCATAGCATTCTTCACCAAACATCCTATGCTCATACACCTCAACAAAATGAGGTTGTTGAGCACAAGAACCGTCATCTCATTGAAACAACACATACTTTTCTTCATAATCATATACCTTTTCGTTTTTGGGAGAATGATATTTTAACTGTCTGTTATTTAATTAATCACATGCCCTCTTCTGTTTTTGGTTACCAAGTTCCTCATTCCATCTTATTTTCCCTTGACCCCTCGCATTCCTTTCCCCCGCATGTTTTTCGGTCCACTTATTTTGTTCACAGCTTAACTCATAGTCTTAACAAACTTTCTGCACGTTCACTTAAACGTGTTTTTCTTGGTTACACTCAGTCTCAAAAGAGTTTTCGGTGTTTTTCTCCTACTCTGCGTTGTTACGTCGTCTCTGCGGATGTTACCTTTCTTGACTCCATTCCCTTCTTTGAGTCATCTAACCATGCCACCTCTCTTGCTTCTGAGGAACTCCGACTTCTTGTGATCCCTATGTCTTTGCCACCCATTATCCTTACCCGTTCACCCCCCTTCAGGTTTACCATCGTCTAGCCCATTCACTAGTTGAGCCTGTCCCACCTCAGACACCCATTGCACCTAACCAGCAGTCGCCGCCCGCTCTTGTTCCTTCCTCCGAGCCTGTCTTGGCTGATGCGGACTCTCCTCCAGTGCCCGATCCTTTGCCGCCTTTGATCCTGCCTGTTGCACCTGAGCTTCCCCTTGCCTTTCGAAAAGGTATTCATTCCACTCATAACCCATCTCCTCACTATACTGCTTTGAGTTATCACCATCTATCTTCTTTGTATTATGCTTGTCTATCTTCTTTGTCTTCTGTGTTTATTCCGAAGACTACAAGTGAGACCTTCTCCTATCTTGGGTGAAGACAAGCTATGATTGCTAAGATGTGTGCACTTCAAGACAGTAGTACCTGGGAACTAGTGTCTCTCCCTTTGGGTAAATCTATGGTTGGTTATCGATAGATTTTTACGGTTAAGGTGGGGCCTGATGGCCAAATCGATCATCTTTAGGCCTGTCTTGTTGCCAAAGGGTACACTCAAATATTTGTTTCAGATTATGATGATACTCTCTCTCCTGTTGCCAAGATGGCTTCTGTTCGTCTGTTTCTCTCTATGGTTGCTATGCGTCGTTGGCCTCTTCATCAGTTCGATATTAAGAATGCCTTCCTCCATAGTGATCTTCAGGAAGAGGTTTATATGGAGCAACCTCCTGGGTTTATTGCTCAAGAGAAGTCTTTTGGTCTTGTTTGCCATCTCCGAAAATCATTGTATGGTCTTAAGCAATCTCCACGGGCTTGGTTTGGAAGGTTCTCCACTGTGGTTCAGCAGTTTGGTATGACTTGAAGTGAGGTTGACCACTCCGTGTTTTACCGTCATACTCAAAGAGGTTGCACCTACCTAGTTGTGTATGTTGATGACATTGTCATTACAAGGAGTGACCCTAATGGCATAGCACATATCAAACAACACCTATGCAATCACTTCCAAACCAAAGATCTTGGCAAACGTAGATACTTCCTGGGCATTGAGGTAGCTAAGTCCAAAGATGGAATAGTTCTCTCTCAGAGAAAATATGTTGTTGACATTCTAGAGGAAACAGGTTTACTTGCTACAAAACTTGTTGATACCCCTATGGATCCTATTGTCAAACTCCTGCCAAATCAGTGAGAGCCTCTATCTGACCCTGGAAGATATAGAAGACTAATTGGGAAATTGAACTATCTCACAATTAGCCATCCAGACATTTCTTTTGCAATAAGTGTGGTTAGTCAATTCCTAAACTCACCATGTGAAGCTCACTAAGATGTTGTTATATGTATTTTGAAGTATGTCAGGAGCCCCAGGGGACGGTCTTATTTACGAAAATAAAGGACATACTGAGATAGTTAGGTATTCTGATGCAAATTGGGCAGGGTCCCTTTCTAATAAGCGTTCCACTTCCAGATACTATATACTTATTGGAGGCAATCTCATATCCTAGAAGAGCAAGAAGCAAACTGTAGTTGCGTAATCTAGTGTCGAGGCAAAGTACCATGCCATGGCCTCAACCACGTGAGCTTATCTGGCTCAAGCAACTCCTCAAAGAACTTCAATTTGGGGAAACCAAATTTGGGGAAACCAAGGACATGTCACATGTTTGTGACAATCAAGATGCTTTACACATTGCCTCAAATCCAATTTTTCATGAGAGGACCAAACACATTGAAGTTGATTGTCAATTCATCAGAGAAAAGATTCTATCTGGAAACATCACCACAAGCTTTGTCAATTCAAATAATCAACTAGCAGATGTTCTTACTAAGTCATTGAGAAGTCCTAGTATAAGTTACCTATGTAACAAGCTAGGTACATATGATCCATATGCCCCAACTTGAAGGGGAGTGTTATAATCTGTGAATATCTGTAATTAGGAGTATTATATCTGTAATTAGGAAAAACATATATTTGCAATTATAGTGTATTTATTGCACAATATCTAAATATACTCTTTCCGTTGTGTTGTTGAAACACACGCATTCCTCATGACTTTCTCTCTTTCTCTGATTCTCAACATATTCATTCCCTAATGACTATATATATAGTGCTGCTGGTTTATCTATACCAAGCAAGCACCTATTGAACCCAAGCATTTCAGGCACACTTGTTTCACTTTTTCTTCTCCTTCTCTTTTATTTCTTTACGAATTCATAACACCAATACATAAAATGCATATGCCATAAGAAATAGCTGCCATAAAATGTAAAAATAAATGAGCAGTGATTTCCTAATGGAGTAACTCATGACACATGTTTCAGCCTATTATTCATTAAACCCCTATCCCAGAGAATCAGATTTTTTTGCTCGTTTCAGCATCTCTCCTCAATCCTCAGTAACACATAAAGTTGCATCTCAGCACTTTTCTGAATTGATTGATCCAATCAGACAGGACCAAAAATAAAATAACTTGTTAGGATCATGTGCTAGGACCCAGCAAACGAGGAATATCAAGCCTACAATGATTGCTCTCACCTAAATACATGGCATGCAACGAGGGTTCAAAGTAATAATGCAAACCACATTTTAGGATCAGGTCTAGTGGCAAACTATATACCTGTTCAGTAAGCATAATAACAGGATGCCCAGCCCTTTGTAAACGTTCAAACATGCTGCACTCATAAAGAAATTTACTTGCAACATTTGAGAGGACAGTTGCAGGAAGCTGCTTTGGATCACCAACCTTAAATAAATAGCATTGGTCAGTATAACTTCTTACCCAATACAAGAAACACATGTTTTTTAGTACGCATACCATGATGCATTTGGTTCCATTTGACTTTAAAAGCTGAAGAGGAATGAGAGTAGCAGGCTCTAAAGCCTGTAGCAACACAACACGTCAGAAGGCATAAAAGGAAACCAGTCGATTGCAGACAAATTATTTACAGCAGAACAAAGATATATTTACTTGGGCAGCTTCATCAATGACAACAGCATCAAAGAGAGTACGTTCAGATGGACCCCTAAACTTGGAGTTTAACATTGTCTCAAAGCAAACTCCAAAAAGGTCACCACCACAGCCACTTAATGTAGTTACCACTATTTCAGCTTCCCTTAGAATAGATTTCCGCAGCTTATTCCTAAGAGTCCTGGTTTCTTCATTGACTTTCTTCTCCTGAGCCTGAACATTACTAAGATCTTTATATATTTGTCTTTTCTGTTCATAAAGTTTACGCAGCTTTATTTCAATTTCTCCATCAGCCATTTCCTTGTCATCCCCCATATGAGAGTCATCATGCAGGTGAGTTTTAACATTAGAATTTCCATCCCGTAAGTTAGCACGTTTGGCTTCATAGAACCTAATGGAATCAACTAATTTCTCTAAATTAGACCGAAGCACCGCTGACAAATCTACCTTCAAATCATTCTTCCCATCATTCAAATGCATCCTCTGTTCCGCCACATGTTGGTCAACAAGTGTATCAATAAAGAATGGTAGTGAATTTGCATGGACTGTTTTTACATTTCCAACCCTCACAAGATAAGGTTTGTACATTTTCCCGTTACCGCCATAGAGACCATGGCTAGAAATTCTTGACACCAACTCATCCACTGCAGCATTAGATTGAGCACAGATAAGCACTCTTTGTCTTGCACAATTTCCAAAAGATTTTGATGAACTTTGGACATCATCTCTCAGTTGCCTTGCTAAGGCTGCATCCTGCCATGCCCTTGCAGTGGCAGCACTCTGGCTAATTTTTCGACTTGAAAAGGGAGAAAGAGAACTTTGGTTCAAGTTTTCATCTGAAGGACTATTAAGACAATTCATCTTCTGTGGAGCAGAGGCTAGAAGGGCACTGACAATTGCAACAATAGTTCGAGTCTTCCCAGTTCCTACATTTACATAAGCATACATGAAATCCTGAGCTAACATCATCACCAAAATTATGATAACTTCCATGTATAGCGAGATAGGGTGGATCAAGTACCTGGAGGACCCTGAATAAGAGATAATTCAACATTTTTCTTTGGTTTCACCCTTCCAATAGCAACACTTATTGCCTGAAGTTGACTGACATTAAATGATGACTTCAGAATTCGCTGCAAGGACTGGCACAACTTATTGAGATCTACTTCTTTAGATTTATCCAGAGAAAAAGAATCATTGACAGGATTTAATATGACTGGAAGTAAGGGGATGCCTTTTACTGATGACAATGCATGAAATTCTCGAATTTGTGGGGTAATGCTCATTATACGGCATGCATACCATTTACTCCGTTCAGTGAGATTCCTTCTAGCAAGATTTAAACGTGAAGACCCATTCTGAAAATAGAACCTGATAAGAACAATACTTAAACTTCTTTTATTGTCTTTGTCACGCCTTTCCACCTGCAAACACATATTGATGACTGCTTTAGCATGACAGATTTATTTGGCTGCTTGTTTTCAGTTGCATTGCTGAGCAATACCAAATGGGTTTGAGATTAGCTTGAGCCACATTTGAGAGACAATATAACTTATATTCATAAAAAAAGGCAAAAATAAATGCAAACCAACTTGGACATTAAATGATACAATTCGCATTTGGCAATCCGCCAAAATAAACTTTACAATTTATGAATTCTACTTACCAGTGTAACAAGATGGCTTATTATTCAAATGCTTTTACTTCTGATAGGAAAGATTCTAAGGATTTAATTAAGATATCAGTAGGATTCATCAAACATGGTTGATGAAACACTTGGGTAAAATTCTCAACAAAGCAAGATGTACCATAAAGTAGAGCCATATGTCGAGAGTATTTGTGAGAAACACCAAGGCAATGCTTGTCTGAGTAGGTGAAAAATATGAAAAGTAGTGATAATGGAGTGGGATAGAAAAGATTTAACTTTTCAGCGTACTAATTTCTCACTTGGATAGAAATGGCCAAAACATTGATGTGGGCTGAAGAGATACGTTACACTTTCAATCTTTCTGTGTTTTATCATACCAAGAATGCATGAAGTAATTTTTCCTTCAAAATTTTCAACATTCCCATTTTCCACCTACTTAACAATGCATAGCCTAGAAAACTTAACCCTAGGATTTCATAGACTCATAAGAAAACCCTTTAGATGAAATCAGTCACAAATGGATGACAGCATACCTTTCCAACCATATGAACATCCTGAGAAGTTTTTTGTGGAGGATCTTTTGTTAGCAAAAGAAGGTCATTTTCTGAAAAGCTCTTACATGCTGCAGAATCACCATGATCATGGACAAAACGAACAAGATGAAAATCATCAGTTCTCTCCACTGACATCACATAAAGGCTCCCATAAAACATCTCCTCCCATGAAGACATCTCAATAAAAGTATTCTGTAGCTGCACTTTAAGCTCCTCCAAAACCAATGGTCTAAATATCTCCATATACTGTTCAGGTGACTGAAAACAAACAGGAACTTCCTTTAATTTGCTACCAGTTTGGTTTTCATCTTTCCTTGAGGATGACAATCCGACTATCGTAAAATAATTTAGTTCAAGAATAGGTTTATACCAATCATCCAACCTAGGTGGCTTAAATCTGTTCATCGGGTCCTCTAATTTATGGAGACAGCTAGATACGTTCTCAACAGGTGTTTTGAGTTGAATAACTTGCCTTCTCAAAATTGATGTAGGCTTTGGCACATGCAACTGGATACGCCCCACAGATTTCAATGCAGTCTCCAGCAGATCATCTTCAGCATCCCGAAAACGACTTAGCATTTTATTACTTTTACTTGACCTAGTATCATCAGTTTTGGGAACCATAATGCTGCAAGCTTTATTCAATTTTTTAACTTTGACAGTTTCATCAGAAAATTTTGTCAAATCAGCCCTATCCTTGGATTTTGAGCCTACTTCTTTGCTATGAGTGCCAATGCCTTTTGAATCAACAAACGAAGGGGCCACAGGTTTAGCATGCAAATTACTAGAGTCTTGTCTCTCAGAAGAAAGGATAAGAACATCAGTAATAATCTCTTTCTTGACCCTATCATTGGAATTTTTCAGGTGTGAAACATTGTGTTTTGCAAGGCCAACATTCGGCAAACTTTTACCAACATCACAAGACATTAAATTGTCATCAGACATGTGGTTGCCTGCCTCATTATTTGATATAATGACCGTACTGGGAAACACTTTCGGTTTCTCTTCGTTGTCTGAAAGAATAATTACATTCTCAGTGCCTTTTTTGCCAGTCATCATTTTAGAGCCAACAATTTGTAACCCTTTATCCTCCATGGTTGAAAAATGCAAATCTGAAGTAAAACAGTTCCTCTTAAAAGGCAAGCTTTTAGACACCATTGATTTCGGCTCCATATTTGCCTCCTGAGAATTATAAGAAACTTCCCTAGATAGAGACATGGACAGACAAGACACTTGTTCTGTCAATTCTTCCAAAGAATAACCATCTAAATCAGTGGAAAACACAAAATATTAGAGATATGGTACTCACGGATAACAAATTCAAACATGATCCCATGAAAGTACAAAAACAAAAACTCACCGCTTGAAATAAGATTTTCAATGGTCATGATTGTTGAAGCAGAAGTTTTATCACAAGAACCTTTGAAAAGATTGAGTAAATAAGTTACTGCACGCTTCCAATAAACAGTAACAACTCTAAGTGATGACTTTCCCCACTGCATGAGATCATGAAGCCACTTGAAATCCAATTTATTTTGCACAAGCATTGTGAAATTTCCAGCCTCTTTACCATTAAATATGCCCTTATTAACAAGTACAGGTAGAATCTCGAGTATCCTAACACAAGTCATCTGAAATAACAAGGAACTATGAAGGTGAAGAACTTCCTGCTTCTAAAAGCAAGATGGTGATCTGAAACAACAATCAAACTGTAAAGGTAAATAAGAAGCTAGCATTAAACCAAAAAGTGATCAATCATACAGTTATGTCCCTGTTTGTTTGAGCTTTTTCTAAGAAAACAAATGCTATTTTTAAATAAAAGATATGCATAAATAAGAAAAATCTTTCAAAATCATAAACCCCGATAAAAAATAAGAAATAAAAAATAAAACTGTTTTAGTGGTTTTTTTTTTTTGTAAGCTGGAGAGAATAGCTTCTGAACAAAGCTCTACGAAAGACACATCACAGAAGCACCTTTTTTACACTTGAAGTCTTAAACAAATGCAAATCTTTCTTTATAGGAAAAAAAGTTCACTAAGAAAGAAGAAAAATACAAGGATAGGAGAATAGGATGTCCTCCATTAGAAAGTAACTACAACAAAAATTAAGGATGTCCCCAAGAATACCCGCAATAATAGCAGTGAGCAATGGCAGCCTAGTCCCTATGTAGATCAGTTACAGAAACCCCCTTAAAGCACCTATTTGCTGAGCTCCAAGGAGAAGCCAAGATCCTTATTCTTTCCCACAACAAATCTAATTACATTGAAGCAATTTGAAAAGCCTAAGCATGTCTCTTTGAAAGGACCCCAAGGTGGCCATTGTATAAGGTAGAAAGAAATTTAAGAAGACATTCAGTGAGGAGAATAGGACAGAGAATGAAGGGTCCTCTAATGTGTAACCACCTTGCTTGCCTGGCGGAAAAAGGGGAGGGGAAAATCCTGTGGAATTTGGGAAAGGGAATTATCGTATGGGTTGTGGGAGCGCGGTGGGGGGATCGGAGGGAAAGGCTTATAAGGTACTGAGCTCCTTCACTGGCTGAGTTTCTTTCTTCTGTTTTCTTGTATTAGGCAAGCTAGTCTTCATCAGAATCAGCTTTGTTACTATAAATATACAAGCATTTCTTCTTCAATCTACAGTTCCATTATCAGTATCATACCAATTGGTAACAGATCTCCCAAGGAGCTTTGGGATGGTGAAAACATAAATTGCAATGGAGGCAAGGGCTGAGTTGTTAGAAAGGAGATTGGCAGATGCAATCATCAGGAAACCACAATTGCCAAGTCAAAGCAAATGTTGGTGGAGAATGAGCAGATTTTAAAGAGGAGTAGGGGTTATGTGAGGGGCTGCTCACAACTACTCCAAACACTAAAGGAAGAGAGGGCAGGAGTGGGACAAACGGGACACTTGATCCACTTCCATATGACCTAGAATGATCTCCACGACGTAGGGGAGTCAACCCCTGGCTTGCTACGAAGGAAATAAGCAAACGGGGGATAACCCACCTTTGGAGAAGCTTGAGGCCAAGAACATTGTAGATGAGTTCAAAGGGAAGATTTGTGCATCCCAAATCGAAGCATCTACATGACAAATTGTGGCTCAAGGACTACGATAGTCGCTGACCCATCTAGACACGATAGTGCATGAAGGGAGAAAGAAGCGAAGATGGAGAGGAGAACCCTCTCAGGGGGTGTAGCACAATGAGGGAGTGAAAGCAGAAGGAGCTGAGAAGGGGGGAGGACATGATGAGTACAAAGGAGAGACATGGGTCAAGGAAGAAGGGCTCTGGGGTCTAATGATACCAGCCAAGCTTCAATCACAAAGCTGCCGAATCTACTTGAGCCATTGAACTACCGAACTTGCCGAACCCAAAACCTATAGTAGCCATTTCCACAATGAAGATGGAGATGGAGGTGGAGGTTTAGTGGTAGAAGCAGGCTTCTGCAAAAAGAAGAAAGCTTCTGCAAAACAATCTCCAAACTGCCACTTGAAAAAGGCGAAGGAGAATTATAGCAAGGTACGAGGAGATGAGGGGCACACATTGATGTCTAGTTGGAGAAGGACATGGGGAAGAGATGGAAGGAAGGGTAGGAAAGACATTTCCAAAAAAGGGGTCGAAATGTTAACCTAATGGGCAAGCCCAAACCATAAGCTTATGGAAGCCCTGCTTGAAGCGTTTGAAGAAAATGCCAAGTTAAGGTATGGCCCACCTATGGTTAGAGTGGAGAAGATGCGTGAGAATATCCAAGCCAAAAAAAAGGAGGAAGAAGAAAGTGAAAATGGTGATGGCAAACATAGCAAGACAAAAGGGGTACCACATGTGGAGGAACCTCTCTTTGAAGACCCTCAAGTAATTGCTCTCTTCCCCCTCCAATTTTTCTTCCAACTTAACAAGTTGGTTACACACTAGAGTACACCTCCTCTCTCCTATTGTCCTTACTTAAGGTCTTCCTAAATTTCTTTCTACCATATATAATGGTCAGCCTTGAGGTCCTATCACTAAAATTAAATGCACAATGGAATCCCAAACACTATAGTTCCACTCTTCCGAACCCTTTAAACCTTAGTGGCACATGATCTTGACCTCTTTTCTTCTTCCAAACCCTTTAAAATCCAATCATCAAAAAAGAAACACACCTTATATCTCAACCACTCAGTAATTTTTTTAACCAGAATTGAAAGCAGCAACTAAAACTGAAGCATTAAATCATTTAAAACAAGCAATGTTCATTCATAAATATTGGACGGTAGATACAAAGTATGTTACAACTTGTTTTTGGTGACAAAAAGGAACATAAATTTCATGATTGGATTCCATCAAATGATAAAAACATTATGCTATGTGTGCTTTTAGATAGCAAAGTATTTTTCAAAAGAAAAACTGATAACCAATATTGAAAAAAAATTATGCTATGTGTGCTTTTAGATAGCAAAGTATTTTTCAAAAGAAAAACTGATAACCAATATTGAAAAAAAATTAAAGGGATAATACCTGGCAAAGATTGTAATCAATGAACTCCCTTCCTTTTACCAAGCACTTACAACACATAGGCCATGCCATTTCAGATATTAAGCAAACAAATGCTTCCTTTGTTTGTAGTTCAGCATCGGAAACATGTTTATCAATCTCCACAGTCAAAGAATCAAAAGCTGGCTGCTTCAAAAACCCGCCTTGTGAATAAAATTTTGGCACGCTCAAGTCACTATCCATATTTCCAGGCAACTCTAGAGAAGGTAAGCCCATGTCTTTGAGTAATTTGCATAAAAGAAACCAAAAGTGATGTAAAGTATGAAACTTCAACAGGACAGAATCCAATTGGACCTAGCATGCAAATAAAATGAAATTAGTAAAATTTCAAAGATAAAGGGAACCAATCAAATGACAGCTAGAACAGAGTCAATTTACACCAAACCATTATTTCCCGCAATGCAGAAGCATGTCCACAAAACCAAAAGATAAACAATTCACCTAATCTAAATTGTGGGGTAGCTTCAAAGCTACATTTTAAAGGTTTTTGTGATAGTAAGGAGGCTAGAATTCTGTTAGATTATGTTGCTTTTACCAGTTTCATAGCATGTTTGAGGCCCAAAATAATTGCATACAGTGACGATTTATGTGAACATAGAAACTTCAATCCACAAGAAAGACCCCGGGTATCTGAAACTCGTTCCAACACAGACTTTCCAAACTGTCTGACATCCTGCATGGGAAAAAAATTATATATGAAGTAGGCTGTATTCAACAAATGTTAGAAACAATGAGGACAAAACTCATCACTTTTCAACAAGGATAATAGAAAAGAATATGATCTACAAGCTCTACACAAATTTGGCATATTACATCATTTGGATCCAAAAGTGAAAGTATCAAGCTTTCACTCATGAGTGCTTGCCAAGTCCACTGACTTTGAATTTCTCCTTGACCCATCTGAACTAAAAAATATGCAGTTAACCTGTGATGCAACTCCAAATTAATTAGTCAAGAAATTTTTTTGAAAATTCAATAAATTGAAAACCCACTTTTGACCTATGACCACAAGCTGCTCAAACTTTGATTTAGTACAACAAGAATATAAAGTCAAGCTAGTCTTAGGCACCTCGTAAATGTTTTAATTAATGGAAAAGACATTGACAACACTTCAACCGAGTTTTTTGATTTTTTTCCGTCTCCACCATCATCAGAACCAGTTGGAACCCTCCACCCAAATGAAGAAGAAATTTCTGCAGCATAAGATGAGAGCCAAACTCTGACTGGAAGCACCATTTCTGCACCGTTCTCATGTTCTACCATTGGAAAACGAGATCGTGCCCAGAAAACAGCCTGGCTAAATGAACTTGGTAGGGCTGAGGGATTGATATCAACTAAAACATCAATCCATAACATTGGAATGCACATCCACTCACGGAACTCTTGAGAAATTATTCTAGCCTGTGCAGTGAACTGACTCCAAGAAATACTATTATCCTCTTCAAGATTTGGAATATCTGGCATCCAAATATCATCATTTTCATCGTCCAACTCAATGACCTTGTTTGTCATGACACTATCAGTGTTTGAAGTTGTGCAGCAACTCAGAACTGAGTTTACTAAAGCAGCAGCATCTGATACTATGATAGTCTGTATAAGGTCAAAAGCAGGTTGCCTTAGAGAATTGTGAAGAGAGGAGTCCTTCAGAGATGACACAAGTGCAGGTCCCCTGTTCAACACAAATGTTGAGAAAAAATCAGGAAACTACACTAATGAATAAAAGGTTAGTTCAAGAATATCATAAATGGTTAGGTTTATCATTAAGCTCATCCATATTATATTCGCAGCAGCAGTTTAGTATTGAGTGCTGAGACATTTCAGCGAGAAAATAACATCCAAAAAAAAAAGAGGATAATCTTCCAACCCCTAATGTTGTGGCAATGAAAATACAGCATAAAAGAGGGCCAAATATTGTGCTAAGCCTCACCAAAATCATTTTTATGGTTTCTACTGATTTTCCCAGCAAAATAGAATGCAGTAACATGAACAAGCTTCAAGGGATGTTCTAATGGAGAAAAGGATACAATCCTATCAGGATACCATAATGCACACATAAGGAAAGTCCTAGAAGTATGTTCCCTTGCTTGTGAAGTTTTCATATGCCTACAAAAGGATCTGTTATCTGTAAAAAACATACAACTTAAATTTTTAGTAAAAAATGTTGTCCAGGGGATTTCCTTGTGTCCTGGTAAATAATAGCAGAGTTTCTGTTCAGTGCATGACTGCATTGTTGAATTGAAGACAGGAAGAACATTTTTCATCTTTCAACAAACTATGATTAATAGGTCACTAATTTTAATTTTTTACAAAAAAAGGGGAAAAACTGAGAACATACCACATATGTGCACACTCAAAAGGAGGGCAAGGTGGGTTCATCTTGTAACCTCGGTGTACAACTAGAAGTGCTATCTGAAAAGACAATATTGAAATATATAACAATTTAGATAAGCCAAAACAATATGCAGCATTAATTACTAAAGCCGAACAGCCAATCACTAGCCACACATTACATAGAGCCATCATGCAAAATTCTAAATGCAATAACCTGATGTGCCAATTTTCTTGTTAGACTACTGAAGTTACTGCTCACTGGCACTTGATGGAGGAGAAAATAGAGAAAATGCCTACGTTGCTTTTCATGTTCACCATCTTGCAAAGCTTCAAGAGACTGAAACATGGGATCAAACGTGGAAAAAATATCAACACAAGAACAAGCTTTCCTTCCTCCCTGCACTCACGCATGCCAAAACCAAAGAAACAAACACCAGATCACTATGCATACATACCTGTAGAATGGGTTGGAAAAGACCAAAAATATCTTTATGGATTTTCTCATTGCGAGTATGGAAACATTGACCAAGTAGAGTGTTGCGCATTACACTTGGAGACAATGTAGACCTTAACCAAAGCTTACAACCTTGAACCAAGACCAAATAACATAAGAAAATGTTACCCAAATAAATATGAATTTGAAAAAAAGTGGAATAAGAAAGGGACAATACAAACCAAGCATTTCAAATAGTAGTCTCAAGCAATTAACGGCATGTGAAAATTCAAGAGAATCGCCACTGATATGATTGAGTACAATATCAAGAAAAAAGGGATATGGTTCCAATATCCCTTCTTCAAAAGTTGGAGGCTCCAGGAAGCTAAGCCTTCACAAAATTTACATAAAAAGGTACCATGAAAACAATAGCAAATAGAAGAGTGCATAAGGATAGAAACTATTCAAACACACTTCTTACAGGGATTTGATGCCAATCCATAAAGACACACGATCCAGTTGGCCTCTCGGTGCTGAAGTATCCAAAGCCAATGGTAAAGCATCAGCCTCTAAACAGCCAATAAATTTCTTAAGCATTGGCTGCAAAGGTTCCAAATCTGTTGCTCTCCTACACACAAACATCGATCATTACCCAAATGTCTAGCATCATAAAAGTATATCTGAATACAGTGACAAGTAAGAGATAAGCAATGAGGTTCATTTCCACGATTCCATCAATGATAATAGATAATATACCACCTAGCATGCATCTGAACACAAATTCTGTCTTCATGTTTTCTATATCCTTTTTCAATAAAACAAGGGCCTTGTTTTGAGATATGATATTATTAAATTATTTTTCAGGGGTTTATACACATGGAGAAGTTGCACTCAGAAAACACAGCTTCCATGGGGCATCATCAACTTAAATACAAAATCGCAATTAGTGAAGCTGAAGCTCTTTCATGCCATATTGCCAACCAGTAACAGGTACCTCAATTTTCCCATGGATTCAGCTAAGCGATATCCAACAGAACGAACACTTCTCTTGCAAAAAAGTAATGCATACACTCCCTGTAAGAAAATGAGTTTTCCATGTAAGCAATCTAAAATAGTGAATCTACAAGCAGAAATTCAGTAAACAGCAGGTATGAAAAAAAATACCGGAAACTGCTGATGCCCGGACAATGCCAATTCATGCTTACTATCAATAGCTTCAACAAATATCTCAAACTCAGTGAATAAAGGCAGATAATCTAAGAGGATTGGGAACATCAACACCTGAGTCAAATAATGGGGGAGGAAAATGAGTTTATATACTCTAAATTCCAAATTAGAAAGTTCATACAAACAAAAGAAAATGAAATGGATATAAATAAGAGCATAATGTCTATTTTAGAACCAGATGAAATCCACCAAGTCCCAATTTCTAACAATATTCAATCTACACTTCTCTATGAACTTTTCAATCCAGCCAATATATCAGCAAATACTGGTGCATACCTTGTACCTTTAAAACTACAAAAACTTTCAGTTTTATGCTTAAGAAAGACAGAGAACTATAGCTTTGCCTTTTATTTGATCCAACAAATGAGCAACATTGCATGACCAATGAAATATAAGATCAAAGAACAACATAAGCAATTACGTGGCATTCTCAAATCTAATTGAACAATCTGAACTTAAGGTTACAATTTGCAGCTATTTGGAGGATAAGTAAATGCAAAATTGAAATGGAAAATAATAGCAAAAATATCAATAGTACCAAAAATAAAACAGATATCTAATAATATAACTAGAAAAACAGATACCCAATTTGGATGCAACAACACAACATATTTCTTGTACTTTTTCAGTAGCAACAAAAAAGATTTACTTATAGAGAGGAGCCTTGTCAGAGGATGCAATTCCAAATTTCCAATAAATAGAATGTATAATACTATTGTATCAAATACACTGCCTGAACTGGGGACAGAGGAAAGCAACAGCCAACAGGAAGCACACCTCATACAAAACATTAACAACTTCAGCATTATCACGTGCAGGGTCATATTCTTCCACTGATAATTTTGTATTGATATCTCTCAAGTGTGATGTCACCCTCTCATTATCAAGCTTATGCAAGACATCAAGAAGAGGACCAATAGAACTAGCCTCGTACTCCATATTATACATGTCTTGGGCTTGATGATGCTGAGAAATGCATTGAAGGCAATTCCGCATTTCATCAGATATTCTCTTCCATAAACACCTGAGGGGTGAATCTTGACGGTCATCTTTGAAGTAATTGTAAAAAGTCTCCAATAGGGGTGCCATTATATCCCAGAAGCCACACCAAATATGACTTTCACTAGGCAAACAAATTAGAAAATTAAACGCATCTGCAAACCTGACAATAAGCAAAGGTGTTATGGAAACTATGCCAAGCTCGTAAGATTGAAACCACCAAAGTCCAAAGCAGCACTGCCCACAGTTCCTCAACAAGAACATGACTTCATTCCTTTAGTGCGGGAAAAATAATAAATCCCAATGATCATTCATTTATGAGAAGCTTGCAAGTTACAAATATGACTAATTACTATGTTTCATATACAATTTAGAGTTTCATTTTTTATGCGCTTACAATGTAAAATAATTCACACTATCAGACAATATAATTTGAGAAAAATGTCAAATTATCGCTCGCAGTGTAAAATTGGGGTCAAATGCATCGCAATAAAATCCAACACTTTATTGATTATTTAAATTCTAATTGCTTATCCACTGCTTATTCTGGGGAGGGAGAACAGAAATGCAAACGAAAAATAGAGCAAACATCTCATTTAAGAATTATTACTCTAAATTTTGCTTTACTTTTATCAACTGGTTGTCAAATAATTTCCATTCAAGAAAACAAGTTCTAAGAATTCGAGAAAGAGAACATGAGGGGAACACCGAGGTTGCAACTCTATGATTAGTAAAACAAATACGGATTAATTGATTGCTAGTTTGTAACTTTAATTCATCATAGTGCGGAAGGCAACAAAAGTAAAAGGAAAATTGTCGGTAACCATTGTTCTTTGTGGAGGTGGAGGCGATGGCGTTTGGAGGGATCGGCATTATCGTAGTCATTGTTCTCTTCTTCTCCTTGGATGCCTATCCACTGGTCCAGTAGTTCCCGCCTAGTCGCAAGTTTGTTCGCCATTGCTGTGGTAGGGTTTACACTTCAAATTCCGATTCGCTTAAATACTGAGGCTTCGATGATACTAATAACAATTGTAATACTCGAAAGTTACGCTCAAAGGGAATGGCCGAAATTAGGTCGATGTTTCTTTTCGATCGAGTTCGCGCCCTCCATATTTACACGATGAATACCTTATTTGGACCAGCGTTTTGTCCGTCAAGTCGTATTATTTATTTACTTATTTTTAATACTAATATGATAGTATTTAATTTGTTGTTGAAGCCATCGGAAAAACAAAAGATGAAGTACGAACTATGGGGAAGAAAAGATGAAAAAGGCTAAGGGTGTGTTTAATTTGTAGAAATATTTTTTGTTTTTATTTTTTGAAATGGATTTTTATTTCCAGACTTTTAGAATTTAGAAAATGTATTTGATTTATAGAAATAGACTCTATTTTAAAAAGGTGAAAATAATAAAAATATGTTTGGTAAGTTTATTTTCAAAATGTAATCTTTAAAATTAAATTTAAGATGATTTTAAATTCTTTTTTTTCTTCAAATTAAAATTCAAGATAATAAAATCACGTTTGTTATTAAAGAATAAAAATTATATATATTCGATTTGTATAATATTTATTAAAGTAATAAATAGTTTTATAAAACAAAATTCTTTCTAATAATTCTTTTACGATACTTTCTAATAAAATCACACTCAATGACAAAATTTGTTTGAGTAACTAGGAAAATTTTCTACTTGATTTTGTCCCTCCTTCATTTATAAGAAAAGGAACCGCATTTCATTTCCTAAAAAAATAAAAGAGAAAAAAAGGAGCAGAACACAAATATATTTTGGATTCAGGAAATCTTGTTGTGAAAGATGCAAACAGCGGGGAGAACCTTCTCTGGGAAAGCTTTGATTACCCTGGTGACACTTTACTTCCAGGAGTGAAAATCAAGAGCAATTTAGTAACAGAAGATCCTAGTGTTGGGGCCACCAATATCATCGGTACGCGATCTCGAACCAAGTTATTAAATCCCACTCTGCAACAGTAATAACAACATCCATCATCACCTCTGCCTACTGCCATTCATCCACCTTGACCACGACCATCATCTTTATCGCAAGCAGCCACCACCATCCGCTTCATTAACCTGTGATCCGCTTCATTAACCTGTGATCCGCTTCATTAACCTGTGATCGCTGCCAAGATCAATGTCAAACCATCACAGCAACCACCACTCATCACCATTCCCCCTCCGCCAATCAACACCACAACATTAATTTTGACCTTGATCAACACCATCATCTCGTAGCCTGCAACCGCTATGTATTGCTTGGCACGCCACCTCCATCCTAGTCACACTGTCATAGGCCCATTCTCATTGCTATGTGCATTTGTCACGTTAGGTACACATTTTTGCTTGAGCGGATTCGAACTAGGTGGCCAAAGAAAAGAAAATCATGTATCCAATATTTATAGTTATGCCACCGTCTTTCCAAATGAAAACATTTTCAACCAAAACCAAAGAAAAGATTGAAAACATCAAAATGCTCTTCCCAAAATTTTTAGAAATTTTGAAAATATTTTTTGAAACTGACAATGAAAAGAGGCAACCAAACATGTTTTCAATGGTACTTTTCAGTTCTAGTGAAAATGAAAATAGAAAATACACAAACCAAACACCCTCTAATATATGTGCTTAAAATGTTTGGAACGATAAAAGATAAATTCATTCAAAAATCCCTTGCATAGAATAGTAACATAAATAATACTACAGAGACAAATGGTAAAGATAAGTTACATGAACACAAAAGAAAAACATAAACCAAAGAAACCAATGCATAATAAATTGATAGTAATTAGAAAATAAAATAAAGAAGGTTTGCTACAAGAACAAAACTCAGCTTTATCTTTCAAAGTGCATTAATAAAACACTTTTTCCTCTTTGCCTCACCCATTCTTTTACACTCATTTCCAATTGGTATTCATTGACATACACTAATGCGAATCTCGAGTGAGATTACAAACATAGATGATTGGTATTTGCAATTTTAAAGAGGGAAGAAAACAATTTTAAATGGTCTATTCATGGTTGGTTACAAATGGTAACTACAAAAAATGTTTAGTTTGTCTTTTACCATTTTATCCCCTTTTTTAGTTGTGTATTATTAATTACAGGGACAAAAGAGGAAAAATAAATTTGGACACCAAATGGGAATAATTCCCTTTATTATATGTATAGATGACTATTTGAAGTAATATATACATCTATATTTATGCATTTATACATATCTATAAATCTATAAATATTATAAAGGGGATTCCATTTGGTTTGGTATCCAATTTTACTTTCCTAGTTTGCCTATATAAGAGTCATTCTCTCCAATAGTAGCGTTAACCACCCATCTCTTTGTTTAATAACTTCTCACGGGGCTAAAGGTGTAACTTCTCATGTCCAATTATTTAATTTTACCATTTTGCCATTCTAACTTCATTTTATACAATTCAAAAATATTAAAAAAATGATGGTTTAACAAGTGGGAGGATGAGAGTTACCTCGTTTTGGGGACAGGACTTCGAAAGCAATCTAATGTGGTCCTTCCCGGATGTCTTGATTGTGCTTGGAAGAAAGGTAGTGTTACGACCTGATCTAGGAATGCGATCGGCACGTGAGAAATCTTATTCCCATGTAAATCTTATGACTTATTGATTGTTTCTACACGCATGCTCTATTCATAAAAATCCATTTAAAACATAAATTCATTTCCCACATATACAAAACTGTTCTCTAGAAACAAGATAGTCATATATGAAATCTTGTAACAAACCTTTAAAGTCCAAAATCACATAATCATTTAGGTAGCATTTGGTAAGGGGGATCCCGGGGGGGGGGGGATGGGAACAAGAATACAGGGATAGTAGAGACGAAGACATAAAAGATATTATTTCTGTATCATGTTTGGTTGTAGAGACGGGGATAGATGTTGACTGATGGTTGACTGATGGCCTGACCACCACTGAAAATTTGTGTCTCTGTGTCCTATCCCTACCGTCCCTACTTTTTTGAGGGACAAAAATACATGAAATTTTTATCTTTGGGATAGAAAATTTTTCTGTCCCCATACCCCGTCCTCCTTACCAAATAGCATACAGGGATAAATTGTCCTTGTATTTGTGTCCCTGTCCCCCTTACCAAACGCTACCTTATATATATAAGCCAAGATATACTTATCCAAATGTTCAAATCATTATATACAAACCAAAATATAATCCTGACATGCCAAATGCAAAACGAAACATGCTTTAGGTCCAGATTCTACCTGCAATGCATTGGAGCACTCTTAACCAAAATATCAGACACTTCACCTAGTGAACTCAGCAAGTGGAACCTAACGATGCTAGGAAGAAGATGGTTGCAAGGTATCCTCAGCAAATGCTGTATCTGTATATAGAAAGGAAAATAAGAGTGAGTTTTGTTACTAAAACCCAGTGAGTGAGTCCTCGCCTAAAACCCCCCTTCTTGGGATATCAAGGAAAAAGGCATACAATAATAATAATAATAATAGCAACAATGATAAGTAAACAGACTTCAAAATAGTTCAATATATGTGTATACACATAACATTTAAAATAACCTTAAACTACTCTGATTCATAAAGAGAAATACTTAGAACATGATAAACACATATACACAAAAGCTGAAATAACTGTTTATAAATATCCACATTCTCTATGGGCACATCACTAGGTCCCGAACTTATCTAGTTTATGGAAAGTTTGCCTCCATGGCAGCTTGACATACCATCTCGGTGGCAGCTAGGTATGCCAATGTTAAGGTTTTAGGGATTGCCTCCATGGCTACTTAAAGAATTGCCTCCGTGGCTACTAGATATACCAAGTGCCATATTTCATAAGACTGCCCTCAATGGTCGCTTGGTACATTACCTCCTTAGCAATTAAATGTACCAAAGTTACTACCCTCTAAACACGAATCATACATAATTTAACTAAAAAGGGGTAAAATTAATAATAAACTCATGAATCCTTGAATCTCTGACAGTCTGATATTAATATAACTATGAATATGGAATCATGTCTAAGGGATCACTTTTTATAGACATTGTGACTGCAGAAGGTCACAGTATATGTAACCATCAATTGTTTTGAATCTCATGAACCAAAGGATATCTGTGCTCTCAATTTTTCAAGCTAAATTCCACACTATGTCTTAAATTAACATGTCTTTCTCTGAATCCTTTTAAAGGTCTCTATCTTATGGCTCCTCCATCATATAATAGTGCTCAGCATTAGAAATTCATACAATCATCATAATAGCCCTAAATAATGACAATCATAATCAAACTTTTCATAAACTCATGTCAACAACAATATTAACATGGTTTTGCATAAACCATATAATTCATGCTATTCTAAAATAATAATATCATAGATCATCAAAAGTCACAAATCTTTAGACATTTAACACTAAAATCAAGCAGAAAAGTGGATTTTGATGAAAACAACTATAATAACAAACATAAAGATCATAGGTGTGAACCCACCCAATTTTTTATCAAGTCGCAAAAAAAAAATTTACCCAAAAATTATTTAGAAAAAAATCTTTTTTTTGCCCATGTTTAATAATCAATATTTGCCCAAATGTTTCCAAAACAATAAAAAAAAAGTTGAAAATAAAAAAATGACAATAAATCTTCTTTTTTTAACTGATTATTTAGTATTCATTAATTAATTTTAATCTGATTTATTTTATCAATTAATTCGATTTTCTTTCTTTAGTTAGTGTCAATTAGCATCAATCATCTCTTTCACTAATTTCAATCAGATCAAATTTTTTACCAATTGCCATCAGTGTAGATATATTATGTAATTAATTTGCAGTCATTTTGATTTTGTATATAAGTTGGCATAACTTTTTGTAAAGGGGGGATAGTCACAAAAAAGACAGCGGCTGCACCATCATCACAGAACGCTCACTCATCACTCTCTCACCACCACAACCTGTCACAACCATTATCACTCACCTTAAAACACCTTCATTGATCACCATTATCATCACGACCTCAACGTTCCATCACCATGCTCCCGAGACCCACCATCAACCTCTTCCTCGACGTCGACTTCATGAAAATCGCAACCCATACCACATTACCATTCACCACCGTGCACAACCAGCCTCCAAGTGTTAACATCGAAGTTGACGTCGGCCTCGTGCAACTTCATGCGTCGTCCTATACCGCGCTGCCTCAGAAGCTATCGTTAACGCGCAGAACCGTGAAGCACACTGCATCCTCATCGCTCCGCCGCGAGGGTGGTGCTATCATGACACAACCACTAGTAGTGATCGTTACTTTCCAGCCCCTTTTACGTGCTGTGAGTTGTCTTTGTGAAACCAAACCTTTCATTTAGATTAATTATTAGGTTTTGTTTTTTCCCTTTTTTTGGTGAACAGGTATTGTACTTCTTTGCTTTCCTGCTTTCTTTTTATTTTTTATTTGTTTAGGGTCAACTTATTACTTCTTAGCATAGTTTTGTTTTGGGTTTATGTCACGACCCAACCTAGGCCATGACCGGCGCATAGAGAACATTTTCCCTAGCCAGCCTTAACACACAATATTTTATAGAAAAACGGACAGAGTCTCCTCTGTTTTTCGGACATTCCCCAAATACAATATAACCTGCAACATTTTCAATTAAAATTCCAGCAAATGAGCATCAAGCATTCTCAGAATGCGCCCTTCCAGTATATAACAACATTTAACGTAGTTCAAAACATAATATCAATTTAAGTTTACAAATCATTTACATAACATAATCTATATGGCTAAGTCATAAATTCTCAATCATATCATAATATAAGTCCGAGAACCCTGCCTATGACATATGGAGCAACTAATAGACTAGACAACATAAAGCTCTAACATAAAGGCCTTCTCAAGAAGGCTCACCAACTTGAATTCAACTAGTGCTGAGCCGGAGGAATAGAACTAGAACCAGCACCAGCACCTGTATCTGAAAAAAAAATGGATAACAACAGGGTGAGTTTTGCAACTCAGCGAGAGATAGGATATCCGTAGTTTACTAAATACAATCTTAAAACAATATAAACATAATAATGTACATATACTCATAAAACATATATATATAGCTATAACATGAGATATCTTGAAAACATAACTTTACATAATCACATAATTCCAAGTATAATGGGGAGATTATCCTAAGTAGAACAATAACAAGTCCAGACATGACTCAAGGTCATGTGCGGGTTAGCACCACACCTGCTAACTGGAGTTGGCCCATAGCCATACAAGTCCAGACACGACAAAAGTCATGTGCGGGTTAGCACCTCACCTGCTAACTGGAGTTGGCCCGTAGCCATATACAAGTCCAGACATAGCTGCAGACTATGTGTGGGTTAGCACCACTCCTGCTAACTGGGATTTCTCACGGTGCACCGAGGCTAACGTCCCCGCCGTTAACTACAGGTTCTAACTATGGAATTTTCCCAAATTACTCTAAATCATGCATATTCCACTTCTAAGATATTTTACAACATAAAAACCATCCTCATGTATAATATGCATAATAGACATAAAATAACTCAATTTTAGTAATTAACATAATATGCTCTAAAAATATAAAATTTGTTGCAATTCAACTAAAAGTATTTAAATAAGCATAATAATCATATTATGGCATCCAAATACAGATTTTTCATTTTAAACATAAAGCCTCATTTTCACTAAATAATTATTTTCTTCTATGTCAATATACTTTCAGCTCTTCATATAATTTTATATTGTTTATCATGCATAAAGTAACCTACAGATACACTATCTACTCACAAATACTGGTTCAAAGAACCGAAGATCAACACCTTTAATGTCACCAACGCAAGTGTTGTTGTCCGATTGCTCTATCGCTCTAGGAATAAGACAATATGAATATTTATGAGCTAACTACACTATCAATTAACATCAATTTACGCTAATTCACTAAAAACCCCCAAATTCAAGGGTTCTAAAAACCTAATTTAATCCAAAAAAATTTATAAATTTCAATAATTTAAATAGAGTATGGTAGAAGCTTACTTACCACTTGGAGAGTATAATTGGTGAAGAAAATCACTTCCAAAGCTTCTAAAATATTCAACTCTCTAATGGAGTTTAGAGAGAGAAAGTGAATTTGAGGAGAAGGAAAAAGAGAGAGGAAGTGATGGAGAGGAGGAGGAGATGATGGTGATGGAGGAGGTGGTGTTATTTCTTGAAGAAGGAAGCAAAAAAAATGAAAAAGAATTATAGGAAAGGAGAAGAGAAGCCACGGGGAAGGAAGAAAGAAAAGAAGAGAAGAAGAGAAGAAAGGGATGAAGGGGGGTCTGAAATCATACGGGAGGAGAGGAAGAGAATTAAAAGAAAAAAGAGAAACCTATGGTGGTCTATACCACTTAAGGTGCACGGTGGTCCTTACTTTTTTTTTTTTTTTAACGGTCTTCACAGTTTACAAGGTTGATTGTTTTTCACCATTTGAAAACATGTCCTTTTAGCATTAATAGGCTTTTGGTTTTGGTTAACTTTCGCCCTTTTGTACAATTTTTTTAAGATAAATTTTGACCTTAGAAATTAGAAGTATGAAAACAAAAAAGATAAAAAGAACATGTTTGATTTATTTTTTTTTTTTTTTTGCAACAATTAATAGTCATGATCGAGAGGTGATGTCTCCTTTATGTATTGTTGAATTGTAAGTGTTTATTAAATAGTTTAGTGCTAACTTAAATCCTTTGCAAAAACATATTTCTTTTAAATAATTTGTCAGCACGTTTTTTTTTCTTTCTTTTAATTGAAATTCATCGAACACACAAGTATTTTTTAGAAGAACTATGTGACTTTAAGTTCCTTATTGCACCAAGTGATATGTAGGAGCAGATGTTTTCTGTCAAGCTAAAATTAATTTTTCTTAAATTTGTTTTCTTTTCTTTTGTAAATTTTTTACTAAATCCTGTAAATATTTTTTTTTTGCTTTAATTCTTTTGTAAGGAAAATAAAATTGTTAAAGTTATTGTTTAATTTGCACAACGAACTTTGAGTAACCATTGAAAGACGGATGTATTAGAGATACAGTAACATTAAGTTTTTATCCTTCCCTAATTATAATTCGAATCCCGAACCCAATTTTATCTTAAAAAATCAGTTTTGTTAAATAAAAAGGGTTTTCCAATTTTTACCTATAAATAAAAATTGATGGCGACTTCAGTGACCCTTTGAAAATTAAAATCTTTTTCTCGCCATGGCGCCTCCTCCGGGATATTGTGATAATTCGGTAACTCCAGTGAGGATAGTTAGTAAATCAAGCCTAATTAAGTGAGTTGTACAAAAGAAGAAAGTATCTCAAGCTTTGTCCAACAAAATTTTTTTTTTCTTTTTTTTATCTATCTTTTAGGTTTAGTATGCGCGTGTCCTGCTAGTATCTTTTGCTTGCGTACATCCAGAAACCCAATATTAAATGCTTGTTCAAAACCAACCAAGAAAGAATATTTGTTTAAAAAGCCAATACCAGATAACGTCCTTTAATTTACTTTTGTATATTTGTCTTCCTCTTCAATTTTAGAATGTTTTGGCTTAAAGTTACATTTTAGTTTGCTAAAAGATGAATTAATAAATGATTAAAACTCAGATTTTTTAAAAAAAAGTTAATTTAGCCGTGACAGCTTATTAATCTTATGTTTTAGAATATTTTAGCTGTGACAGCTTGATATTTTAATATTCCTTTTAAAAAATAAAATCAATCGACTCACAGTTCTTTTCTATAGAACTATATGACTTTGAGTTTCCTATTGTACCAGGAGATACGTAGGAGCAGACATCCTTGTCAAGTCATAATTAAATTTTGCATAACTTTTGCACTATCTGTAAATATTTATTATTTATAAGAGGGATTTTTTTTTATTTGAGTTAGCTCTCGGATTGTTGAATATTCTTTTCACATAAAGATGTTAACTTAGCCATGATGGCTTGATGGTATTGAGAAGCCTTCCTTATCCTTTTGAGGTATTGTGACGTCTCATTTTTATTCATTGTAGGTATTATGACACCTACTCAACGTTTCCCTATCATTTTGAGGTATTGCAAAGCCTCATTTTTTTATCCATTGTAGGTATTGTGACGTCTTCCTAATCCTTTTGAGGTATTATGACGTCTCATTTTTTATTTATTATAGGTATTGTGATGTCTACCCAATATTTTGAAGGTATTGTGACGTTTTTCCTATACTTTTAAGGTATTATGATGCCTACTTATTATATTGAAGGTATTGTGATGCCTTCCATTACAACGCTAGCACTTTCCTAAGTATTGTGAAACTTAGGTTGGATCATTGTTGCCTTGTACATAAGTTTTTTTAAAAAAACAAAAAGTTTGACTCAAACAAAATTGGTTACTTTTACTTTGCTTGTCCTTTTAAATTAAAAGGCCAAGTAAAGGAGGCTATTGTCAGCACTCAATTTTTTATCAAGTCGCAAAAAAAAAAAATTATCCAAAAATCATTTAGAAAAAATCTATTTTTCTTTGCCCATGTTTAATAATCTATTTTTGCCCAAATGTTCCCAAAAAATTAAAAATAAAAGCTGAAAAATAAAACAATAACAATAAATCTTTTTTTAACTGATTATTCAGTATTCATTAATTGATTTTACTCTGATTCATTTTATCAATTAATTTGATTTTATTTCTTTAGTTAGTGTCAATTAGTATCAATCATCTTTTTCATTAATTTCAATCAGATCGATTTTTTTACCAATTGGCATCAGCTTAGATACTATGTAATTAATTTGCATTCATTTTGATTTTGTATATAAATTGGCATAACTTTGTAAAAGGGGGACAATCACAAAAAAGACACAACGGCTGCACCATCATCACAATACGCTTACTCATCACTCCCTCACCACCACAGCCTTTCATAACCACCATCGCTCACCTTAGAACACCTTCATTAATCAGCATTATCAGCACGACCTCGATGTTCCGTCACATGTTCCCATGACCCACCATCAACCTGTTCCCCGACGTCGACTTCGTGAAAATGGTAGCCCGTACCACATTGCCATTCACCATCGTGCACAGCCAGCCTCCAAGTGTTAATGTCGAAGTCGACGTCGACCTCGTGCAGCTCCCTGTGTCGTGCCATACCATGCTGCCTTAGAAGTTGTCATCGACGCGAAGAATCGTGAAGCACACCGTATCCTCATCGCGCCACCATGAGGTTGGTGCTATCGTGACACAACCACAAGCAGTGATCTCACTTTCCAACCCTTTTTACGTGCTGTGAGTTGTCTTTGTGAAAGCAAACCTTTCACTTAGATTAATTATTAGGTTTCATTTTTTCCCTTTTTTGGTGAACAAGTATCGTACTTCTTTGTTGTCCTGCTTTCGTTTTATTTTTATTTGTTTAGGGTCAACTTATTACTTCTTAGCATAGTTTTGTTTTGGGTTTATAAGGTAGATTGCTTTTCACCGTTTGAAAACTTGTCCCTTTAGCATTAATAGGCTTTTGGTTTTGGTTAACTTTCAGTCTTTTATATTTTTTTTAAAGATAAATTTTGACCTTAGAAATTAGAAGTATGAAAAAAATATAAAAAGAACATGTTTGATTTATTTGTTTTTTTTGTGCAATAATCAATAGACATGATTGAGAGGTGAATGACTCCTTCATGTATTGTTGAATTGTAAGGGTTTGTTGAGTATCTTAATGCTAACTTGAATCTTGTACAAAAACGGATTTCTTTTAAATAATTTTCGAGTTAAAATTCCCTTTACAAATAAAACCAAACAACACATTTTTCTTTATCTTTCTTTTAATTGAAATTCATCAAACACACAAGCATTTCTAGAAGAACTACATGATTTCGAGTTCTTCATTGTATTAGAGGATACATAGGAGCATATATTTTCTATCAAGTCGAAATTAATTTTTCCTAAATTTGATTTCTTTTATTTTGTAAATTTTTTTAATTAAATTTTGTAAATTTTTTTTTTGCTTTAATTCTTTTTTAAGGAAAATAAATTTGTTAAAGTTATTGTTTAATTTGCACAGCAAACTTTGGATTATTGTTGTAAGACGGATGTATTAGGGGTACAGTGCGATTAAGTTTTCACCCTTCCCTAATTATAATTAGACTCTCAAACCCAATTTTATCTTAAAAGACCGGTTTTGCCAAATAAAAATGGTTTTCCAATTTTTACAAATAAATAAAATTTGGTGGCGACTTCATTGATCCTTTGAAAGTTAAAATCTTTTTCTCATCACGACGCCCCTCCGAGACATTGTAACAAGTAGAAATGGCACCAATTTCTTAAGCTTGGGGAATGAAGAATTCAAGATAGATTTAGAGGAAATTAAAGAAAAATGAAGTTTTGGGGTGAAACAAAGAAGCTGTTCGAGCTAGTTAGGGGTGTGTTTTTGGGTGTATGTGTGTTCTGGAACCCAAAATCCGGGGGGGGGGGGTTATAAAATTTTGACCGTTATAGTACTCACCAGGGAGCATAAAATCTCCACCTGCACCGCTTTACTATTTTTTAACTGGAGCGCTACAGTGCTCTCTAGAATGGTTTTTCTCCCAACTTTGACCTATAATTCAAGTGTTGGCGTATACTGGATTGGGTTTTCTTAATATTCACTTATTTATATTTTTCTTACATTTCTTAATTTTAAGTCTCCAACTTTAAAAAATAAATGTGAACAAAAAAATACCCCCAATTTAGATTCAAATAAAATATCATAAAAATCAAAATCTCACTAAGTCAAAATCCAAATTTTGGGTTTTAGTTCATATTCAGGAATTCATATGATTTTATAAACTTGTGGGCTAAAAATGAAATGCTTAAAGATTTCATAAAATTCATTACAAATAATTTTTTTAATTCTTTTTCTCTTGGGAACAGTTATCGAAATTTTTTATCTCAAGAATATGGTTCTATCACAAAGCCCTCCAAGGGCGTTTAGGGTCCAGACTTAGTGAAATTTAGGACCCGGAACGACAGATAGGGGTAACTGACACCTTTCCTAGTTCAAAATTTATTTTTCGAACCTTTTAATTTAAAATTAGGGTATTACAAGTAAGGGGTACCTCAAGGACTCCACCTAGAGAATGAGTAGGTATTTAAGCAAAGTGAGGGTACAGTAAAAAGCACATGTCCATACCTTGCAACCTAGGCGATATTTATAGGAGGACTTATGGGGTGATTATTGGGGATCAAAAGTGTCTTCATGTTTGATCCCCATATCCCACGTTCATGGTGGAGGCAAAAGTAGGAGAGATGTCCTAGAAGCTGCGGCCACGTGTCTTGGGCTCTTATTCTCAGGCCAGACAGGAGTTATGTCCCTAGGTTCAACCATATTAGGCCTCCGTAATGGGCCTTTCGATATAGACTGGACATTGGGTTACTATTGTCCATAGTAGTGCCCCCAGCTCGATTTCCAAGAGGACGCTCTCGAGAGTCGAGCTCAGTTGTGACGGCCATTAAGGTTGCACTTCGGAAGGTGAACTGTTGCATATTTGAATTTGAAAAACCATGTTTCCCCTTTCAACCATTGTGCCGAATCGTGCCAAGCCTACGGAGTTATTGCTCGTCGCCTTAGTGCTAGTGCGTTTTCCATTTTTGCGACCCTACGAGCCTAAGGAAAAGACTTGTTTGTCCCTTTGCAATCCTTCCTTTGCCTATCTTTTTAAAATAGATGTTCCTCCCTTTGTTCATATTTTGTTCACTGTTTCTACATTGGGGAAACTTTGTCAAACTGCCATCCTTAACAATGCTTCTTAGCAATGTTATGCTTGTCTTTCTTTAGTTATTTGGTTAACCATATTCGTATGTTGCGCCTTGAATGTTGCGAGTTTTTAGGTTATCACCACCGCATTGCTAACTGCAAATGCTTGATGGATTATGATACATAAACGTTTTGTTGGGGGATTTGCCTCTGTTCAGGTGCATTTTTGAAAGTGATTGTTGGCTTATCACGTTAGTTGGGTAGTGGCTAGTTGGGAAACCACTGTAAGGAGAGTGTCATTTGACTTTATTTTTCACAGATTGTTGTGCGAAATACTCATAGAGGTGGTTTCCCCTTGCAAGTATTTCGATGTCTGATTTTCGACATGGGAAAAGGAAGGCATATCAAGACTACAAAGTTCCTCTTGTTCTTGACCCTATTCAGAGAGGGCTGTATGGATGGATAGATGAGGAGGTATTGCTCATTCCATCTTTTATTCAGGAGAAGCACCTTTCGAGGTTAAAAGAATGTTTGGTCTTGATGAAACATGGGGAGTCAGTGTCACGACCCGATTTGGGTACGTGACCGAGACGTAAAAATCGAATTTTGACATAAGCCTTGCAACCTGGGTTTCTCTATACGCACAACTAATTATAAAATTATAAATTATTTAAAATAAAACTTCTTTTTCTACATACAAATCACATGTTCCCCAAATTTAAAATAATCAAAATGATTAAAATAACTCAATTTGAAGTCATAATACAACATATAAATATAAATTACTCTGTTTCAAAGATGTCCATGAAACCAGTACAATTAAGTCAATAAACCTAAAATCTGAATATACTATCATAGTGTGCAAAATGCAAAACATGATCTAAGGTCCGAGATCTTGTCTGCAATGCACTGGAGCACTCTAAACAAAATTAGAATGCCTCACTCACGTAAAGCTTACTGGCCGAACTCTACTGCTGCTAGGACAATGGCGGAGAAGAATCTATAGTAGCTACGGTATCTATAATAAAGAGAAGCAAATGAGTGAGTTTTTGTTCAAAAACTCAGTGAGAGAGCTCTTACCTGAAACCCTCTTTCATAGGACACCAAAGAAGCAATGCATAAAATCATAATAACATTAAGAATATTCTAAAAGTCCTTTTTAATCAAGTTTACATATATTTAATTATAAATGTTCAAGCCATCATTTTACGGACTCAAAAGCGATAATTACTTTCATACCTAAAATCATACAAGCTTATAGGGTAGTAGCTCCTAGAGCAATAGTAATCTCTGCTCTATAAGTGCTCAGTTTCTCGTAAATAAGAGCCCCTAACTGATATTTTAATCGTTCCTCGTGAATCACGTCCCTCGTGGACTAACTTATTGTGTGGACTAGCTCCTTTCTTTGCTCTACTTGGTGAGATTGCCCTCAAGCAATTTGGTATCAAGGTTAACGATTAATTCCAGCCGTTAACTCGCTGACTGTTTCTCTATAGCTATCATCTACACTAACTAAATAAATTCATGTAAGTCTGAAAACTTTTAAAACCTTTTTATTCTTTGTGAGCTCTGAATCTATCCGATTCTAATAGTCTGACCTTAGTATAACTGTAGCTATAAAATCACGTCCAAGGGATCACCCTTTATAAATATTGTGATTTCTAAAACCCACACAATATGCAGCCATCAACTGTTCTGAACCTCATTATGAAGATTCAAACTCTAAAAACTTTTAATTAATCATCTAAAACACAATTCAATTATTAAGCTTTTCATAAATTGGAAAACTCAATATCATATTTTGAAATTACAGGGTTTGAAACCATATTTTCAATCTCTTTCTCTAAACCTCATATTTGGTCATAAAACTATATCATATACATAAACCAATTCTGGAATGCATTCAAACAATCATAACAGTCTCTAATAGTCACAAATGTCATCATGTAATACCCTAGATATATTATTACCTAGAAAAGTGTAGAACAGCACATGTGTCCTTAGATAAATTCGGTTCCTGAATTTTACTAAGTCTGAGACCCTACACGTCATTGGAGAGCTATATAATAGAGCCATATTTCTGGAATCAAAAGTCCCGGTAATGGTTCCTAAGAGGAAAATAAGTTGAGGGATGATTTTTAACGAATTTTACGGAAGCTTTAAATAATTCATTTAAGTCCCCAAGTTCGAAAAATCATAAGAATTCCCGGATTTGAACAAAAATCCAAAATTTAGATTTTGATTTGTTAGGATTTTGATTTTTTAGATATTTTATTTGAATCCAAATGGGGGCTATTTCCTTATTTACATTTATGTTTTAAAGTTAATGAAGACATTAACTTAAAATTAAGAAATGTAAATAAGTGAGTATTGAGACAGTGCAGTCCAATACATACCAGTACCTATCCCTGAAGTCACCAGAACACCTCCCTGGAGACCGCCCTAGAGGGTCACATAACCGCCCAGGCGGTAAACAGAGCTCCGAAGATACCAGGACACTTCCTGGACACCGCCCCAGCGGTCATATGACCGTCCAGGCGGTAAACAGGGAGTAAGTTGGTGCGGCAACTGCACTGGAAATCGCCCAGGCAATCATTATGACCTCCCAGGTGGTCATCAGATCATTAAAAACAGCTGTTCGGGGTCTAGAACCTTCATTTTGGCCAAAACACACCCCTCCCCCTTTAGAAACCCGAAAACTCTCAGCTCAAACCTCTCTCTCTCTCCATTTTTCATCAATCAAACATCAATCTTTCACTTCAAAGGCTTAAAGGTACGAGATTCTACTAGTTCTGCTTCCTGTTTTCTCTATTCTTCTCTTGTTCTTGGGGTTAGATCTTAGGTTTTTCTTTGTTATGAGGTCATAGTGTTCTTTTATCATTGATGGGGTTAGAATAGAGTTATTATGAGATTGATCTAGGATTTATCGCTTTACTGGCAGATAGTGGTACTGTTCCTGCCTCCCAAGGTCCTATTGGTGTCCCTCCTGTTCATTCTACCATTCTAGGTAAGTGGGTTCACACTCTAGGTAAGTGGGTTCACATATGTTATCTCTATGTTGAGCATTAGAAGTATTTTCATGAAAATATGACTTTATGCATGGTTTTAGTGATTACTGTAAAGAGATTTGATATTTCTATTGAATTATATAAGTTTGAGAATGTAGTTTTGATGAAAGCATGAATATGATTTGATTAAACCATGGGATACTATTGTTGTTGAAATGAGAATATGAATATTTGATTATAATTCTTGAATGTTAAAATTGTTATGTTGATTTGATGATTTCTGGTATATTGGATTCTGTTATAAGAGAAAGCTTTGAACCATAGGGTAGAAGCCCTTGTGAATCATAGAGAGAGGATTTGATTTTCTATTGATACTAAATACTAGCTATAGAGAAACAGATAGCGAGTTAACGACTGAATGATCGTTAACCTTGGTACCAAGTTATCCTAAGGGACAATCTCATAGAGTAGAGAATGGAACCTATTTAGGTGTCCGCATTAGATCCCTGATGGATCATAGAGCAGAGCATTTTGGTTCTTAATGAACCATAGAGTAGAGATTCATGTTTCTCTAGTTAGGTACTATTGTGGTTTGTAAAAGTCAAGAATGATTTGATTATATTTATGTATTTATATGAAATGTTGAAAAGCTTTATACTATTCCTATCATTATAGTATGTTGCATGGTTTTCTGATGTCCCATGAAGGGGGTTGCAGGTGGGGATTCACTCACTGAGTTTTTGTATAAAAACTCACCCCTCTTCTTTCCTTCTATTTATAGATACAGTAGCTGCTGTGGATTCCCCTCAACCTTCTACTTCCCAGCGGCAATAGAGGATCAGTTGGTGAGCTTCACTTGAGTGAAGCATTTTTTATTCTGTAGAGTGCTCCAGTGTTATTGCAGGCAGGAGTCCTGATTTGCATAGAACTCATTTTGCATTTTGCATATCTGATCATACTATGGTTTGTATCTACTGAAACTGGTTATTTCAGAACGAACTGGACAAAAGTAGTTTGATATGTATATTTGTAAATTGTGTATGGATGATGCTACGATTTTAAATTTTTGATCTTGATGATGAGATTTTTGTTATTAGTATTTGATTTTGGAAATTGGGGAACTTATATGTTGAAAAAGAAATCCTATTTTACTTGGATTTTCCCTAGTTAAATATGCATATAGAGTAATGCACAGGTCACGAGGCCTGCGTGGGGAGGGAATTTCTCACGTGCCGATTATGTGACCAGATCGAGTCGTGACACATCAATTCTATCTAAAATTAGTATAACAAATATGGTCCCATGAGTTTTCTCAAAAACAAGTTTTATACTTTAAAACTTGGAGTTTTAAAACATATAAACTAACAACAACTTGAAATTCTTGTACAATAATCTCAAAAACCAAACCATAAGTTGTATTTTCATGAAAATAACATCTAATGTACAACATAGAGATCACATATAAGAATCCACTCACCTGGAGGGGTATGATGCATAGGCACAGCACTAACAGAACTCTTGGACGCAAAAATGACAGTAACATCTTACACAGAGGCAACAGAACTCTAAATCAACTTCTTAAACCTCTAAATATCTCAAATCTATGCCTATCATACAAGAAGATCTTCCACTCTTGAACGTTATAAAGCACCATTAAGAATTTCCCTAAAACAAGAAGGAAATGGAGGAAAGAGAGCAAGACCAAGTGGATAACATACCTTAAAGCATTTGGAGTGAAAGATTGAAGTTGATTTTGATGGCAAATGGAACAAAATGGAGTTTTAAGGTGAAAGAGGATGAAAGGGCAAAGATTCTCTAGTTTGGGGAGGTGAGAAGTGTGTGTGTGTGTTTTAGACCTTGAAACAGGGGGTTTTCATAAAATTTTGACCGTTGAGTGCTGCAGAGCACACTAGAGAGCATAAAATTGTCTCCTACTTCGCTTCACTGTTCACTTGACCACTACAGCGCTCACCAGAGTGGTTTTCCTTGGCTTCTTGAGCAATAATTCCAATACTAATGTTTATTAGATTGGGTTGTCTCAGTGCTAACTTATTTGGATTCAAATAAGTTAATGTCCTCATTTATTTTACCTTCCATTAATTTTAAAACATAAATGTAAATAAATAAATACCTCTTATTTGAATTCAAATAAAATGTCACGAGCATCAAAATCCCATCAAATCAAAATCCAAATTTTGGATTTTAGTTCAAATTCAGCAATTCTTATGATTTTACAAGCTTGTAAGTTAAAAACGAAATGTTTAAATGTTTCATAAAATTCATTAAAAATCACTCTTTAACTTATTTTTTCTATAAAACAATTACCGAGACTTTTAGTCCAAAAAATATGGCTCTATCATATACTTCTCCAAGGACGTATAGAGTCTAGACTTAGTAAAATTTAGGACCTGAAATGATAGATAAGGGTAACTGGTTCTTGGTTTGAAAACATTTTCTAACACTTTTATTTAAAACTAGAGTGTTACAGTCGGACTTTGACTATGTGTTTGAGCCTGCGAGTCCTAACGAGAAGGTGTGCTTTATGAGCCAATAATCTCGGCACTTCCTATGGGCATACTAGGAGCTCTTTATTAAGCTTGGAGTTCAGATTCCATTATTCAATGTGCTAAAGAGGTATACGGCTGCCCGTACACATTTTCATTTGAACAGTTAGGCGATGATCCAGTGTTTTGAGATTATTTGTCGATCTCTCCAGCTTTCTCTTTCAACCAAACTTTTCTTCTATTTCATTTTCCTTTTTTATTTTCCGAGCGGCGTGGTCCAGAAAGGATGGTTGTCTTTCTGGACATGCCCAATCCAAAAGATTTTTGAACTTTACAAATCCTTATATTAAGAGCTTATATGGATGTATTTGAAGATATATCTTGCTCTTGAGGTTCAACAATTTTTCCTAGATTCTGAATAGAGGATTCTTTCCTTTAGCATATACTGGTGCCAGGATGTCGAGCCTTTTAAGGTAGAAAAGAGAGATTTAATCGACGAGGGGAGCAAGATTTGGGATTTTTCATTGACGACTTTTTAGCCCAAACCCATTCACCCCAAGGTTCTTGTTGAATTGGATCCCGATGAGGCCTAAGCCTTTTTAGGTAAACATAGCTCATTCTTTCTATGTGTTCATTTGTTTATAACTATTTTAGGTAGGTTGTTGTTTTTTTTTTCTCTTTTTATGATCCCTGATTTTTCTCCTTGTTTCTTTTTGGCAAAAAGTATTGTTGACAACAACATGGCATCAAAGAGCAAGCCTGCCGAGTTCCATAAGGCTTTGGCCTCCGATGCCATATCTACCATGGCAGGGTAGTCTTGGTCACCTTCTCGTAGTCTTTTTCCCCTTTTGGCGCCTCTATTGATGAGACAAGAGGTTCTTGTAGATGGTGGACTGAAATGACACCTGTTAAGGAAATTATCTCAGGAAAAAGCCCATTCTCCAAGGTCACCACTTCTACAGATAAGATGCCTTCACACCTCATATGGTCCAAGGAGTTTAACTTTTGAGGCTTGTGGATGCCCACAAGCTTACCCTAGAAGCTGAGTTTAAGCTTTCCCTTTAGCCTATACTAATGCATGAAGTGGTTTGTCAAAGGGGCCAATTTATTACGTCACAATGATAAGGTTCATGGCAGTGTTGAAAACGCTCTTTCTAAATAACAAATGGCTGAAGAAGCTCGGGATCGGGTTGAGGAGGAGGCGAGGTCCTGGAAGGACAAGAAAGTGGCTTATGAGATTCATGTGGTTGAGCTTGAGAATGAGTCCAAGAAGGACAACGAGCCTTGGGAGGCCCGAGAAGTGAAGCTGAGGGAGGACCTCCGTGCTTCGTCTGAGAGGGTCAAAGACACAAAGTCCACCATTTTTGCCCTCTGTGATCAGCTCTCTACTGCCGAAAATAAATATGTTGAAACTGTCTCTGACTTTTAAGAGGTGTTGGAGGAAATATTTGGTAACATCATGGGTTAGGTCACTTACCTTACTCTTGGAATGGACTTTAGGGAAGTGGGGTCATGGAAAAAGTATGACCCTAAATCAAATTCCATTCCCTTAGTCTCGGAGATGGAGACAACGAGAGATGACTCTGAAATCCCTGATGACACGACGACTGACATTGGTACCTCCAGGGCAGGGGAGGCCATGGATGTGATGGTTGTGGATGATGATGTTGGGACCCCTTAGTTTTGTACTTTCAGTTGTAAATTTGCCCGATGTAGGCTTTTGAATATTTTTATTTATTTTCTATGCAACTTCACCTAGTATGGGCTCCTTTGAACAACTTTATGGTGGTATTTAGTGTTTTATTTCTTGCCTTTTAATATTTGAGCGAGTAGGTTAACTTTCCTGTACTCTTACAGGATTCAACTTTATATAAAACACTTTTAGGAAGTGGTGGCTTTCGAGCATTGAGCTCAGCGAGGGCAACTTATCTCAGTCTCATTTGAGAGGAGTGTTGCACTTTTATTCTTTCGGGCCCATGAAAGGATTTTTTATGCATAGCATGGCCTCGTAAGGTTGGGCCTTAAAGGGACCGCATTTTTAACTTTGGGCTTTAGACCCAATTTTTGCTCGAGAGTCAAAAGCTGGGGTATTGTTTCTCGGGACTCGAAGTTTGTGTAAATATTGCTTCCTTTTTTATGCGTATTGTGTAAATATTGCTTCCTTTTGTGTAAATCATAAAACTTCTATCTCTATGGGAATCATTGTTTCAACTCCATAGCACATCCTGAAATGAGATTTCAAGGTTGTGGATTGTGGTATTGTTTGGTATGACTAGAAGACGCTTCCTAGTTTTTCCACTCAGGCTCATTGAGGATTTCCTTATTCGTAGCTTCTATTTGGCCATTCACTTAGGGATACTCAACCGAAGTGAAGTGGTGTTTCACTTTGTAACTAGCAAGGAAGCCGCGAAACTTGCTATCCATGAACTGGGTTCTGTTGTCCAATACTATGGATTCTGGGATACCGAACTTGGTAAAAATATTATTCCAGACAAACCTTTTGCATTGAACTATGGTGATTGTGGCCAGTGGCTCCGCTTCAACCCATTTCGTGAAGTAATCGATGGCCACGATGAGGAACTTGACTTGTCTCGGGGCTAGTGGGAAGGCCCAAGCAAGTCAATCCCCCACCTCCCAAATGGCCACAAGGCTACTACCACTGTGGTCTCATCCGTTGTGCCTATGTGTAACTTAGGTAGCAAAATTGGGGGTTTTGAAGAATTAAGATTAAAGCAATTTATATTAAAAAAATAATAGCAATAATGAAAAAGGCACTAGTGTAAGGTATTCCTGGGATTGGAGTTGATTATCATTGACCAAATATTGAACCCATTAGTGGCTATTAGTAATTAATTACTGGCAGTTCTACTAGTCATCAATTGATCCCTAGAATTTGACCAATGAAAATAACCAATAAACGAGATCTCAATTTAATTGGAAATTACAGTGATTTAAAGTACAAATTGCTATAGCCTAACCTCCAATTAGAGGGTTAATTCTATTGTTCTCCTTTAAACATAAACCAATTGATCTGTCAATTTATACTGAAAGGGTTTCCTCAAATAACAATCGCTAATTTAGTTATTTCAATAAAAATTATAGCAATCACCATAATAATTATAAGAATAGAAATTGAAGAACAATGAGAAAACCAATGCATTCAATACAAACAAAGGGTCTTAAAAGTTATCCCAATCCATTCGGAAATCCCTACACCAGTAAGAAGATCTACTCCTCCATCTCTGGAGGATTACAACAATGAAGACAAAAAAGAACCTAAAAATAATAACAATAATCCTTGCCACAATCTTCAAGACAAAACACCTCACTTATGGAATCCCTAAGAGAGAAAGTATAGAGAAGAAGATGTAGAGAGAAGTAAAGAGAGATGTAAAGAGAGAATAATAACAACCTAAAGTGTGCTGCCTAAATGTCACGACCTGATTTGGATCGTGACCGGCACGTGAGGATCCCCGTCCCCACGTAAGCCTCGTGATCGCTGCGCCGTACTATATGCATATTTTATTCATAAAATCTACTTTAAATCATAATTTGAATTTCATCTTGAACTCATAATAAACCTAAATAATCCCTTTTTCTCATAAATAAAATATGAAACTGTAGCTGTGATATAAATTAAACTGAGTTGCTAATTTACAAAAATATACCATGAATGCTAGATCATTTTAATATAAAAGAATTATGATAAGCAAAATAAAATACATGCATGGTCCGGGACCCTGCTCGCACCGTCACTGGAGTGCTCTATACAAAATAATGAAACTTCACATCCATGTGAAGCTAACCTCAAAGATGAAAGCACTAATGTTGCTGAGTAGGGGGAGGAAGAGAAGGATCCTGAGCTACACCTGAATCTGTGAGAAAACGAAGAAAAGAGGGGTGAGTTTTATAACAAAACTTAGTGAGTGGATCCTCACTCATAACCATACATGGGACATAAAAAGGATACATAATAATAATGCAGTAAGTATAAATCATTTCATTTATAGTTATATACTAGCTACAAAATCCTAGTTGTTGGAATATAAAACATAATGGTTCTCAGAATTACGAAAGGGAACAAACTATCCATCAACTATATGGTGGGTGCTCAGTCCCTGGCGAACAAGAGCCCCTAACTAGACGAGATCTTAAAAGTCCCTGGTGAATTGCGTCCCTGGCGAACTGATAAAAAAAAAAGATAACTTGCCCCGGGTGGGCCTTGGTATACCAAGGTTAACGGAATGACTGTCGTTGACTCACAGTTCTGTTCCTCCCAGTAATTCCCTATCTAAAATCATACTAAGTCTAAAAAGGGATTTCAAACATCTAAGTTAAACCATTCCAATTTCTTACATAATACAACATGGCATTTCACATTTTTCATTTCGTCATGTAATAAACTAGTTTGAAAATCATAATTAAATCATGTGATAGCAATTATATTCCAAGTGTATTCCCATGCATTTTAATAAACATGAATTTTCATACTAAGCTTCAAAACATATTCTCTTAATTCTTGCTAAAATACAATCAAGTATTTGAGTTCATGGTCAAACTTAAGCAAATATCTCTAATCATTTTATGATGCTAAGAAAATAATTTATATGATGACCAAAATAAGGTCATGAGATCAAACCCACTCACCTGGAGGGGAAGGATAGATAACGTCAACACCAACTGAGCTCCGGGGAGCAGGGAGGGCATCAACGTCGACTATAAAAATCATAAAGCTCAATATTAAAATCTATCAACCTCTAAATCACTATAATCTAGCTCTAACCATATTGGGGGAGCACCCCCCACTTGACAACAATGAGAGAAAACTAAAGACCCATACTAAGAATGTGAAAGAATGGAAGAAAAGAGACCAAGACCCATCCACCAACACATACCTTGAAGCTTGAGAAAAGATGGATTTGAATGGGGTTGAGAGAAAATGTGAGGGAAGGAGTTTGGGATGAAGGTTGCGGACTTTAAGGGTGATTTCACGAGTTGGGGAGGGTTTAAAAATGGTAAGGGGTTCATTAGTACGTCGTTTCTGACATGTTTGGGTTTCAGGGGGACCGCTATAGCGGTCATAAGTCATCCCGGTCCCTGAGTGCCTCATTTACAACCGCTATAGTGGTCCTGGACCGCTATAGCAGTCACCAGAATCCCAAAATTATGATTGCACCTCCTGTGACTGCTATAGTAGTGATAGTAAAACCCAATTTCTACAGAATTTGCTGTGAAGACATAAGTTTACCCCTATACTCACTCACTTATTTCCATTTCTTTATTCTAAGTTTGTTAATTTGAAAACATAAATGTAAATAAGAAAATACCCCCTATTTGGATTCAAATAAAATATTAAAAAAAATCAAAACCCGAACCAATCAAAATCTCATTTTTGAGTTCTAGTTCAAATTCCGGAATTCCAGGGATTTTCTAAACTTGGGGGCTAAAAACGACACATCTAGAGGCTTCCTAAAATTCATTAAAAATCACTATTTAATTCATTTCCCTTTGGATAGCTATTACCGGGACTTTTGGTCCCAAGATTGTGGCTCAAACATATAGCCCTCCATGGAGGTGTAGGGTTCCAAACTTAGCGAAAACCCGAATCCGGTAACATGGGTGGGTCCCAGGGGACCCTAGGACTTTACAGAACTTATCTACTGACACATGTACACTAGGTATTACATAGATTCCCGCAAGGGGTATAGAGTAGTCCCACATCGGTTAGGGAGAGGAACAAAGCATGCTTTATAAGAAGGTGTGGATATCTTTCCCATTGCAACGCGTTTTGGGTGGTTGATGTCCACACTAAGAACAAAGCCGTGAGGGGCGCCAGGCCTTAAAGCGGACAATATTGCAATGCTGGGGGTCTGGGCTGTTATAGATGGTATCAGAGCCAGTCTCGTGATCGGTGTGCTAGAGAGAACACTAGGCCCCAGGGGGTGGATTCCTGCAAGGGGTATGGAATAGTCCCACATCGGTTGGGGAGGGGAACGAAACATGCCTTATAAGAGGGTGTGGATACCTTTCCCATTGCAACGCGTTTTGGTTGGTTGATGTCCACACCAAGAACAAAGTCGTGATGGGCGCCATGCCTCAAAGTGGACAATATTGTAATGTCGGGGGTCTGGGCTGTTACACTAAAGTAAGTCAAAAACTGGGTCAAAATCTAGGATGAAATTCTAAGTCATTCCTATATATACTGTTTTCTAAGAATGGGCCAAAATAGGCCCAAAAATAGATTAATGAGCTATCAATATGCTATTGCATGAGTACTGAGTGCTCACCAGAACGATGAGGCCAAAAAATGAATGGTTGTCACTCTGCCAAGTGCTGTAGTGCTCACCCGAGAGCAAGCTTCCATGTTTTTTCTTCCTTTTTGTTCCCAGCTCCTTCCCAATAGTTTCTAGCCTTGCTCTTGACACCCACTAACCCTAACCACACCTATTATATAAGAAAAAGTTAGCACACTTCTTCCTCTTTACAATTGCAATTTGACCTCCCACCATTCTCATTCTCTTCAAGCTTTTATGTTCTACATTATCATTCTTCACTTCTTCTCCATCCTTTACCATTGGCAATCTTTACCTTGAACTTGAGCCGCCATCTTGGTTCAAAGTTCTCTTTAAACATATAAACCCCAAGTATTTTGGAGCTTCAATCTTTCCATATCTTTTGTGGTAATGCTGGTTTTAGACAAAGAGGGAGCACGGAGTATGATCTTTGCTTAATTTCAATCCTTTGGAGTCTCTAAATACCCATTCTCACATAGTTCATCACCTGAGGTAGGGTTTTGTGCCAAACTTTTTATTCTGTGATTGTTTGGAATCCTAGGATTCAATTTGAAGCTTTAGCCAAAAATGAATTTTATTGGAATCAATGGCAGGACATGACTATATTGATAAATGTTTGCACTATTTTGATGTGAATAGCTAATAATTGTTACTGTGATATGTTTAAAGGTATAAAATCTAATTTACAAAGAGTTCTTGATAACGATAGGATTCTTACCTATAATTCCAATACGTATGAACCAACTTAATTCTTGGTATCAAGATTGGTTTTTGTTTACGTGTTCAAATTATTTTGTAGTTGTAATTTTTAGGCACAACCTTTGACTGGTGCAGAAGCACTTGGGTTTAAAATCTTCATATAACACTCTGCTTTACTATACATTTTATTAAAAGCACTGTTGCAGGTTTTCGCGCCTCCAATGAGTGTCTATTACGACGACTCTCAACATTTTCGTACATACTGGAGTTAAATAAGATTTGCTTGAGTACTCTGAGTTGCTTCAATGAACTACGTCATTTAAAGCTTTGTCATCTACATACTATGATTGCACAACATATTTTTTTACCAGAGTTACAGAGTTGACTATACTCATGGTTATAGTTTTATTTGTCAATATAATGATAATAGTAATCTAAAATTAACTGAAGGTGTAAATGCATTCATTTGGTGGAAAAGAAATGTTAAAATAATTCTATAGATCAAATTCAAGATCTACCTTGGGAGACGCTAACATATTCTTTTAAGCAGTGATCTGTGTCTCTTTCCATATGCTCCTTCCCATTTACCACCATCGTTATATGTTTTCAAGTAAAGTTTGGATATAATCTGGTTTTGGATGTTGTGCATATGTTGTAATTTGAATGCTAATATGTATTTTTATGTTTGATTTTATTATGAGTACCTGCATTAAAAGAAAGTATTAAGTTATATATGAAAAATATTGGACATGGTCCCTACTGATAAATTATTAATGTAATGAAATGATATTGAACTTAGTCCCCACTGATAAAGTATTAATGTGATAAAAAATGTTAAAGATATTAGTTTTAGACCCCACTGATTTGGAAATAATTCTCAATAAAGAGAGGTAATCCCTGATGTTCTAACACCCTGTTTATCCTCACTGTATTTTTCAATGATGATCGACTTTTGGTATGAGCTCATTACCCCACTGATTGGATAAACTGGATATATAAAAAAAAAAGACGTGTCAAGAAAGATATCTTGCTCAATTTATTAATTTATTAATTGAATTTACTACTGTAAATTAAATAAAATCAAATTTAAATTTGAAATATTTGTAATTACTCATTTGTATATGAAAAGTTTGAAATTATAAAACTAGAAAAAAAAAATTGGTACAAAGATACGTTTTTATTTTGATATTAATTTTCATATGCTAATTCATAGTGCCGGTCAATTACATTATATTTTTATATGATGCTTTAGATAATTATAATAAGAATAAAACAATTTCATTGACATTTCAATAAAACATAATGAATTTAATGATATATGAATATAAAATGACTAGATATTAATGAACATTTAAAAGTAAATTTTTTTAATTTAAATAGATTAACATTGATACTTTGACGATGTAAATGAATTTTATATTGTCATATAATTATTTTTTTTAATTTGTAAAAGTTGATATAATCATATCTGATTAGATATATATGTATTTTTCTTTTTATCAATGATGCATATAAAATAAATTCTATTTTTAATCTACAAACCCAAATTTAGGTGAACGAAAAAAATTTATTGCTGTATTATGTCAGCACTCAATTTTGGTCAGGTCCCAAAAAAATAAAAGATAAAAATTAAAAAAAGAAAAGCTGAAAAAACAAAAAAAAATTCTAACAATTATTCTTTTTTAAAGCTGATTTTATTTAGCCTTCATTAATTGATTATAACTTTATTTATTTTTTAATTAGCTTGATTTTATTTCTATAATTAGTGCTAATAACGTCAAATCAAATATTTTGTCATTAATTATATCAAGGTGATCGTAGTTCTCCTTTCACAGGGGTTGGTGCCTCGTTGTTGCGGAGCCGCTCAATTCCCCTTTTCTTCTGCGACATCCTCCAAATAAGTATTGTGCTGCTGCTTTCGTTTTTTTGTTTTTTTTTTTTTTCAGCGGTCATTTGTCATCCATCATAGCCTCAACATTTGATTTAAATACTCTTTTTACATTCCTGATTGGCTGGGGCATAACTTTTCTTTTCCTTCTTTGGGTAAAGATTTTGGTTTTTTTTTTTTTTAATCCTAATCCTGTTTTTATTGTGTTTTCGGTCATAACTCCCTTTTTTTATTTAAATTTGTTTCACTTGTTATAACTTTGGCTGTTGTTTACGTGTGCATGTTTTTTATGCCTTGTTTTTTTTTTTTGTTCATCTATGGCCATGTAGTTTTTTTTTTAGTTTAGCTTTTCTTTTTATGTTCTTTGTGTTTAGCTTTTTGACGCTATTTTCTTGTAATTTTAATTGGAATATGTCTTTGTGTTTTGGTCATGTAATGAGTTTGGAACCTAATATAAAGAATGTGATGTGTTAAAAACAAAATTCAATCGGTGCAACAACCAATCATTATAATTGAGATGTCCATACTTTATTTGTCATTATATTGCTACCTTGAATTTCATGCAAAAAATGGATTTTTACCTTTTTTTAATTTTATTTGTAAGTAGATTAACCCAACACATAATTATTTTTTAGAAAAGTCACATGACTTTAAATTTCTTATTGCACAAGAGGATACGCAGGAGCAGATATTTTTCTTTCAAGTTAAAATTAAATGTTCCTAAATTCATTTACATAAATTTGGGTAACCGCTATTGGACGAATGTATTAGGGTTGTAGTGAGATTAAGTTTGTACCTTCCCCTAATCATAATTAGACTCCCGAACCCTACATATTTGTTTTTAAAAAAAGATCAATTTTGCCAAATTGAAAGGTTTTACAATTTTTTTCTTAAATAAAATTGGTGGTTACTTTATGAAAACCATTGAACCATTGAAAATTTTAAATCTTTTCTCGTCGTAGCGCCTCATCAGGGAACATTGTGACACATTTTTAGGATGTTGAATACAATAGTTATGTGCTTCATATTTATAACACTTTTAAAGTTAAATATTTATGTAAGTAGTTAAATCTAATTATTTTGCCAACAAGATAATATGTGGTTGAATATTTTATGTAATTTTTTAATATTAACACTACATATAAATTAAATGATGAAAAAATATTAACATGATTTAGTTGGTGGAAATCACAAACCAAACATGCAAATCAAGTGGTTTTTTTTTTTAACTAAAACTAACAACTTTTCATAAGAATTATTTGTATTAGCTTTAATGCAAAATGTAAAATTATATATATAAATTTTATCAAACTTAATTGAATATGTTATAAATGAAAAAAATTAAACAATTTAAAGAAGTTTAAATTAAGGAAGATTATTTTGAAAACTAATTTTTTTGTGCAGTGCACGGGTACCATATAGTTTAATAGTAGAACTGCACTGCAACAATTAAAAAATGAATTTTAAAATATTTCTTTGCTATTCAAAATTTAAAATTCCATATTTGTTTGATTTCATAGTTGTAATCAGCTTCACATGTACTAAATTAGGGTAATGATTTGATCTAATTTATACTAAAAAATTTAAGTTCTGTATTTATAATCAAATATTAAATTCTAATTATAACTATATAAATATTTTAATATTTTATCGCAAGATATGATTGACATACTTAGTAAATTATAATTGGAACATTTTAATCAATACATGTTCATTTTCTTTCTTTTGAATATCAAACCCTCTCTCTCAATTGTTATGCTCTTATTCTTTTGCTGTTATCCTCTTTATTCTTCTCACTATTTTTCTTCCGCCTTTTGCATTATTTTTCTATTCTCTATGTTCTTCTTTTACATTTATATACGTAATGTATTTTTTTTATTTCAATCATTTTAGCTCGAATTTACTATTTTTTAATGGATTTTTTGGATGCAACTAAATAATGTCACATCTGCATATCTATTATCTTTTATTATAAACAAATTAAATTGCATAAAGTGTAAATGAAGAAGAAAAATGAGGGGAGTAAAATTACTACTAAAGCCATTGCATAAGTTTAGTCACAACCCCAAAACCACCACTTTCATAAATATAAATGGTTTTGGTTTTAGGCTAACACTTACAAAGAATCATAAGGAAATCATACGATAGGTGATGGTGTGGTATCACTCACGCCAAGAAGATCTTGTTGGTCACTGAGAAAGGACCAATTACTATCAGAGCGAGTGTGTTGAACATTCAAATTTTTCACTTGCAGTTTCAGTACATAAAGAAGCAGTTGACTCCACCGAAATGTTTGGATTGAAAGGCGACAAACGAACAATGTGATATGAAATATTGTCAGAGATTTTTAAACTAAGCTACACATTAAATGCACCTTGTCTTTATGGGTGCCCATCATCCCGAAAGTCTACAAAAGAGATTCAGATCACCAGTTGCATTTAATTCTTAGAGCAACCATCTACATGTAGCTTGTGTTCTTGTGGTATATAATCATTAATGGTTTGTTTACTTTATTATAAAGTAGTTTGTTTTTTTGTTGCATGTCTGTGCCTAGCTCATGTCCTACGTGCACGTATTGAAGAAAAAGAAAAGGTGGATTCTCACCTACATGTGCTAGTCAATGCCTCCCATACAGTTATTTATGTGTCAGCACATGGGCACAACATGTGTCTAAAATTCTTGCACATCTTTTTCCGCCTTCATGGTGCTCCCCCCACCTCCGCCACCGCGTCATCTCCTCCATCCTCCATCCTCCGCCACCATCATCACCACCCCCTCCTTATTTCTCTCTTCAGCTTTTTTTGTTCCTGCTTCTTGCTCGAGTTTCACCATCATCAGCTCACCGCGATGTAGCTACTAGTCTTCTTGTTCCATTTTCCAGCCTGGTTCTTCGCCGGCGAAGCTCGAGATCGTCAAATCCTCGCTCCTCGCTTCTGGGGGGGTGGACTGCTGTTTCCATTCATCATCATTGTCTGTGAAAAATTAGAACTTTGAAGTTGGGTTTTGAGGGTTGTTGGGATTCAATGTGGGGGTATTAGTTTTTGTTGTTGCCATAAACAATTGAGAGAGGGTTGCTTCATTATTGTGGATTTTGCAAGGTTTGTTATGCTGTGTTGGACTGTGATTGAGCTTTGTTGCAGGTTTTGGATAGTCAAGGATAGGAGGCACCAGTGAAAGAGGCCGTCGAATGAGGGATGAGGGAGGAGGGAGGGGGCGGCGATGGGCAGTGTAGGTGGCTTCGCCCGCTCACGGTGGCAGAGGAAGACCAAGGAGGTGGCGCGGCCAAGGCAGCGTGGCTTGGCGAAATTTCACTGCACTACTGCTACGACGATTTCTGACGATGGAGTGGTTGGCGACGATGGCAGAGGTCTGGCTCACGTCGGAGGTCACGGATTGCGATGGGGCTCCAATCGGTGATTCAGAAAAGTGCTGGGAGGAGCAACGATGAAGGTTGTCCGGCAGCTAGGAAGAAGGAGTCAGTAGCAGTAGAGAAGGAAGGCAGAGGATGAGTTTAGCAACATATTTTGATTCATCTAACCACATTTTATAAATGTTGCTAAATGCAACTGCAGGGAAGGTATTGACCTATGACTGTATGGGAGTAGTCACCAAAAGAAAAACATGCTATGGTTGAAAACTACCCACCTATGTGTATGGGGTATTTAATAACAATAAATGCTTGTGATACTAGCATTTAATGGTCATCAATTTGTGTTTTGTTTTTTCTCAAGTCCGTGGCCTATAAAAGGCTTGTAACCTACATTATTGTAATCAGATCAGTTAGTGTGTGAGATATTAAGAGAGTTGAATAAAAATATATTTCAATGTTTAGGAAAATACTGTCACGACCCAACTTAGGCCATGACCGGCGCATAGGGAACACCTTCCTTAGCAAGCCTTAAAACACCAAATTTTCCAGAAAAACGGACAGAGTCTCCTCTATTTCTTCAACATTTCCCAAATACAATTATAAACTGCAACATTTACAATTTAAATTCCAACAAATGGGCATCAAGCATTCTTAGAATGCGCCCTTCCAGCATATAATGATATCTTAACAAATTTTTCCAACATAATACCACATTGAGTTCACAATTCACTTCTTTAACATAGTTTGTATAACTAAGTCATTAGTTCTTAAACATAAACATAATATAAGTCCGAGGACCCTGCCTGTGACATATGAAGCAACTAACAAACTAGACAACATAAGGTTCTAACATAAAGGCCTTCTCAAGAAGGCTCACCAACTTGAAATGCACTTAAGGCTGAGCTGGAGGAATAGAACTAGATCCAAAGACCAAAGACTGTGATTCAGAAAAAAATGGAAGACAACGGGGTGAGTTTTGCAACTCAGCGAGAGATAGGATATCCATAGTTTACTAAATACAATCATAGAATAATATAAACATAATAATGTACATATACACATAAAACATATATATAGCTATAACATAAGATATCTTCAAAACATAACTTTACATAATCACATGATTTCAAGTATAATGGGGAGTTATCCGAAATAGAACAATAATAATTCCAGACATAACCCAAGGTCATGTGTGGGTTAGCACCACACCTGCTAACTGGGATTGGCCCGTAGCCATACAAGTTCAGACATGACAAAAGTCATGTGCGGGTTAGCATCCCTCCTGCTAACTAGAGTTGGCCCATGGCCTAATACAAATCCAGACATAGCTGCAGCTATGTGTGGGTTAGCATCCCTTCTGCTAACTAGAGTTTCTCACGGTGCACCGAGGCTAACGTCCCTGCCGTTAACTACAGGTTCTAACTAGGAATTTTCCCCCAAATTAACTCAAAATCATGCATATTCCACTTCTAGGACATTTTCCAACACAAAATTCATTCTCATGTTATATGAAATTCATTAGACATAAAATATACTCAAATTCAATAATTGATATAAAATGTTCTAAAATGCAATATTTATCACATTTCAACCAAAAATATTTTAATAAGACTAACAATCACATAATGGCATCCAATTAAATATTTTTCACTTCAAACATAAAGCCTCATTTTCAATAAATAAATTATTTTCTTCTATATCAACATACTTTCAGCTCTTTATATAATTTTATATTGTTTATCACGCATAAAGTAACCTACAGATACACTATCTACTCACAAATACTGGTTCAAAGAACCGAAGAACAACGCCTTTGATGCCACCAACTCAAGTATTGTCCTCCGCTTGCTCTATCGCTCTAGGAACAAGATAATATGAATATTTGTGAGCTAATTACGCCATCAATTAACATCAATTAACGCCAATTTACTAAAATCCCCAAATTCAAGGGTTTAAGAAACCTAATTTAATCCTAAAAAATTTAGAAATTTCAATAATTTAAATGGAGCATGGTAGAAGCTTACTTACCACTTGGAGAGTAGAATCAGTGAAGAAAATCACTCCCAAAGGTTCTAAAATCTTCAACTCTCTAATGGAGGTTAGAGAGAGAAAGTGAGATAGAGGAGAAGGAAAAAGAGAGAAGGTGATGAAGAGGAGGAGGTGGAGATGATGATAATGGAGGTGGTGATGGTATTTATTTGTGAATTTAAGAAGAAGAAAGAAAGAAAGGAATAGAGGGAGAAGAGAAGAAAGAAAGAAACGTAGAGAAAGAAGAGAAGAGGTTCTGGAAATGATACAGGAAGGGGAGGAAGAGAGAATGAAAAGAAAAGAGAGAAACCTATGGTGGTCTATACCACTTAAGGTGCACGGTGGTCCTCGCTTCATTTTTTTTTTTTACACGATCATCACAATCTTCCCCCCTTAAGAAATTCGGTCCCCGAATTTCCAACAATTTGGAGATAAGACATATCTCAATAATCAAACAAATGTGGATATTTGGCTTGCATAGCCTCTTCCGCTTCCCAACTTGCTTACTCTTTAGAATGGTTGTTCCAAATCACCTTCACCGACACCACCTCCTTAGATCTAATCTTTTTCACCTGGCGGTCAACAATATTCACTGGCTCCTCCTCATAGGAGAATTTCTCATCAAGTTGGATCACTTGAGGAGAGATTACATGAGACGGATTGGGAATACAGTTCTGAAGCATAGAAACATGAAACACTGGATGAACCATGGATAATTCAGGGGGTAATGCTAGATGGTATGCCACTGCACCAACCCTATCCAAAACTTCAAAAGGGCCGATGAAACGAGGGTTGAGCTTTCCTCGCTTGCCAAATCTTATAACTCCTTTCTTAGGGGAAACTCGAAGAAAGACATGTTCTCCCACAGAGAACTCTAAGGCACGCCTTCTATGATCCGCATAGGATTTCTACCTACTCTGAGCAGTTAAGAGTCGTTCTCGGATCAAACGAACCTTATCAAGAGACTCTTGTACAAGGTCAGGACCTAGCATCTTTGCTTCACCAACTTCAAACCAACCTGTGGGAGATTTACAATGCCTCCCATACAAGGCCTCAAAAGGTGCCATCTGAATGCTGGCTTGGTAGCTATTATTATACGAAAACTCTATAAGAGGTATATAACTACTCCAATTCCCACCAAAGTCCAATACACATGACCGGAGCATATCCTCCAGAATCTGGATGGTTCTTTCAGATTGCCCATCCGTTTGAGGATGAAAAGCTGTACTAAGATCAAGTCGAGTTCCTAGAGCTTCTTGGAAAGCTCTCCAGAATCGAGCCATAAGTTGGGCCCCACGATCAGATATGATAGAAATCGAAATTCCATGGAGTCTGACAATTTCATCAATATGCAACTGAGCATATTGAGGAGCCCGATAGGTGGTCTTCACTAGAAGAAAATGAGCTGATTTGGTCATACGATCCATTATGACCCATATAGAGTCAAACCCTTTTATGGTGCGAGGTAACCCTGTTACAAAGTCCATAGTGATCCGTTCCCATTTCCATTCAGGTATTTCTATCTATTGAAGCAATCCTGCAGGTCTCTGATGTTCAGCCTTAACTTGCTGGCACACCAAACAATGAGACACGAAATCACCAATATCTTTTTTCATACCTTCCCACCAATATAATTGCCGTAAATCTTGATACATCTTGGCTGAGCCTGGATGTATAGAGTACCGAGAATTGTGAGCTTCCTCTAAAATGGTCTTTCTAAGATTTCCAGCATTGGGTACACATAGCCGATTACCAAATCAAAGCACTTCTTCTTGATCTATTGTAAACTCAAAGGTTGCCCTACTTTTGACATTATCTCGCAGCTTAAGCAGTCTAGGATCTTCGTTTTGAAGCTTCTTAATTTGCTCCAAGAGGGATGACTGGGCTCTTACATGAGCCATAAACTTCCCAGATTCCCCTAAGTCAAATTGAACACCATTAGGCTCAAGCTTGTGGACTTCATCCACTAACGGTCTCCTTATAGGAGCAATATGAGCCAAACTACCCATAGACTTCCTACTCAAGGCATCTGCCACAACATTAGCTTTACCAGGATGGTATAAGATGGTGCAATCATAATCCTTAAGCAACTCCATCCATCTTCGTTGCCTCAGGTTCAAGTCCCTTTGTTGGAATATGTACTTTAGACTTTTATGGTCGGTGTAAATCTCACAAGTCTCACCATAAAGATAATGTCTCCAAATCTTCAAAGCAAAGATTACTGCTGCCATCTCCAAATCATGAGTGGGATAGTTTTGTTCATGCTTCTTAAGCTGCCGAGAAGCATAAGCAATGACTCAGCCGTGTTGCATCAAAACACAATCAAGTCCTATTCGAGAAGCATCACAATAGACTGAGAAACCTCCAGAACTAGAAGGTAAGACAAGCATAGGTGCTGTGGTTAGGCAGTCTTTTAGTTTTTGGAAGCTTTCCTCACATGCATCTGACCATTGAAACTTCACATTCTTTTGAGTCAACTTAGTCAATGGTGCATAAATTCTTGAGAAATCTTTAACAAACTGACGGTAGTAGCCTGCTAACCCCAGAAAACTACGAATCTCGGTACTTGAAGTGGGTCGTGGCCATTGCTGAATAGCTTCAACCTTTTTCGGATCCACCACAATCTCATCCTTGGATACGATGTGACCAAGAAAAGCCACTTGATCAAGCCAAAATTCACATTTAGAGAACTTGGCATAAAGCTTGTGATCCCTCAAAGTTTGTAGCACAATTCTTAGATGGCATTCATGCTCTTCCATACTCTTGGAATATACCAAGATATCATCGATAAAGACAATCACAAAGTGATCCAGGAAAGCTTTGAACACACGATTCATTAAATCCATAAAAGCAGCTGGAGCATTCGTCAATCCGAAGGATATCACCAAAAATTCGTAATGCCCATAGCGGGTACGAAAGACTGTCTTAGGAATATCCTCATCTTTGACTCTCAATTGATGATACCCAGAGCGAAGATCAATTTTTGAGAAACAAGAAGCTCCTTGAAGCTGATCAAATAAATCATCAATTTGTGGTAATGGGTACTTATTACGCACATTAAGTTTATTGAGTTGCTGATAGTCCACACATAGTCGCATTGAACCATCTTTCTTCTTCACAAAAAGTACCGGAGCTCCCCACAAGGATGTGTTCGGACGGATGAAACCTTTCTCTAACGTATCTTGTAATTGATCCTTTAACTCCCTTAATTCTGCAAGAGCCAAACGGTAAGGAGGAATGGATACAGGTTGAACTTCTTGGACCAAGTCTATACTAAACTCTATCTTTCTCTCAGGAGGCAATCCTGGTAATTCATCTAGAAACACATTTGGAAACTCTTTAACCACAGGGACTTGATTAATGTTTGGCACTTCAGCCTCAACATCCTTGACCATCGCAAGGAAGGCCTGATTGCCTTTAGTCATCAAGTGTAAAGCACTCATGGATGAGATCAATGCAGCTGGAGTAAGATAATTATTCCCTTTAAACACAAAAGATGGACCATCTGGAATATTAAACCTTACTACCTTGGAATAAAAATCGACATTAGCATGATAAGGAGATAACCAATCCATACCTAAAATAACATCAAAATCAACCATCTCCAGTAATTTTAAATCAGCTAAGGTATCTACACCATTCACACTAACAACACAAGATCGAAATACCAATTGGATCCACAAAAATTCGCCCGTTGGAGTACTAACCCAAAATGGATTTTCCAACAACCCAGGTTGCTCGCCAAAGCGAGATGCAAAATATGAAGATACATATGAATGTGTAGAACCTGAATCAAATAGAACATGTACATCAAAAGAGCAAACTTTGAGTATACCTGTAACCACTGCATTAGATGCTTGAGCATCCTGTTGTGTTATAGCAAATACATGTGCTTGACCTCTGCCTCTTTGGCCTAACCCTCTGCCACCTAGGCCTCTACCACCTATTGTTCTACCACTAGAACCAAAAGAACCCCTTGAGGAATGGGCTGATTGAGATGATCCTGGTATTGCTTGATGGGTTAAATGCGGACCTTGAACCTCTCTTGAGCGTGGGCAGTCTCTCAAGAAGTGGCCTGTTTGTCCGCAACCGTAACATGCCCATCTATTCTCATGACAAATTCCAAAGTGGTGTTTTCCACATGTTTTGCACAATGGCCTTATTGGACCTGATTTCCCGGAGCCTTAAATGCTCCCTTGAGACTGATTAACATAATAAGATCTAGAGCCAGATGCGCTGATAGGAGTGGGTACATAAGATATGGCTCTACCTGAATACTCCTGATGTTGTCTTGGAGCGGTGTAACCTCCTCCTGAGCTAGAACCTCCTGAAAAAGTTCCTTTCATCTTAGGTTTCTTATCAAATTCCCTTGTAGCTCTATTTTCTTCTCTTGTCGTCTCCATAGCACAAGCAACATCTACCACTTGAGCAAAAGACATTCTTCCTCCTTCAGGAAGCAGGTTAGTGCATAGTGGTTCTCTCAACCCTTTGATGAATCTTCGCACTTTCATTACTTCGCTCACAATTAAATGTGGTGTAAATCTAGATAGCCTAGTAAACTCAGTAGCATATTCATTTATTGACATTCCAGGAGTTTGTTTCAATTTCTCAAATTCATTGGCAAGTCTCTCTTTTTTATTGTCTGGAAAGAATCTATCCCTGAAGGCTTGCGAAAATTCTTCCCATGTTGGTGGCGGTCTCCCATTAGCTACATATTCTTCTAACAGAGATTCATACTAGTGTGCTGCGGTGCCTTGAAGATTATAAGATACAAAATCCACTGCTCTGCTATCTTCACATCGGAGAACCCTAAGAGCTCTCTTTGATCTATCCAAAAACTCTTGTGGATCTTCATCTACAGAGTCTCCTGTGAAAGTAGGTGGATTTAGTCAAAGGTATGCTTCAATACTCACTTCTTCACGTCCAAAAGGCTAGGCATTTCTTCGAGCACCAGGGGCAGGTTCATCATGTGGTTAGGCTCTATCTCTTGCCTGTTGGGTTAAAGCTACCACCAAGTTGTCAATGGCTTGCTGCATACCCAACATCTGGGCATCAAAATCAACTGGTTGCCCTTGAGGGCCTGCTGCATTACCCTGATCAGGTTCAAGTTCAGGTTCAGATTTGGACTCAGATTCAGGTTCAGGTTCGGGTCTTGCCGTCCTTCTACGACTTCTACCCCAGCCAGTACCTATACGTCCACCACCCCGGCCTTGGCCTCTACGGCCTCCCGCCGGACCTTGACCTCTACAGCCTCCAGCTTGGCCTCGCCTTCTTTGTCCAGGTAGAAGATGAGATTGATCGGGTTCTACATCGGAGGCATCATAATCTACTAAACTTACATTGTGTTGACGCTTTCTAGGAGGCATCGTACCTAATAGATTGAACACATGAAGGAATTTTAGAATACAAATGACATAAGGCTAGACAATTCAAAAATAGACTTAAAAGACATTCCTATTAAGCCTTCGATAGGGTCGGGTTTTGTGAAAATGGGCTGGCAACCATTTACACAATCGTGACTCTACTAAAGGACACTTGCTCCATATTACACAGGGAAACCTAAAGCTCTGATACCAACTTTGTCACGACTCAACTTAGGCCATGACCAGTGCATAGGGAACACCTTCCCTAGCAAGCCTTAAAACACTAAATTTTCTAGAAAAATGGACAGAGTCTCCTCTATTTCTTCAACATTTCCCAAATACAATTATAAACTGCAACATTTACAATTTAAATTCCAACAAATGGGCATCAAGCATTCTCAGAATGCGCCCTTCCAGCATATAATGATATCTTAACATATGTTTCCAACATAATACCACATTGAGTTCACAATTCACTTCTTTAACAGAGTTTGTATAACTAAGTCATTAGTTCTTAAACATAAACATAATATAAGTCCGAGGACCCTTCCTGTGACATATGAAGCAACTAACAAACTAGACAACATAAGGTTCTCACATAAAGGCCTTCTCAAGAAAGCTCACCAACTTGAAATGCACTTAAGGCTGAGCTGGAGGAATAGAACTAGATCCAGCACCAGCACCTGTATCTGTAAAAAAAATGGAAGACAACGGGGTGAGTTTTGCAACTCAGCGAGAGATAGGATATCCATAGTTTACTAAATACAATCATAGAACAATATAAACATAATAATGTACATATACACATAAAACATATATATAGCTATAACATGAGATATCTTGAAAACATACCTTTACATAATCACATGATTTCAAGTATAATTGGGAGTTATCCGAAGCAGAACAATAATAATTCCAGACATAACCCAAGGTCATGTGTGGGTTAGCACCACACCTGCTAACTGGGATTGACCCGTAGCCATACAAGTTTAGACATGACAAAAGTCATGTGCGGGTTAGCATCCCTCCTACTAACTAGAGTTGGCCCATGGCCTAATACAAATCCAGACATAGCTGCAGCTATGTGTGGGTTAGCATCCCTCCTGCTAACTAGAGTTTCTCACGGTGCACCGAGGCTAATGTCCTTGCCGTTAACTACATGTTCTAACTAGGAATTTTCCCCCAAATTAACTCAAAATCATGCACATTCCACTTCCAGAACATTTTCCAACACAAAATTCATTCTCATGTTATATGAAATTCATTAGACATAAAATATACTCAAATTCAATAATTGATATAAAATGTTCTAAAATGCAATATTTATCACATTTCAACCAAAAATATTTTAATAAGACTAACAATCACATAATGGCATCAAATTAAATATTTTTCACTTCAAACATAAAGCCTCATTTTCAATAAATAAATTATTTTCTTCTATATCAACATACTTTCAGCTCTTTATATGATTTTATATTGTTTATCATGCATAAAGTAACCTACAGATACACTATCTACTCACAAATACTGGTTCAAAGAACCGAAGAACAACGCCTTTGATGCCACCAACTCAAGTATTGTCCTCCAATTGCTCTATCACTCTAGGAACAAGACAATATGAATATTTGTGAGCTAATTACGCCATCAATTAACATCAATTAACACCAATTTACTAAAATCCCCAAATTCAAGGGTTTAAGAAACCTAATTTAATCCTAAAAAATTTAGAAATTTCAATAATTTAAATGGAGCATGGTAGAAGCTTACTTACCACTTGGAGAGTAGAATCAGTGAAAAAAATCACTCCCAAAGGTTCTAAAATCTTCAACTCTCTAATGGAGGTTCTAAAATCTTCAACTCTCTAATGGAGGTTAAAGAGAGAAAGTGAGATAGAGGAGAGGGAAAGAGAGAGAAGGTGATGAAGAGGAGGAGGAGGAGATGATGATAATGGAGGTGGTGGTGGTATTTATTTGTGAATTTAAGAAGAAGAAAGAAAGAAAGGAATGGAGGGAGAAGATAAGAAAGAAAGAAACGAAGAGGAAGAAGAGAAGAGGTTTTGGAAATGATACGGGAAGGGGAGGAAGAGAGAATGAAAAGAAAAGAGAGAAACCTATGGTGGTCTATACCATTTAAAGTGTACGGTGGTCCTCACTTCATTTTTTTTTTTTACACGATCATCACAAATACCTTCTCTCAGTTAATGCAGTTTTAGTTTTATTTTGAAAGAGAAATTATTGAGTGATTTTATGAATCTAATATCAAATATGAAATAGATAAACAGAAAAAATAGTAACACAGAGAACATGAAAACACTTTGAACTTTGCAACTATGAAACATGAAACATGGGATAAGGAGGTGTTGAGTGCGCCAATAACAATGGCTGAGTTTGAAAAGAGAAGAGAACTTCAACGTGAGATTATTTACATTATTATGTGGTTGATGGAAATTGTAATCACATGGAAAGGCATTTTGTCATCTGACCCATATTTTTTTAATATTTATGAATTGTATAAAATGAAGTTAGAATGGCAAAATGATAAAATTAAATAATGGGACATGAGAAGCTACACTTTTAGCCCCATCAAAAGTTATTAAACAAGGAGTGGGTGGTCAACAATACTATGTGAGAGAATGACTCTTATATAGGCAAAATAGGAAAGTAAAATTGGACACCAAACCAAATGGAATCCCCTTTATAATATGTATAGTTGAAATCATATTTTTATATTTTTTTAAGTTAAATATTTTAGTTTACTAAAAAAATATAAATAGTCAGCGATGAAAAAAAAAAAGAGTACTTGTGAAAATTACCTGTAATAAGGATAGGAATGAAGACATATTAAGTCTTCATGAGAATGGAGAAGAGTACCTGTTTGTTAACAGGGTAGGGATAGGGAATAAAGTCCTCACTCTATAAAACCCACCAATTCCTCATTTATAAAAATAATTTAAATATCCACTTATAAGAAGATGATCAAGCAAGATGAGTAATTTTATATGAGATTGAGTAAATCTAGATAGTCGGATCTTACATTAATAGTCAAGATTAAAATATAAAACTATATGATTTTTTTAAATGATTATGTGATTTTTTAATAACTTTTAATCCTAACCATATATGTAAGATTATATGGCTTGGATTTAATATTTAAACTCTCATATAAAATCACTCCTCTCAATAGATATATCCCCTCCACACACACACACACACACATAAAATTATCTTAGCACTCATTCATTTTTTTTAATTATCTTTATTGAACTTACATTAGTATAGTTTTTATTATTATGGATATTTATGTTTTGAACTTCAAAGTATTTTTCAAATTGTTCTCTTTTTGGAATTTTTTTTTAATAAACTTGTGAATATCTGCAGAGATTTAAATTCTCGTGGGGAATGGGGAACATGGACCTGTGATGAGGATGAGGATTGGGATGAGATGCCAAATTCCAAACAGGGATAGGGAATAACGGGGGACATATCCCCTCTTATAGATATCTATTGTCATCCATATAAATGACTCATGATATAGTAAAATTATCCATTTATTTCCTTTTATTATCAAAAGTTTCAAATTTCAAACATTATAAAATTTTCATAAAATAGGCTATTTATTATTAATTAAAGGTTATCTATCGAGATTTTTTTCAACCTTATAAACATAATATTCCAAATAATATATAAAATATAATGAAATATTCATAGTTTGTCCATTTATTTAATTATTTAACCATGAACTTATTTTAAAAATATATTATACATTCAATTTTTTATAAGATATATTTAAATAAATTATTATTTATTTCTTGCAATGGTCAACAATCTTTTACTATCATCCTGTACATCGCACGGGTCAAACAATTAGTTATTTAATAAATTTAACTTCCAAAACATATAAAATTTTCATAAAATATGCTTTTTATTGTTATTTAAGGATCATTTGTTGAGATTTTAACCTTATAAACATGACATTAAAAAGAAGATATAAAATAGAATGATACATTCATATTTTACTTATTTATTTAATTATTTAACTGTTAATATATTTTAAAAATAAATTTATATACTCAAATTTCTATAAGATATATTTAAATAAATTATTATTTATTTTTAATAATAATCAATAAATTATTTTTTATTATTACCCCACGCATCGCATGAGAGTCAAAGGCTTAGTTTCATATCAATAGAACATCATTTGTAAGGTACTAATTGTAGTAGGTATATTTTTGCAAATCTAACGGTGCATTATTTAAAAACTATGTAATGCCAACAAAATTAAATTTGTAATTGGTATCTTAAATTTAATTTTACTATTTTTTTTTTCAAAAAATAAATTTGATTTTTTTCTGCAATTGAAAAATTAGTGAAAGTTTTGGTTTGTTTAAAATGATTACAATAAGGAAAAAATGTTGTTAAGACTCACACCAACTTTACTCAATGAGCGGCTTGATTATATCATTGGTAAAACATGTAAATTGGTCCCAATACTAGTCGATTTATACAAAACACTAAATTTTATTATCAACCATTAGTTTTTGGATGGGAAGAAACATGTAATTCAAATATTATTTTCCATTATTGCCTTCACATGCTTCTTATAATGAAGCTTTTTAGTTGACACAGTCGTCTCAAATGCCTTTTTCCATCCAAAAACATAGTCATTCGCACAAAAAAGACTATAAGAACCAATTCAAACATTTTAAAAGTATCATCACCAAAGTCGAGCTCCTGTTAGATGGGGATTTTTTGGACTTTCCCCTAAAAATAAGCATTTTGAAATTAGCGACTCCTGAAAATAATATTATTAGAAATGTTATTCTCGAATGTTTTAAGCAAATTATTTGGTTAGTATTAAATATTTCTGAAATTATTTATTGAGATTCCCATAAATAAATTTAAAACTTATTTATTTTATAATATATATTTCTTGGAATATATATCATAATTTTCAAAATATCCTTAACATATAGATTATTATTATCATCCAAAATAGAAATTACACTTCCAGTTAAAAAAATATAAATTCAAAGGTATTTCTCAATCAATATAAATTTAACAATTATTTTATTAAAATTTATTTATCTCATCCAAATCTAATAATTAAATAAAATGCTAAAAAAATAACAATTATACCAAATAAAAATTACACTTCCAAAAAGAAATAAAAAATAAACAATCATAAATTTATAAATATTTTTCTGATCAATATAAAATTAACAATCGATTTTCTAAAGTGCGCGCAAATGAAAATTGTTGGGGTGGTCAAATAATTGAAAGATATTTTTATATTTACGCTTAATAATTATCATTCCCAACTCATAAGAATTTTTTATTCCTATTTTTCATCATAGGAATAAGATCTCACTAAATCATGAGAAAAACTTTTTCTAGAGAATAATTGATACCTGCAAGTAATTTTACAAAACTTGTAACAAATATATAATCACACCGTTGTCAAGTAGTTATTTTCAAAAATAATTAAATATGCCTTAAAACAAATGCTAAAAGGTAATGAAAAAATCTGCCTGTGATGTGTTGAATTTCTCCATGGGAAATGAAACCAAAAAGTACTTGGCAAAATATGTCTGATGCATGACACTTACAACCTACTATCGTCGGAACACACGGGAGAAGGAGGGACAAGTATCCCTCCTACACCCAAAAATTCTGCAGCAAATTCTTCATCGTTTTTTCCCAGCATATCCTTTAAGCTACATTCAATATGCCTTGCTTTCAGCACCCAATATCTTGGCTTTATCTTCTGTTCTAATGAATAGCTAAAATACCTGGGGTAGCCCACCACATCTCTTACCGGCCTCTCCATTGAGTTCACCAGGAATTCTATTTTTGGCCTCAGAACCTCCTCTATACTGTATCCCAGGAGAGGAGAAAATGTGCGTACCATAAATGCAACGTCTTTCTCTGAAAGCCCCAGCTTCATCAAGTACATAAGTCTGCAGAGCATCAGCAGATCAAGTTACGAAGATAATTAATAGAAATCACTCCAGATGATAAGAAAAGTGCACTTAAATGATGCAAGGTCTTCATGGATTTTAAAATTTCCACGTATAAACTTACACATAAAGTCAACCCATAAAAACTTACATCCCCCTCAACCAAACAAACCCAATGCCGCAGTGTGTCCTATCATAAACTAGAACAACAGTCAACTAAAGATATAAATGACAAGTCAGAACAATACCGATGTCGTAGAGTTCTTTCAGTATCAGACACAAGTAATTCTGGATACTTTCTGATAACCCCAGGAAGATAAGCTTCAGAAATACCAACCCCACAAAGGAACTCAATCTTCCTCTTGAGAGTTTTATTAATGCTGGCAGCAAAAATTTGAGGGCAGCGACAAAGAACCCTCCCAATAGTTTCTCTATCAAAACCCATATTTTCAAAGAACAGAATAACCTGCATACAACAATGAGCAAGTGCTTATTCTATAGCCAAAAAAGTGAAGCAGCAACAGTGACAAGAGACTACCAGTCAAGAAAATCAAACAATATTTACAAGAAGAAAAATGATTAATTTTACGAAATGGTTTTTGTAAAACGTCACACAAAAACACAGAAGAAACGTAACCATTTTGCATTTTGATACTAGGACAAATTTTCTCTCCCCTGCTTTGAATTTTTGACACAACATGATTGATTTAAAACCATTTCGTAACAGCAGTACAGAAATGAATTCGTACCATAAAACAACGTTGTTACAAGAAAAACGAGATACAAAATAAACTAAAACATTTATAAAACAAACAACAAAGACTAATTTACAAGATTTATAATTTTGGCTTATGCAAACCAAACATTCCATGCCAATGTATTGCCTAAATGCAATGGAAAACTTAAAACCACATAGTTATTTCGAAAATAATTGTGAGCCAATTGAACTTAATTTAAAAAGGGGGTAATAGGGTAATTTAAAAAGGGAGTAATAGGGTTTAATAACACAGAAGAAATAACACAACTTAGAAAAACAAACTACAGTCAAACCAAACCAGCAACACTTGATATGTCCATTGAACAGTTTGGGGCTCACAATTGACAGGATATGGTAGAAGGGAAGGATGAGTAGGAGTTGTATGTGTTTTTGTGGTGCAGGGGCTTGTTTTCTTGATTAGTGCAAGATTTGAAATATCATAGGTAAATTTGTGCATTCATCATGCTGGGATGCTGTTGTGTTCAAGGAGTTTTATAGGTTGTGTTGGAAATTGTGTGTGTTTGGGAATCCTTGAGGACGAAATTCCTGCAAATGAGGGATTTGGGTTCAGTAGTACATGGTTCAAATGAATGGAATTGGGTGTAAATTTGAGGTTTCTGCAAGATGGTTGATGATAATTTCTGTAGTTGTCTGGCTGTTTTGCGTTGTTATAGCGTAGCTGGTGATTTGGTGTGATTATTATGGGTTTTCTCTGAGCCTCTCTGTATCTCTTCCTCTCCCAATGCCCTATATATTTCAGCATGGATTCTCTAAACTCTAATTATGCTCCTTTTTTAAGTTCTCAATTGTTATAGAAAACCATGAGTGAGCACAAAACAAAATAAACACGGGGAACAAAAAAAGCACAATTTGAAAAGAAATCAGGTGTAACTCTGCATTGCCAGACAGAGCCCTGTGCCTTGTAGTATCAACTTAGGGTCCCTAATAAATAGGAAGAGGAATCTGAATGTCTATGTTCAAATCGGCCAAAAGAATCTTAACCAAATTAATCCTCATTCTTCAAACCACAAAGATCCTCATAGAACTTAAGAATAGAAAGAATATACATAAAAGTAGACCATCCTCCTCTGAAACAACCAAGATAAAGATGCATATCATACACACTATTGAAGCAAAAAGGAAATACCTGTAGAAAGTCTCTGGGCTTCCGTAGTAGTAGTTGAGGACTTCTAGCAACAACCTTATCCAACTTCTTGCCTTTAACTCCAAGATCAGCCAACTCATCCACCATCAACTTCAGCTTGCTAGTTGAACAACCCAATAAATGAGGTTGGCTTTTGATTGCAGAGTCAATCCATGCCTTTGAAACCTATAATAAGGCATTCTATTATTAGTCTAGAGCTTCAACAAATGAAATATATGTTCCCTACATACCTACTCACTTATCCAGAATACAGGCACCACAAGCATCAACAGAGACAAGTATATAGGCATGGAAAAAATTGGGTTCTTAATAAGGCACCAAAAAGACCAAGAAACCAGCCACAAACATTATGACATGATCATAGGAACTGAAAGCTAAAGCTCTCCACATAATCATGAAGATTGTAAAGAACCAATTACATAATCAAAGAGGAGATTGGCCCATTAGGGAATCTCCCCAAAATGTAAGTGTTATGTGTGGGGTGAGCAAACCCAGAATTAGTTCCTCACCTATTTTTGCATTGTCCTCTAGATGACTTTTCATGGAATACTTTGTTTGGTACCTTAGGTTAGCATTGGGTGTGCCTGACAACCCTAGATTTCCTTTTGACAACTTCTTTTTGGCTTTAGGAAAAGGAAGGAGGTAAAGTCTTTGTGACAATTTTCTGCATATGCCACTATTTAAAGTATCTGCTTGGAGTGTAATTCCAGCACTTTCAATGACAGATAGCCCAACAAGTTTTGTGGAATAGTATTAGGCGATTGGCCTCTATTTGGTGTAAAGCAAATAGTTTTTTCAGATGAATTTCCCTCTCAAATATGTTGAGACTTGAGAGATTGGAAACCAATGTTTTTTATTTTTTTCCTCTTGCTAGTTATTGTTCTTGTTTTGAGGATCTCTTGATCTCCTATCTCTCATATTTCTTTCTGCAACTTAATATAGTTCTTCTTATGTTGAAAAAAAGGAAACAAATCAAAGAGGAGATCGGTAGATGAACAGCTATTTTCTCATTACGTTCACTGAGAAGTGCTAATGACAGTATTAATGAGTTGATTGTGCAAGTCAATAAATCTTGAAGTATATCACTAATTTTATAATGAGTTGTTTGAGAAAGTTCTTACCATTTATCTGTAATTAATTTTACCACCTCAGACTTGTAAAAGGTCAGATTTTGGTTAACTTGATGCTTAAAAATTAAAATTACAACCAACACATTCAGGCAATAAATTTAACAATACAAAAGTACATTTTATGGTGGCAGTGACTACCTAATATGTACAATAACTAGAGACTCTTGACTGCAGCCATAGGATTATGTTTTAAGATGGTATAAAAGGATATTGAGCATGTGAAATACAATGCAACAGGTTTTTTTTCAAGTTGGCATCTTATTCACAAGACTGTTCAATGTCAATATAGAATATGTTTTCATGTCAAAAAATAAAGACAAGAATTTAAACTAATCTCCTATTCGCTTTTAGTGATATTAATTCAACTTACAAAAATAAGTCACAGATGAGTAGAAAGTCATATAGACAGACAAGCATTGGCCCAACAGAATCATACCTTCTCAGAGTCAAAAAAGGCAAGGACCTTGTTATAGTTCTCTTGAATGCTTGTAGATAGAACCCAAGGATATTTTAGCAACAACTTGGTACAATCTTTATCAACCACGTCAATCTACAGAAGAATATATTATTAATTTCTTAATTTAAGGAAGAAATTGGCAAGAAGAGTGCACATAGCAATTAATACTGCGTCCAAAGTATTGCTGGCAAAAGAGAAGTACTTGTGATATTGAAATCTCCATTCACCACCATAATCACCCTTAGTGCGAAGAAAGGCTCCACTAACCAAAAGGGTGTAGATGAAAGAGTTGAAAGATAGTAAATTCAGCTAATTAATTGTTTCAAGTTTCAAGAAGAAAAACCCTTGCGAAAAGAAGGAAAAACCAAGTTGTAGAATCAAGTGATATAGACAAAATCCACCGAAATGCACAGTTGAGAAAAAGACACAGCACAGATAACAAAGCTTTCATGGAAATGTAAAATTGAAACTCAAAACGTTACAATAAGTAACTTGCGTTTTGTGCATATAAAGTTCACACGTTGAAGCCAGAATGAAACGTTGTACCTGTTTCAAGGCTAGGACTTTAGTTTTAAGGACTTGAACACTCCACAGTAGAATGGGTGGAAAACAAACTACAATGTTTGGGATGCGAAATCTAGGGATTCCAATATTCTCAAGAAAGTCCATTATAGGCATCATGTGGTTATTTACAGACAATGAAAGTAGACGAGGAAATGATTCAATCAAATAGCGGAAAGCGGGGTCTTTGGAAGACAGCATGTTTAAACCTCCACGCCTTGCTTCAACCTATGGCAAAAGAGCCGAAAAGGAATGGAATCATCTTACAACGTTTGAATGTCTGGATCTGAATTGTAGAAAGAAAGAAACACAAAATGGTGAACAAAGAGATTGATGAGAAATTGAGAATAGAAGGGGATTGGTGACATATCGATACTGTACAAGACCTTTTCAAAAAAGGACAAAGTGTGTTGCAGATCATCATCAATTGAAATTGATAACTGCAGCATCATGCTGCGAATATTTCTGATAAGGAAGTCATCACAATGAGTGCCAGAAAAGAGGAGCTCCTTCATACATGTAACCTGCAAGTAAGAAAACAGAGAGAGAGAGAGAGTAAGAAAATATGCACAAGCACGGCAATTGGCATTTAGTAACCAACTCACTCACTCACTGAATCTCACCTTGTGCATAAGAGATGGGAGCGTCTCAGCGGATAGATGCCTGGCGACATTGATAGAGGAAGAGAGAGTGAAGCCAAGACTCTCTAAGTAGGCAACTTTCCCGCTGTCACCCTTGTGAGCAGCAATGTGAAGAATCTTATCCCTGAAGCTGAAGGCGGCAATTTGTTTATCGGAATCGGAATCCCACATGGAGAGCTGGTCCAAATCCCTCACCCCCTCCACCAACATGTTCAAATAACCGGGTGAGTTTGACGCAATGGACTGGGAGTCTTCCTCCGACACCCCCAACCCCTGAAGAATAGTTGAAACAGCCATACGAGCTTCCCGCAGCACCGATTCAGAGAGTGGCTCCGAATTCCATTTGCCCGAGCTACAAGCACCACTGCGTCTTAATCTCGATCTTGACCTCGTTTCACAATAATCAAACTGAAACTGAAACTGAAACTTAGATGTGAATGCGAACATGAAGCACTTGCTCAACAACAGAAAACGCTCAGCCCGGTGCCTCTCACGTGGGAGGAAAACGGAACTAGTCTGAATTTGCACCAACTGAGACAACATGTTGGCATTAAGGAGCTACAACTACAACAATTAATTACTTACTAAGCCATCGCCTTCACCTTCCTTCGAATTTCAAAGCCTAAAGCCCTGAAACCCTTATCCTGCAACCGGGACCCCCAGGGTGCCTTAATTGGGAGAGCATGTGGAGAGGAATGCGGGAACGGAGTCCAATTTTTCACTCCACCCAATTCCGCCATCTAATAATTTTTATTTTTATTTTTTTACTCAATTTGAATGGGATGAACATGGTTACGGATTACTACAATTTCTGAAGGACTAAAAAAATAAAAGATAAATAACAAAAATTATCATTAAAATTTGCTCAAACAATACATTACTTTATTTTTTTCAAAAATGTGATACCTCACCCAATTCTTCACAAAATAATAAATCAAGAATAAATTAATAAAGAAAATAAAAACTATTGAGAGAATGAATTTTATAAATATAATTTCAAAAGAATGATATGTGAATTTTGTGATTAAAAAGTAATGAGAAATATATGATAAGTTAGCTCATCTTCAAAATTTTTTTATAGATTTAGAGGATAAAATGATCACTAATTATTTATAAACTTGTTCAAATTAGTCACTAATAAAATATAAGTAGAGTAAATAAATATACTAAAATACTAAAGAAAAATTTATTTGTCCAAAGTTTTCAATTGTAAAGGATAATAACTATATATTTTTTTATTGTGTTAATGCAATAGGGGAAGGTGACTGCTTATACATCTAGATAGCTTAAGAAACTTGAGCAAAATTATCCCATACATGATTTAGAAATGGCGACGGCGGTATTTGCTCTCAAGATTTAATGGCATTAGTTATATGGCAAGACATGTGAAGTTTACACTGATCATTCTTAAGTACATCTTTCAGCAAAAAGACCTGAATTTAAAGCAAATGAGGTGGATAGAGCTCTTAAAAGACTACAATTGCACGATTATGTACCATCTAGGAAAGACAAATGTGGTGGCTAATGCCTTGAGTAGAAAGTTTATGGGAAGTCTTGCATATAGCTGAGGTTAGAAGACCAATGGTGAGAGAATTCCAAGAACTTGTTGATAGAGGAGTATGGTTTGAAATCACAGGTGCATTATCCTTATTGAGGGTAATCAAGGAGAAGATCCCTATTTGAAGAAGGTTATGGAAGAGGTCCAAACAGGCAAAGCTTCAAAGTTTGTGGTTAATTCTGATAGGGTTTTGCGTCTTTGCAAATGCTTATGTGTTCCTAATGTGGCGAATTTGAAAAAGAAAATATTAGAGGAAGCACATAATTCTTCTTATACTATTCATCCAGGTTCTACAACAATGCATCAAGACTTGAAAGAGTTCTATTGGTGGGAATGGATGAAAAATGAGGTAGCTGAGTTTGTTTCTAAATGTTTAGTATGTCAACAATTGAAGGCTGAACATCAAAAGCTTGCGAGATTGCTCCAATAGATTGAAATACCCAAGTGGAAGTAGGAAAGTATCACAATGGATTTTATGACAGGATTGCCTAAAACCGTGAAGGGTTATGATTTAGCTTAGGTGATTATAGACCGTTGACAAAGTCCGCACACTTTTTACTTGTGAAGATTACTTACAAAACAGCTCAGTATGCCAAGCTCTGTTTGGAGAAGATTGTATCTCTACATGGAGTGTCAATATCTATTATGTCTGATCGAGGTTCTCAATTCACTGCTCATTTTGGGAAATCCTTTCAGACGGCGGCAGGAGCTAGATTGGACCTGAGCACTGCTTTTCACCTTCAGACGGATGGTAAGTCTGGGAGGACAATACAAATCTTGGAGGATATGGTTCGTGCTTGTGTCTTAGATTTCAAAGGTAGTTGGGACCAATCTCCCTTTGATGCAGTTTGCTTACAATAACAGCTATAAATCTAGTATCCAGATGGCTCCATTTGAAGCTTTATATGGAAGATGTTGTAGATAGCCAATTGGTTGGTTCGAGACAGTGGAATCCAAACTTGTGGGTTCAGATTTGATTCAGGAAGCTATTGACAAAGTTCAATTAATTTGAGAACACTTAGTGACAGCTCAGAGCAGGTAAAAATCTTATGCGGATTGAAAACGTCAACCTTTAGAGTTTGGTGCAGGGGAACATGTGTTCTTACGAGTTTCTCTCATGAAAGGCTTGTTGAGATTTGTCAAGAAAGTGAGTTAAGCCCAAGGTTCATTGGATCTTTTGAGATATTGGAAAAGTTAGGGCAAGTAGCTACTTGCCTAGCTCTTCCACTAGGCCTTTCAGGAGTTCATCCAGTTTTTTATGTTTCAATTCTTTGAAAATATGTCCATGAGCCTTCTCACATCATACAACATCAGTCAGTTGAGCTTTATAGGAACCTAAGCTGTAGTGAGCAACTAGTAGCGATAATAGACAAGCAAGTGAGGCATCCATGATCTAAGATTGTTACATCTGTGAAGGTTCTTTGGCGACAACAATTTGCTGAAGAAACCACATGAGAATCTAAAGCCATTATACGAGAAAAATATTCATATATGTTTGAACCACAAGGTTAGTAATTAAATTGAAATTTGAGGACAAATTTCTTTTAAGGGAGAGATATTGTAACGTAATGGAAACAAAAATTTAAGTAGGGGCAGTTTGATAATTCTTTTGGGTCGTTAAAAAAATGAGCAGTAGAGAGAAGGGGACCTAGTTTTAAGAACCACAGAACTCCTTCCCCTCCAAACCAAACTGTCGCTACTTCTCTCCTTTTCTGCTTTCGTTTTCTTCTTTTTCATTTTCATTTTTCTCCTACCTTTAACCACAAAATCATATAGTAGTTAATTTTTGTCATCAAAACTTGATACCTACTAGCTTCTAAAATTTAAGGTAAGTCTCCAATCTCAATCTCATTCATTTTTTGGTTACTCTAGGGTATATCCTAAAACTAGTGAGATCTCAAAAATGGTGGATGGATATATGTTTGACATTTTAAGTATAAATCTAATGAGTTAAAAACTCTAATATTAATAGGTTGTAGTGGATAGTGTCAAGACTTGATTTTTCTATGATCCTTATGAACCCTAGGTTCCATAAATTGTGGGTTTTATTCAATGAGCTCTCTAATTAATAAATTGTTTTAAAATAAATTATTTAAATTTGTCAAAATGCTTATGTTTGCTAGATTATGTTGACCTGGAGCGAGCTACTCTCTTCGGATGTAATATCCTAGTTTTAAATAAAAGGGTTAGAAAATTTTTTCGAACTAAAAAGGGTATCAGTTACCTTTACTTGTCGTTTCGGGTTCTAAATTTCACTAAGTTTGGACCCTACATGCCCTTGGAAGGCTATATAATGGAACCACTTTCTTAGGATCAAAAGTTTCAGTAATTGTTTCCAAGAGGAAAATGAGTTAAGGAATGATTTTTAATGAATTTTATGAAACTTTTAAACAATTCATTTTTAGCCTACAAGTTTGTAAAACTGTGAGAATTTCCGGATTTGAACTAAAACTCAAAGTTTTGATTTTGATTTGTTGGGATTTTGATTTTTCTAATATTTTATTTCAGTCCAAATGGGGAGTATTCCCTTATTTACATTTATGTTTTAAAGTTAATGGAGAGTAAAATAAATGAGGACATTAACTTTTACGGTTTAGTGTTTAGGGTAAAATAAATGAGACCGCCGTAGTGGTCACATGACCGCCCAGGCAGTCAGTGTGGTAGCTGGAAAAGGGACCGCCCCAGCGATCAACTTCGCCCAGACGGTTAACAACACATTAAAAACCCCAATTTCGGAGTCCAAAATATTCATACACTAAAAAACACACCTCTTCCACATTCTTTCTACAGAAAAATGGTGATTCTCCCTCCCATACCTCATTTCTTTACTTTTTCACTACTTAAACTCCATTTTTCTTTCTTCTAAAGGATATAAGGTATGCTTAGATCATTGTTTACTTCCTTCTTCTTTAATCTTTCATGATTTAGGGTAAAATCTTGTTGGGTGATCCCTTCAGCATGATTTCATAGCCACAATTATGCTAAGATTAAACTATTAGAATCAGATAGATTCATAGCTCACAGAGAATTAAAAAGGTGTTAAAGACTCGCATATTTAGAGGAATCGCTAACCTTGAAACCAAGTTGCCTAAGGGCAATCTCATAGATATAAGCAGAGATTGGAACCTATTTAGGTGTCCTAATCTAGTTCTTTAAGAACCACTTATCAGAGTAGAGATACGGTTCAAGGAACCATTCAAATATTAGTTAGGGGCTATTGTTCACGAGGAACTGAGCACCCACAGATCAGAGTAGAGATACTATTATATTATGACTAACAGACATAGACATAGATTAGAGCAGAGATCTATTATATTATGGCTTATAAGTATAATCACAGATTAGAGCAGAGTCACGATTATACTGTGATTGATAGACATTATTGTTCTTCTAGTAGCTACGACACTATAAGTTTATATGTTCTTTATGATTTTGTAAAAAGATGATTGAAAACACATACGTAGGTATGTGTGATTATGTATTACCTGTGAGTTTTAATGTAATTATTATGAGGTTATGCATTGTTTCTTGGTGTTCCATGAAATGGGGTTTCAGGTGAGAGCTCACTCACTAAGTTTTTACATAAAAACTCACCCCTCTTTTCTTCTTCTCATTTACAGATATAGAAGTAGCTGCGGGCCCTTCCCAGTTATCACTATCCCAGCAGCATTAGAGTTTAGCTGGTAAGCTTCACTTGAGTGAAGCATTCTCATTTTCCTTATAGTGCTCTAGCACAATGCAGGCAGGATCTTAGACCTTAAATCATGATTTCTATTTTGCATACCATGATAGTATATTCATATTTTGTACTTGGTGACTTAATTGTATTAAGTTTACTGACATTTGTGGAACAAAACAGTTTATGTTTATATGTTGCTTATGACTTTAGACTTTAGAGACGAATTTTGAGGATTTTCAATATCAATTTTATGAGTTACAAAGGTGATTTAAGTGTATAAAATGAAACTCTATTTTAAATAAGCTATAAATACCATGTTTATATATCATCCCAAGTCACGAGACTTATGTGAGAATGAGATTTCTCACATGCTGGTTATATGCCCAAGTCAGGCCGTGACACCGGAGCTGTCAAGGAGAGGCCCAGTTGATCCTTTTATACTATGAGTGGCTATTTACATAGTGGCGGTGTTTTAAATTATTTTTATAGGAGAAACTAATTTATTAGATTTGATAAAAATTTCATTTTCAGCTACTTGAATTATTTGGTTAGTTCGATTAGTTAATTTTCTCAAATATGATGGTTATTAATATGACTGGATGATTTGGTTGAAATTATTTCTAGCTCTCTTTATTGATTTTATAATGTCATGATTTTGCTATATGTTGTTTCAATGTGTATTGGAAAAGTTTATGATATTTGATACTTGCAAGGTTAGATTAATACGAAGATTGAATTTTAGATTTATAAATTGTGTTTGATAAAAATTTATTTAAGAAAACTATGATGGGTTCTAAGATGGAATTACCGCTCACCATAGCGAAGAGAAATAATGGCAATACCGCTAGCCATGGCAAAGAGAAATAATAACAATACAGCTCGCCATATGGCGAAGAGATATAATGGCAATACCGCTCACCATAGCAAAGAGATATAATGACATTACCATTTGTCGTAGCAAAGAGATGTAATGGCCTATGTGCACATAGTTTTGCTTAGTGAGATAAAGTTTGAAAGAACCTTATTTGAGAAATAATAAACCTTGTGATTGATAAGTTGAGATTACTCCCCAAATTAAATAAGATTTATCCTTCTTATGTAACCCTCATGAGTATTTGAGTATTTGATGATGAAGTAAATTTTATGTCAAAATAAGGAATTGGAGAAAATAATGAGAAAATATATTTAGTAATTTGTTTTTGAGATTTTTTCTTAGAAATAAAACTTTGAAGAGTATTTATTTTCAAACTATGGAAGAAGTCTAGGAAGTGTGGACTATTATATTTTTGTTACTAACTTTTAGAAATGTATAGTTTATCCCGTTTTGTATCACATGCTCATGCGTTGATCGATTGCTCCTTCTTTTCCACCTGTTTATAGTCCTTAATGGGTTTGTTTGACTCACCCCTCCCTTTTCCTTCAAACTTTCAGGTAGTTGAGTACGTAGTAGGTTCCTAGGATTGCTGTTTGCTCAGGATATCTTTTTGCTAAGCTTGTTGTTAGTTGAGACTTTTTGGTTATTGACTTTAGTATTTTGCAGCTATAGGACATAGGTTGGATATTTTGATTTATATGTAAGAACAAGAGTTTAAGAATTGAGCTTTCGTATAACTGATTATTAGTATCCATATAACTGGAATGTACTGACTGTTGAATCTGGATTATGATATTACATTGTGCAACAGATTAAATTTGATATATGGGTTGTTTAGTTTTTATGGAAGGTGCTACCAGATTTTCGGTAGCCAAAGTAGTTAAGTTTGAAATTTATTTTAGTAAGATCATGTCTTTAGAGTTGTCGAGCTAGGTGAGTTTATCTAGTCTGTGTGCCAGTCACAACCTAAGATTGGGTCGTGACAATCTCCAAAACTTATATACGAGATTTCTCTGGAAAGCCTCCTAAACTTTTATGAAATTTATTTGAAAAATCTCTAAAACTTTTATGAGATTTCTCTGTAACTATACACATAAAATTAAAAATTTAAAAAGAATTAGATAATGTAACCATGATTTAAAAAGACTCTTTCCCTGCCTTAAAATTATTGTGGAGATAATGAATACAGAGGTTGGGTTGGTGTTAGTAAGGAGGGAGGTGGTGATGAAGCTAACAGCAAAGGAGATGGTATGGTGAGGCTCAGGTTGGTGGACTATAGGCTCATGACAATGCTACAAAGAAGGTGGAGGAGCAACGAAGTCGGTGAAGAGAAGGTTGTGCATGGGAATAGGAAATGGATAACAGAGATGGAACAAAGGCTTAGAGCATCTCACAAAATCCTAGTCCAAGAGCATTAGAATCAAAGCGATTCAACACAATAAAGCCATGTTATTACAAAATTGCCACTACAAAAATGTTTTCTCGTCTTTGTTTTCAAAATTGAGATTCAGCTTTCTAATTTTTAAACTCAAATGTGAAAAAAATTCTATTCAAACATGGCTTTTTGTTTTTGAATTTTTAAAAATTGAAAATTATTTTAAGAAATACTTACCAAAGGTCCTATATTGTTATTTTTTTTAATCACCCATATATAATTTTATCCATTAACTCAACATTGACGACATGCGTGGCAGCTATGTTTAGCATGATATTTTTTGAGCTGTTTACTCTGGTCGTTTAGCACACTGTTCCTATAAATAATCAATTAATTGACTAGGGTAATGACTAGTGTAGCACATTAATGTTCCATACAGAGAATTGTGAAAGAAGAATGCCTACATTACCTAACTAGTTCTATATAAACAAAGTAACGTACAGTACAACATGGAGATAGTCAGAGAAATCACCGGAAATACCTATTTATGTTAACAAGAAATTAAAGACACACACAGACGTAAAAACTATTTAATTCAGTAAAAGAATTCGAGGTTAGTTAATAGTATATAGTCATCTTCTCGGAGGAAAGCAACCTTCCATGCACCCGTACAATTTGCTAGCTAGCTTCGAAGTAAGTTCCTGGGAAGTGTGACGCAGCTGTGGGTGGAGTAGAAAAGGCGGGTCCATCACACACCTCTATAGGCATCCCTTTCGGAGTTGATGAGAGTAGAAGAGTATTCTCCATCATCTTCGGCCTCTTTCAAGTCTTCAATCTGCTCAAGAGCCTCCTTGATATCCAGCCTTCTTTCCACATTCTCCTCACAACAACTTAAGCCAATCTTTAAGAGTTTGATCAGTTCAGCTTTACTATTGCCGACTTCTCCCATCTCCACGTCAAACACTTCACTGGTGCGCTTCTCGGTAATCATGGTATTGACCCAACTGGAAATATCAGAATCACTATTGTGCCTCTGAGTGAGATAGTTCTCTGGGAATTTGCCCGTCAAGATCTCCAGTATCAGAATTCCAAAGCTCCACACGTCAGTCTTCTTCGTAATGCGGCCAAGTTGAGCATATTCGGGTGATTTGTAAGGCATGATGATTTGTTGGGCACGGTCAAGGTTGATCACAGGACTGAGGCCATAATCGGTGAGTAGGGGCTCAAAGGATTCATCCAAAAGCACATTGGAAGATTTGAGGTGGCCATGGGGCACAACTATGCTGGGGAGTACGTTATATAGGTAAACCAAACCTCTGGCTACACCTTTGACTATTTTCAAGCGGGCTGGCCAGTCAAGCCCCTGCTTTTGATAGTTACGATTACCTGCAACATTTGTGTTGATTATTTACTTAATGGAAATTAAGGACACACACACATTTATATATATATAATCTATTTGAATTTTTAAAAAGAAAAAATTAAAATGCTAGCCCCATTTTAAAATAAATATTTTTTTTTATTTTCTATCTTCATTCATAAATGTATATCTGTACACAATTTATATTTAGAATAATAAAAAATATTTATTTTAAAATAGAGGTGGTAAAATTGATGAATACCATGCAGATGGCTGGCCAAGCAACCATTTTCGACAAAGGCAGAGAGCAAGAGCTTCTCTTCTTTCCTATAATAGTAGGCCATGAGAGGCAGAACATTGGGATGATTGAGGTTTCCTAGCCTTCTCATGTGCTCATGGAAGTCCTCTCTTGGCAAATTGTTCATATGCTTGAACCTCTTGACAACGACGGCGTGGCCGTCCTGAACCACAGCCTTGTAGGAAGAGCCAAATGCGGCACTGCCTAGAATTTCAGCGGAGGCCCTTAGCAAATCCTGTAAATCAAACTTGAGTCCTTCATGCCTGAGGAATGTCAACTTGCCTTGTTCCCCCTTCTTGGAGTGTCCGTGACCATGATCTGACACCAGCTTAGGAGAAGTAGGATCATAATGTTCCGCTAGGCTTTTGGTTTTGACGTAAACGGGAGGAACGTACTTGTTGGAGGCCTGTCCTTGGAATGTCGAGACCAGATTATCATTTGTATGCTCGTGCTTTTGGGACTGGAACCTCAAGCGGCATATGACCAAGACTGCAACCACGATGGCTACTATCAATGCTACCATTATCACAATCAGTAAAGCTTTCAGGCGTTGCACTTTGGATGCAGGAGCCTCCTGGGTTGCCGCTGCCGCTTGGCATGGATTCGTCAGAGGGGGCCCGCACAGACGTGTGTTGCCTGCATGCAATATGCTGCAATATTCAGATTCAATTCGATAGAGAGATACATATAAGTATGTATGACGAGTATATATTCCAGATTAGCTAGCTTAGCTATATATATATTAATATTATATGCATATATTTTGTGTACTAATGTAATCAACAGCTGTAGTACGCAAAAGCTAAATTAAATAATAAATCAATGAAATGATAACGCAATGCATGGCTATAGTTAATATAATAAATAAATAAATTATATATGTGAATGCATGCATTTATATCGCAGCGATGACGCACGCACCGCCGAAGGAGGAGGCATCGAAGGTGCTAAGATTGGCCGGGATGGGACCCTCTAAGTCGTTGTTAGAGAGGTTGATAATCTGCAAATCATTATTGCGTGGAAAATCGGGGATTTGACCTCGAAACTTGTTTGCGTCGAGCCTGAGAACGACGAGACTAGGCAAGGAAGCAAGGGACGAAGGGATTTGACCGGTGAACTCGTTATTGGCCAAATACACTTTCCTCAACCTATGCAAGCCCACAAATGCATCGTCAGGTATCTGTCCAGAGAAATGATTATAGGACAAGAAAAGGGCCTTCAAATTTGGCAGCATCTTGACGTTGGGCAAGGGACCCACAAAGGTGTTGTTCATTAGGCTAAGCATCCGCAGAGCGGTAACTGAAGCAAGAGAACCCACGTCGATGCTGCCGGTGAGCCCCATGCTCTCAAGGCGCAACCCCATGACCTTGTCATTGATACAAAACAGCCCCACCCAGTAGGAAATGTTGCCAGAGCACGGTGGCCTTGGGTTTATGGATGGATCCCAACTACTGAGGGCTACCACGTTCGTCAATGAAGCCCTGAACTTCAAGAGCGCGTCAGCGTCCGAAAAGGAAGAGCACGGTGATATTATGGATGATGATGATAGCATTACCAAAACAATAACGTTCACCAAGGTGAATGAAAACTTCACATTATTATTGGATGCTGCAGGTGCGCGCACAAGCGAAGCAGAGCGCGCGCCCATTAGCATTGACAATGGCGATCGATGATAATGGCGGTGATGTGAGAGAACAAGAGTCTCTTATTCACGGGAGGGTACAGGGGATTAGACAGCAAGATATTCCTTTCCTCTTCGCCTATTATTATTATTATCATTATTATTATTTATTGTTATTAGTATGTCCATGATAATAAAAATAAAAATACAGTCCCTGGCCTGTTAATTAGTAATTTGTTAGGTATTAATGGCCACAGGCCAATAAGGACAAGGGTAACTCTGCTGTTAGAGACCAAGAAAGAAGTTTATGATGCGGATGCTGTGGTAAGAGAAAAAGATTCTCAAAGATGAAAGGAAAATTTCCGCACGCGGCGACAGCTTAATTTTGGGTGTTTTCAGAAGTTGACCTGTGTGAGAGAGGTGTAAGGAGGTCCTCTGATTTTCTTCCTCCTTTGTTTTCAGCCTATGTAATTTAAGCTCTGAAACCGTGTCCTTTGAATTATATTAGGTTTTCCATTATTAGATTGTGTTCCATCGGATTCAAAGAAATCACAACATTTATTGGACTAATGTTTAAAACCATTTTAATTTATAAATAAATGTTTAATAAGGGTTTTTGGTTTTTACCACCGACAACAATATCATAGAGTAATCCATTCAAACTGGGAGACCCTCTAAGAGGTATACATCTAGTCACAAAGCCTTTTTCACATACCATAAGAAATTAAACCCTTGACTAAATGCTTAATTAAGGAGCACAACTATTGTTTAATCCTATTTGATGTTTGGAGTTGAACATATGATTAAAAATAAATTAAATTATGATTATACATCATTTTATAAACAACTTTTATAAAATCTGAAAATAACTACAATAAATTAAACTATTTCATTTAATTTCTATCCAATATATTTTGGAAGGGATCAAGGTCTCTAACTCAATAATACAATATGCCATGCATTCTTTTTCTTTTTAGTACTAATGATGTTGTTTGTCATTGGATCATTTCTTTTAACTTAAGCGTCATTTGTTGAAATCTACGATTGCAAAGAAAAGAGAAGAGATGGATAGAGTAAATGAGAGAATTACATCTGAATTTTACTAATAAATGTAAAACTGATACAAAACAAGAGTAATATAGTTTTATCTAGCAAACAATGAATGTAACAAACTAACAACAAATTCCTAACTAAATGAATAAAATCTCACTATATGCAAATATCTCTAATAGTCCTTGGTAAGATGAAGCATGCATACTTTAGCACCTCTAGTTTGGGGTGAAGGTACATGACAATTGATTTGAGCGGGTGGTTGTCATCAGAGACTAATATGGGGTGTTACTTTAGAGGTCCGTCAAACTTAATGTTAGGAAACTACAAGAAAAAACGCTGTTACCGACGGATTTTACCGATGGATTTTTTAGTGTTACCGATGGAAATTTTAGTTACCGACGGATTTATCGACGAATTTTGTTAACCGGTAATAACGGAGTCGGTAATTATTACCGGCGGAAAAAATCCGTCGATAAAATTTACCGACGGAATTTTATTTGAAAAATCCGTCGGTAAATAGATGACGAAATTCGTCAAGGAGAAAGGATTACCGATGGATTTTTAGTAAATTACCGACGGATTTTTCTATCGGTAAAAATTAGAAAATTACCGACGGAAAAATCCATTGGTAATTTTCAGAATTTCGTTTATAATTTTATTTATTTTTCACTTTATCCGTCGGTAATTTTCACGATCTTTTTAAAATTTTTAATTTATATATTACCGACGGAAAAATCCGTCGGTAATTTTCAGAATTTAATTTATTTTTCACTTTACCGACGGATTTTCCGTCGGTAATTTCATGATTTTTTTAAATTTTTAATTTATAGATTACCGACGGAAAAATCCGTCAGTAACACAGATTTTAATTTTTTTTTTATATTTTACCGACGGAAAAATTCATCGGTAATTTGAACTTGTTGCCAATAGTTCATTTTGTAATTCATTAATTCCCTGGATATTTAATAATGAAAAATTCTAAAAATTTACTTAATAAAAACTAAATGCAATAAATTTAGATCCAAAATGTAAAATAGATTAAAATGTCAGAAAGCCTATGAAGTATATATATAAATAGTCCAACTAAAAGAGAAATAGTTTAACTACAGCCAAATAAATCAAAAATAATAACTTAAGTTAAGAGAAGTCAGCAGCATCATCATCATCGTCAGTAGCATCATCACCACTACCACCACCACCACCACCACCATCATCATCATCATCATCTGTGTCTAGTAGTGCAGAGGAGCCTGCTTGCATCTTCTTCCATAAAGACACCATCTCTTTCTTCATCTGCTTTCTTAGTCTTATCTCCTTCTCCCTCATATGCTTTCTTATTTCTGTCTGCAAGGTTTTTTCCTTGTCCTCTATCTTCTTTTGCATCTCTTGCAACTGGCGCTGTCTCTCTGCATCTTGCTCTTGCATACGATGAAGTTCTGCGTTGAGGAGGTGAACTTGCTCACGGACCTCATTATCCTCTGCAGTGGATCCAGTGCCTGTAGATGCCCCAGTGACAGAGGGAGAGGACAAAATACTAGCATAGAATGACCCCATGCCATAGATATGATTCTTGTAAGGACCGCCAACTACCTCTTACCACAACTGATCCTCATCAATCGGTGGGCACTCCTCACCAGCTGCAATCCTCTGCTCTCGTTGGGTCGTAGCCTCCTGATATCGCTGCTCATAGGCATTCTATAAGAAAATAAAATTAATTAAACGTCTACCAAATATGTTAAGTAATAAATTAAATATATATACAAACAATGAGTGCTAAGAACATATATACCCAAACATTCTCCGAGCGAGTATCGACCCATGTTTTATCTGTCTTGTGCGTGTGAGTTTTTCTGAACAACTCACTCTGTGTAGATGGTCTCTTCAACTCATTGGTTTGCATTTTGAGTGAAAATTGATAATATTAGTAAGTGAAAATATAAATTTAACAAGAGGAATAAAAGATATTTAAAATAATGACTAAACCATTTGGCTACGCGTAGACTCTATAGTAGCTGAACCACCACAATGAACGGATCCACCCTTTTACGATGCTATGCTTGCCTTAGCCTTGAGAGACTTCTCTTTAAATGTCTCACTTCTCCAGTATTGCCACAAATAGTCTAGGCTAGACTGAGTCATCCACCTGGAGGTCTCGTCTCGTTCTCGGATGTCGATGTACATGTCTTGCAGCCTATGAGCTGCCTTGGATTTCAAGAGCTTAAACATATAATTTTCATCTTTGGGATGGATGATGAAGTGGCTCTACACATGGAAAAAAAATGTAATTGAAAGCAAAAGCAGTTTATAAAGCAAATCAAACGTTTTTTAAAAAAATATTTCATTTTACCTTCCATTCATTATACCAGCACAACTTCTCATCTTTCGATAACTTTCCGAATGACTCAATCAGCCGTTCAAACAGTTTTTGGATGGTGTGTGTCACCTCATGCATGGCCCGTGTGGCTGGATGCCAACTACATAGCAAATAGTGAAGTAAAATATAATGCTATTATGTATTGTTCAAATTATTACAATAAGATTCATAAATTGAATAATTAAATTACTTACCTGTTCTTACCAAGAGGTACAAGGGATACCCGTTGCTCCCCTATGGACCCATGTCCTGATTGCCCTGCCGAGGAGCCACCAATTGCCCCGCTTTCTGCACCCCCTTTTGATTCATGTGTAGGGGTGGGGACAGGATCGGCCGGTGGTGGTGGAGGTGAAGGCACCACTCTGGGCACATTACCAGGAGTAGGGACCATGGTAAACTCTTGATGGGTACGGGGTGGTGGCATGGAAGGGCTAGAAGTCGATATGTGAGCGGCTGTGATAGATGCCTGAGTGGGAGGGGAGATTGTTTGATTAATTGGGACACCCTTGCCCTTGCCCTTGCCCTTGTTTTTCACTTTAGGTGCCATATCTGAAAAATATACAATAATGTATGAAAAACCAAATAAATAGATAATTTTAAACAAAATGATGTAACAAATATGAGAAAGTTGAGGACAATCAAACCAAATAATTTTAGACACATCATATTTAATCAGAAAGTTGAGGATTATCTTCATCGTTCTCAGTCTCAACATCATCCTCGAAATCATCTTCCTCTTCCTCTTCGTCATCATCATTACCATCGCTTTCGTTGTGTTCACTCAAAAATTGATCATTGGAAGAGTGAATTATTTCAACCTCACCCAAATCGGATCGTAAACTTGGCAATGTTCCTGTATCAATGACTACCCGAGAGGGGATTGCATCATTCACTTGATAAGTATTGTCAGATAGTTCTTCGACCTCAACTCGACCCCTAGGTTTAGTTTTCATGACCATTTTCCAATCTTTTTTGCACTTTCCAGGGTATGATGCATAATATACCTGTCTTGCATTCTGAGCAATAATGAAAGGATCATATGCATGGTATCTCTTAGTATGATTGACCTCGATAATTTTATATTGGTTGTGTATGCGTGTTCCATCAGGACTCCTTGGGTCGTACCAATCACAATTGAATAATATTACCAATTTTTTAGGTCCATCACCCACATATTCAATCTCAAGTATTTGTTTGATTACTCAATACCAATCACCCTCCCCATTGCCTACATCCCTTCTTACACAAACCCTACTATTGTCTGTTGCTCTTCCATGGCCCCACTCAAATGTGTGAAATTTATATCCATTCACATAGTACATTGGCCAACTATTTGCTTTGTTAGTAGGACCCCAAGCCAAACTTTGCAAATAAGGACATGATACATTATTGTTTTTATCAAACACCTACATGAATGATTAAAATTCAAACATTAACATAGAGGAAGACAACTAGAATATGCGTGTGATTTTGGATCAAACTAGAAGTCACATACAAAAGTTCTAAACCATGCTGGAAATTGGTAAAGGGTGTGTCGCTCATCAACTTGTTCAAAATACCTGTAAATTGAAAGTGGTATATTGATATCACTTACGTTTTAAATGGTTGTATTTCATCACAGTTGATTAAGATATGCAAATGCGTAGCATGTTTCTCTCTCTCTGATAGCCAATGTGGTTTACATTTTCTAGCAGCACGTCCTGGCTGATTGAATACGGACAACATATTTTGAACTGAACTTTCACCCCCATCGTCATTTCGACCAACCCTTGTTCGTCTGGAATGAACATGCGGCTCAAAGTAAAAAGAACAAAAGAAAGATGTCTCTTTGGAGATATATGCCTCACATATGGAACCTTCTACTTGAGCCCTATTTTTCACAGTTCACTTGAAACTTCCAATATTTCTTTCAAACGGATACATCCATCTATATTGGACCGACCCACACACCCATGCTTCGTATGCCAAGTGTATGGGCAAGTGTTCCATGGAATCAAGGAAACCGGGAGGGAATATTCTCTCTAATTTGCAAAGAATTATAGGGATGTTTTTTTTCATAATTAAGAGATCTTCAACCCTCAAAGTGGACGAGCATAGGTCTCTAAAATATTGACTCAACTCCCTTAATGGCTTCCAAACAAGGTTAAATAATTCTCTAAATGCAATAGGAAATAAACACTCCATAAATACATGACAATCATGACTCTTCATACCAACAAATTGTCCTTGTGCAACATTGACACATCTACCCAAGTTTGAGGCATAACCGTCGGGCATCCTCAACTCTTGCATCCACCTACACACAGCTTCTTTCTGCACAGAAGTTAGTGTGTAACTGGCCTTCGGCTTACACACACGGCCATCTGGTAACTTCAGAAACTCAACTCAATTAAACACAATACTCTGCCAAATCTTTCCTTGCTTTCACATTGTCCTTAGTCTTATCGGTGTTCATCACAGTGTTTATGATGTTATCACACACATTTTTTTCTACATGCATTACATCAATATAATGACGAAATAGATTATCTTCCCAATAAGGCAGCTCCCAGAATATACTTTGTTTGGTCCAATTATGATCTACCCTATATCCTGGAAATCATATGAATTTACCCATTTCAGTTATCTTTGGAAAGCCTCTTACTCTGTGCCAAACCTGATTACCGCTTAGTCTTTCAGGAGGCTCATGACGTTCAATCGTCCTCTTTTTAAATGCGTCCTTCTTACCTCTAAATTCATGATCAAGGTCTAAAAACCTCCGATGACAATCAAACCATGAGTTTTTTCGACCATGTTTCAATGTGAAAGCCTTTGTATCCTCCATACAAATTGGGCATGCCAATTTTCCCTGCGTCATCCAACCTGACAACATTCCATAGGCAGGAAAATCATTGATAGTCCACATCAATGATGCCCTCAACAAGAAATTTTGCTTCATGAAAATATCATAAGTTTGTACACCCGAATACCACAACTCTTTAAGCTCATCAATCAATGGTTGCAAGTAAACATCAATCTTGGCTTTGGGATTATCAGGGCCAGGGATTATACAAGTAAGAAACATGTAAGGATCTTTCATGCACATTTCAAGAGGAAGATTGTAAGGTGTAACAACCACAGGCCAGCAGGAGTAAGGTTTACTAAATTGATTATTCGGAGTAATTCCATCTGCACAAAGCCCCAACCTAACATTCCCAGGATCCACAGCAAAATCAGGATAAGTTTGGTCAAAGTGTTTCCAAGCTTCACCATGGGAAGGGTGAGTCATGACACCGTCATTTCTCTTATTCTCAAAGTGTCATCTCATATGAGGTGCTGAACTCATTGAAGCATACAACCTTTTTAACCTTGGAATTAAAGGCAAATAGTGTATTCTTTTATAGGGAACATCCTTATATCTTCCATTTCCAGATCTTTTTGGTTTGAATCTAGGACTCTCACAAAATTTGCATTGGGTTAGGTTTGCATCATCTTTGTAGTACAACATACATCCCTTCAAACAACAATCTATTTTTCTGATTTGAGCCCGAGTTTTGCCATTAGTTTCTTGGCTTGATAGAAATCCTTTGGAACAGAACTAGGTTGTGGATTGATCTCACTCATCAATATTGCCCATTGGTCAAATGAATTTTGACTCTGGTTAGCTTCTGACTTTATAGCTAACATCCTAACCGCTAAAGACAACTCTGAGTGTATACACCCTTCCCATAAAGGAGCCTTTATAGCATCTAATACAGAGTAAAAATTTTCAGTCTCGGCATTAGGAGCCTCAATAGAAGGTTCATAATCTGCATGAATTTGAGGACCAACTGCATCATAAATCATTTCCTCATATCGTCTAGAGTTATCCTCCCAATTAATGTTTCCTGTGACATGCTCACCAATATTAACTCTACTTGCACAACCTCCAACATATGTATTTTCAACACTTTCATGTTCGAAATTTTGTGTGGCAACTTCCCCATGCATAGTCCAAACCCAATAATCCGCCATAAAACCATCCTTATACAAGTGATATCTAATGGTGTCCATCTCAAAATATTTTCTACATTTACACCTAGCACAGGGACACCTAACTTTTTGCTCATTCATAAATTGCACTGTTTGACAAGCCACATTTACAAACTGTTCAACTCCCGTATAAAATTCAGGTTTGATTCCCCCTCGACTAGAGTGCACCCTGTCATACATCCATAGTCTATTTGTAGAGCTCATGGTTCTTGAATGTGTAATTTAACCTAACAAATTCATTTAAAGTTGCTCAAATTAAAATTTTATTTAAAAGAAGTTATTTAAGTAAATAGTTTGTCCTATGTAATTTAATAAAATTTCGACAGCACCCCCTTTTAAATTAACATTCTACTCTTTAGATTAAAAAAAAAATTGACATAACCTCCTCTGAAAGTAAGACATCCCAAAAAATAAATTTCAATATATACATGTATAGAATCACAATACAATACAGATCAAAAAAATTTCACAATACAATCAAACAAACATTTACAGATCCTAAAACCGTTCTAGAGCACACCCCCTTATAACGTCACAACATGCATATCCTGCAATCTTCGCATACATAATCAATCTCCACAACAAACAATGCAAACAAATCGGGGAAGGACCTCTACGTCCTTCCGCCCAGTCATGCAATCCCATTTTCCTACAACTCTATCTTAGAAATCATAAGTCTCTATCCTAACAAAAATGCATTTAAATATAAAGAAGAAACAAGTACTTACCTTAAAAAGACACAAAATAATAATATCCCCCGCCAAAGAAATACTCCTACCGAATTTGATGTTCTATAACAAAAGCAATTAGTTAGATTAATAACTTCAAAATAAATAAAATGCCTTAAGCAAAGCCAATTCTTCTTATGTTATAAGGAGAACAAATTCTGATTTAAGTAGCCTTGGTCTGATTTAAAGCTCACTCCCGAACTGTACTTTTAGTAGTGAAAAGTAGAAGATAAACAAACAAAAGAAGTTTTCTCAAATTATAAACATGGTTTTGAATGACCAAACAACAGGAACTCTGCCTTTTACTAACCTTAACCTTAAACTTGGTGCTGAAATGACGCTCCAACTGGATTTATTTGACGCTATTTATCCGTTTTGTTATGCAACAATGACAATTGTTCTGCAAGAAATACACCCATCATGATATATAGATAAAGAGCAAGGTCTTATTAAACACTAAATGCATTGATATAAACCAGGTCAGAATAAGCACCAAGACGAGAAAAAAAGCACCTTCAGATACAAATGCATTGATAAATAAGCACAAACTTCAAATAAATAAGCAAACTTCATGTGTATTGGCCATAAACAAGTTTTGTTGTGGGGGTAAACTTGAAACAGACATAACTTTTGACTCGGGTATCAGAATGGCTATTAATGCGAAGCCGGTTGGCGGTGCTTCTAGGCTCAAAAAAAGCTGTTTAAAGGTGTTTTGATTGCTTTAAAAAATTTCTCATGTAATCATTGAGATGAATAAGGACATGTTTATGACCTACTCACTCAATAAACTTGGATAGGTGAGACACAACATATATTATATCACATAACGATCAAGGTGTACTACTAAATGAAACAATCTATCACAAAAATTAAAGAACAGATGCCCTCTTCATAAAATTACAGGTATGGAATAACACGGCCTTCTTCAACTTGGCAAGCTCTTGCCTAACAACAGATGCCCTCTGCACAAATTAGAAAATGAAAAAACAAATTTGATTAGCCGAGTAAAATAAAACCTAAATTCAGAATTTCACAGCAGAGGAGAAGACATGCATCAAATTCCTTTACTTCCATGTCATTCCATTCTCAAATCTGGTACATTTTCGTACATGATAACTTGAAAGTTGGAAATTGGAAAATCAAAAGTTCTGCAAGTAACATTGTATATTTTAAATCAAGTCAGCAACTAATTTCTAAGAAAAGCCTGCCTACATTGTATATTTTAAATCAAGTCAGCAACTAATTTCTAAGAAAAGCCAGCCTACAATGGCAATCCATTCAATTGAAAAAATTACATAGTTCAAAAGGAACCAATATACTTATACCAATATACTTACATAGTTCAAGTCAGCAACATATAGTTAGAAATTACACAGTTCATTGTTCCTTTTTCATTTTTTCTGTTAAGCTAAGCTGATGCTTGTGGTTGTGCTTACCAAACAGAGACAGAAGCATATAACTAAACAGAAAGAAAACATAGACAAAAATGGGAGTGGAATGCTTACCTTGTGCGAACACGGTGCCCAGGTCCAGGTCACAGATTTAACGCGAGGAAGGAAGGAGCTGAGTGTCGAGAACAGCAGATAGGATCGCGAACATGCGAGGCTGGGCGGAGAACAGCGCGGAGACAGAGATGGCTGGGCGGATCTAACGCGAGAGCAGCTGAGCGGCGGCGGCGGGCGGTGGCAGTCAACGGTGGGCGACGGCAGGCGGCGAGTGGGTGGGCGATTGGGGCGGGCACAGAGAGAGAGAGAGCAAGCAAGATGGTATGAGGGTATGAGAGTAAGAGAGTAAGAGAGAGAGATAATAAAAATGATATCTGTGCAATTACCGATGGATTTTCAAATGTTCGACGGAAAAAAATTTATCGGTAATTAAATGCAACGGTTCCCTTTCTGAAAATTTTTCATTATTGTTACCGACGAATTTTCCATCTGAAAAATCCATCGGTAACAATACCGACGGAAAAATCCGTCGGTAAAATTGATTTTTTTTAAAAAATAAATTGTAATTATTATCGACGAAAAAATCCATTGGTAAAATTAATTTCTAAAATAAAAAAATATTTCAAAATTATTACCGACGGAAAAATCCGTCGGTAGTGTGCGCGCCTCATCCATACTAGTTGGCGTGAATATTACTGACGGAATTACCGATGGATTTTTCCGTCGGTAATGAATGAAACCCAAATTTTCCAAATTCCATGATTTCCGTCGATAAATCCGTCGGTATTATCAACGGAACAAATCCGTTGGTAAAATCCGTCGGTAACTCGCTATTTTCTTGTAGTGTAACAAGTATTCAACGTTTGATATTGTCAGGGACTAACTAGGTTGCTTGTTTCTTTTGTTAGGGACCAAATTGTTTGATGACAAAATTGCTAAGGACCTACTTGTCAGACCGCATTTTTCTTTTTAGGGAAAGAGAAGCAAAGACAAAATTAAAGTGGGGTAGTTTGGTCATTGTCACAACCGGGATCACGATTGGGACAGTGAGAAATTAGTTATTTGAGAATTGAAGTCGCCACCAAGTTTATTTAAATTGGGAAAACATAGAAAACCCATTTTATTTTACCGAGTTCAGGAGTCGTTATACATAGTGAAGGGTAGGAATTTAATCCTACAGCACCCTTAATACACCCATCCTCAGATGGTACTGTCACGACCCGACTTGGGCACGTGACCAGCACGTGAGAAACCTTATTCCCACGTAAGTCTCATGACCTGGATTCCTATATATACATAATAGATTGCAAAAATAGTTTAAGTCATAAAATCTTTTCTACATACAATTCACCTCCCTTTAAAACGTTCAGCTATAATTCTCCAAACTGCAGTCTCAAAATCTATTTTTTTTTAAGTCTGAATACATGGTGTCAACAAGTATAATGAAAGATACAAAAACCTCTATAAATAGTAAAATCATATAATACAGTCCAACATAACATTATATATGCAAAACATAAATCGTGCATTATGGTCCAGGATCCTGCCTACATCTACATTGGACCACTCTAGAACAAAACTGTAAGCACTTCACATAAGTGAGGCTCACCACTGGAACTCTAGTGCTGCTGAGATACTACAAAAAATATGGGAATTATGATAGCAAAATTAGGGCGACTTCTTAAAACAGCCACAATTACTGTAAATTATGGTAGTTTCATTGACCGCCATAATTTTCATGAAATAAATGGCAGTGAATTAGGGTTGTTCTATAAAACCAAATGCAGAAAATTATGGTGGTTCAAATAAATTATGGCGGGTAAAAACCGCCTTTATTTACCACTATTATTTTTATATATTTTTTTTTACTATTTTCTAAATTTAACCTAGCCCCTAAATTCCCTTAACCTAATTCTACTTCCCCAAACACATACGCACACACAAACAAACACAGAGGGAAAGAGAGACAACAAGCGAGAAAGATAGAGAGAACGAGGCGGAGAGAATGAGAGAGTGAGGCCACTGGCCAGCCCTTAGCAGTGGTGGTTAGCGCGCGGTGGTGGGCTTGCAGGAGGGAAGAGGGAGCGTGGTGTGCATGCCAAAAACAGGGAAGGAGGTCACAACCACGAAGGTGGCGAATTGCGGTTGGGTGGATCGCCGCTGCAAGTTGGTCAGCCTCCTCCCTTCATGGGTGCCATTGTGAATCTGGCTTCCTATCACGAATCTGGCCTCCGTTCACATGGACACCATTCGTAGTGCCTCCACCGTGCTCAAGCCACAGTGGCGCCAACGTACTTTTTATCCTCCTTGCTTTGTTTCAAACCTACATGGAGGTCTTCGGGATCCAGAGGTTTTGCAAGTGCGAGCTCATACATGGAAGGTGGGCAATTCTAGGCGTTGTCAGTGCCCCTATGGTTGAAGCACTCACTGGTGTTGCGTGGCAAGACGCCGGATAGGTACGGTTTTTCTGCATCTTTCTTTGTAGCCGATCATGTTTTTGGGTACCCTTTTGCTTTATCTTTTTTAGGTCTCGCCGATTTTAGGGAACTTGGTGGTGTTTTTTCCATGGGTCAATTGATCGAACACTTGGTGGTGTTAAATTTTGTTTAGACTTTTTTTTTTAGTTGTTTAATTAGTGTTATGTTTGCAACATAGTGATCGGGTACCTATGTGTGGAAACTGGAGTGAGTTCTGAATCTTAGAACTAGACAATTGGATTTGCATGGAGATGTTGATTTTTTTTTTCATCAATTTAATTAGTGTAGTCATTTTTGCATGTTGCTTACAGTAAAGCTTAGAATGACTAAATTTTCAACTCTTTGGATAAAATCTTTTACTCATGCTCCTTTATTATTATTACAATTTTTTAGTGGGGTCTCTGCTATCGTTACTTTTTTGTAGGCACTTGGCAGTGATAACAAAAAGAATGTTATATCTTTTAAGGATCTCATCATTGTAATTTTCTGAGCAGGGAATATTCACCAACGAGACAAGGTGCTTGCAATGTGAAACAGTAATTGCTCGGGATGAAACATTTTTTGACTTGAGCCTTGATATTGAGCAAAACAGTTCGATTACAAGTTGTTTAAAAAACTCCAGTTCGACAGAGATACTGAATGCTGAAGACAACTTTTTTTGTGAAAAATGCTGCAAATATATATAGAACTTTTCTAGGCATATATTTTTATTACAACTACCTGCCATGTTTTCTTTTTGTTGTGATGTCAGCTATTACATAGGTTTCTTGAGTACTATTGTAAATGACCAGTTCAATCATTTTTAAATGTGCATTGCCGAGCTACTCTACTACTTAAGTCAGAAATTTTTATGTGAACCAGATATGTCAAATGGCTTCAATTTGATATGTTATTTGTTGGCATTTTATCTTCTTTTGCTGGAAAGTAGATTGTTATCTATGTTATCCACTAATACTGAAATGTTTCCTGTTTCTGGGCATATGGTTGTGACATAATGTTATGAGTGCAATCCGTGATAGGTTCGCCTTTAATTTTTTATGGCAATGTCACTATATAACTCCGTAAAAATATAAACTCTCTCTGGTTTAATTTTCTTGTCCTTTTACAAGCTACTGACAAATATAATATGGTCCCATGTATGTGACTGTAGTATACCTTGTATTTGTATGCAACTTTTTGTTGGGTGTGTCTTCTTATTATCTACTAGTGTAATAGTGTGGTTATCAAGTTATGTGTTGCTAAAGATCAAGGTTCTGAAAACCGGACCGGACATCAAACCGGTCAGGGCAAGGGTTCAGAGGTTCGGAGGTTCAACCGGTTCAACCGGGGGTCCAACCGGAATATAACCGGTATATAATAAAACCTGTATTTATATAAATATATAAAAATATAAAATAAAATATATGCAAAAAATAACTAAAAATTAAATTAGACATCAACAAAACCCATAGAATATAAACATAATTCATCTCTTAATCAAAATAAACATTATCTATATGGATTAAATCTCTCAAGTTACTAATTTTGATACTAGAAAAGGAAAAAATTAGGAAAAATGAGATTTTAGACTTTTTTTTTTAAAAAAAAAACCCAAAAAATGTCATTTTGCATCACTTTTGTAAAAAAAAAAAAAAAAAAAAAAAAAAAAACGGTTCAACCGGCCGGGCAGTTCTGGTTTGCAGGTTCCCTACGGTTCAGAGTGGTTTGTGACCGGTCCAATTCCCACCGGTTTTGGGGGCCAACCGGGCCGAGACAGTGCAGGTTCGGTTCACCGGTCACCGGCCCGGTCAGTCCGGTTTTCAGATCCTGGCTAAAGATGATGATGACGACTTATGTGGCTAGCAGAGATAAAGGCAAAGGTTTGCATTATTATTTGATTTGTTGCGCATGATTTTTTTTTTATTCCTAATTTCCAAAATGGACAAAATACCATGCTGTTTAGTTTTAGCAGGTAAACCAAATCTTATGCCCAAAATTTGATTCGTTCAAATAACCTTGCCTGTTGAATGGATTTTGCATGACCATCTTAACCGCTCGAGATTGAAGTTAGATTTACTTAGTCTATTATCTAAGAATCCCTTGCAATAAGCTTGAGATGTAGTAAGACACAAAAAGTAGGTCCCGTGATTTTTTGCTTGTCTCATCATTTTCAGCATAATAATGTAACATCCCCAAATTTATAACTAAGATAAATATTAATCTTAATTAGCGATAGCAAAACTAAGAGAATCTGGACAAATGTTATGAAACACAACAAATAGACTACTTAAGTATGTCTAGAGAAAAATGCAAAGAATTACGAAAATGCCATCACTTAGTAGAAATTACAAAAATGCCCTTGCTATGTAAAGGAAATTACCAAACTACCCTTGCCTTATTAAATGACGAAGATACCCTTACTCTATGAATGGAATTACAAGAATACCACTATCATTGTTTAATTACAAAAATATCCTTGTCTTAGTTAAAGAAATTACTACAATGCCATTTGCACAATCCCTAGACTTGTCTTTAGACAAGAATGAATCTAAGCCATTGGATTAAGATGATAACACAATAATTTAACCACATACATCATACACATTTCTGAATCACATACATGCACTAAAGGTTAGAAAATCTCCACTAACATCTTTGCACAAAACATGGAGCATTTTCATCCAACATGTTTGCATAAAACATGGAAACATATTTGCACAAAACAAGGAGCATTTTCATCCCAAAATTCAGCCAACATGTTTCCATAAATCATGCTCCAAGTGCTTTCCTTCTTCTATTTTTTTCTCTAATCTTTCCACTATAAATACTCCTCAAACTCTCTTCAATTCAGAAACTCCCTAAGTGTTCTTTCTTTCTTATTCTATTATTCTTCTTATGTTCTTCAAAGACTTCTCTTGATCCTCTAAACTTCATCCAAACACTTAAATCCTAAGTCCAAACTTTCACTAGCCCTCACAAGAGTTACAATCTTTAACTCTAGTGAGAAATATTTTCTTAAGCACTCAAGTTCTAGAGCCAAGATTCAAGGAGGGTCATCCACTCCAAAGACTCTTGTTCAAAGCTTAAGGAAGAAGAGAAGGACCCTTTTTAGACCCTCCACAAGAGGTAGGAGTTTCTTCTTTATTTGTTCAAGTATTGTTGGCTTCTAACTTTGCTCATGGATAAAATGCCTCAAACTTGAGTTATTATCAAAAGTTTTGAATAATTATATTTTTAGAAAACACAACATGTTTTATTCTGCTATGAGTACTTGTATGATGTTATCAAACTCAAATATAACTTAAAAGATTGTATGTAAAACTTGAGTTAATAAAGATAACTTAAGACATGAACATGGCAGGTGCTGGAATTTCTAGTTATTTCTGGCAGTAGTTACTTTGAAAATTAGTGTTCATAAAATATGAAGGATCTCGAAATGAAATTATTTTTATTATAAACTAGACTCATTGTAGAACACTCTCCAAAAATAATCACCTCAAACGAAGTTTCCTAGCCCAAGATATAAATTTTTAAAGTAGAGCCTAAGACTGAAACTCTTAATCTGACCTTGTAGTAGTAAAATAGGTGTAACTCACTCTAGAAAAATGCAAATGGACTGATTTCAACTTTGTGGAAAAGCTAACACATCTAAAAACACATTTATGTATGCTATGCATAAAGTTTTACACCACGGAAATACAGAATGAGAGATATATTTTCGGGACAGTGTGCTGAGAAAGTCTTAAAGGTAGCGTGATACTGTGCGAGTGCAATTTGGAAAGGTTCTGGCTAAGGAAAGACTTGGTATTTAAGCGTGTCCATTGTGACCCACCTCTCCTTCTTGGGAATCCTACTATGCATAATTTACAGTTGATTTACACTAATATAAGATGTTAGTGCTAGAAATTTTATTCTGAAAGATGTCAGAACTCTAAATAAAATATTCAAGTTTTGTAAAGAGATAATTTTAAGGATTTAAGTAGAATAATAATCTTCAGGAGATATATATAAAAGTCAAAATAAAAATATATAAAGAACCTCTAAAAATATCTTAAAGGGTATTAATTTATTAATGGAAATACTAAGAGTACAAAGAAGACTAAGAGAAAAAGATAATACCAAGATATCCATAACCTATTAGGAACACTAGAGACCTAACTTGATAACTTAGGTTGCTTAATATGAATTATCTATGAGAATGTTTGCTATGAGATTTACATGATATTGTCTATGTTACATGAAGTGATATATAGAAATGTGAATGTATTGATGAGATATGAAATGATAATGATAAAATGATTGACTGTGCCATGATTTATTAATGTGCATACATTCATGTTTCAAATGAAATAATAAATAGACCAACTCACTGATTAATCCTCAGTGAGAATAAAAGTAAAACCTGAAAAAGTAGCAATGATAGTTTGGAAAAGTGGACTTGAGCTAAACTCATGGCTTAACCCCCTAAACCGTTGAGATCATGGCAACGGAAAGAAAACCAAAAGGTTGTGGCGACAGCCACGGTATGAGCTCATTACCCTTTAGGGTGGTCTAAGGCATTAATGCATTCATCCCGTGAGTAATTAAGACATATGTTGATGAAATAAATGAAAAATGATGATCACGAAACAAGTGAATGTTGAGGATCATGAAATGCATGCAGCTCCTAAATGATTATTGCTTATTAGTGGTTTTACATGATATGTTTATATGTATGCTTGATGAAATACTGAATGGATATTTCTGCTAATGTTCAAGATTAGTTTAAAAGTAACTGCACTTCGGCTAATCACGTTTGTGAAAGTTTGATAATTGAATCCTTACCTGTTCACCTTTTTATAATAAACCCGAAGTGACTGGGACGGCAACGATGACACTTTTAGTACAAGTAGGAACTCCTACTGAGAAATCATATATTTCTCACTCTTATGTTTATTTTCCGTTGTCGTTACCAGAGACAGACGTGTCCACCTAAAGCAACGAAGTCAGTGAGAGGAAGGAGGTAGCACGTGAAGATTTCAAATCTTTCAAGTAGGAGCATTCCGAGCTTTAGTTACATTATAGTTTGTGAGAAACAATTAGTAATAGTAGAACTTATATTGTTATTTGTAATAACTTATCAGTATGATATATGCTCTGTTGTGACTTATGTATTAAGTGATTATATTCCAGTTTATGTGATAATAGTTCTACACTTAGTCTCTTATTCCGCTTATTTAATTAAGTGTGCAATGTAACTTGATTATTATCTATAAAAGCGCTACGTATTTCACTTCTACATTCTGAGGCTTAAGTTTTCAAAAAAATTAATTTATTTAAAGAAAAAAAAAACTTCCACTATTTTTCTAAGTTAATTTCAAAAGAAAATAAATGCAAGGCATAAGTGACAACTAATAGAATCCAAATGTGAACTTAAGCATAGTGGGGTTCTATTAGGGTGTTACAAATAAAACAATACAGAAGGGGGCAATCTCAAGGAGAATGTATTTGTCATGAAACCATCTCTCCTAAAATCTTAAGTTTTTAGGAGATATTTATGACATGGTATCAGAAGCTCCATGATGAAGTGTTATAGGATTTATGACCCATTTTAGGAGATGATTCATGACAATATCAAGCTAATTCAAGCTGCCTTTCTTTTCTTCTCTTTTTTTTCTTTTTTCAAATACAATTTTTTCAGGTAGAGCTGGTAGAAGGGTCATCCTACTTGGGACTTCCTCTTCCATTCACATTGACCACATTGATCTGGATTGAGGTGATATTGATTGGTTGCATTGAATTCCAAAGAAATGCTGAGCTTGACCCAGAGAAAAGGTTATACCTAGGAGGCAAGTTCTTTGATCCGCTTCGATTGGCCAATTACCCTGAAGAGAAGGCCATGCTTCAACTAGCTGAGATCAAGCACTCCGCTTAGCCATGGTGGTCTTCCTCGTCTTTGCAATTCAAGCTGTTGTAACAGGAAAAGGCCCTATCAGTTTCATTACTACCTTCAACAAATGACATAACTTTACTCCAATTTTATTCTTTTTCTTTCTGTATACCTTGAAGGTGAGAACTGTGCTATGCATAACCTTTGTATTATTAATGTATATATATGTACTGAATACTGATATATACTCTGTTATATGCTTCTGTATAATGTTGTATTAATGCTTGGGTAGTTTGGTGCAATCAACCACCTTTTTTCTTAGGGGGAAAAAATAAAAATTGATTCACTAAAATTGAATAGGGAAATATGATTCACTAAACTATTTTGCGTGATTATTGGAACATTTTTTTTAAATTGGTGTTGCAAAATTGTGACGGTTTCAAACCGTCATAATTATTTTTTATTAACCGCAATAGTTATTTTTTTAAAAAAAATTTCACTGAACATTGCAGCAAATTTGAAACCACCATAATTCACCTGCGTTAATTATGGCGGTTATATAGGGTGATTGCGGTGGTTTTTTTTAAACCATTATAATTTACCGAATGGCATTGGTAATTACACGGTTACTTGAACTGCCATTATTGAAAAAAAACATCAGTTAAAAATCGCCCTAATTCCCCAAATCAACCGCCGCAATTCACTGCTTTTTTTTGTAGTGAATGGAATGGAAGAAAAAGGTAAGGAGTAAAGTAGAAGAGATTAGTCATTCCCTTGTTTGGAAATTGCTTTTCTCCTTGACTCCTAATTTAGAGGGTAAAAAAAGCTTAGTTTTGAGTGGTAAGGGATAGACATGTTGTCCCTTGCTAGCCATTCTACTCCCTTCCCTAAAATTACTTCAAGCTTTTTTTACCCTCCAAATTGGAGGTCAAGAACGGAATGAAAGCAACTTCCAAACAAGGGACCACTCTACTATTTACCTTTCTCTTTCATTCTATTATTAACTACTCCCTTCCATCATCTATAAAACTTTCAATCATAGTCTAAAGTGAAATTAGAGAATCCTTACCCTAAATTATTAGGGAAATATTATTTTAACCATCCACCTCTCGGATACTATGTTGACACCCAAGTTATCACCATTAAATTGTACATGGTCCTTACTTAAAAATAAAACTTTGATTTTTCACCTTTAAATTTGATTGAGTGTCTATGGACACCCATTTTTTAGATATTAAAATAACACATCCAAATTATTAATATAAGGTTATTCATCCATCCCTTTTACAATGAGTAGTGTTATTTGCATTAATACTTTATATGACACTGTATTGACACACTTTTTTTTGCCATTGGATGAGATGTGAGTTCCAAACTAAATGAGGACTATACCCTATCCAATTATAAATAAAAATATATCAACACAATATCCCAAAAATTATGGGGGTCTTTTTTTTTCATATTGGTTTTGGGGTTGTTATATGCATTAAAATAGGTGTAAGAATGAATTTATGGATATATGGTGTCAGTGAAATCTCTCCAATTCCATTTTTTCCAAAACCGGAATAAAAGATTACATTTAACAACCTATAAATAATACTAGTAGTGGCGAGATTTCAATGCATGGGTCATGATGTTAGCAAGAATCTCGCCACATCCTTTATATAAAAGTGGTAGTGGCAAGATTTCAAAAAGAATCTTGCTTGTGGCAAGATTTCAGTAGAAAAATATTAAAATATTTAGCTCTCTCTATATAAACCTGCCTATGTCTTTTCCCATCTCATTCAATATGTTTGGTTATTAAATGTATGAAATAGCTATGTGTGTTTTACACAAAGTGAGGTAGAGTTGGAAAGAAATGGGTTAAAGTATGCGCTCCCCCTATTTTTTATTCTAATTGTTTCAATTTATTTTTCCTCTAAGTGATCTATGACTCCCCTTATTTGATTTTGTTTTCTAGAAAGATAGTTGTAATAGATTCCTCAAGTGTTTGTGATACTGTAATTGGAACGCTAAGACATCATGTAAGAAGCTGCAAGTGTGGGTAAAATGCTGATATTATTGTTTCATGAAAAAAAAAATCCTGAAAGGCTTTTTTATACCTGTAAAGATGGAAAATGCAAAAAAACTTTAATTGGTGCTACCCTATGAATAATGATGACAGTGAAGCAAATGTCTAAGATGTCAACAATATTGAAGGTGAATGGAAGAATGCAATGGACAAGGAATTGAATTACTGCAAGACTAAAATCAGTGTTATGGAAGCTACATTATCTTTCTTTAAGTTGTTAGTTGTAATGTTTGTAGGAATTAGTATGGTTGCCCTTGTTATTATAGTTATGAAGTGCTTCATCCCGTAAGCTGCTCGTTTGTATGTGCTGAAATGTTAAGCTCATTTTTATAAGAAAAGTGTAAGTGCTGGAAATTATCCCTTTGGCAGTGCTGTTATCACTTTTAGTGCAATGCTATCTTTTTATTATGTTTTCTTTTTATGATTTCTTATTATTCTTATCTGCAATGCATTGTCATCATCTTTGTTTATATCAAAACTCAAATGGATTTATCAAGCATAATCCTCAAGCATTATATTTATATTAATATTTGATTTTTTTTTGAAAGATTAATTTTTAACAATATTAGCAACTTTTATCACTTTTAAAAGATTCTTTAAAAATTGAAATTAATTGGCAAGTATCAAATTAGTACTAAGAATATTAAAAAATGTTCATGAATCTACATTAATCATGCATGCCAACTAGATAAATCATATAAAAAATAAAAAATAAGTACATGCCATACAAAAAAAATAATTACATTAATGAGTATTTTCCCTTGAGTGTCTTCTTTCCCGAATATATCTAATGGGCACATCACTAGCTTTTCGAAAACCAGACCCAAACCCTCTCCTACATCTTTCTCGCACTCTCTCATCCATTATTCCTTCTTCTCCTGCTCCTGCTCCATCTTCTTGTGAAACCTCAGGCTCTGTCATGTGACTAGATGCAGATGTTCTTACTAACCCTATCCCTTACTCTATTTGAATCCACTACGTCATTTGTATCCATTGATCAGTCAGAGAAAGTATTGGCGTAGGAGAAATCTCAGATATAACTGGTCTGTATACATATTCCTGTACATTTTCCTCTTCATTTAAGTCAAAGAGGCATCGGGGTGCAGACTGGGCTTCATTAATGTTTATTTCATAATTTCCCCTAAACAACCCTGGATGAGATGGCTTATTGGCACTACTATCAACAGACCTTTTACCTCAACTTAAAAAAGCTTCTTGAACCATGGTGGCTATCCCTTGCAACTAAGGACATTTGAGCTGGTTCCAAATTCTATCGAATTTCCTGGCTTTGTTGACTGTGTGCATGCGAGGACTGTTGATTCAGCCATTAATCAACATCATCATTCGAAACTTGTAAGGATGCAATGTCATCTTGCTGATGAGGGGGTGGCAAGGGCATTGAGATTGGTGGGTACTGTGGGACTGGCTGATATATTGGGAATGACGGGTACTGTGGGAATGGCTGGTATAATGGGAATAGCGGACCATTGTATGGGAATGGCTGCTCATGTGGGAATGGTTGGTGTTCATGGTGTGGTGGCTTATGCTGCTAGGGGATTGCCTGGTACTCAAAGTGTAATACCAGATGCACACGTCTTAGTAGATGAGTTCCGTATGACCTCAAAGTCCCCCGAGACCCACTGCTATTGCCGGGTCCGGGTCTTCGCTAAGTCTGGAGCCCTACACCTCCTTAGAGGGCTATATGTTAGAGCCACAATCTTGGGACCAAAAGTCCCGGTAAATGTTCCCTAGAGAGAAACAAGTTGAAGAGTGATTTTTAAGGAATTTTTGGAACCCTCTAGATATTTTGTTTTTAGCTCCCAAGTTTAGAAAATCACCGGAATTCCAAAATTTGAACTAGAACTCAAAAATGAGATTTTGATTGGTTGGGGTTTTGATTTTTTTGATATTTTATTTGAATCCAAATGGGGGGTATTTTCTTATTTACATTTATGTTTTAAAGTTAATAGGAAGTTAATAAATGATTGAGTATGGAGATAAGCCATATGTCTGTGACAGCAAAATTCTGAGTCTGGAGTTTGCTGTCACCGCTATAGCGGTACAGGAAGTGTGCAGCATGGTATTTAGCCTCTGGAGACCGCTATAGCGATCCAAGACCGCTATAGTGGTCATAAGTGATTAGGCACGGGGTCGGGGAGCGGCTAGACCGCTATAGCGGTGTCAGTTTTGTGAAAACAGTGCAAAACACGTTGTTTCACTTGCTAAGACCTCCCTCCTTATACTTAAACCCTTCCCCATTTCCTCCACCACCATTTCACGAACCAGAAACCCTCCCTATCCCATTTCTCTCTTTTTCTCAAATCCCACTTAAGTCTTGCTCCCTCAAATCATCAAGGTATGTGTTTGTTAATAGATTTTGGTCTCTTTGTCTCATTCTTTTCATATTCTATGATTTAGGTTGTTGTTTTCTCTCATTGTTGTCAAGTGGGGGTACTCCTCCAATGTTGTTAGAGCTAGATTAGAGTTATTTAGAGGTTAATAGAGTTTGATTTTGAGTTTTATAATTGTTATAGTCAACGTTGGTGCCCTCCCGACTCCCCGGAGCTCAGTTGGTGTTGACGCCACTTATTCATCCCCCTCCAGGTGAGTGGGTTTGACCCCATCTCCTTAGTTTTCTCATTATAGCAGTATGTTCTTGTATTATGGTTGATAAATATGAAATTAGAGACAGGATCAAGTGTATATTATGATTTTACATGAATATGTCAACTTAGAAAAATTATGATTTATGACAAAAGCATGAAAATAAAATTTAGAAAACCATGGGACCATGATTGTTATATTGTATGTTATGAAAAATGTTCTGCATGCTTGAGAAGAGATTTATGAAAGAGATATACGTTATGAATTTAGAATTTCGCTATGCTTTTAAGACTTGGTATTTTTTTTATTAATCGTTTTATTAAAGTATTAAGTTGAGTTAAGTTAAAGAATATAAGATTTAATGAGTTGTTATTTTATTACTCCTGGTTTAAAGGTTTATGAGATCTTATTATTTCAAGACTTTAGATTTCAAAATAAGATTTAAGAATATTCAATTAATGTAATCTTATATATTATAGAACTATGAACAATAGTATGATTAGCTTTATGAATAAATACGTCAAATAATTTCCAAGTTTATGATTTTGAGCCCTAGTGTTTGAAATATGATATCAGAGATTTTAAGTATATGAAAATATATTAGCACAAGATATGAATTTAGAACTTTAGTTTTATGGTACTAAGAGGTACAAAATTCAGTATGATTCTTAGCCACTGTTAGATACATATTCTGTGGGTTCGAAATTGAAATGTCTACAAGTGGTGAACCCTTGGGCTCGATTTCCACAGTCACAGTCATGCTAAAGTCAGATTGTTAGAGTTGTTTGAATCCAGAACTCCTAGTGTACTAAGAATTTAGGGGTTCTGCTCTGCCAGGGACAAAGTACCCACTTTGCAGCTATAGTTTTCCTTTTGTCAAACTAGTTTAGCCGGTAGAGATAAGGAAACGACAGTTAGTTAATAGTTGTGAAGAGATCGTTAACCTTGGTACCAAGTTGTTCGTTAGAGGACAGTTTTGCCCCGGTAGTTACAGAAAACGGGACCTAATTAGGTGCCCACAGCTTGTCCAAGAGGGACTATTACAGATTCAGTAGGAGCTCTGATTCGCCAGGGATAGAGTCTCACTTGACAGTTTAAAATTTATAGCTTTTATTATTATGATATATTTATTGTATTTAGCATACTATTTCCCAATGCTCTGCCGCACCCCCAGTTAAATTGATTTCATGCTTGATTTTGAGTTAGAAATGTTTATTTATAAATACTTGGAATGAAAAGTGTTTCCTAGAGTTAGCTATGTGTTTAAATATGAAATGATTTATGATTGCTGCATGTATATTATATGGTATATATTTTTGGTCATCCCATATGGGTGATGGGTGAGAGCTCACTCACTGAGTCCGTTGACTCACCCTTCTCCCTTCTTCTCATAGTTGCAGGTATAAGCATCCTTCCTCCTCCAACCCTGTAGATGCAGTCGCTCCCAGTGGTAAGCCTTATTTGATGTAAGGCTTAGACTAGGTTTTTGTTAGTTTAAAGGGCTCCAGTAGTTTTACAGGCAGGATCTGAGCACGCATGTATTTTGAAATACTGTTGTTATTTTCAAAATTTATGTATTTCACCATATATGTTTCCAGAGCTTAAGTTTGGATTTCATCTACTTATTTTGGTTAGATTATGATTTCATCAGCTATGAAGTTATGATTTAGTTTTCAAGGGTTAAATAGGCTTTCAGATATAAGGTTAATATTAGTTGATGAACTAGTTCATGATTTCAGATTAGTGGTATTGATTAAAAAGGGTTTTGAGAGCTTGAAAATTAAAAATGTTTTCAGTTTTATTATATTATATGCATCTAGAGAGTCATGTCACTCAGTAGGCTTACGTGGGGATGGGATTCCTCACGTACTGGTCACTTTTTCAAGTCGGGTCGTGACACAAGGATTGGCTGTTGCTGTATCTGAGGGGATAACGGTAACCAATTTATCGCGTATGGCATATACCAGTTTCGATATTCATTTGAAGAAACATATTGATTAGTGGGTTGTCCTTTCAATAAACGCTAATAACGGGTCTCCTACAATGTGACCTACTCATGATGTTTTTCCTTCTAATCAATTTGTTTTCTTTCTCGTAAATCTTTATTATGTGATTGCCCTAAATTACGAGGTAGGAGAAAGACAAACTGATCAAGCCCAAACTAGCGCATCACACAGTCAGAAGCATGCCATTTTATGACCTCAAAACATATCAATGGGCTAACAATGGACCATATCATATGCTCAGCCTATATATCATCTGGAATCTGAGCATCAATCACTGGATCCATATATGGTTGCCACACAAACTGCATTAACAAAAACATCATGAGTTAAAAAATATTTAATTTAATAATAAAAGAAATTCTTTGATGTACTATGTTTACCTGATGAAATTCCATTTGATCTAATACAAGTTTGATGGTAAGGACATTCTTATATGGATTGTTGCATTGATATTGTGGTTCTTTCCACTTGTGAATTTTTCTTTTCATTTAGAAAATATTTCTTGTAACAACTGAGATATTTATTTGAAGTATTTTTACCTGAGAGTAAGGGAAAAAGCAACTAGCATGCTTGCCAAAGGAGCCAACCATGGGAGTAGCTGCCATGCCCACACTTGTAATAATGCCATGCTACCAACAATGTCTCGTGCACTCTTACGAGTAGCACGATCTAACCCTTGAGAAAGCACAATGAGGCATGCGGAGCCCCAACTATACCATCTTATTTCATCCAAATTTTCAAGAAGTTGCAAGAAATGCCCCAATAGAGCTAGTATATAACTACGAACATTAAATCATATCAACTCCTCAATATTTGTTTCAAGCTTATTCTGAAGAACTATGGTCGTGCCAATAGTAAATCTAGTGACTAGTAAACCATCTATGCGAAGTCCAAGCAAAACGGCAACATTCTACAGTGTCACTGAGTATTCCCCAGTTGGAAGGTGAAATGTGTGAGTTTTTGGTCTATCTATCTCTATTTTAGAAATTTAGGAAAAGCAGTAGAGACCAGCTTGTTGTAAATGCTCGTGTATCTCCACTTTTGGTAACTTTATATATAGATGATGTGACCGCAATAACTCTATTTCCTGTTACAAATAATATTGTTTAATTACAAATAATAAATTTTGCACTAATTAATAATAAAGTACCATATATATATATATATATATATATTGGGCATGTTGCCCATTACTCAGAAAGAAAGATGAACTCTTAAAGTGATAACAGGAAAGAACATATATTAAACATAAAATAAATATCGCTTAAAATTTAACAGGTATAAAACAAACAAATAAATACTACTTAAAATTTAATAGGTAATAAATACTACTTTAGTTAATACTTAGAACAGATATTAAACAATATTATATCCTCAAAAAGTAGTATTAACAAAAAGGTTAACAAATAGGCTGTAATAGAAATTGCAAATCAAAAAAATAAAATTAAACAATGTTTTCATTAAAATTTAAACATAAAATACTTAGAATATTTTGATGAATTTGCTTAGACACACATTAGAAATAACTGTTCTATCAGATGCCATTTTCTTAACACTGTAAATAAGTAAAATTTTCTTCACACACACATACTTGAGAAGTCTCACACCAAAAAGCTCTCAAATAGTCGAACAAAAAACCGCTCAAACACTCAAAGATGCAACATTAAAAGCTTTACTTGCTTACTCAGCTCTTTGTTGCCTAACTTCTCATTTTATACATGCAATGTAGCTTCCCAACATGAGATGACGGTGGTGCAGGGATTCCCATCACTGAAATCCCAGTTCTCACGAGATTCTAGTCACTAAAATCTCGGCTTTCACGAGATTCTCTTGTTGCTGACGGATGCGACACTTAGTGCCTCCCAGCGTGCCACCTGTCCGCATCCTCTCCGTCCCAGCACACCAGTTGTCAGCGTGTCCTCGCGGTCTGCTTCAGCTGCGTTGGTTTTGCTTCACCTCACCGTTGGTGGATGCTTCACCCCATTGTTGGTCTGCTTCACTTCACTGAAATATCGTTTTAGACATGATTCATAAGTTCACATATGTGTAATATTTATGCCAAATCTATATTAATAGTAATCTTTCACTTATTTTTCATATAAAAAATAATTTTTTGAATTATGAATATAAATTACATTTTTCTTTTATAATTTAAAACTTTCTCGGAGAGCGAAATCCACATTTTTCAAACCATTCCAGACGTCACAAAACCAATGCACCCTCCGCGTCCAACTGGGCAAAAGGGGATTAATCTGTCTACGTGGAGGCACTGAAGTCACCATTTTTCATCCAAAAGCTGCTTTTTCTTACGAAATCATGCGGTTAAGATTTCTTTCCTCTCGACTGTGACTTCCTGTCCAGCCCTTCAACTTTGAAGATGACAAAAGAGCGATTAGTGTCACGGATATATGGGCCACTCGCATTTTCTGATTTCTTCATAGAAGACGGTGAATTTTTTGCGGAATATTGCTTACATGCGGCTTTGTTTTTGAGTGGTAACGGCTGAATCATGAGCGCCGCAGCGTCAGCAACAAATGCTAATACCAGTGTGTGCTCAAAGACTAGGTTCTCCGCACATCTCCTAGGTTCCATTGCCTTCTCAAGAACCAATTTGGGTCATCGTTTTCTGTCCTGCAATAACCTTGTTCATTTACGCTGCAATTCACTGGGACAGAAGGCTCGGTTGCTGTTAATTCCGAGGGCTGCTGCTCCCGATTCTAGCAAGAGCACCGACAGTAAAAACAAGCAAGATGATGATGATGATGATGACGAGGATGATAACCGACAAGTTCAGAAGCAGACGCAGCAGCTACAACCCTCTGTCTCGCTTAGCTTGGACGACGTGAACCCAGTAGGACTCGGACGTAAATCGCGTCAGTTATTTGATGAAGTTTGGAGGAAATTCTCGGGATTGGGGCAGATCTCTAGGACCATTCGCACTGATGATATGGAGGCTCTTGATGCCCTTCTCATCCGGGAGGGACCCATGTGCGAGTTCGCAATCCCTGGTGCTCAAAATACTACTGTGCTAGTTGTTGGTGCCACCAGTCGCATCGGTCGAATTGTTGTCCGTAAGCTCATGATCAGGGGTTACGTCGTCAAGGTGCCCTGCCTTTTTGCTTTACTCACTTATAAATCTGCTATCAATTGTTTTGTTATCCACACGCAAATGGGTCTAACAAATATAGACCACATGACAACAACAATGCGTATTTAAGTGTCGTCGTAAATTCCAGAATATTTGATTCTTTCTTTCTTTCCAAATTTCAATGACTGACGTCAAGTGAGCTCTTGGGAAGAACTAGTTACAGGAAGAAACAAAAACAACTTAGCAGTGTCCTACTCCTACTAAGTAGTGTTAGTTATATTTGGAATTTCGGAAAACACTTAACACTCTTGATTTGATTTACTATTCCAATTTTTTTCTTGCATTTGTGTGTGAATTCACTCTTATTACTAGTAAATATTAAATTTGTTCTCTACTCTTGGGTTATAATTTATAACTATGCCTTTTCAATTGATAATCTACCTTATACTCTTGGATATCGTACATTAAACTCTGAACATAAACTGGGAATGCACTTTGTTACTGTATATGATTTAACAACTTCGTTGCTGATAATTATTCCATTAGAGTTTGTTTGTGAGTGTGGATTTTGGGGGAGAAGAGAGGGAAAGGAAGGGTCTGTAGTATGAAATTTTAAAATCTTACTACAAGTCCTTCCTTCCCCTTCAAAATCCAAACTCACCAACATACCCTTACTTGTCTGTTGTCTGTCCTACATACACTGGACTAAATTGATTTGTTTGGGCCTGTATTCAGCTTTATGACCATTGAATTCTTTTCTCTGCAATGAAGGCTTTGGTAAGGAAGGCAGATCAGGAGGTGGTGGACATGCTTCCAAGGTCGGTGGAGATAGTGATCGGGGATGTCGGTGATCCCACCACCCTCAAGGCCACCGTAGAAGGCTGTAACAAAATAATTTATTGTGCTACTGCCCGCTCTGCTATTACTGGTGATCTCTTCAGAGTTGATCATCTAGGAGTTTATAATCTGTGTAAAGCATTTCAGGTTTGCTTCCACTCCTTGAAATCTCTTTCCCCCCACCCCCCTTTCTCTGGTTTATTTCTCAGAAAAACTTAAATTTGCCTTTCAGGATTATAATAATAAATTGGCACAATTGCGTGCTGGTAAAAGCAGTAAAAGCAAGTTTGTGATTGCCAAATTCAAATCTCCATCTTCATTGAATGGTTGGGAAGTTCGTCAAGGAACTTATTTCCAAGATGTAGTTGCCACAAAGTATGATGGAGGGATGGATGCTAAATTTGAGTTCACTGAGATCGGAGATGCTGTTTTCTCAGGTATGGTGGACATTGATGAATTATGCCGACAGGGATTTTTGGCTGCATTGTTTACAAGGGAGGATTCATACTCTACTATTTTCCAGATAAAAGTAAGACTAAACAGGGATTCTACAAGTTCACTTTTGACCCCTATATATTGATTTTAGGGTATGTCTTCACTAGAGGAGGGTACGTGGAACTGTCAAAAAAGCTTTCTCTACCTTTAGGTTGCACTCTTGACAGGTATTGGACACCCGATAGATGATTGTCGTGAGTATGATAATCATTGATGTTTGTTTTGTATTTTCCAAAGATATGATGTTCTATCATGCATAATGAGTCAAAATCTGCCATGATAGATTTGAGGGTCTGGTTCTCTCTGTTGGTGGAAATGGAAGATCTTATGTATTAATTCTAGAAGCTGGTCCTCCGGTGGATCCAAGTCAGAGTAAATTGTATTTTGCAAGAATTAGTACAAAAGTGGGATTTTGTAGGGTAACAATCATTTGCCTTCTATTGAAGTTATGGTTCATTGGTTCTCCCTTTTTGACTAACCTGCTCTGAGGTTCTGTTGTTTCTCAGCAATGATTGGTCGAGTTGTAGCTTTCATGTTTCCTGTCTTTATTTATGTGGCAGGTTAGAGTACCATTTTCATCATTCCGGCCAGTGCAACCAGATGATCCTGCATTAGACCCTTTTCTTATACATACATTGACAATACGCTTTGAGCCTAGAAGACAGGTTTTGTCCTCTTTCTCAATACCCATTTTCTTTTACATACATTGACCATACCTTTTTGTGTAGATTCATTTGCAATAACTTTTTTGGTACGTAATACTATTTCTTGTACATACATTTATAAAGGACAAAACCTATTTCATTTCATTCTTGCTCAACAAGCATGCTATCTAACCCAAAACTTTTTGAGTTAAATAAATTCTAGGACCTTTTCTATAAAAGAAGGAATTCATTAAGAAAAAAGGTATGTTTGGCTAGTGTATAAAAATAGGGGGAAATTTTTCATAGATGAGCTCTATGGGTAATTTTGCACATAGAGCTTTTACCCCTCAACCAAACACACCCAAAGAGAAGAAAATGCGAAGGATTTTCAAAGGAGTTTTGTGGGTCTAACTCTGCCTCAAAAGTTGGCTTAAAAAAAGAGGGATGTCTAAGTGATTATAAGGCTATTTTAAGTCTTAACAATATCCTTAAGTTATGTGGGACTTAACACATCCTCTCTTATGCCTTGGACTGGACATCTAGAGTGTGAACTTTGTAGGACTGGACATCTATGTGTGGCCCAATACAAGACTGGACATCTACTTCTATCAATGAAGCACAGTTGTTCAATCTCTTAATATACTGCCAGGGAAACCCCATTAAAAAATCATATTTTACACCAATAGAAGGCAAATTCTTAATCTTATCCAACTCTAACTGTTGTGCTAAAGGAACATCCTTAAAGATATGAAAGTTACACTTCAATTGTATACATCTAAGTATAGTGTCTATTACTCATTGCCTCAAAAAAGTTGTCATCTTCACTTTTATTGAAATGATTAAAGCCAATCTGTTAGGGACCCTTTCTCCGGAAAGGTTTATGAGAGGAGGGGCACAGATGTAAATTTCATTGTTTGAAGTCAGTTGTGAATTATAATGAGAAGGATAGCCGTGATTAGTCAGGACAAGTTTCAAAGCAGTTAGGAGGTTAGGAGTAGAAGTGAAGGTATAAAAGGGAAAAAACAGAATAATGAGGGATCATTAATCATTTTCTGTATTGTGGCTAGGCTTAGAGAGTTGAGGGGCTCTCAATCTCCCTCTTTGTATCCATACACATTCTTCCCCAGTTTCTAGGGTTCTTGGACACATTGTTCAGGAATCCCTCAGTGAAATACGGAGTTATTCCTACAGTTTCTACTGTTCTTCCATTTACTGGTTTCAGTTGGAAGGATCTCTCAATGTGTTATATTTGGATCTCAAGAGTGTCACCGGGAACAGTTCCTCATGATCCTTGAGGCTATGGGGCAAGGTTGCAGGCCAAAAGGTGAGAGTGTTGATAGATTCTGGAGCCTCAAATAACTTCATTTGTCAACAGCTGGTAGATGATTTGGGGCTTGAATCCAAGGCTACTGACAAAATCATGGTCAAAGTAGTATCTGGCCAACAATTTAGAGGAATTCGACGTTGTCATGAGGTTCAAGTGCATCTCCCCACCATCACTATCACTGAGAATTTCTTCGTATTCCCTGTGGATGGTGTGGAAATTGTATTGGGTTTGGAATGGTTGGATACTATTGGGATAGCTCTGACTCATTTCAAAGAGTCCTTAATCATAAAGTTCAGAAGTGAAACATTACTTTTTAGGGCAACACTTTATCATTTTAACAGATCAGCGAAGCCTCAAGTTCCTACAAGATCAGCGGCTATGTGGGGAAGAACAATTGAAATGGACTTCTAAGTTGTTGGGAATGGATTTTGAGATCCGTTTTAGACCTGGACATGAAAACAAGGCAGCGGACGCTCTTTCACGACATGTGCAATTTCAGGCTATCTCAGTAGTTAATTATGATTTGTGGGACATAGTGGCAGCAAAGGTTGAACAAGACCCTCATCTGCAGAGTATTATCCGAGCTTTACAGCAAGGGTCTGAGTCACACCCGGGCTACTCGGTGCACCAAGGCGGACTTTTTTACCAAGAGAGATTGGTCTTACCTCATAATTTCACACAGATGCCATTGCTGCTTGCAGAATTTCATGATTCAGCAACAAGGGGACACTCGGTTACTCTGAACATATAAGAGAATAGCTGGGGAAGTATTTTGGCAAGGGATGAAGAAGGATATTAAGGAGTATGCTGCAGCATGTCAAATCTGTCAGCAGAATAAATATGAAACACTGTCCCCTGCAGGCTTGTTGCAGCCCCTATCCATCCCATCTCATGCATGGTATGAGATTTCAATGGATTTCATCTCCGGGTTACCTAAAGCCAAGGGCAAGGACACCATTATGGTAGTGGTTGATCGTCTTACCAAATACAGTCACTTTATTGCCCTTAGTCACCCTTTTACAGCAAAAGAAGTTGCTCAACTCTTTATACAGGAGATAGTCTGCCTTCATGGTTTTCCCAAGGTGATAATTTCTGATCGTGACCAAGTTTTTCTAAGCAAGTTCTGGTGTGCTTTATTTTCCAAAGCTGGGACGAAGTTGAAGTATAGCATAGCTTACCATCCACAAACGGATGGTCAAACTGAGGTGGTCAACCATTGCTTGGAGACTTACCTCCCCTGTTTTGTGAGTACACAGCCCAAGAAGTGGCTTGAATGGCTTGGATGGGGAGAATATTGGTTCAATACCACTTACCACTCAATTCTCTCCTTTTCAAGTCTTATATGTCAGACCACCACCAATCCTATTCAAGGGAGAAACCTACCCTTCCAAAGTCCCTGAGGTGCAACATTTAGTAGCCACTTGAGATCAGATTTTGGATGAGCTTAAACACAATTTATGCCTAGCTCAGCTGAGGATGAAGCTGTTCGCAGACAAGCTGTAAGAACTGGTACCAGCAAGAATAACAAAAATGCAGATACTGAGAATAACAACTCAGACGAATAATACCAGTAATATTGCTCCCTCCTTGCTGTAATTAGTATTATTATGGTAGAAAACGAAAATGATAGTGTGTAAGTAGCTAGGTATTTGAGAGACCTAGCACTCTCCTAATTCTTCTTCCTTCCAACTATTCTGAATGCTCCCCTCAGCACTCTCCCGCCTCCCATATATTTCCCACCCTCTTCTCTCTAACAGAATCACAATACATTCACCCCGCCCCACTAACTATGCCAGCTAGGCAAAGTTAGTTACAATTCCCTCTCTTCCTTTCACGGTCACGTGCCTTCCCCTTGTCACCAATTCCCTTTTTATTCTTTCTCCTATAAACCTTGTCATAAGGTAAAATCCTATTCCTTGGGGTAACTTCATATGGGGCCAATGAAATATCAGCATCATTCATAATACTTGGGGTCCTAACACAAGCAAAGGAGGTAGGTGACTTATGAGGTTGGGGACTGGATTTTCATCAAATTACAGCCATATAGGCAATGCATTTTGGCATCACGAGCCCTTGAAAAATTAAGCCCTCGCTATTATGGCCCTTTTCAGGTGATTCAGACAGTGGGACCAGTTGCTTACAAGCTGGCCCTTCCCCCTGAATGCCAATTACATCCTGTATTTCATGTTAGTAAACTGAAAAGGAGTGTGCCCCCTGCATCCAAACCACAGGACATTCCTCTCGGCTTAACTGCTGATGGTGAGCTGCAGGCTACCCTTGAGACATTGCTGGATTCCCGCACTGCTGTCAATGGTGCTGTTGAAGTCCATTGTTTGAAGTCAGTTGTGAATAATAATGAGAAGGACAGCTGTGATTAGGCAGGACAGTTGTAAAAGCAGTTAGGAGGTTAGGAGTAGAAGTGAAGGTATAAAAGGGAAAAAAACAGAATACTAAGCGGATCATTGATCATTTGCTGCATCGTGGCTAGGCTTGGAGAGTTGAGGGGCTCTCAATCTCCCTCTTTGTATCCATACACATTCTTCCCCAATTTGTAGGGTTCTTGGCCACATTGTTCGGTAATCCCTCAGTGAAATACAGAGTTATTCATACAGTTTCTACTGTTCTTCCATTTACTGGTCCAGTCCTAGCACAATCATCAATGAGATAAAGAGTTTATTAACAAATAACAATGACGTAAATTAAAATTTGGGTCACTTAAAGAGGTCTATGCCTCACCAATTCTATTATAAAAGATCAATATTATGCTCAAATGAGTAGATATATACATCCTGGGTTCCTGCTAGCCACCTGCCAAAATTGAGGCCATTTCATTTATTCTTGACATTAATTTCTTTTTGAGTCAATATTGTCTTCAACTCTTCATTTGTGTTAGATCTCTTATAAACCTCTAAGTACATGTACAATAATTTACACAGATCCCCACTTCCTTAATTTTTTAACACATGTTTTTCTCTTTCCCCCATGCTAGCGTATTTATATTTAAAATGGCATATAATTCCACTATGCTGATCCTATATTCATTCTTCATTCAGAAGCATGTTGAAGTAAATGCAGCGACAAAACAGGATTTGAGAAGTTTTAAGCTTATACTGGAATATATAAAAGCCTTGCCAGTAGGTGTTACTTTGCGGTTTCGTCTTATTATAGCATGAACAACAATGATGCTGATTATGTGCTTGTCTAATGTTCAGTGTGTGCAAATTGTAAAGTTGCTAGTTCAATTGTTGCTTCCAGTAGCAGGACTTTTGTATTATTTGTTTCTTGATGGTTGAGATGAATGAACAGCATAAATGATGTACCCAATTCATTTTTCTTGGTATATTCATTTGCAAGGATGCCAGCAATATTATTTGGTCTTAAAGATTTATGTTATCAAATCTTTGAATTTTCTATCTTTTGAAAAATGGGACTATCATATCCTGCCCTCTAAAAACTGTCTCTCTTCTCATTTTTTATCTCTCTCTCTCTCTCTCTCACACACACACACACACACACACACATACAGACATGCAATTCTCACATTTTGTTCAGCTGATGCTAATTTGAACTGATTAGCTCTGATAACTTTGACATACCTGGCAGTTGTTTGTTTGTCAATTTAGACCAAATTTGTTAAACAGGCTCTCCCTTGCCCACTTCCCTCTAACAATCTATTTTTGAGTCTCTCATGCCTGTACGTTGATTGATATTGTGGAGCAAGTCTTGATGACAATTATGTTCATCATTATCTTATTCTAATAATTATTGGTATGATGATATTATCTCTTGTAATGTTGCCTGGCTGCTTGAAAAGTTCTTGTATGGCATATTTCTTGTCCTGCTTGATGCCAATCATAGAAGTTTGTAACACTGACAGACAAAAGAGCAAGCTGAATGTGTTTAATAAAGCATCTTGATGATATACGTACCACATTAATGCTGATTATTTTTATCTGCGTAATGTTGATTTTGGTTACGAGTATTCTGCAGACTGGGCAAGAAACCGATTTTGTCCTAGTTTCCTGTTCGGGACTTGGAATTGAACCTTCAAGACGGGAGCAGGTTCTTAAAGCCAAGAAGGTCAGCTACATTCTTTTCTATTTTATTTATGTGCCTCCCCCCCCCCCCCCTTCTTTTTTTTTTTTTTTTCTCTGTTCTTCCTCCTTCCTTGGGAGTTATATCTGATTATGGGGCATTGTTGAATTTGTCCAGGCAGGGGAAGACTCCTTAAGAAGATCTGGTCTTGGATACACAGTAATTCGTCCTGGTCCCCTTGAGGTGAACTCTGTTGCAAATTAGGGGATATAGTAATTGACTATTCTATGCTGTTTAAGTTATGAAGTTAGTTCTCACCTTTGTTGTGTCATTAGCTCATAGCTGGATGTGGAACAGGTGCCTGGATGTGCATTAGAGCATTGATTTATTACTGTTGGTTGAATTTGTTCATAATTGTTGCTCTGATCTGTTTGCACAACTTTGGACTTCCGTGGCATTTTGGTATTAGGGAAGAAAATGATTGGGATGCCTACCTAGCAATCACTGCTACTCATGTGAGCTTCTGGAAATTTATCTTATGGGTATTGTCACGACCCAACTTAGGTCATGACCGGAGCATGGGGAGCACCTTCCCCAGCAAGCCTTAACACCCAAAATTTTCTAGGAAAACGGACAGAGTTTCCTCTGTTTTTCGGACATTCTCCAAATAAAAATACAACCTACAATATTTCCAATTTAAATTTACAGTAAATGAGCATCAAACATTCTCAGAATGCGCCCTTCCAGCATATAACAATATCTCAATATAGTCCAGCCATAATACCAAATTAGTTTTTAAACTCTATTAAATATAATACATTATATAGTTCAAACATAAAACCAAATTAACTTTACAAATCCTCTATATAATATAATTCAAATATCTAAGTCATAATTTATCAAACATAAGCGTAAAATATATCCAAGGACCTTGCCTGTGACATATGGAGCAATTGACAACTAATAGGCTAAAACAAAATGAGGGTTCTAACAAAAAGGACCTTTATACAAAGGCTCACCAACTCATAATATTCTAACATTGTGCCGGACGAATATCAGAACCAGCACCGGCACCTGTATTTGAAAAAGGTGAAAAGACAACGGGGTGAGTTTTGCAACTCAGTGAGAGATAGGATATCCGTAATTTACTGAATGCAATCACAAACAAAATAAATATAATAACATATACGTACTCAAAAGAATATAGTTCTAGTCATAACATGAGATTTCTTGAAAACATATCTTCACATAATCACAAGATCTAATTTCATTCTTATAGTTTCATAATTCCCATTTCAATATCATACATATAGACTTAACAATTTCCAAAAATAATAATAATAATAATAAGTAAATATAGTTACTAAATACACTTTCTCAATATTTTCACCAATTCCTTATTCTTATATAAAATCAACTTCAACATCAAATACTCAATTACTCATAGGGTTACATAAGAAGCATAAATTTTTATTTGGGGAGTGGTCTCAAGCCATCAATCACAAGATTTATTATTTCTCAAATAAGGTTCTTTCAGACTTTATCTCACTAAGAGAAACTATGTGCACATAGGCCGTTACATCTCTTCGCTACTGCAAGTGGTAAAGCCATTATATCTCTTCGCTATGGCGAGCGGTATTGCCATTACTTTTCTTCACTATGGCGAGCGGTATTGCCATTACTTCTCTTCGCTATGGCAAGCAGTATTGCTATTACTTCTCTTCGCTATGGCAAGCGGTAATTCCATCTTAGAACCCATCATGGTTTTTCTTAAATAAAATTTTATCAAACATAGTTCAAAAATCTAAAATTTAATCTTCATATTAGTCTAACCTTGTAAGTATCAAATATCATAATTTTTTCCAATGCACATTGAAATAACATATAGCAAAATCATGATATTATAAAATCAACAAAGAGAGCTAGCAGCACTTTCAATCAAATCATCCAGTTATATTAATAACCACCATATTTGAGAAAATTAGCAAATTGAACTAACCAAACACGAGAACTTCTAAACCTTCGCACTTCATTTCATAAACAGTTTTCAATTCAAATATATAGATTCTCAACTAACTCCATGATTATTTATAAATAAAAATTCACTAAGCAAATATATAAAACACTTTAATAGCATGTTCATAATTGAAATTTACTATGTAGAAAGTAAATTACAGATACACTATCTACTCACAAATGGTTTCAAAGAACCGAAGACCGACTTCCAAGTGCCACCAATCTAACAGTCGACGCTCAAATGCTCTATAACTCTAGGAACAAGATAAATACAATATTAGTGAGCTAACAATACCATTAATTTACACTAATTAGCCTCATATACTAGAAAGCCCTAAATCTCTATACTTAGGGTCCCCTAAACCCCAATCTACAATGAACAACTACATAGGAAGCTAAATAAAATAAATAGAGCAAGATTATCACTTACTCACTACTCTAGGAGAATGATTAGAGGTGGAGAATGATCAAATATTCACTGCTCTATTCATTTCCCTCACTTAGAGAGAGAGATTCGCAAGCTAGAAAGAGAGAGAGAAGGAGGCAAGGTTTTTAATGGTGGTGGTGAGGATGATAATAAAGAGGAGGAGATAGTGATAGTAGTTGGGTAATGTGGAGGTGGTGATGTGATGAAGGGAGATGAGGAAGAGAATGAGAGGAAGAAGAAAAAAAGAAGAAAAGAAAAATAAGAAGAAGAAAAGGGAATGTTCTGACAGGAGAAGAAGAGGAAGGAGGGAAGGAAAGAAAAGGGAGGGCCTAAGGTGGTCTATACCACTTAAGGCCTATGGTGGTCTATCCCTCTTTTTTTTTTCTCAGGTTATTACAAGTATTTTTCTTGAGTGATATTTCTCACATCAGGTTTTGGGAGGATGTCATTGTGCCTTCCATATTTAGTATCCTTTCCTTACCATTTTTCTTATTTATAAATTCATCCGTCCAAAGCTTTTACTCTGTTCAGGATTCTAATAATTTCGGGTTTTCACTTTAGAAAGTTCCTGAAAGAAAAGCTTTTCAAGAAGGAATGCCAGAAAGATAGTTAGAGTAACAAGAACCAATGCCTTTCATTGTACTTGATTTGTATCTCTTATCCACCAGTCAAGGTTAGTAAATTTTAACGGGTTCTTTCATAGGCTTCCTTGGGATCAGGGTCCTCTCATGTTGCTCAATAACGTGAGAATCATGTCGAGAAAGACTTATTTTATTATAATAGATCCCAGCATTATTTATTTGGGGTTCATCAAGTTTGCATTTGCACTTTTCTCTCTCGTAACTTGACCCCTCCATGTTAGTGAGTACTGAGTAACATGAGATAAGAGGATCGTGATGATATATATATATATATACTTCTTTTCCCCTTTTTTCATAAGTCCTATTTTCAGTTTCTTACTCAGCTCTGCTCTAAAATGGAGAGCTTGCTGCTTCTCTGCAAGCCTGTTTGGAAATCTAAAACTCTTTCTGAAGATGATTCCTTTGTCTAGAGTGGACAACAGTACTCAATAGGGTTGATACTAACTACTTGTTTTAGATTGCTAGGCTGAACACAACTCTTTCTCTTCATATTTGTCTTATGTGCACCTCTAGTTTGGAAATAGGGGCGCATTCATTTCTGCATTGGAGGGTGGTTACTCCCCCTTTGGAATGAGCTGCTGCGTGTGCTGGATGAAATTTTGATGTGCCCTTTTACTTTGCTACAATTCCATGCAATTCAGTTTAAAGGTCTTGGAAGAAACATGGATGCCACAATTTTGTGGTAGTATGCAATTTCTCCATGGCTTTACCATAGGGGGTATCTCTACTTTCTTTAAATTTTTGGGGTGACAATGGCATAGAATGTACTTATCAGCATATCTAGTGTACAGCAAAACAGGAAAGTTTATTATGGTTTTCAGCCTTTACAACTCACTCATTTCTTTTAGTTGCTTTGTTTAGGAGGATAATGCATTCTCCTACTATTGCATTTATCCAAGCTATGAAAGGAAAATCCGTTGTAATTGTGTTCTTTTGTGTTTTCCTCTAACTTTGTTAAGGAATCAAAGTAGTAAACTTTTTAATTCACCAACTACCTTGGAAACTTAAAAAACTCATTGTTTAATACAAAACTTACTACTTCTGATTCCTTAACACCTAAAAGCACTTGTTAGAAAAACCCATAATTTATGTATGTTCATTGATGTTTATGCTTAATGGATTTTAGTGGATAAACTTTTTGTCAAAGAATCTTTATAATTTTTCTCTTTAAAAAAAAAAAATAAACTGTTGAAGAAACAAAAAGGCTAAAAGGGCATGTTGATCCCTTATCTTTATTTCTTTTTTCAATTGGTCCCATAAAATTTTGTTTCATTTGGTCCCTTAACTAGAGCATTGTTAACTGATGTGGTCCAATGTAACAATTCCATCACCCGCTGGTGAATAACAATGAGGATATGCATATGAAACTTGAGATGATGTGGCATCACCAGTTAGTGGCATGCCATCACTTCTGATGGTGTGGTGACGTAATTGCGATGGATGACTAGATTGGTTGATGATTTTAAGTTTGAGAGACCAAAATGACAGAAATAAGTTATGGGGTGAAATAAAATAATAATTAAAGGTAACCAAAAATAAAAAAAAAAACAAAGATATGACCCCAAATGTCTTTGTTGCTTTCTTGATCCTCTTTGGCTCTCTCTCTCCTTTTACATTCTCTATCTTGGAGATGTTTTATGCTCTCCCTTGTTGTATTATATTTTCAGTTTAATAAATGCCAATCTTTTATTGAATAAATTTTCTTTTGGAGAGACTCATTTTTTATTTCTGATTCATTTAGATTTTACTGGTTGGTCAAACCAATCCTAATAATTTTTATATTGATTGGTGGGCCTTTTAAAGAATGTGCCATAAATGTTTTTTTCTTGCCCTATCCTATCCAATATTGTGCATTTTTTTTCTCTTTTCATTTTTTTGTCAGCATGATCATCTTCCACTATTGTTTTGGACTACATGGACTGCTTTCATCTGACTTTTTTATGTGGCTACCTCTATTATGGCATGAACAACTGCATTTTAATACCTGGTGTTCTGTCATGGCAATTGGCAAGATAGATAGGTTGTTGTCTTGGTTCAAATTGTACAATAGCCATGAACTTCTGGATGGACATGTTGCTGTTGATCCATATAGTGCTGGGATTTGATAGGGCAAGAAAGTTCATCCCTATCCATTGCATTGAATAAATAAATAAGGTTCATCCCTATATCTTCTATGGGACAGAACTGACTTTGTGGCCTCTATGTGGGGTTTGTCTAATGACTGTTGTGGGGAATATCCTTGGAATATGGGAGAATGCAAGGCATTATTACTCTGATTTCCCAGCCATCTTTTGTCTTTTATGAGGGCCATGTTGTAGTGCATTCGTTTATCTGCTGCTTCACCAATGAAACTAATATTTCTGTTGGAAAGAATCACGGAAGAATACTTGGATATGTATGTTGAATGAGTAGGCTTTTCCCTCAACTTAATTTTGACTGCTTTTTTCCTAATTTTTTGCTCCAACCTGTTCTGAAACTATGAAATAGTGACTGCTGACTCATGGATCAGTATATATATTTGATCAGTGATTCAAAGGATAACAAGTCAAAGTCGGTGTAATTTTTTGAAAAACTTAGGTACTTAGGTGAGAAATAAATTGTGTTGAGAATTGGAGGGTCTCTTATAGACATTTAAACAGCAATATTCTGTTATATATTTTCAAATTAAGGAGGTATTATAGTAAATTATTAATACCTCAAGAAAGCTGAAAGTATTGTTGAAAGATGTTCAGCCTTTTCATTCTGTTTGTAGAGAGGTAAATATAGTAAATAGTAAATTCCGTGTTCTTTTCTTGTCCGCTAACTTTCAGTATTTCTAATAGGAGGAGCCCGGTGGGCAGCGTGCTCTAATATTTGACCAAGGAAATAGAATATCCCAGGTTTGTGTATTCTATATTTCTATTCTTTGCTGTCATTTTTGATGTCTTTCGCATAAACAGTTAATATCAGATACAAGTTTCTTTTCGTGTTTGAATTTTTTTTTTCCAATTTTGTTTATTTTAATTATATATTTCACTATTGGATAGCTTTCCTTGGTACAATGGTAAGGTTGATACCTTTGACCTTAATATTATGGTTTCAAATATTAGAAATAACCTCTCTGCTCATGCATTGGACTGCTCTTTTTATATATATTTGACTATGTGCATAAGCATAAAGCTTTTTAATCGTAAAAATGATTGACCTGAGTATCTGACTAATGCTAAGTGATGCACATATTTAGGGCATCAGCTGCGCCGATGTAGCTGATATATGCGTGAAGGCACTGCATGATTCATCGGCAAGAAACAAAAGTTTTGATGTGAGTAAAACCTGCGTGGTTATATGACTGGTGTTTAGCTGAAAGAAACTAAAGTCTGTTCCAACCTTTGCTAGGTATGTTACGAGTATGTTGCTGAGGCAGGGAAGGAGCTTTATGAGCTGGTATGAGAAAAATGATTCATATCATTTGTCGTGTCAAATTAAAATAAAATTTGAAAAAACCACTTCCTTATCTTGTCTGCATTCATGGAAACTGATCGTTTTGTGTGTTTGTTTAGGTTGCCCACCTGCCTGACAAAGCAAATAACTATCTCACACCAGCACTTTCTGTGTTAGAAAAGAATACCTGATCAGCTCCTGTTGAATACAATATACTTCCCAATTTTAGATTTTATAATATCTGCCCACCTTGCTCTTCATGACTGCCGCAAGTGAAATGTTATTACTATGTTGACCCATATGTATATTCATCTGCTACCCAAAATATTAAACTTTCGAAATAGATTTAATTATGATCCTCCTGGAGAAATTATATATTTACAATATTGAAAATGCGTTATGGAAACAATAGGAGGGATATGTACCTCTAGCCTTGTTTAATGAGGTGTATTGGAAGTATTTCTCCAGATAGCTTCTGAAGAAAAAAGATGCGTGGGTTCTCGGTAGTGAAAATCCATGAGACTCTCTTCTGCTGCTATATGAGTTCTCAGTGAACTCGTCCTTATCCATTTTAAAAAAAGATCAGTATCTCTCATTCCCGTCTAGGGAGGGTGTGTTTGGCAGAGTGAAACTAGGATAAAGGATGCGTTTGTTTCTGGTTATTTGGGTAAATAATTATTTTTTTTATCTAAAAAAATTACTTTTTATATCTTTGGATAATTTTTAAAAAATAATTAAAAATTAAAAAAAAATCAATTTTCAGCTTTTTTTGTAAAAGTTAAAATTAATATCTTCTAAAAAAAATCAGTTTTTAACTTTTTCAATTATATATAAATTTTAGCTTTTATAATCACTTTTTTAAAATTTAAAATAAACGATTCAATGTAATTTTTTCCCTCAAACAACAAACTCCTAGTGTTTATGTGTACATCACAAATTCAGAGTTTCCTTCCATTTTTTCCCTCTAGGCCCTCTCTTTCTGGCTTACTTCTTGCTCTGTGTCGTAACACACTAACACCACCCACCGAAGATCCAAATCTCCCTCTGAAAACTAAAATCTTCCTTCGACTTGAAATTTGTGCATTATTTTGATCGGAAAATGGATCGTACCAAGCACTTGTTCCTGTTTGTCACTATCGTAGCTCCGTGCAACCATGCCTTCATCGTCCTCAACGAAGCTCCACGCGTTACTGTTGATCATCGCTTTCCCATCCACCCCATCTGCTTCATCGTCAGCTTCGAGTTGTAGTGGACTCCTATTGTTGCTGATCTTCTTCCTCTAGCCAACGCCTTGCTACTCTATGTAGCTGTTGATGCCTCGGCTCCCTCAACTAGTTAGTTGTGGCGTTTTCCTCTCAGATGCGTATTAATTCATGGCACGACTTCCTTTCGTTGATTCTCAACAATGTTGCTCTAGCATCGTCTAGATCCGTCATTGACTAACATCTCGCATATTGGAGGGATGAAATCTCATAGATGGTTCTAATTGTCATGTGTATTGGGCTAGCAATTCCCATCTTGCAGGGATATCATCCTTGTAAATTATGTTACGACAATAACTAGTCATTTAGTGAATTAGTTATTGTTAGTTATTGCTATAGTTAGGTTGGCTAGATAATGACGATTGCATCAGATATAATTAATGAATTGGTTTAGCATTTTAGCTTGTATATAACAGCTTGTTCATCAAATCATTTTATTAGAATATTCATTCTCTCTCTTTGCTTGGCGGCGAGGAGCGATAATAGAGCCCTTGACAACAGACCAACATAATAACCACCTTTGAAGATTTTGGAATAGTGTTGATTCAAGTGAATTCTGACCCGCCATAATAGGAGAAACCTAGCCGCCATCTTTTAACTTATTCCCTTCAACCAACCAAACAGAACCAGCAATGCCTTTGCTCAAGAAGAGCCAATCCCACCCCCTCCACGTGGTGGTCTGGTGACTCCCCTCCATGAGTTTTCTTGCTAGCAGGAGTGCTTAAATCGTGAGCGGTAAAACTTACATCTTTGTTTTCTCGTAGTTGCTCATACTCTTGGCAGCATAATTATCGGATTCGACTCAGTCATCAATTTGGTTAAAGCATCGGGTTACTAGGTCACCGGTTTAATCGGTAGGTTATTGATCGAACCTAATTTATGCAAAAAAATATATAAAAATTTAAATAAAAAACAATGAAATAAAAATGTAAAAATATTTAAAAAATTATAATGCCACGTCCTCCTTCTATTTCACTCTATTTGTTCAAAAATAAAAAAGTACACATGAAAAAATAAATGAACCTTGATAACCATAAAAATTTGTGTAATTGGACCAAATCTTGTTTTACTGGTATTGTAATATGTGTGATGCATGAGAGAATAAGTATATAAATTAAATAAATTTTAATATAATTTATTAAATGATCATATGATAAAGGTAGTATATAAAAATATTAAAGTTGTCAATAACATTATAATATAACAATAAATGTAATTTATCTAACAAAGAAAGAAAACATTATAATATGATTAATGGTACAACAAAAATTTATCATACTCAACATAGCACCATTAAAGTCTTGATTTCTCCTTGAAAAGCCACAATAAAGTAAAAGAAAATATTACAAATTTTAAGATAATCAATTTCATTAATAATTATTATAATTGATCTTAAAATGGAAATCAAGAGTACATAAATAACCTAGCTTGCTTTATTCTAAATATTTTCAAACACTTATTGATAAACAAAATTTTCTGTTGTGTTGGATGAATTTTCATTTTCATCCAAATCAATATCTTCAAATTATCTTTAGACTTCACTCTAGAAATAGTAATGTAAAACTGTCCATGTGTAAAAATTGATTTTGACAAAAGCAATCCAACATATGATAGTGATTGACCTTGACTCTTGTTAATCACCATAGTAAAACAAAGAATAATAAGGAATTATCTTTGAAATTTTAGAAGTTCTAGGAGTAGATGAAATTATTCAACATTTATTTTATTTATAAATTAAATGTTATGTTTAGAATAATTAAATAAAATAAGATAATGATTTATAAATCAATCTTTATATCTAAAATACAATAGGTAGTATTTGAGATGACTAAACTATAAATCAAATTAAATTGATTTGTATTTAAATTTTAAAACAAAATCAATTCCTATCAAATCATTAAACAAAAGTGATCTTTTATTGAGGTTTTAAATTTGACAATTCATATTCTATTGTCAATTATTATTTGAATGGTTCAAAGTAGTTTTAAGCTTGAAATTAATTTTTTATTTGTAATTGATTTTCAATTATTTAGATTGATTTATTTGCTCAATTTTTTTTTCAAGTATGCACTCCTAAGAAAATTTATTTTTAAACTGATTTCAATTTTTTTTAGATAATTTCAAACTGAAATTAATTTTAATAAAAAATAATTTTTAAAAATTGATTATTTATCAAATATTGCATTTCAAATTCGATTTTATTACATCTACATATATAATTTTTTATGATTATCAAACACTCTTTTAATTATCAAATATGTATTATTTATCTAAAATATGGTTCTATTGTAACTAATATTTAAAATTTGATTTTATAGGATCAAATTTGAAATTTAAAAAATTAAATTGATTGTTAAGAAAATCCGTGAATAAGTAATTTTATATCATGGGTTTGAATAGTTTTCTTTTCTAATAAATTTTTTAAAAATTTTAAATTCCAACATGCTCTAGAAGTTGTCAATTGACATAAATTTCTGTTAATGCTTCTTGAATATTAACAATGTAGATTCTTAAATTTTTAAATTCGAACATGTTTTAAAAGTTGTCAAGTGGCACAAGCTTCTTATTTATATTTATTCCACCATTTTCAAAATAAAAGTCTCTTTTACATTTTGGTATATTCATAAATCATTGTATGTGAAAAGATATATTGATTTATGAATGTATCTAAAAAGTATTTAATTGTCCATTTTTTTTAAATTTTCATTTCGCTTCATTTGTCCATTTATTAAATTAAGAAAACATTAATTTTTATTTATCAATTATATTCTTATTGTAGTTAAATATACCTTATACAATAGCATAATCATATAAAATAGGAAAAATCTTATCAGTAATACATTTCTATATTATTATCTATATTCATTCATTATTTTGTTAATACGTGTGTGTGTGTTTTTTTTCTCTTCGACATTCCAAGAGCGAGCAAACAAAAAGTGGTGAGTATAGAAAAGCAAGAGAAGATAATATGGTAATTTTAATAAGATTTGATAAGGCAGGGGGGAAGAGCAAGATAAGATAATGCTAATTTATGGCGCTAGTTTATCGCTCCACTATGGATCCGCGGCGCCTTTCCTGCGTGTTGGAGATATTCAGAAAGACAGCAATTGGCACAATATTGGTGGTCGGGGTAGCAGCAATTGCCCAAGCAAGTGGACAAGAAAAAGAAGCATCACTTGCAAATATTCCAAGGGCGTCAAAAGTTTATCCCTTAGCAGAGCATGCCGCAGGTATAGCCTGGCACTTATTTGCTTCCTAACAGCAGCTGCAGTGAGAGCTTCTGTGGCAGCATCTGATGCAATTTGTGAACCGGAGACTCTGTCCAACATACCCCAAACATTGTCCGCCGAGTGCATGTTGGCCAAAGACTGCAAGAAAGCTAAAATACAGAGACCCAAGTCAAGGAAAGCGGAATCTTGCACAATTCGATGTGTCACCACTTGCATCCGCGGGGGCGAAGGCTCTCCTGGAGAAGGCCCTCTTAACGTGAGAAGGTATCAAACAATACAACTCCTGAACCTTGTAATTCAACATTTTAAACTATAGTTCATTCAATTGGATTTAGATATGGTAAGCTAACATCTAAGTGGAGTCTACGGCCCCATCCTTTTACAGTTTTACCCATTCCCAATTTGAATGTTTCAGGCCTCTTGTTGTTTTCAAGCAAGGGTTTCGAACTCGTCGATACTGGTAATGACCTCAACTATATTTGCTAGGAATTATGGAATTGGAACTAGTAACTGAGAGCGTCGTGTCAAAATTGGCAGTCATTACGTGCTAATACGGAGTATTGGCACAGTAGATGATTAGATGGATGGAGGATAGTGGAGGAAGAGGTCCTAACAAAAGCGCTAAATTGATACGGAAAAAATTATAAAAAAGAGTTAAGGTTAATTTTAATCCCTCATTTTTTTTACTATTGAGTCATTTTAGTTATTGACTTTTAAAATGAGTCAAATTAGTCCCCAACATTACAAAATATGAGTCATTTTAGTTCCTTAACCCATTTGTATTTAATTTTCTATCAATTAAATGATGGTTGATAACTTTAAGTGATGCCTTGACATATCATATATTATCTAAATTATAATAAATTTAAATTGACTTATTTTGATATTTAAAATTATACAAAAATGAGTCATTTAAATATTCATTCTACATCATAAAATGACCTATTTTGTATAATTTTAGATACCAAAATAAACTATTTTAAACTTCATTTGTACTTTAGATAACACATGGTATGATAAGATATAACTTATTACATATCATCATTTAATTGATAAAATGTTAAATAAAAGTGGAATAAGGGACTAATTTGACTTACATTTTGTAATATTGGGGACTAATTTAACTTATTTTAAAAGTTAGGGATTAAAATGACTAATGAGTGAAAAATCAGGGACTAAAATGAGCATTAACTCTATTAAAAACTAACAAACTAAGAATAAAAACTAATGCTAACATTTTTCTTTCTTACCATCATTCATCACCAATGTTAAGAAAACCCAGGCGTTGAGGCAGGTCAGGTATTCAGTTGAGAGGTTTAGAAGTCGTCAGTTCAATGAGGTTCAATCGGAATATAATAAAATATATATATACACACACACACACACACGTATGATTAATTAGAATATAACAAATATATTAAATCATTAACATTAACATTAACATAATCAATACAAAAAAAAAATATTCATAGGTTTATAAAAATAAACATAATCCATATAAAATTTATCTAGTCTCAGCCTTACAACGCGATCACAAAAGTATTCGAAAATAATATTTGTTGGCGACCAACGAGTTTTATGATAAGCAGCTTGTGAATGATGGTGAGAGAAGATTGATAACCTAATAATCTTTGTTAGTACCTTTCTTTGGTTCCATTTTTTTTATTTTTACTCTATGATTGCCACAAAAACAAAACGTAGTATAACGGTGTCTAGCTCAGGTCATCTCCCAATGATGTCGGTAAACTATTAAGCTATTGAATTTCATGGTGATTTGAAACAAAGAGCAATAATTGAGATAAAATTTTTACTAAGAATCAAAAGGTAAGTAATACAAAATGATAAAACCTTATGTAGGCAATGAGTGAAACTAACTAATAACTAATCTAATTAACATATCAATATTCCTAATAGCCCCCCGCAAGCTGGAGCATACGTACTTATTTTAGTATCTCCAGTTTGGGATAATGTACAATATAAGTAAAAGTGAGAAAATATACAATGAAATCAAACAAAGAATGTAACATAATACAACAATGGTGGTGCCTAGTTCTGACTCAACATCACCATGACACTCGCCATTGAAGAAATGATCAAAGTCATCAAGTAATGGCAGTGATGCCTAGTCCTAATTCAGTGTCTCCACGACACTCATTACAAAAGAAATGATAGATCATCAACAATCCCAAATTGGGAATATTATCAAGACCTTAACCATCAAGCAGACGCTAACCAATTTTCAAACTTAACCACTTCGCAGAAGCAATCTTAAAGCCATAGGGCTAAAACTGAATTTGAATCAACACTTAACCACCTTACAAACAGAGGCAGAAACTATATCTGATGCTTAACCACTCATGATAGAAGCACATTACCAATTAAAGGCCAATCAACAAGTGCTTAACCACTCTTAAAGAAAAGGCAAATGCAAAATTAAAAGAATAAAGGCATTAACAGCCAAAATATCCAAATTTGAGAAGTAAACTTGTAAGAATTGAAAACAAAACAAGAACCATTTGGACCAATATCTAAGGCTATGAATGGGGAGTTTTATAAATGATGGAAGGAAGTGGTTAGTAATGGAATGGAAGAGAAATATAAGGAGTAAAGTGGAAGAGGCCATGTCATACCCTTATTTGGATGTTGCACTCACTCCCTCCTTGACCCCCTAATTTGAAGGGTAAAAAAAGCTTAGTTTTGAGTGATAAAGGAATGACACATTGTCCTTTACTAGCCATGCCACCTATTCTCCCAAAATTAATTCCAAACAATGGTCACTTATATTTAGCCTTGCTCTACTTTTGTTTTTCCAATCATAGCTTGAGGCTCTAAGAAAATCCAACAAACACAATAATATCTCTCAACAGAATTGAAATTAGTAGCCAAACTAGATAAAAGCGCAGATATAATCTAAAAAATAATCTCGAAGGATAGAAATATTGATGAACATAAATCTATAGGGACTTGGGTTGAATATAAAGGAAATGTAATATGAGAAATAGTAAGAAAGCAAGATCAGAAGTCACCAGGTTCACAGTTGAAACTTCACTTGAGAAAATAAATCAAAACAGATCCAAAAACTCCATGAAGAACCAGATCGGCCAAAGTAGGGATCAATTATGCTGAAGAGAGCTGGAAGCACCAAATCTGAGCTAGATCTGCAACCACCATGGCAAGAAGCAGAGTAGCCAAGATGAAGCCTAACTATAGCAAAGAACAAAGATCACAGATCCGATGACGAACATAAGTGGAGCGGCGGAGACGGAAGCACTACCATGTCGGAGAACCAGATCCTTCAAGATGACAAACGAAGAAGGTGGATGTTGGAAATCGAGCATGAAGTAGACTCGCACCGGAGAAAATCAATAAGAAGATTAAAATAGGAGAAGTCTAAGAAAATATTCTTTATGTTTAGGGATTTGGAAAAAGATAAAGGGGTTAGAAATGTGTGGTGCTTGTGTAGAAAGGAAAATCATGAGAAAATGGTGAGAAATGTAGAAAGAAACGATGTTAGGTAGGTGAGAAAATAAGGGAAAATGAATGAAAGGAAAAGAAAAAATGAGTTTTGAAAACACAGAGAGGCAGCGAAAGAAAAGTTATGGTGGGTGATAGGGCTTTGATACCATGTTGAATTTTATAGTGATAAGAGAAAAGAGAGCAATAATTGGGAGAATATTGAGATGGAAATTTTACTAGTGATCAAAAGGTAAGTAATACAAAATGGTAAAGTCTTATATAGACAGTGAGTGAAACTAACTAACAACTAATCTAACTAACATATCAATATTCCTAATATAAGCTATGTGAAATGGGGGTTTGATTGCATTCACGAAGTAAATAAGTAAATGGAAATTCAATTAAGGAATTAGTTATCCTCTACACAAACAATTTATCAAACACTTGGAAGATAGCTCTGAATATCATGTAATCACACAATCAATATTGTAATTCACTTAGTAATTCAATAAATCACCAAGAATGAGCTAGCATACACAATTAGATAATTGCAATCATGACTCCCAAATGCACATGTCAACTTAACCACAAATTACCATAGCTTAGCCTTTCAACAAAGACCAAAGCCAAACAAATACTATCTAATCAAACAACTAGATGATATTTAACTAACTTGCTCAACCATGCATGCTCTCACAATCATGATGCACATACAAAACTAAGTTAATCATCATAACACATTTATCAAATCAAACAAACATGCTATAAGAAGAGAAGGAACAAAAGTAATAAGAAATCAAACCAAGCTTTCATTTGAAACCCAATGTCTCAAACACCAATCCCTAGTTCTTGAATGTCTTCAGCTGGCTTGAGAAAAACTACTCCTCCATAAAAGAAGTTACAACTAACTAAAAGAGGAAAATATACTAAACTTAAGAGAGAATAAGAGAAGAGAAGAAGAGAAAAGGTGAAAAGGGAGAGCATAGAGGAGAAAATGTAAGGGAGAAGGAGGAGAGAAAGAGAGAAAACATCCTAAAACTAGCCTAGCCTAACCTAAAATTGAGCTAAGGGTTGTGGCCTTGTGTTTCGGGGTAGAGGTTGCATTTTATAACCCAAAAGTTGGGTAAAAACACACCGAAATGCATTCTGCAGCAGTTTATGATAGACATACTCGGTTTAGCACCACTTTAGCAATAGTTTTGATAACAAAAGTTCTGCAAAATTGGTCCATTAGTTTACTTCCAAGTCCCTTTTGACCCTAAAACCTTTGAATTAGTTCTTGGTGTTTTTATGAAAGTTGTAGATCTTTTTCTTTTTTTTCAAAATGGACACCTTATTGACCTCATTTGGATTTGTGATAAGAGAGATATTTTTTGATTAGTGAAGCATGCCCAATATGGAAATTTAGCCCCTTATTATTTTGACCCACTAGACTTTCAATCTAGCTTTTGAGCTCGTCCTGAAAGTTATAGATAATCTTCTTAGATTTCTTACTTACCAAAAAACATAGTTTTTGGAGGTCTATAACTGCAATTATATTCTAAATACGAAACACTATCATAAGTGCTATTATACAAAATGTAACACTTGGTAACGAGGGCGGGGAGTAATCACTGGTGCAAAGAAGGCACAGACAAGGAGTGGCTTCTTGCAAGACCTTCTAAGCGGAAGGGTACATGAATGAACTGATTACACACCCGAATGAGAAGGATCCTAAAACTGTATAGGCATGGGACTATATAGTTGAGGATGACTTATATGAATTGATTTGTACAACCTATACCAACAAGATACATCTTCTTTTCGGTAGCTCATCACTGAAGAACTCCATGGTTAAGCATGCTTGACCTGGAGAAATTTTTGGATGGGTGACCTCCTGGAAAGTTTTCCCAGGAAGCGTGCGAGTGAGGACACAGCATGTTAAAAAGACACGTGTTGATTTGTGGGGATAGTCATCAATCCATAAAGCAGTATGAGTTGTTAGACAAAAAATTCTCATTAATTCTCATATTGAAGTTCAAACTCAAATATGATGCAAATGCATATAATTGAGCATAAAAGAAAGAGCTAAGATACTAAGAATATGATACAAAATGTAGAAATGCATATTTATCAGTAAGTTCATAGAAGATTGGAAATTTAGGGTTTATGAAACGGAAGAAAGACATGTTTAAAAACTTCAAGATCTAATTTGAATATGTATATATATATTTTATAGATGTCACCTCAAGTGACACGTGAGATGGCATCAAAGTTAATTTCTTATTTTCAATAATCAATGTGAAGTATGTATGCAATTTTAGGATCAAAGTAAACATTCATTCAAGATTTTTATTTAACATACTAGTATATGTCATCTTCATTTTCCAAATCCTTCTTACTAAAGCAATTTGACCCAATAAATACCTGAGAAGTGTTGTACGGTTCCTCCTTTCACCACTATATTTCGTTCCATCCTTTTCATTCATCTCATATTCTCTCAACCATCAGTGATCAAGTATTTGTATTAACTTAAGCAAAAGCTAACAATGCTACAGAGATGGTAACATACAGAGATCAATTTATAAACATCTAACAAAGTGTTATGTAATTTTTTTTGTATTTATTTCACCATTCCAATGCGAAAAGAAATTATGATTAGGGGAATTATGGAAGAATGACAACAGTTAGAGGGAGGAGTAGAGGTAGCCACGTGAGAGAGTTTAAGTGAGTGCTTTGATGTTTTATAAAATCAATGGTCAAGATTTGGTGTAACTTTGTTAGAGTTACACTGGTGTGATTTGAATCCAACCATATATATATATATAACAAAAATTGGTGTAATTTAATAATATTAACTATAATACATATTAAATATAATACATTATGCATATATTATTTTGACTAAAATTCATAAAACTCCTTTAAGCTATATTGCTTGTGCAACTTATCACCCTTGACCTTGAGCTTTTAAATGGTACAAAATAATGCTTAAATTTTATACATTATATTAAGTTAAACCTTCAACCACGATTGGAAACCCATCTACCACTGTTAATGTCAAATGGAACTTTCCACCTAGTGGCTGGCTGAAACTCAACTGTGATGGAGCTTCCTATGGCAACCCCGGACTAGCGAGCTGAGCTGGGATCTTCTAAAGCTGTGATGGTAAATGGGTTTTGGGCTATACCCAGAGAATTGGGCATGAGACTGCTCTAATGGCTGATCTTATGGCGATCCTTAAAGGTCTCGAGATAGCTAAAGGAAGAGGATTTTCCAAGGTTGTGGTAGAGAGTGGTTCGTTCCTAGCCATAGACTTAATTATAAAGCCCCTGAATTCCCATTAGAGTAGAATCAAAAGATAGCCAGCAACATTACTAATATCAGCTACAAGCACACTTATAGAGAAGCCAACATTGTTGTGGACAAGATAGCCAATTGGGCTCTGACCTTTGACGTAGTTGTAGCAATTTGGGATCAACCTGAAGCCAGCTTACTCCCGTATCTTCTTGTTGATGCCTTATGGGCCTCCTGGGCCTCCATACCATGTGTTATACCCAGTTAGTTTTCCTTTCCTTGGACCTTAGGGCCTTCCTTTGTACAAAAAAAAAAAAATCTTCAACAACGTCTTAATATCCTCTTCATAGTGCCAAATAACCATCACCGTGATCATTACTCACTGCCAAAGAATCAGATCCCATTGCAGAGTGAGTCATTATCGCCAATGGCAAGGAAGTGTCTTGCTGTCCCATAATCGATGGACGATGTTGATTTTGCCAATCTTCATCTTAGAATTGAGTAGTTTAACTTGATCCCAAAAGCTAGCCGAAATGGTCAGGTATATCATAAGATAGGCTCTGATATGATCTTAAAATTGAGTTGGTTTAACTCAACCTTGAAAGCTAGTTCGAAAGGTGAAGGTTGCCCAAGACTTACAAAGGCCATTTAGGCCTTATCTCTAGGCCTTATGTCGCTAAACTATTATGGTGTTTGTGGTTCATAGGTTGTTATTAATATTGTAATGTATGAAGCTTGACAATTGTTTTCACCATCTTAAAACTCTAGGGTAAGTTATGATGGTAATAGCTTACAGAGGTTTTATATATTTTAACCTATTATTTTTAAATCTATCATAGGTTCATCATTATAACTTTAATGTCTTTACTGAATCACTTATTCAACTGGTGTTTACTTATCCATGTATTTTTTCTCATGCAGTCTGGTGGAGTGTTCGGACATTTGCAATTTGATAGGTGATACTAATGATGAACCTTAAATTTCTAAACTTGCCAGGCCAATATTATTTATTAGTAATTAATAGTCATAAAGAAAAGAGGTTGACATCTTAAAATAATAGTATATGTGCTCTAATATTTGTGTTATTGTATATTAATAAATGCAGTATGCATGAAGAGGGTGTTATTGTATATTAATATTTGTGTTATAAGGAGAGCTTTTATTTTGACTGGATTAGTCATAGTTGTCGGGCAACAAAAAAAAAAAAATTGTATATTGATAAATAGTTATGAAAAGGTGAATCTTCTAAATTCGTTAAGTTTAATTGAAGTAAAGAGTAACAAAAAAATTTTACACTTGGATTTATTGATATGTTATATAAATCATTAGAAGTGAGGTAGCTCTGGTTTGAGACTTTGAGTAGTATATATAAAGCCAAAGATTCAAATCTTAGGATCACAAATATATATATATATATATCGTCGTGTTATTTAATAAATATTATGTAATTATTAAATTTATTAAATGGAGTACATAATTGCACAAAATTATTTTACGATATTGATATACGCTAATACTAAATTCATCAATTTGTAGCATAAATTGGATTAACACTCTAAGCATTGCTAGTCCATCGCTGATACTTCATAGGGCTACGTATGGGTAGGGAATAGTAAAATTAGGTTTTATGGAAAACAATTTAACGTAAAAAAAAAAGTAATATGTTTTATTTATTAATCAGTAAAAGAATAAGCTTTATAAAGCATTTTTTTTTAAATGGTAAGGTTATATGATTAAATTTAAGGAAAAAGAACTTCAAAAGATATAAACTTTTTTTTTGTGGGGTGTATGAAGACATAACTATTAAACCTCATTGTACACAACACATCAAGTGCTGCTCCCAAATGTGTAATGTCACTCTCACTCTTAATAATTTTCAATTGATTGATCTAGTTTAATTTGTCCATTATTAATCATATTTTTTTTGTTTTCAAAACTAATTGAATTTCAATTATCTATTATCACTTTTTATTTATGATTTTCATTTGTTTACTAAACGCATGAGAATTCCCAAGTAACTGACTTTGATTGATTGCTTTGCATTGTACATCATAAGAAAAAATATCAATGCTGCTACTCTTGAACCGATACATTTTAATTTGTTTATACCTCCAACCCTCCCCAGACCTAGTAATGGAAGGATGCTCCTACAATAGGCAACCACGTTTCATTTCTATAGTTCACGTGGATGTACTTTGACCTTTAAACACATTCCTTGCTTCAATCTTCCCTTCATACTCCTACCCCCAATCCCGAATAAAGAAACGAAAAAGCACAGTTTTCTAAGCATGCCTTCGAGTTAGGAAGCTAACATAATGGTGGTAAAATTGAGCTTCATCTTCAATCACCCTTGACATGTAAGCTCCTTTTACACCTGAAATGTAACTCAATCAAAATTAGTGCAAAGCAGAATCATTTTTTTGTCCCATTATTCATTTATGTAAAATGGATGCATATGAATGTTGTGAAATACAATCATAAAATTGAATGATTCCTAATAGCTTAGTGGCATAAGTAGACAAAATGGAACCAGATTTTGAAAATCGTATAAGTTTATCCATATTAAACTATTGCAAAATAAATCAAAAGTTCAACACAAATCCAAATATTAATAAATGATATTCACTTGAGATGGTGATGGCGGTCAACAAAAGGGTGTTATATAACATTGCAAGTACACAGGGCGTTCAAGTAATATAGTAGAGAGTAAAAGAGTACCATATTCATAGGAATTGAACAGAAGCATACTAGCGATAAACTAAAATACCGTGTTTAGACTCAAGTAATACTGAATTAATGAGCAATTAACATAAATAATGAAATGAACAAGTAACCAGAAAACACAAACACAACTAAAAATGAGAGACAAACAAAGTTAAAGGGCCTGGGGGACCTTTTCACCCCTCTATTTCACTTGAATATGCAGATTACTTAGATAAACATCAACAAGTTGGTTTTGTTAGCATGCCAATTATAGTTAAAAACCTATGTGTAGGTCAATTAATCATGTCTGCTTCACCTAAAATACTAAGTGTCCTCTTGAATTAGTGCAAGTTCAAACCATTCAGAACAGACATTGAGCATATACTATTCAAGGCCAAAGGGTATGTTTCCATCCCGTTGACTAATCTTCACATCTAAGCCAATTAAGAGCAAAAGAACAAGCATCAGGTTGCGACTCGACAAAATGATAAATGCTTTATGCGCCCAGTAGGTTGCAACCCAGAAGATTTCAGGTCACGACTCAATAGCTAAAATGCTCCTTTCAATGGATTTTTCTTTATGCCTTGCTTCCTTCCTCTTGGCTACAAATTGTGATTCTTTTTGAGCTCCAAACTCTATAACTTTCACTGACAAAAATCACCCAGTGAGATTTTAATTTGAAATTTGCAATTCAACTCAATAAATCATGCTTTATGACATTGAATTTTCAACAAAAGTTCCAAGATAATAGCAAGGCAATTCTACTTATTTTAAAGTGTTTTGCTTAGAAAAACTAAGGACAAAACATTCAATTTAAGCCAAATTAGAAGCTAAATAACTCCACAAATTGGAGTTATCAGATACCTTTACCTTGGCCCTCCCCCACTGCAAAAGCTCATTTCACCATCGAACTTTGACTGGGAATGAAAGCCCTCTTGTTGCCATTGATCATGCTTGAGCTATTGCTAACACTACTCACAAACTGCCATCATCGTCTCTGGAATCGAACAACATATGGAGATGACTGTGCCGCGTTGACTGTTGGTAAGAGGCATTTATGCCACTTATCTTGCTTCTAAAGCTTAGCTTTTTGCTTAAGTTTCATTGAGTTATTAATGAAAAATAATTAATATTTTTTACTTGGTCCTCATAGTGTATTTTTTTTTATTTTATAGAATCATTCATTATTGCACCAATTTTGGAATTATTATTGGATTATAGCCTGTTCCATTTAACCTGTCTCTTTGAGTATGGTTTTGTATGCAAAAATTTGGGATTAAGTGCAAAATGTCAAGAACAAGGTTGGAAACTCTGAGGTGAAATCGTGAAAGTTCACTCTCGGGTGAGTGCTGCATTCCTCATTTACCACTGCAACGCTCGGTAGAAGCACTAAGAAGAATGCTTGAGTTTACCGTTTTGGTGAGCACTGCAGCGCTTATGTGATGATAGGATTACAAATAAATAATCTATTTTTGGACTCCACTTTGGGCTATTTCAGAGAACAATATTTCAAGTATTGACATATACTTTTACCTTAGTTTTTAACTCAGACTTTTGATTGTTAGAATTCTCTCATTCT